>CM052797.1:94165389-94183358 GCA_028533885.1 Nasua narica | reverse complement strand
GCCTGCTCCCTGTTTTAAAAGCTAAGTGCAGAATAGAAGAGAAATTATGGTATTTGAAGGTTTTAGATACTATAGATGGCCTCTGTTTAATTGAAGTTTGATATTATTAGAATAAAATTTCAACACAAATTTCATATTTCTAGAAATCCTTCAGAATTATTTTTTAAGTGGTTTTAAAGGGGTGCCTGGATGGCTTGGTTGGTTGAGTGTCCAACTCTTGATTTCAGCGTGGGTCGTCATGATCCCAGGGTCCGTGGGATCGAGTCCTTCTTCTGGCTCCGTGCTGGGTGTGGAGCCTGCTTGCGATTCTCTCTCCCTCTTTCTCTGCCCCTTCCCACCTTCTCTGAATAAATGAATGAATGAATGGTTTTATTTTTTATTTTTTAATTTTTTTAAAGATTTTATTTATTTGACAGAGAGAGATCACAGATAGGCAGAGAGGCAGGCAGAGAGAGAGGGGGAGGCAGGCTCTCTGCTCAGTAGGGGATGTGGGGCTCGATCCTAGGACCCTGAGATCATGACCTGAACTGAAGGCAGAGGCTTTAACCCACTGAGCCACCCAGGCGCCCCGAATAAATAGTTTTAAAATAACTTTGAAGCTATGCCAAAATCAAGCCCCAGGTTGAGGAGCCTGCTTTCCCCTCTGTCTGCTGCCCTCCCTGCTTGTGCTTTCTGTCTTTGTCTGTCTGTCTGTCTATCTCTCTCTCTCTGACAAATAAAGTCTTAAAAAAAAAAAGAAAAAGAAAATAGTTTTAATGGGAGCTGTAAAATAAAGAATTGAATCCATGCTGTATGTTATAGATACGTGATAGATATTTGTCAAATGAATGGTAACTTTGGGAAAAGCACTTTTCCATCTTACAAATAGCCTTTTCACTGAATCCTCACTCAGCCCTCTAAGGTACATTTTCTCAATTTCACAGATGAGACTAATGCTCAGTGAAGTAGGTGGCTGTCTAGTGTCTCCTAGTAAACAGTAAAGGTGTGATTGTAGTTTAGAACCAGAGTCAAGGCCAAAGTCAAAGTGTTTCACAAGGCCCAAGATGATCTCCTACAGCTGCTCAGATCTTCCTCTTTTTTTTTTTTTTAAGATTTTATTTATTTATTTGACAGAGAGAGAGGCAGTGAGAGAGGGAACATAAGCAGGGGGAGTGGGAGAGGGAGAAGCCGGCTTCCCGCCGAGCATGGAGCCTGATGCAGGGCTCCATCCCAGGACCCTAGGACCTCAACCCGAGCCGAAGGCAGACACTTAACGACTGAGCCACCCAGGCGCCCCAGACCTTCCTCTTTTGATCCATTTCCCCCACTTTCCACTCAGACTCCAGCCACGATTGCTTCTTTGCTCAGATTCACCAGCACACTCCCTGCTTCAGAGTACCTTTGCACTTACTCTCCCTGTGCTTGGGCCGCTTCCGCCCCAGAGGCCCTCTTCACTGACCACGTCACTTCCTTCAAGTGTTTGCTCAAATGCCATCTTCCAGGTGAATACCCTGTTTAAAACCTTACCCTCCAACACCAACATACTACTGTTCTGCATACTCTTTTCCCCCACAGTGTATACCATATAATGTATTTACTTATTATTTTTAGTTGCAATTATTTGTCTCCTGTGCTAGGATATAAAGCTCTGTGAGGGAAGGGATTTTGCCTCTTCTTTGTTGTGGTATCCCAGTGGTCCGGGGCCCTCAGTGGGAGTTCATTTGGCGAATCACTGACTGAGTGTAAAGCCTACGTCATTTGCACTAAGCCTTCCAAATTTTCACTTATTAACAGTACACTTGGCAAAATCACCAGGTTGTTTTGGCTATGGAGGGCATTCCAAATTATACTGCTTCATTAATGTACCGTCATCTTCGTTTTGACTCTGTTGTATTTTTCACTTTTCCTCTGTTTCCTCTGTTGTATTTTCCTCTGTTGTATTTTTCTCTCATCCTTGAATATAAACTATTTTGTTTATTTAAGAAATCAACTGGATTTTTAAAATGAAGTATTAGAAAATAAGGCATTTTATTAGATATTAGTAGGGGAAAGTGATACATAAAGAAACTAAGGAACTGCATTTTTTACTTAGGTTTTTGTCAAATAAACTGGCCTTTTCTTTTTACATTCATAAATACTGTTATCATTAAAAACCATCCTTGTCTGTCTTCCCATACTTCTTCCCTTCCCCCCTTTCCCTTCCTCCTTTCCCTTCCTCCCTTCCTTCCGCTTTTTTCGAAATATAGTTGACATATAACTTTGTATAAGATGTACAACATGTGCTAACACGTCCATCTGGTCACATAGTTACCGTTTCTTTTTTGTGATGAGAACATTTAAGGTCTACTCTCCAAGTAACTTTGAAGTCTGCATTATTAACTGTTATCAGCATGCTATACATTAGATCCCTGAAACTTACTCATTTTATATCTGGAAGTTTGTACTGGATGTTTGACCAACATCTCTCCATTTGTCCCACCCTTGAGAACCTTGGTAGCCTTTGTTCTAGTCTCTATTTCTATGAGTTTGGCTTTTTGAGACTTCACATATAAGTGAAATAATATAGTATCTGTCTTTTACTGTATGACTTATTTTTCTCAGTCTGTACTTATTTTTTAATTTGCATTTTATGACTTGGTATTATTAAAATATTAGGAAATAATTAATTTAATTTAATATTAATTCCTTCTATTCTCCAGTATAATATTATTTCCAGAGGAATAATTTAGAATTGGAAACATGGAGAAAGAAGATTCAAGGTGTAGAATTTGTTGACTGAACCTGTATCTGTTTTGTACTTAACCGTATTCTAGAAACTTCTCCTTGGGGCTGGGTATTAAAAGATGAACAAAACATGTGTTTGATTCACTGGTTAAAAAAAAGTCCCAGTATAATGTGGCAAGTACTTCAGTGGAGGTTTGTGCAAAATTTTGTTACATAGTTTCTTTTTTTTTTATAAAGATTTTATTTACTTATTTCAGAGAGAGAAAGAGAGTGAGAGAGAGAGCATGAGAGGGGAGAAGGTCAGAGGGAGAAGCAGACTCCCCTGTGGAGCTGGGAGCCTCGACTGAGGCTCGATCCCGAGACTCTGGGATCATGACCTGAGCCAAAGGCAGTTGCTTAACCAACTGAGCCACCCAGGCGCCCTGTTACATAGTTTCTAAGGACTACATGGCTGCTATAAAGTGAGGAGCTCCTATACTATTGTAGGATATATGATTATCTTCTCTGCTTTTATGGTCATCTAAACACAATTGAAATTGGTATGTCATTACAGCTAGAACGCAGTTATCTATGCTGTTAGATGTTGGAACAAAAGAGTGATATGGCCCCCAATTCCCGGATACAGGCCTGTGGAAAAGTTGTTCCTGCTGCAGGGCAAAGTGAACACAAAGTAGAAGGGAGGGAAGGTCGGGGGTGGGGGAAGAGCACACTATGTGTGTGTGCGCACACCTGTGTCACCCTCCTTCTTTGGGAAGGATTGTCTTTTATTCTGAGATTGCCCTTTCTCTTATTATTCAAAAGAACCTTTTTTTAAAAAATGAAATTATAGTGAAAAAAAAATGATGGCTACTTAGTATTTTAATGACTTTATCTGGGGAAAAAAAAAAGTCAACCTGGTCTCTTTTGTAATTTCACTGATAGGTAAAATCCTCAAAAAAGGGAATCACTGACCAAGATACTTAAGAACACTATGTAATTCTTGCAGCCCTCTGTTGGGGAAGGGAGATAGCCCAGCATGCTTCAGGAATTTTCTTGGGTTCAAAGGCCCTGGTTCCATCTCTGGAAATAAGCCCATACGTGATGAATTAATAATAGACTGACTCGGACTTCTGACTCTGGCTTCTGTCCTGTGGGTGAGTTTGGTGGCAGGAAAGTAATCTACACCTATAATTAGGACTCGGCCAATTTTAAAATGTTTTATTTCTTGTCCTGACAAGTCGCAGTGACTGCCTTGGCATTAGAAGATAAAGCATGAGGGCTAGCTAATATGGAGGGTTGTAAACAGAAGTATCTGTTAGAAGTTGTGTGTGTGTGTGTGTGTGTGTGTGTGCAGTGTGCACACATGTGCATGCGTGTCTGTTTTTTTGTATTTGTTCTTTTTTTTTTTAAGGTTTTATTTATTTATTTGACAGAGAGAGAGAGATCACAAGTAGTCAGAAAGGCAGGCAGAGAGAGAGAGAGGGGGAAGCAGGCTTCCCGCTGAGCAGAGAGCCGGATGCGGGGCTCGATCCCAGGACCCTGAGATCATGACCTGAGCCGAAGGCAGAGGCTTTAACCCACTGAGCCACCTGGGTGCCCCTTTGTATTTGTTCTGATTGGAACGTAGCATCAAAATAATGTGAAAGCCTTGAATTCTATAGTTTTGCTGCTGCAGCCACAGTTTGCAACCGTGGAGACCTTTGGGTTTTACTTATAAGGTAGAATGCATGTATTTTTCAGCTTTCGGGAAAGGAAAACTGGAGAGATCCACAAGAGAGTAATAACAAATAGGTGTTGATTGTCCAAGCTGGGTAGCATAATTGTTGTTATTTAATAAGACTTTAAGTTACCTGTCTCCATTGTTCACTAGTTTAGGGCTGATTTTATGCTGTTTATGTTTGAAAATATGTAAATGCTTATAGAAAAGTCAATCACATTTTCCTTTGCTTTTTTTTTTCTTTGCTTTTAAATTACAACTTTTCTTTTTCTTTTTTTTTTTTAAGATTTTATTTATTTGACAGAGAGAGAGATCACAAGTAGGCAGAGAGTCAGGCAGAGAGAGAGGGGGAAGCAGGCTCCCCGCCAAGCAGAGAGCCTGATGCAGGGCTTAATCCCAGGACCTCGAGATCATAACCTGAGCCGAAGGCAGAGGCTTTAACCCACTGAGCCACTCAGGTGCCCCAGATTACAACTTTTCTTAACCCAATAGCTAACCATGACAGTTTCTCCATAGCTGCAGTGGTTAGTTGCTGTGATTCATTACCATCACTGTCACCATCATCATCATTGTTGGTACTGGCGCTGGCTCTGGGATAAAACTGCCTGGGTTTGGATACCAGCTGCAGCTCTTAGAGTGGGTGATATTGGACAAGTGACCTAGCTGTTCTGGGCCCCAGTCCTTTCTTGTGAAAAACTGGGATATTGATAGCAGCCACTCATAAGGTATTCTGTGGATTAAAGGGAGATCATGTACGTGAGGAGCTTTGTCCAGTGCTTTGCAGTAGTCAGTGTTCTTTGTCATTGCCGTCATTCTTTTACCTTGAAATATCAGCACTGGCCTTTTCTGCCGTTCAGTTGATTGTATGAGTTTGTTTGATACTCACACCTTGGTCTCATATTTTTGGATACTATTTTATCTGTGTAGCCATTCTATGAGACATGTTTTGAACCTGTGAAAAAAGTGCACGCTAACAACAATCAGCAAAGTGTTTTCCAATCTTTCTAAATAGATTGGAAAGAGTTCTAAAAGCAGCCCTCTGTCCATTCACTTCTTTCCAGCCCAGGTAAAGAAGGGCGCTTTCACTGTTGGAGATGTTCCTATAGACCTTCCTTTGCGTGGAAATGGAAAGTTTTCATGGCTAGTTTTAAATAAACTAAAAGAGAAAGAATTTCAAAGGCTAAGGAGATGAAAGAAGGATTTTATAGTTAATACTTTAAAAACAGGAGTTTTCAAGTGTGACCTCACATTGAAATCACTTGAGATACTTTTAAAAATTCTGTAGTTGTGGAAACGACGCACTACCACCACCATTATCATCCCCAGCAACACGCGGTTTTCTAACCCACTGCTTTGAATACTGTGATAAAGGAGTTAGAATGGTCAAGTCTTTCATGCTTATTTTAGCTAACATGTAGTTTGGGAGTAGTTTCTTATTTGTTTATTTACACTGAAATAACTTGTGAAATCAACATGTTATACTTAGATCTAGTTCATAGGACATGAAGCCTGGTACTACTTGATTCATTAGAAAGATTTATAGTTTTGTGTCCCTGTTTTGAGGAAATATTGCTGGTTGTATTTTTAATTTTGTGAGTGTCAAAAACAATTCCCAATTTAAACATACACTAATAAAAATAGGATTCCATTCAGTTTTCCTGAAATATGTGCTACAGAAAGAATGCCGCTTATATCTGTGTTTAGAAGTAAACTTGGTGCCAAGGATCTGGGCAAACCACATGGTCAGGCAGTTAGGCATTTTACCACATGTACCAGAATGCCGTGCCTCAGTTCTTCAAGGCTAAGTCAACTTATGTTTTAGTGGTAAGTTCTCATCACTACTACGAAACTAGTTTCCTATAAATACAGATTCATATGCTTTATGGAAGTAAGAGTCTTATGATCTTGTTGAAGTTTTAGAGGGTTGTATGTGAGGGACTGATAGCATATGTGGTTGGGGATTTATACACCTTAAGGAAAGTTCTAAAGAGATGAGATGGGAGGGGGGATCAAAGATCACATTTATATTCCCATCTGTCCCACCTCTATTTTTTGTGAGAGTTGGAGAAATGCACGTAAAAGGGCCACGTAATAGCTTAGGACATTTTCAGGTGAAAAGCACTGGTAATTTAGTAGGATTTTATTTCACATCTTTTGAATTGAAATAATTGGTTATAAATATTATTCATTAGGAGCTCAAATAATGTTACTGCTTAGCTTCCAATTCAAGCATCATTTTATAGAAATGTTTATTCACTATATTTCCACATTTATTTTAACGGCCTATGTGTGAATAAGTTAGCAGCCCACATAATTTTTTTTTCTAAATCAATTTGCATTTTTTCCTTTGATGACGTAGCTAATAAATGTTATGATGATGTGGGCCTTCTATATTTATTTGGTTGGCCTATTTGCAAGTATGAATTTAATATTCTGATTTTCAACCACTTAAGTTGAATGGAGTCTTAAAGCACCAGACCCAAAGGACACCTAGCTTATGTTTTATTTCTTCTACCTTTGCTACTTTTTGTTTTGGAAAGTCCTGACTGAGTGAGGCCCTGAGGGAAGATGGGCCAGTATTGGATCCATGATCCTGTGCCCCAAACGTTAGATGGGATGGAATGATGGAAGCTGTTGACTAGGGAGGAATGAGCTGCTTTTGCCAATTACAGACAAACATCTAATCAACAACCAGCCCTTGAAATCACAGTGAGGATGAGGAGAGGTGTATGTGTGTGCATCTGTGCATTAATGTGTGTGTGGGGGGGTTGGGCTGTGGCTAAAATGTATATAGCTCCTATTGACTGTTCTTCAGACCCAAGGAGAATCTTTGTCTCTCTCCCTCTCTCTCGCTTTGAGGGAGGAAGAGAGAGAGAGAGAGAGAATGAGAATCTTAACTAGTGTGGAGCCTGATGCAGGGCTTCATCTCACGACCCTGAGATCATGACCTGAGCTGAAATTAAGAGTCAGATGCCTAACCAACTGAGCCTCCCTCTCAGAGCCCTAAGGATCTTTGTCTCTTAATTTGAACTTTCAGCCTCCCTCTTCTGTTGAATTCTATGTCCATGTTCCCACTCCTTCTTGTACTTGTAAATTTTAAAATTATTTGGGTATGAACATTTTGTAAGTGGGAATAGTCATTTTCTCCAGCTTATTGAAGAGAATTGATAAGAAGATGCTGGGAGATGGTAATAGAAAAGGCATATGATTGGGGTACCTGGGTGGCTCCGTTGGTTAAGCCTTCAGCTGGTCATGATCTCAAGGATCCTGGGATCAAGCCCTGCATTGGGCTCACCGCTCAGCAGGAAGTCTGCTTCATCTTCTGCCCCTCCCCCACTTGTATATGCTTACTCTCTCTCAAATAAATCTTTCCAAAAATTATAAAAAAAATTAAAAAAAAAGGCATATGGGAGAAAATATCTGATGCTTAAAAGGAAAAAGAGGGACAGTACATTTGAGAAATGTAATTGCCAAGTGGATTGACCACTTAGCTGGTTACTCTATTATTTTCTTAGGTAAGAAACATATTCTGGAAATCAGTTTAATTTTAAGAGTTGTTTCAGAGCAGCAGAATCTGACCTTTTGAATCTTAGCAAGCTATGATAGTTGGATCAGTTATCTCCCCTTTAAACAAATACTAACATTGGATGGATGGGTTGTTGTGCTAATGACCTTCATGGTATTACATAACCACTTATTGATTCCTCATTATTTATGGTTATGATTCTATGGAATTCTTCTCTAGGGGTTAGGGATGGCCTGAGTAGACCAGAGGTTTCCATTGGAAGAGACACGACACAATCATCACTGCCTGGTCTGCTTTGGGATTCTGAGATGACCTTTAACTTTTCTAATTTACATTTATTTCTGATGTTTGTAATCTACCCCCTTCCCATTCAATCTAAGTTAATTTAAAAGTGTTTAGATTTTTAGGTGGCTTGGATTTGGGAGGTGGGTCGTTTTGAATTGCTAAAATCTAGTGTTAGTGCTTCAGGTTCAAAATGTATTGCCTATCTAATTTCTTCTTTTTATCAATTATGGTATTTTCTTTATGGCCTAGTACCTGATACTTTTTATAAATGTTTCCTTACAAAGATATTTATTAATCTGCTTCTGGGACTGGTTCCATAGACAGTAAACTTACATCATTGAAACATTCTGGACTACTCCAAACATTTCTTCTCTGATCCTGGCCTGTTGTACATTTCCATATTACCCCTTTACATAGCTCCCTGGGATTAGGGAGATGAAGGCAAGGAGTTTGGGAGCAGCATAGCTATTTGAGGCAATCCGAGGGCCAGACATTATAAGAAGAGCCCTTTGCTCAGACTGATTTAGGTCCTCCTTCAGTGAGAATGAAAAAAAATTTCTTTAAATTGTTGCTATAATGGAATTGGCTCTTTGAGGAACATTCCCCACTCTTCTTCTTTCAGTCAGTCTTGATTACTTCAGTTCTTTAATTTAATGAGAGGAGATCATCTTAGAATAATTTAGTCTGCTAAAGGATAAAGAATAGCTTATTGCTGTGTGTGTTAATCTCGGGAATGGGCTAGAGAGGAGGCAGAGAAAGGGGTTCATTCAGCCTGATCCTTCATGAATGGGGCATGTTGGAGATTAATTGGCTGAGTTCGTTCTGTGTTCTTTCTCTTCTTATCTCTGCACACACCCAGATTTATGAAATAAGATATTCCTCTTGCCTTTTATTGAGTTTGATTGTTGCGCAGTGGTGAAGAGTCCTGGCCCTGGAGCCAGTGTGCCTGCATTTGAATCCTGCCTCCACTGCTCGTTAGCTGTGTGATTCTGGGCAAGGCACTGGATTTCTTGGTGTCTTGCTTTTTTCATCTGTTAAACTGGAAATAATACCTACTGCATAGAATTGTTGGTGGGATTAAATGAGCTATAATATGTGAAAATGCTTAGAATAGTACATAATAAATGTACCCAATAGTGCTTAGTAAATGTAAGCTATTATCATTATTCCATTAGGCAGATAGATAGTTTGCTTCACATTTGCCTATAACATTACATCAATTTGGATAAAGAATAAATTTCAACTGCCTAACATTAAAAAAAAAGACTAAATGTTAATTTCCCGAGTTTTTAAAACAGCCAAATATATGAATCTCTTGAGTATTACTACAGTGACCACAAAGATTAATCATTGTTGTCACTACTTACATGATGCTTTGCTTTTTGGAGCAAAAGCTGTCATTTATAGATGCTTTCATAATCTGTATGTGCTGAGTTATGTAGTTCTCCATGTAGATGGTCTGGTTTGTAAGCTTTTTTAAAGTTACTGTAACAAAAATAGGATTAATTATAATTTCTTCTAATAATGTTAACCTTGATGTTAACATTAATAAGATTGTTTTTCCCTATGCAGCATCAAAACTTCCATTCAGCTTTGAGGTATGGGGTCTGATTTAGAACTTACAAGACTTCAGTAATTAACCAATAATTGTCCTATGCATGTAACTAGTCATTGGTTAAGGATATATAGCTATGTTCATAAGCAGACTCGTTTAGTATTTTTTAATTAGTTATTTATTTTGAAAACCTGAAGCAGGTAGCAATTAAGGAGAAAGCTTGGTCTGACTAAATTTAGTTCCTAGAGTCTAAAGCTAGACTTTTTTTTTTTAAAGTGATTAAGTATAGGGGCATAGAATAAGACATCTCACAGCTTAACTCAAATCCCAAAGTCTTTTACTCTAAGATACATTAGGCTTTGGGGGACCTATGGGGGGTGGTAGGAGGGGAAACATACTAGTTAAGAATAATTTCTAAATTTACATCTCGTTTTTAGCAGTAATGTTCTATATACCTTCAAAATACTATTTCTTGTTCCCTTGTATCTGGTAGGGAGAGTCTAAGTTTTCAGGTGTCCTGTCCACTCTCATCTAGGCTTACCTTAAAAGTTGATGTCAGTAGGCAGTGTTATGAGGTCCTGGGTACTTGAGTTAGCGCTTGGGTTGTGGGGTGTGAGCAGGGGAAGAGGGCTGTGGAGAGGATCCTGTGGACTCTTTGAATAGGAGCCTAGCTCACTGCCATCTGCTGGGGCTGCCGGTGGTTGTGAGGTGGGTGCTGTTAATTGTTGCACTTGACCTCCAGAGACTAGGTGGCCGATGCTTTACGTCTGCTGTAAAGCATTTACTGGGAGGCTGGAAACTGAGGGTGGTTGCAAGTGACCGGCCAAACATTGGTAAAGTCCTTCTTGAGAAGGGAGGGAATATGGAAATGTGGTTAGAGACCTGGGCACTGTGCCCAGCTCGGAAACCCATTCATTGTGGGACCTCGGTGACTACCTCTAATTTTCTGTTTGGAAAAATGGAGATTAATAATATAATGCCATCTGCTTACCTCTGAGAGTGTTTTGAGGATTAATGAGTTAATCACCTTGGATGAAGGCAGGAGCCTACTCTGGTCATAATTTCATTGCCTTTGCAGAGAAGTTCCGGTTTGGGGAATAAAATAGTGAAAATAAAGCAGGAATGGAATAGACCATCCACAACTTGGTGTGTTTCAAGTCCAGCTGCAGATCAGGTTTTCATTCTGACTGGGGAGCTTTAACCTAAGGTTTTTATCTGGTTTTTAGAAATGATACCAAACCAAATGTCTGATGTGCCATTTGTGGGAAAAGAACAGATGTTTATTCTGAGAACATATTAATGAAGGTGCTAGTGGTTTTCTCCCACTGTAAGGGAATAAGATGGGTCAAGAGAGAGAGCATAGATTTAAGTAGAGTTTGCCCTTGCTGTCCCATTACTTGTGTGTTCTTTCTGAGATAATTGATATTACTTCATCTTGTTGGTTTTTCAAGTTTCTTTGACGAAGAAACTTCATAGATGTCAAGCCAAAACAAAACAAAAAATATAAACACACACATAAAACAGTTGCTTTAAATACCAAGGATGTCAGCATGAAATGAAACTGAATTTACTGATTTCTGTTTTGAAATTTTTTTAGTAAAACTAATTTAAACCAACAGTGAAAACTTCTGGCTTTACCTTATAATGGGAAGTTTGACCTTTTTCAGTATTTTTGGCCCCGGGGTTTTGACATGGGGGTGTTTTTGGTTAAAATGTGCTTCAACTTTCTAATGGCTCTTGGGATTTTGGTCAATCTTTGGTTGTGGAATAGCAAATGCTTGTCCATTGTGTTGGTACCATGTCGTTTTCAAAGACAAGGTCTCTGAAGGAGTGGCTATGGTATTCCCTCCCGCCCATGTGTAATTGTTAAAAAGAACACTGTTGTCATGTGAATTCTTATTTTTTTGAGCTTGCCTTTGAAGTAACTTTCACAGAGAATTCCTGTTACCTAGAAATTGATGACAGACTTACACCATTTCCTTTTTTTTTCTTAGACGTTCCATCCTCAGAGCAGCCTGAACTGTTCCTAAAGAAACTTCAGCAGTGCTGTGTCATTTTTGACTTCATGGACACGCTATCTGATCTTAAAATGAAAGAATACAAGCGCTCCACTCTTAATGAACTGGTGGACTACATTACAATAAGCAGAGGCTGTTTGACAGAGCAGACTTACCCTGAAGTAGTTAGAATGGTGAGTTTCTTTTTTTCGCCGCGGACACTTTTAAGCACCTTCCATAGCGACTCACAGGTGTATTTGTTGCAGAGTCAGGTCTCTGGAGGTCACCTCCACAAATGAGAGCCAGCCTTCTGAGAGCTAAGCTAAAGTAGTCGGAACAATACTAGAATTTGAAGAGTGTGATTTCAGGAGAATGAGATCCAGAACTTTTCACCTACAACAGTACTGGAGGAATCAATGACTTCAAAATATGAAGCCAAGATTGCCAGGTATTCTTGGATTTCTGGCATTGCGAAAAGAAAAGCTGCAGGAGAATCAACACGAGTTTTAGATCTGTGTTTGAAAAAATTTTCAAGCCTGTTGGATGTCTTAATTTTTTTTTCTTCCTGTTCACTGTGGTAAATTAGAAATGGCTTTAACCATAATAAAATTGTGACTTGTAGAATCTAGTTAAAGCCTGTCCTGGTTTTATAAACTAATCATTGTCTTTATAATCTTGAAATCAGGGGTGATGTCTTTCATTATTTTTGAACAGTGTCTTGCACTTTGTGTGGTCATGAGGAGTTATGGGAGAAACATTATTAGCATAATGGAAGTAACTATGTTCTTATTGGGTCAGTAATTAGTTTTTAAAAAGCTGAGCCAAAATATGGTTTTCTGATAGATTTCTGTGGGAAGATTGCCTTCTTTGGCATCCCAGGAGATCTTGGATCTAGAGAGTATGTGCTCTTGGGGGAGGTGGAGCTCTTTTGCTAACTGGTGAAATTGTGCTGCAGAGATCCAGAAGGGTCAGTGCACCACTGGGAAGCCCTTTGGAGAATCTGGCCCTCTCCCTCTGTATTGCTGAAAATCTGTCTAGCTTTTCAGTTCAACTTCTATCATTTGTATTCAACAAATTCAGGAAAGAGACATCTGTGATGGAGTAGATGTGGTCAGAAGTGAACAGTACAGATTTGGGAAGGAATGTGAATTATCATAGCTTGAGAAACAATGACTGGTGTATGAAGATCATTTCAAAACAATGTCCAATGTATTTGTCAGATCCATATCTGAGTATAGATTGCCTTTGTTGTTAATTTCCGAGAATATTGTAGCGGAATGTTTTGTAGATTAACATTGTAACTCTTGAGCAGTGGTTCTCAACCAGGGGTGATTTTGCTTCCCCAAGGCACTTTGGCCATGTCTAGAGACCTCGTTTTTGGCAGTCACAACCAGGAATGGGTGGAAGGGGCCGTAATGCAGCTAAACATCTTATGCTGCACAGAACAGTCCCCCAACGAAGAATTATCTGGCCCTAAATGTCAGCAGTACCATTGTTGAGAAGCCCTGCTCTAGAGTTTGCATGCTATCTAAACTTCTTAACCTGATATTTAGGGTTTTTTCTAGTCCATTTAGTTTCTACAGAGAGCAAGGCCTGTTGGTTCTAATCTACCCGGGTCCTCAGCCAACAGAGGTATCCTCAGTTTATAACTTTCTTCTTCTGTATCATTCCATGGATAGTTCATGAATATGTAAGCATATATGAGTATATAGGTATAAATACACAAGTGGTGGCATAGTATACACACTTATCTGTACCTTGCTTTTTTTACTCATCAATATATCATATATATCAGTACACATAAAGGTGTCTTAGTTTTACAGCTACCTACTGTTTGTGGGAGGCACCCTAATTTATTTAACCACCATCCTGTAAATATCCTTATATATATACATGTCAGTTTCCCCTTGCGTGAGAACAGCTGTGTATTTACTGATTTTTTTTAATAGCCTTCCCCCCCTCCTCCCCATTTCTGGACCTTCATGTATTTCCTGGCCCCCGCCTCTAGTTCTGATTCTCCCCTTCCTTCCCAGACTTGGCTTAAAGTGCTTCCACTGCTGCCTGAAAAGCCCTGAGTTGTCTCCTTCCTTCGGTTCCTTCACTTCTTGGCAATCCACCCTTTTGGAATTTGTTCATTTGCTGCTTTTTAATTTTTCACATGTGCTAATCCAAGTTTTCTAATTAGGCTGTAGATACTTCTAGGCAGAAACTGTGCCCTGTTCATCTCGTGGCCTCACAGAATACCTCCTAGCACAGGCCTACCTGGACTTTGTTGAAATAGTGAACGACTTCTCTCTTAAATGTGAGCATTCCAGGCTCTTGGATTATGATTAAGATATTGAATATTCTTGGATTATATTCAGTTTTTAAACTCAGTATTTGGCATAGTCAAAAATTTTTTTCTTATGAAACCAGCTTGGTTCTAAACCAGCTTTGGTCTTTTAAAGGAGACTATTTTCTCTTCTCTGCTACCCTCTCCCAAATCCCTACCAAATTTTTTTTTTAAGTCTCCTGTCAGTTGTGTGTGAATGTGTGTTTTAAAATATACTTGAGCCCTAAATCTGTAGCGCCCGTGCTATTCTAGGGCATTAGAAAATTTTCGTTCCAGATGGTAGTTTAGGGTTCTCAGAGGTGTAATTTATTTTTCTTATCTCATGATTTGTGGAATTGTACCTATTATTTTTACATGGTTCTTAGGCCATTTGGGGCATTTATAGAGCAGGAGCTAGTGAGGGAGAGTCGAAAGAGAAAGGACTTTGCAACCACACAAGCCTGGGTTCAGGTGCCAGTTCTGGCCCACTTGACTTGCGCCATCACTTTGTTCAGGGCCCTCCATCTTTGGGGCCCTCCGTTTTTGTGTTGTGCTTGGAGGTACGTGGGGTCAGAGGGAGGGTGGCCATAGCCGTTCCTACGCTGCTCTGTAAATACTCTGATTAAGTAAAATCGTTGTGCTTTGCTTGTACATCAAGGTTCTCACCACCTCAGATCCACATGCGATCTGACAAGCTGGGCGCTGACTGCTCTGTAAGAAGGGCTGGAACCAAGGCCCCACTTGGTGTCCTCTTGCCACCTCTTAGGCCCCTTGTATATTTGGTGCTGCCACTGCTCACTTTCCTTATCTGTATCATACCTGCCCTTTTGGGCTTTTTGTAACGATGTATATAAAGCTCTTAAAATAGTCCCTAACACATGGCAGGCATTCAGTCAATGTTATTCTGTTTTGATAATTCTCTTATTATGTACTTGATTTTACATTCACTGATGGAACCCAGAGTTCCTGTTTGTGGACTTAAGATGCTGTCAACGGGATGTGGTCCTCAAATTCTGCCATTCCAAGATGATCCTGTCTATGGAACAAATGTCACCGTCCCCACCGAGTCTACCTTTTTATTGTAAAATGCAACTGCTTCACTGGGATTAGTGAACGAAATGGTGGTGCTTTTAGTGAAATATCAGTGAAATGATAGCTAGGTTTTATAAACTAGGATGAGTCATGATTCAATGCTGACATGTTCTGGTGTCAGCACTGTTAGCAGAAGCCTTTGATTTAACCTGATGGGACATATCCTTTGAGAGTTCTAATCCTGTTAGGGCAAGCAAAGAGTGACAGATAAAAGTAATCATTGGGTTGTAGAAGCCATTTTTAGCCTTGAAATAAAGTCTGGATGCCACCTCCAGGCTGTTAGAATTAAGAAAGCAAAATAGCTCTTTGTAAATAAAATAAAACAATGTAGCACCTAACTTAGCTGCAGATGAGTCCTGTGGGGTAGTGGAGAGAACCCCAGACAGAAAACGTGGAAATGACTGTCCTCGTTTCTCATCTTCCACCTGACTGGTGATGAGATCTTGGGCAAGTAATTCCTCTCCAGCACCAGTTGCTCATGTTGTACATGGAAGGAGTTGACAATGATGACTCTCACCTTCCAGCTCTGAAGACTACCGGCTCTCTTGGTCAACGCAGTCTGAGAAAGTTAGAATGGATTCTGCATCCAAAATAGTTGCTTAGGTATGTGTTTCTCATGATGGCAGATCTGATGGAAAAACCAGAATCAGGGATTGTAGTTCTTTTAGGCTTTGGCTCATTCTGCTGTGTATCATCTTGAGTGTCGGGCTTCTGTCCTTGCATTATTTTTACCACATTATGCTAATGTTTTCTCTTTGGTTCTGTTGCCATGCATCCATTTGAAAGGCTTTTTGGAATTTCTGGCCTTCCCAGTAATCTTGTGCTTTCCCGCCTCCCCGCTCCCCCAAACTCGAATTCTCTGTATGTTATGCTCTTTATATCTGGACATTTTCCTTTTCAAAAATGTCTCTTTTGGGTGTAGTTCGAGTGTGAGATGAAACGTCATTGGTGAAGATATTATTTTAGTGAACTCCAGGTAAAGTTTACTGAATGACTTAGAACTGCATTTTTACATTTTAATGATAAAAAAAAGGCAGGGCCCTGCTCTGTCAACAAACTCAAAACAGGTAGAAGGGATACTCATGAACAAATAATAAAGTAAATGTTATATATGCATTATTAGAAGTATGTACAAGGGAAGGAAGGAATAGAAAGAGGGGCGGTTGGTTAGGGGTAAGAAGAGATGGCCAAGGAAGGCTTTGCACAGAGTGAAGCTTCTGTAGGGTGCTAAAAGGTGAACTTGTGTTTTCTGAGTGGCTGAAATAATGTTGAAATGAAAAAGAATTATATAATGTAAAGGAATTTCCAAACCCCATAATATATTCAGAGAAATACAGTAGCGTTGTGTTGTTACAGCACTGTGTGTGTGTGTGTGTGTGTGTGTATGTTGGGGAGTGGGAGGAGGTGAATGGTGGCAGTGGAAGCTGTAGGCAAGGACCAGATCCTGAAAGAACCTCACAGACAGTGGATAACCATTGAAAAGTTTGAAGCAGGTGGGCGACATGGTGAGGTTTATATTGCGATGGCAGTGGGCCAGAGAGATTGGAGGGGGCTGAAATGGTAGGTAGAGAGGAATCGATTGGGTGACTGTTGTTACAGAGGAGTTGTGCAGGGCCTAAAGGTGTGGAAGTAAGAGAAAGAGAGGAAAGGATGGCATTTGAGACTCACTTAGCAGGTAAAATTGAAGCCACCTGGCATTGGTGTGGGTGTTTGGAATGTGAGAGAGGAAGGGGTCTAGGATAGCTTTTCAGTTTAGGAGGTTTGTTGTGTTGTTGTTTGAGAAAAATACAGCAGGAGGGCGAGCAGTGTGTGGACGGAAGCTGAGGAGTTGACTTTTGATGTATGAACTTGGAGGTTATGGGACCTAGATGTGGAAAGCTGGAGACGAAGATTGGTAGTTATCAGTATGGGAGGAGGGCAGGAGACAAAAAGAACAATGCTGGAATTCCAGGAGGTACGGGGGCATCATGGGGGAATCAGTGTGCACTTGTGTGATGGTGCAGGTGGGACCTGGTGGGTTGAAGAGAGCATGAAGTAGATGGAAGTTGAGATGATAACTGTGGACCGTGAGTGCATGTACAGTGGTGGAATCTTCATTAGAATAAAATCCCATCATTTTCCTCCTGCATAAAGTATACCTGGTGGCACTGGCTGTTTGCTATTATTATTTTCATATTTTGTCCTTATGACTGACTGGTTTCAAAGTCTGCCCCATTCCTACTCTGTGGTTAAATTCCTGTATACCTCATTTTGTAGAATATGTGATTTTTCCAAAGGTAATATAGTTGGACAGTGTTTTCTTCTTTTTTCTTGAAGTCTTTCCTTGAGCATTAATTATTGTTTCTTGGCCATTGTTAGCTTTGTTTTTCCTACTCTCAAATTATACCCTGTCATTTGTTTATATAAGTGTTTTATCTTTTATACATCCTTTGACTTAATCGGAAGTCACAGTTCTGGCTCTCCTTTTAATAGAAAAAAATGGTTTTGTAGAAAATTATGAAGTTGCAATTAAGATCTCAGAGTCTGCCTACACAGACTTTTAGGAGTGCTTTGTTAACTTCACTACATACTTTATTGCCTGAAGGACAGAGAGTTTCTTTTCATAAAGTAACTATCTAAAAGTAGCCTTGGGAATGATAGCTACCGGGGGGGGGGAGGGGGATATGAAATTTCCATATTTCATCTTCTGATATTTGATAAGGAATGTAACCATACATTCTGGCCAGAGTTTGCCTTGAAGGTGACTCTTTAGACTCAAAGGAGATACGATCTGACACATGTGGTGGTGGTGGTGGTGGTGGTGG
>CM052797.1:94149314-94164889 GCA_028533885.1 Nasua narica | reverse complement strand
AAGTAACTATCTAAAAGTAGCCTTGGGAATGATAGCTACCGGGGGGGGGGAGGGGGATATGAAATTTCCATATTTCATCTTCTGATATTTGATAAGGAATGTAACCATACATTCTGGCCAGAGTTTGCCTTGAAGGTGACTCTTTAGACTCAAAGGAGATACGATCTGACACATGTGGTGGTGGTGGTGGTGGTGGTGGGGTAATGTGGTGGAGATGGGCTGTTTACACTATTGAAAGTATACATAATGGAAGAGAATTGAGTGACATCTGGGAAAGGCATCTAGGAACTGAAATTATTGGCAAATTTTGAGGATAGGATAAGTTTAAAAGATAGGACTTGATAATTAGAAGGTAAAGAATTCTTGGTACTTAGAAAAGAATTTAAGGTTATGATAATGAAGATATTAAAAGACATTTTTTAGAATGCGATCAGAAAGAATTCCCTGCACAAGGTTAGGAGCAGATTGTTACCATTTGTAATTTATCAGAGGGTAGAGAAACTGGCAGGCACTTTGCCCTTTCCTTAATGAGTGTAAATCTTAAACAATAGTACTGCACTTCTTTGGTTAGTGCTTCCTAGTATTCATTTAGCATCTTTGGGTGTCTGCAGATTGGTTTTATAGGGCTAGTGGATCCTCTGATGTTGACTGTAGCATCTTGAGTGTTTTGTGTAATTTTTGTGGTAGAAACGCCATAGATTTTGATGGAATATTCAAAGACATATCTGATCCAAAATGGTTTAAGCTTGATTTTACCACACATGCAGCTGTTAGATGCCGCTGTCTTGGAAAATATAAGACTGGAAAGGAGCAGGGTCTTCCCATTCATGACAGTTAAAGAATGAAGTTGTTTGAATGATTTCACCAATCTGGGCCTCTGGTTTTCTCTGTTGGAAGGTTTCTTCTGGTAGTGAATTCAATTTCTTAAATACGTGTCTGACTCTAGATTTTCTCTTTCATCTTGTGTCAGTTTTGATAGGTTGTTACAATAGTTTCACAGTTTGTCGTCAGATACTTCATCCTTAGAGCTTCTTCTCAAAGGTGTGTGCTAATAGAAGATCACGAGCACCTGTACAGCTTCTGTGGTTAACAGCATAATTATCTGCAGCAACTACAACATAGGAGTTAATTCAGTCTTTACAAAACCCTGTGAGGTAGATAGTGGTATTATATATATTATAGATGATTTAAAGGAAGTAGAGGGAGGTTAAGAAACTTGTCCAGAGCTACTCACCGGGGCAGCTGGCAGAGCTGATTTGATCCGGGCCATCTGGCTCCAGAGCCAGTACTCTTGACTGCTGTGCCTGATGCTTTTCTGGAATCATTCTTTATAATGGGAATGAGGAGTAAAACCCAAAGATTGGACTCCTTCCTCTGTACTGTGTTCTTTTCATTGAGTTCTTCTAAATAAATAGGTAGTAAGGCTTTTGATTGGCTTTTCCCTGGCTCTTGCTGCTTCTGACAAGGCCAGACCAAATAGTAGGCTTCAGGATTAAGTGTTCATTTTTGCTTAAGAAACGGCTTCCCTTTCACTGTCTCCCTTCACCGCTTCACTACTCTGCCTTTGTGTTATTCTTGAAGTAAGAGTGGTTCTTAACCTTGTTTTTCCTGCTCTAGCACCCCCCTCCTGGTATGTGAGAGTGAATGGTCTTGGGGGGTGGGTGGGGGGTGAAGAGGAGCTCAGGATGAGGCCTGGGTAGTTTGAAACTCTCCTCAGTTCCACCCCAACTACAGTTCTTGAGATGCTTCCATCTCCTAAGTTCATGTGCCCCCCCACCACACCCCCTACACCCCCTCCCACACGTCTTCTCTCTGTCCCACCATTAGAAGCAGGCAAGCTTTACCAGCAGCCAGAGTATCCTTATGTTGCTTGCTTAGCTCGAATTTGGAGCAAGGGACTTAGATGATTTGAACATCCTTCCATCTCCATGATGGCCCCTAATCCTTGGAAGCACTTACATATGTACAGCCTACTCTTTGTTGTCCTTCCCCGGTGAGTGGTGTAGATGGACAGACCTGGGCCGAGTCCTACCACTTACTTAGCTGGGATCTTAGACGAGTCTTCACCTTTTTAAGCTTGTTTACCCCCCTCTGACTTTATAAGGTTGTTGTGATGTCATCATCTCTATCATTAGTCAAAGTACTACCTCTACCACCCCTGCTAGACTTACCTTTTTCTTTAGACGGGTTCATCAGGTTTTCTGGTTAAAATCAAAGTCTTGATAGCCCGAAAGATTTTTTGGGTTTTGTTTTTGTTTTTGTCTCTTTAAGGTAACTTCCCATATTTTTTCTCTGACTGTTGACTTAAAATTTTAATTCTCTGTGGGAAATTTCAAGTCTTTTTTTTTCTTTTTTTGGAGGACCCTGTAAATCTGCATGTGCCTGTGTGTGTATGATTATATATACATGTGTATATATACCACCCTTAGTTTACCTAAATAAAAATTTTCCTGATATACTTGCATATTCATGTGTATATTAATAATTTACCATTTCTTTCATGCAAACATTCTCTCTTAAGGAATCTGACAGGGATTTTAATGTGTTTAGTTCTAATTTAAATGTGCTAAGGAGTGGGTTTTTACTCAGGAAGCAACTGAGCTACTCATGATTGCTATTTGCTTCATTTACAAGCTGTAGTCCTTCTGGCTTAACTGCTTTACAGATTGTTCGGAGTCTTCAATATACTTAAAATTGTTTGACAGCTGCGACTTGTCTAGCGCTGATGTATCCAATACTATCATTGCACTCTAAGGAGAATGCCCCCCCTCCTTCTTTCCCTCTCCCCTGAAGCTGGCAGCAACATTATGCAGGATGAGTTACAGTACTGCATCCAAGTTTTGGTTTTTCTTTTCTCCTGCCTTTTAATTGAACCTTGAAACTGAAAATATGGTTAGAGGGGTAAGGAATACTTCTGGAAAAATCTAAGAAAAATGTACAATAAAATGATTGGGTATTATTGCCTGTGGTTTATATATATAAGTGGGTCTTGGCTAATTCTAGCACTTGTTGTTAGGTTATGTGGTTCATTCAGCCATCTCTCTACCGAGGACAGAAATGAGAGAGGGAGAGATTTATTACTTGATTCTCTAAGGAGAAAGCTGGTTATACCACCGGGATGCATAGGAGCAGGAAAAGCTGGAGAACATGAGTGTCCTCCGTGTGGAATTCTCAGAGACTCGGGTAATGCCCGAGGCAAGAATTTGGCAAGAAAACCACGAGCAGGTCATTTCCAGGAGGTAGTTGGCTTCTGACCAATATTAAAAGCCAAACTTGATCTGTAGATGAAAACAAGAAGAAATATGCTATCCAGTGACTTCTGCAGAGGAAGTTGCCTCTGTACAGTGAGGATAAGATAAGGAACTTCTAGAGTTAAAATGCAATTACAATGATAAATAGAGAAAGGTGCGGGTTGGCTGAGCAGTGAAGGGAAAACTAGAAAGACCAGAGCCCAAGGCAGCTGCAGGTCCTGGGCAAGGAGAAGCAGTGCCAGAAGGGCAAGGGGTGATGCAGGGTGGAGAGGATGTTTTGGAATAAACTGGGACTGGTTATAACTATTTGGTAGGTCGGAGAGCAGGTTCATCTTCTAATAAAATGCATAAGCAAGCTATATTGGAGAATATGATGTTTCTTTGACTCTTCACAAATGTAGTTACCAAACGGAGTGGGGGCTGGGCAGATAGTGTTAGCTAGTAAATGAGCTGCTTTGAAATACTGTGGAATTTCCCTTCCTAAAGAAGCTAAGGCCTTTATGAGAATAGGGTAGAACACTCTGGAGAAATGCAGGCCTCTTCCTTTTGGGGGACTTTTGGCCTTTTCTCTAGAGAAGTCAGAAAAATGTGTTGAGTTTAGACAATAGAGAGGGTGCCGGAAACTTGAGTTTGTAATTTTGCTGCCATCAGGTAGAAACTGGGGAATCTGTTGTGCCCAGTTTTAGAAAATAAGAGTAGTTATTTGAGGGGTCAAAAAATCAGAAGGCGATGATCTTTAAATCTACATTTAAAATGGAAGCTATGGGGCGCCTGGGTGGTTCAGTGGGTTAAAGCCTCTGCCTTGAGCTCAGGTCATGATCTCAGGGTCCTGGGATCGAGCCCCGCATCCAAGCAGGGAGACTGCTTCCCCCTCTCCCTCTACCTGCCTCTCTGCCTACTTGTGATCTCTCTCTCTGTCAAATAAATAAATAAAATCTTAAAAAAAAAAAAAAGGAAGCTAGCAGCGATAGTGGGCGGTTCCTGTCCCTAGAGCCCTTTCTTGGTTTCTTTCTGGGGCACTTTACACCCCCACTCCAGCCTCCCCTCTAAGGTGAGGCCAGCATGCCTCTGTGAGGTCCTTGAGGGAGGGTTGTTCATCTTGCCCTCCCTTGGAGTGCCGTGTCTGACTCAATTTGTTATGAAGCTGTATGGGTAAAGAGAGATGTTAATCTGTGATCATATTTAGTTCATGTGTGTTTTTGTTTTCTTAAATCACCAGCTAGCCCAAGGTTTGTTTTACTAATGAAAGGTCACAGAGACAGAGACACATATAGAATAAGGGACTGTAACAGTTCAGGCAGTTTCCTGTTTATTTTTGGTGATTTCAAATAAGGACACATACTCGATTGCCGGAAATGAACATCAGAAGCCCCAAGTGCATTGTGTGTTTTTTAAACTCAATATTCAAGAGGTTTAATTTTTCTTTTAGTGTTAGCTGAATTTGAACCATAAAGTGTTCAAAGCAGATGGCAGAATATATGTGTCCTCAAAAAGCCCCATGTTGTTACTGTTTTATCAACTTGTACACTTTGGCTCTTTCAGAAATCACTTTATTTAGCAGTTTTAGTACCTTTCTAGGATTGAAGACCGAAAGTCCCTACACAATGAAATGTGGCAAAAACCTGGTATTGCATAGCTAGCTTCCGTGTGGGGCATGTGTGCTTTGACTGCAAACACCAGCCAGGACGAGGGCCTGCTCTGTATTTATATACAGGAAGCACTATGACTATTGCAGTGTTTACACCTCTATTTTTGGATTCTAAGATTTAATATCAACAATCTTCACTTTTGGATTCACTGCTACATTTCCAATTTTGGAGACAGTGTAATATAGTTGTCTCTGTGAAATACCATTTCCCTGTGATGATTTTGTGCGGGGCTAACAGACTTGAGAGAGAATTAATTTAACGTTACTGTCAAATTTTAGCAGGTAAAAAGTTGCTTCTTGTTTTGAGCAAAGTTAAGTCTTGCAATAGAAGCCTAATGGGAGTGGAAAGGTCATGGTTAGGATTTGTGAGTAATAAGGGGGAGAGGCGGGGATGGGTCTACATTACAGAGAGGTTAGACTTAATCTTTTAGACCCCAACAGGGAGCTGCTAAGGTTTTTGAACAGGAGATGAAATGTAAGTGATATTCTTATTTTTCTTTCTCCAGCCCCCACCTAGAAAGTCCATACCCTTCTGTCAGCTCCTTTAAGGAGGTTTAAGGCTGGCAAATTTAACCCAGGATGGCTGATGGCAGAGGGCTGTTGTCTTAATCTAGTCAGATGGTGGCAAAGAAAGAGGAAATGGAAAAGAGTATATAAAGGAACTGCCCATCTCTTATATTTTTCTCCTGTGCTCATCAAAGAAAATTTAAAACCAGAGGACAAAAAAAATTATAGTTTCATTATTTAAATGCAACCATTGTTCACATTTTAGCCAATTTCCGTCTAGCCTGTTTTTTTAAATGAGTCTTTCCCTTAAACTAAAAAAAAAAAATCAGATGTACTTAACATGTAAAACAGATTTTAAGAGCAGGTCTTAGGCAGTGAGTGGTCAATGAATTTAATAATTCTCTGTACTCGTATAGCCATAACCCCAGATTTAGAAGATTGCCATTACTCAGGAAAATTGCCTTGTGTTCCTTTCCTTTTTCTTCTTGTTAAACACTTTTCCCCAGTCTTACAATATATATAAATTGTATCATACTGAGCTTACTATATATATATATATATATTATTTTTATTACTTAGCACATATAATTATATGATTTTAATTTAAAATTTTTTCTTTAGCATGGTGATGTAAATGTGCTTTCATGTAACTAAGTAAATTTTAAAAAACATCATTCTAATGGCTACCTAATATTCCATTATGGGGATATATGATTGTCTGCTTAACTGTTTTGGGACATTCAAACTGTTTCCAAATTTCCACTCTTAAAAATAACACCACCAGGGCGCCTGGGTGGCTCAGTTGGTTGAGCAACTGCCTTCGGCTCAGGTCATGATCCCGGAGTCCCGGGATCGAGTCCCATATCGGACTCCCGGCTCTGCGGGAAGTCTGCTTCTCCCTCTGACCTTCTCCCCTCTCATTCTCAGTCTCTCTCTCTCTAATAAATAAATAAAAGTCTTTAAAAAAAAAATAACACCACCAGTAGCATCAAAGAGCCATTGTGAAAGCGTAAGTAAAATGACTTAAAGCAGATACAGGAGAGGAAGAGTTAAAGAAAATTCTAAAGACTTAGAATGAGGAAAGTGAGAAGGGAATTCTAGAGGGAAGTGGAGGTCAATGAGGATGAGATTGGTTTTGACTAGATTGAATTTGAGATCTAGGGAGATGTCAGAACTGCTCTGTATATAACTGGAAAGAGTGAAATTAAGGACATCCTCCTGCCCTGGAAACAGAAGTCCTAGTAGAAGAGGGGACACAGCAGTGATTATTGAGGGAAGAGCATCACACCGTGGATTCAGTTTTGTGCTACTTTGAGTTCTAATGCTGACTTTCTTTGGGTAAGGATTTGTGGTGTTCATTGGGTGAAATGATGACTTTCCGGCATTCGTCTGACTTCTATATTCATAATCTCGGGATCCAGAATGCGCTTTACTTTCGCTTTTGCTGCACACTAAGATCTATTAATGTGTTTGGTGTTAATTCTGAGAAAGAAAACTTGTGGTGGTGATATCACTTTACCTTGGCTAAGGTTAGAGCAGCTGCCATTTGGTTTTCTTGCGGTTCTACTGGATTCTTTCCCACTAAAAGGGATTGACATGTTCACATAAGAAAATCAAATTACTTGAATTAGTAGAAGTTACTGGAGAATGGAAGATGTAATTTAATAGGAAATAATTGCTAACTTTTGAGTAAATACAGGGAGTTGAACACATGCATATATTTACTTCCTTTACCTCCTGAAATCAGACAAAAATTACTGAAAAGAAATAAAACCTGGAAGAACAAAGCAAAATGGAGAGGAGATCTCAGAATTAGCATTTTGGAAACTAGAAAGTGAATGAACTGGTGGTCACTATGTTGGCAGATGAGAAAAAGCGGGGCCCTAAGCAGCCGCAGGGAGGGTCTGGAAGTAGCCAACTCACACCACGTGAACCGCGGGCAGGCTCAGACAGATACCTTTCAAACGAGTAAGGGTGCCCAGAGACAAAAAGAGGAGACCTGGTGGAAAGTCTGTGTAAGAAGTAGCTAGAATTCCGGATCCCCCCAACAACCAGACAGCAAAAGACTGAAGGTCGACTCTCTGCAGAGGCTACACTGGAGGGAATCTGGTTCGGGGACATTAGGCACTGCCGTGAGCACTGGGCACCTTTCCGAAAGTAGTGGAGCACATTGAATGGGAAGATCCTCAACCCTCATGCAGCTCAGCTCTCAGATCCCTTGTGCCTCTAATCACGAGATGGATAATTCTTTAGAGAATCAGACAAGCCCAAAAGAAAGGCCTAAAGGCACCAATGAAAGGAGACTTCATGGGGGGATGGTGGGAAGGAAATAGGGCAGCCAGTCCCGCCCCAGACAAACTCACTCCTTAGTGACTGTGCCACCATCTCATCCAGAGCTCCCATTTTAAACATGCCTGCATGTGCGACTGTGATAAGGGCACAGATTTTCTTGGTTTGAATTCTCTCTTCTGACAGTATCCTGACATTAATACTGTTAATTAGTTTTGTATGATTTTGAACTTTACACAAAATGTACATGGAGGGGACTCAACTCAGATGTCTCCCATTTTCCCTTGCCTCTTCACCCCCCCCCATCTCTTTTCCTGCCCTTGTGTGGCAATCTCTCTCCCATCTGATGGGCATGCAGGTCAAAGAGGGTAGACAAAAGACAGAGTACTTTCTTTCACACACTTTTCTCCCTTCTCCTCATAACTAAATGTTGATGTGTTCCTCAAAACTACCTTGTATTTACTTTGATCTGTATTCAAATTCTATTGCTTCTCTGTTCTTGAGCTCTTATGGGTAGATTCCTTTCTTCCATACAGTTGTCAGTGCTCTAATCCTTCTAGAAACTGAACATCTAAAGGGATCAAATTATTATTTTCAGAAACAATCAGTGTATGTTAAGTTCAGTTATACCAAGAGATGATAACAATTGTCAGCTGAACCAAGAGAAGCAGCAGCAGCAATAACAATGAAAACGGATTTTTTTAGTCTATATAAATCTGAACGGTGTGCATACCTAATAGATTTTGAAAGAAATACTTGTTAAAAGAAATATAAATGAAAATGACATCTTTGTGAGTTAGGAAAATAGTACATGCCCAAGATTTCTATTACTTTAATCTTTTTTTAAATTGTGTTATGTTAATCCCCATAAAATACATCATTAGTTTTGTTTGTTTTGTAAATAAAGATTTTTTTTAAATTTATTTGACAGGGAAAGAGATCACAGTAGGCAGAGAGGCAGGCAGAGAGAGAGAGGGGGAAATAGGTTCCCTGCTGAGCAGAGAGCCCAATGGGGGGCTCGATCCCAGGACCCTGAGTTCATGACCTGAGCCGAAGGCAGAGGCTTTAACCCACTGAGCCACTCAGGCGTCCCTCATCATTAGTTTTTGATGCAGTGTTCCAATAATCTTATCTTTTGAATTTGGCTTCATATTTGAAAATTTTAGTTGGGCAATATAAGTTTTTAAACTTCCTTTTTTGTTCTATTTTCCCTTTCTCCAACTGACTATTAGGCTGCTTTTATCATTTTAAGATGTTCCCTCTGCCTCATTTCAGAAATCAGGTTTCACAGAATAGTTGCCATGTCCTAGAAAGCCCTGGTAATACAGATTAAAGATATGACCATGAACGTGTAACAATGATAAGGTTGAAATCTTTGACTTTAGAAATCCTTTACATCCTCTCCTAGATTTCCGGATGTTCTAGAACAAACCTAACAGCTGTCACAAATGCATGTTTCTTAGTCACATGTAAACAGTGGACACTGTCTTTGGTTCTAGTTCACTGACTGTTTCCTCAAAAGTGTAGAGCTTTGTCCACAGAGGCAGTTTTATGATAAAAATGTGGACACCATTGGTGGAGTGGCTTGACCACACCTATGTATCACGGTGTTTTAGTCCCTCTTGTGTTGCTGAGACCTCTATTTGTGGCAAACAAGAGCATTGAGATTATTTTCACTCAGGGCATTATGCTTAACTCAGGTGAACATGTTTGTAATAATAACTTCTGGAAATTCTTGCTGAAATTTTTAATTATATTGATAACATTACATAGTAGTGACAGTTACATATTTAATATGTTACAGAATAAAGGTAGATTGCAGTGGGTGGCTCATAATATAGGACATGTCATACTGATTTAATTAAATTTCTCCTTTTTTGATTTAGTGCTAAGGACATGTCTTTATGTTAGAATAAGGGATTTTAATGGTTTCACAAGTTTAGATGACTTTTAAAGAGCTCTTTTAATTCACATGGATGGTGAGGTTTAAAAAGAGACTTTATATCTAGTCTGAAGTTAAAACTACAGTAAACATTATGGCAATTAAAAGACATGGTTTGGCTCTAGAAACAAATTAGTGATTGAACAAATTGCCAGTGAATTACATTAAGTGCTAATTGAAAGTTTTAAAATTTTGCTATTTGTTTCCTTAAAGTCCCACCTTGAAAGATATGTATCTGCTCTAAGTTTCTTGAGCATAATTACAAATGCTTTGGGATTTTTTTCCTTGGTTTTATATACTATTAATTATTAATGATTACTTTAAAAGGGTTTGAAAGCTTCTTTATCACTGGGACTATTAAGAATCCTTACATTTGGTGTTACCAGAGGTAACTTGACCATTATAGGTATGTTTATTATTTATTACTTTTATCTTCTAAACATAAATAGTATAGCAAGGTATCTAGGCAAATTCTCTTCGAATTTTAGGTCTTATTCTTAGACTTTGAATATTTAATATAAATTCTAATATGTTTGGAAATAGGCTTCTGTTCAAATGTCTGATTTCTAGATTTAAAGTAACTTTTGCTTACTTTAATACGTTTTGTCTTATTTAAATGCATTTTTTGGGGGGCTAACAAAATATTGTGAGAATAATTCATGATGACATAGCTTAAACATTGCATTTACTGGGTCCTCCCTCTGGTTCTAAATGCTTGATTAAATAATTTTGTTTCTTTTCAGTACATGATGGATTATAGAATGGACGAATGAATGAACTTGATGAAAAAACTGAGGGATATGACTGAAATTGTTACTTGCTTGAGATCTTAATACAAAAGTGCTAGTGGAGTAATGGCACTTTTAAATTTGCTTGAATGTTCTCTAACATCATTCGTATCATCCCTTTTTGTTAGAAAATTTACTTTGTAGATGTAATCTCAAAATTCATTTTATAGCTATGATATCATTACTTTTATATTTATAGTCAATATATTTGCAGTGTTGCATAATTGTATGAAATTATAGTGTCACAGATAACAGGGAAAATGTTCTTTTTTTTTAAAAAAAGTATTTATTTATTTGTGTGTGTGAGAGAGAGAGAGAGAGCACAAGCAGAGGAAACAGCAGACAGAGGGAGAGGCAGGCTCCCCACTGAGCAAGGAGTCCTGCTAAGCGGTACTCGATTCCAGGACTCTGGGATCATGCCCCGAGCTGAAGGCAGACGCTCAACTGACTGAGCCACCCGGGGGTCCCATGGGAGAAAGGTTCTTGAGGTCAAGTTCATGCTTTTATCTAAGAAAAGATGATACCTACTCATCTAGAAAGTAGTACTGTAAAACACAGAGATAATGATTTAAGTTATTTATACTGTAGTTAAAAGTGGTTTCCTGAGAACACAATATTCCCTATTTTACCCAAGCCTTAAATATTAATAATGGTAACAAATATATGAGCTAAAAGAAATTGAAAGTATTCATTAGTTGTTGTTAATAACTCACTATATTGTTCTTATCTTCTGTTTTGTTCATTGTTAATCTTGGCAGATACTTAGTAGTTACTAGGCGCTAGCTAGCCACATTCTGTTCTTCTATAATGTGCTAGCCTTAAACAACAGCAAAGTATCAACCAAAATGTAAAATTAGTAGTTTCTGTGGAGATAAAGAAATTGGAGAAAGGGAGGGGTTTTCTCCTTACAGTAACAAATAACTATTTATTTATTTTTTTTTTTTAAAGATTTTTATTTATTTATTTGACAGAGAGAGAGAGGGATCCCAAGTAGGCAGAGAAGCAGGCAGAGAGAGAAGAGGAAGCAGGCTCCCCACTGAGCAGAGAGCCCGACGTGGGGCTTGATCCCAGGACGCCAGGATCATGACCTGAGCCGAAGGCAGAGGCCTCAACCCACTGAGCCACCCAGGCACCTCACAAATAACTATTTAAAAATACTAATAGTTGTGGAGTGCCTGAGTGGTGACTCAGTTGTGTAAGTGTCTGACTTCTGCTCAGGTCATGATCTCAGGATCCTGGGATTGAACCCCAGCGTGGGCTGCCCACTCAGCGGGGAGTTTGCCTGTCCGTCTCCCTCTTGGTCGCTCTCCCTCTGCCCCTCCCCCTTCTTGTGTGCTTGAGCTCTCTCTTTCTCTCTCAAGTAAATAAACAAAATCTTTTAAAAATATATTAATAGTTGTATTTGGTATTATAAGTCAGAAAATAGTAAGTTGTTTGTTTAATCAAAACCTAATTAAAATATGCCTAAACACTCCTTCCACTTTACTTATGGGGCCATGTACTTAGGATCCTGCTAAGTCATCTCTCACATTTGGCCAAGACTTTGAATCTTATTTATTTATTTATCTATCTATTTATTTATTTATGCATTCATTCATTCATTCATTCATCCATCCATCCATCCATCCATCCATTCATTCATTCACCGTAGTTCACAATAATCAGCGGTAAACAAAAGAGCGAGCAGCCAGTCCCCTCAAAGCAAGTAGCTGTTGGGTTCCAGGGCTTGCCTACCACCGCACTACAGTTTTGCATCATAGCTGAGTTGTAACCAGAAGAGCTTCTTCATGTTAAAATTTTCAGTTTTAGCAAATAAAAATATAGGGCACCTATTTGAATTTGAATTTCAGATAGACAACCAGTAATTTTTTTAGTCTTAACTATGTCCCATGCAAGATGCGGGACATACTTGAACTAAAAATTATTTATGTGAAATTCAGATTTAATGTCTTATATTTTATCTGGCAACCCTTGTTATTTCTGTTTTTTGTATATGAAGGAGCTAGGCATTCAGAAATTAGTAAGGAGTTCTTGAGGGGCTCAGAATCCAATTGGGGGAGATGGAGCAGAAGGGATGTGGGGGAATAGAAACGGCAGAGAGGAAACTTGGCAGTAATCGAGATGTTTAAAGATGGAGGTCTGGAGGAGACAGTGGGGATAAAGAGAGTGTTATATTTTTCTGGTAATGCTGAGCAAGGTCATGGTAGCTCTGAATGCTTGCAGGGTAGGAAAACAGTATCCACGAGTGCCACTGAGGGCCACCGGCAGGCCAGTAATGTAGGAGGGTGGTGATGGGAAAAGGAGAGATGAGAAAACCAGAGGGTAAAAAACTGATAAAAAGAAATGTGGTGGGGGAATCAGAGGAGAAGGAAAGAGAGACAAAAAAGTCAGTTCCATGCATGGCGTTCGTGGATGGCACGAAGGTTGTGCGCCAGAGAGGACCCTGAGAACCCCTCGTGCGTATCATGGTGCTGTGTTACCTTGAAAAACTCACAAGCTCTTTGGACTTTTCTTATTCGTAAAAGGAGAGAGTTGGATGAGAGAGTCTCTAATGTGATCTGATTCTAGAAGCAATCCAGTGGAATCCCTAATCCTAAGTTTTCTACCTTTGAGGAGGGGTTATTTAGAATTTAACCCCTGTTCGTCCTATTCCCTCAGACTTGCTTTCTGTCCTTATAGCCACTTTCTGGAGGCGAGCTCCATGCCATCAGACCTTTAGTTTGATTCCAGCGTTCAGTGTTTATTACAACGCCTTTGGAATGAAAATGAATCAGACTATCTCAAGGACACTTATTTCTTAAACTTCTTTTTCTTTGCATTGATACCAGTGTAGATGAAAATAAAACAGTTGGAAAATAAACCCTTGTAATTTACTTAAAAAATTTCTTTTGTTCATCTTGGATAATCTGTTCCTGAATGAATAAAATAGGCAGTTTAGGACTAGAACATCATATATTTAAATATAGAGACAGTTTTTGTGACTTTAGAAATACCTCAGTACATTTTAATCTAGCCGCATAGACTGCAGAACTGTTCTGTAGTGAGGATTGATGCTGGTGGCTACTTGGAGTCATGATATATTTGCCTAAGCATGCAGCCGCTACTGCCAACTTAATAATGTTACCTATTTATTTATTTGTTTAAAAAATTTTATTTATTTTGACAGAGAGAGATCACAAGCAGGCAGAGAGGCGGGGTGGGGGTGGGGAAGCAGGGTCCCCGCTGCAGCAGGGAGCTGAATGCAGGGTTCGATCCCAGAACTCTAAGATCATGACCAGAGCTGAAGACAGAGGTTTTAACCCACTGAGCCACCCAGGTGCCCCAATAATGTTACCAATTTAATAATCTCTTTAAAACTGTGGCTATAGTGGTGCTTGGGTGGCTCAGTTGTTTAAATGTCTACCTTCACCTCACATCATGATCCCAGGGTCCTGGGATTGAACTCTGTGTTGGGCTCCCTGCTCAGTGGGGAAGACTGCATCTCCCTCTCCCTCTGCCCCTCCCCCCTGCTTGTGCTCCCTTTCTCTCTCTCAAATAAATAAATAAAAGCTTAAAAAAAATAAAACCTGGACTATATATCAGAAGTGGCTGCCATGGGGCGCCTTGGTGGCTCAGTGGGCTAAAGCCTCTGCCTTCGGCTCAGGTCACGATCTTAGGATCCTGGGATCAAGCCCCACATCGGGCTCCCTGCTCAGCAGGGAGCCTGCTTCCCCCTCTTTCTCTGCCTGCCTCTCTGCCTCCTTGTAATCTCTCTCTGTCAAGTAAATAAAATCTTAAAAAAAAAGAAGTGGCTGCCACTGATAAAGATTTAATGGAAGCAAATCTACCATTTTGGATAGTGGTTTTTAGGCCATTTTTAGATCTTGGAAATCTTTTGAAAATCTGACCAAAGCAACTGGATCGTTTCCCCAGTTGGACTTACCATACACAATTGTTGCAGAAAAGTCAGGGGATTTGGAGGACTGCCTCACCCAGCTCCCCCACCCATGCATAGCCCAGTTTTAAATAAATGATTTAACTGTATAGTTAAACTGGTCCATTCATTGAATCTTTCAACCATTTATTCATGAGCTAGGCTCTAGGCATTGTAGGAAGCCCTGATTTTTGACTCTCTCCTGACAATAATAATCTTATTCAAACAAATTCAAGAGCCCATTTTCATATTGAAATTAAAGGCATAACTTATATACTGTATATCTCTAACTTAGGTTTTTTATAGATTTAGGACTTACTTTGTGTGCCCCAAGAGATAACAGCAACTACCTACTTTATCATCCATTTACCTCTTACTTTACTAGAGCTTTTAAAAATTTCCTATTAGCGGGGCTCCTGGGTGGCTCAGTGGGTTGAAGCCTCTGCCTTCAGCTCGGGTCGTGATCTCGGGGTCCTGGGATCGAGCCCCATATTGGGCTCTCTGCTCAGCGGGGAGGCTACTTCCCCCTCTCTCTCTGCCTGCCTCTGCCTACTTGTGATCTCTCTCTGTCAGATAAATAAAATCTTTAAAAAAAATTTTTCCTTTTAGCTGTCCACTTTCATCCCTTATAGTTAGAGTCATATCATTTTCTGTTGTCTTCCCCCCTAAATCTTTAGTCATCAACATTTCTTTGTGCTGCCATAAAGCCATCATTTTTTTTTAAAGATTTTATTTATTTATTTGATAGTGTGTGGGAGAGAGAGAGCACTAGCAGTAGGAAGCGGTAGAGGGACAAGCAGACTCTCTGCTGAACAGGGAGCCCCATGAGGTACTGGATCCTAGGACCCTGGGATCATGACCAGAGCAGAAAGCAGACACTTAACTGACGGAGCCACCCAGGTGCCCTAGCCATCATTTTTTTTTTTTTTTTAGACCTTCCTCTGGTGCCCTTTCTTTTTTTTGTTTTTTTGTTTTGTTTTGTTTTTCTCCCCAAATTTGTTTATTTTAATTTTTCAGTGTTACAAGATTGATTGTTCATGCACCACACCCAGTGCTCCATGCAATAGTGCCCTTCTCAATACCCACCACCAGGCTCACCCACCTCCCAGCCCCTCCCCTCCAAAACCCTCAGTTTGTTGCTCAGAGTCCACAGTCTCTCCTGGTTCATCACCCCCTCCGATTTCCCCCCACTCATCCTTCCCTTCCTTCTCACAATGCCCTCCATGATTTTCTTTAT
>CM052797.1:94099637-94148814 GCA_028533885.1 Nasua narica | reverse complement strand
TTTTTTTATACACTTCTTATACTATATTTTCTACCCACATTAGCAGGATATCTTATTTTTCTTGGTTCCAGTATTAATTTTAAAATCCCCACCTTTGGAAATGAAATGTAAAAGTTTATTTAAAACTTAAAAGAAAATTTTGCAAAGAAGCCTTGAATAAATAACATATTCCTAGATGGGAAATTTGCCATCATAAGGATATCCATAGAATCTCAAGTTAATTTATACATTTGGTGCAATTCTAATTAAAATTTCAGTAGTTTCGGGGCACCTGGACCACTCAGTCAGTTACGTGTCTGCCTGTAGCTCAGGTCATGATCCCAGAGTCCTGGAATCGCATCCCACGTGAGGTTCCCTGCTTAACAGGAGAGTTTGCTTCTCCCTCTCCCTCCTCCCATTCATGCTCTCTCTCTCTCTCTCCTTCTCAAATAAATACAATCTTTAAAAATTTTTCAGTAGTTCAGTAGTTCTTTTATTGGAAAATTTCAAAAGTTCATGAAATAAAAGACAAATGAAAAAGAAAAGTAATATCCCTTGCCTATTAGCTACTAAAATATATAAATGTTTTAATATATATAACTATAAAGATACATGAATGAAAACAGTATGGCATAGGGGTGCCTGAATGGCTCAGTTACATGTTCAACTCTTGATTTTGGCTCAGGTCCTGATCTCAGGGTCATGAGATTGAGCCCTGCACTTAGCACGGAGCCTACTTGACATTCTCTCTCTGCCTCTCCCCTCACTTGTGTGCTATAAACAAACAAACAAACAAACAAACAAATAAAATCTAAACAACAACAAAACAAACAAACAAACAAACAAAAAACTACCACCACCACAATAAACCAGTGTGGCATGGGTACAGGTGGGAGACTGGAGCATAGCAGAGGCTTGGGTGGAAAACACCCTACTTAGTTTGCCAAAAACCCACAAAAATGTAGCTATACGTAGATAGAGATGTGTGTTGTGCATACATATATATTAACTTGGTATGATCCTTTGAAGAGGAAAACTGGTAGTATTCTGTCAACTTAAATTCTATCAACTTAAATTTTATCCACTGAGCACTTCCTTAAGTAGTCAGATGGGTACACAAAGATATATGTACAAGGATATTGAATGCATCATTGTTAGTATTTATTAGAATATTGGATACAGGGACACTTGGGTGGCTCATTGGGTTAAGCCTCTGCCTTCAGGTCAGGTCATGATCTCAGGGTCTTGGGATCGAGCCCCGCATCTGGCTTTCTGCTCAGCAGGGAGCCTGCTTCCCCCTCTCCTTCTGCCTGCCTCTCTGCCTACTTGTGATCTCTCTCTCTCTGTCAAATAAATAAATAAAATCTTTAAAAAATATATCGGAAACAATTTAAGAGTTCCTCAGTAGGGGGTTAGTTGAATAAATCGTGGACATTCATATAATGGAATATTCAGATTGTAAAGAGAATGAGATAGATACACATAATCTATTTTTAAGTGAAACATGCCCATTCTGGAACAGTTTGAATTTTTTGAATCTGAGTCTTATTTTAGGAAAAAGGAGTGTTTGTATATGTACTAAAAATTTTGGAAGGCAATATGCCAAATTGTTAATCGTCTCGTAGAATGTGATTATGTGTGATGATCACCACTTTCTAATTTTTCTATTTTTCTCTTTTTTATATTTAAAAAATAATGAACACGTATGTTATAATCAGTAAGAGTAGTAAAAATATCTAGATTACAAGTAGGTTCTCATTTTGTTGCCTGCCATTTTTCATAAATGTCAGCTGATTTTGTGCATTAGGCTTCTTAAGACTGTTTTTGTAAGACTGCACCATTCATTTATACTTCACATTTGTTGTGTTTCCTTCCTTTCGTCACACACATATATATATATATATATGTCCTTTTAAAATCTGAAGTTCTGGTGCGCCTGGGTGGCTCAGTCAGTTAAGTGGCTGCATTGGGCTCAGGTCATGATCCCAAGGTCCTGGGATCGAGCCTGCTTCACCCTCTCTCCCTGCCTGCTGTTCTGCCTACTTGTGCTCTCTATCTCTCTGACAAACAAATAAAATAAAATAAAATCTGAAGTTCAATGGAAAGCTGCCAGTGTTGCCTCAAGAGTCCTTTTCAATACTACTCATTTTCCTCCTCATCAGGAAGCAGTATAGATCGGTGGTTAAGTGTATATACACTGGTTTGAATTCAGACTCTGGCATTTTTTTAGTGCATGGCCTTGGGCACGTTATATGACTGTGTTACCTCAGTCTCCTCATCTGGAAAGTAGATGCAAAATATCCACAAATATATTGTATAACCTTAGTATAATCCTACGGTTGTTGTGGAGATTTAATGAGTTAATACATACATAGCACTTGGCACAATTCCTGACAAGAGTCAGTGGTCAGTAAATGTTGTGTTGCTGCTGTCACTACTATTTCGATTAGGATCAGTTCTTGTTTGAGAATCTTCTTTTGTCATATCTTCTAGAATAGCCTCCGTCTGCGAAGTCATATGGTGTTGGTCCATCAACATCTTAGCCAGCATGTTACGAATTTTTTGAAATCCGACTTTTACCATTCTAAAAATCAAAGAAACCCTTTGGACTCTACTTATATGGCTCCTCTCTGGCTATTGAGATTTTTTTCAGATGTTAAATGTGGTCTCTCCTGTCCTTGGATTCATTTCACCATTGATTTCTTCTGGTATTAGAAGTGAATGTTTATTAGTGTCAGGATCATATACTTTTAATAGGGGAGAAACAGGGACAGCACTTTAAAATCTCTACAGAGGCCAGACAAGTGGTAGGTAATGGAGTAGTCTAGGTGTGACAGGGAGTGACGGAAACAGTGGCGACCTAGAGAGGTCAAGAGAACCTGGAAATCCAGATTTTTGTATGGGCTAGACAAAACTCTGTGACTTGTATGTACCTTTAAAGAGTTTGCTGTTTTTTTTAAGAATGGTATGGCTGACTGACTTGCTTAAATTTCATGATAATTTTTATTAAACCTAGATTTACATAACCGTTAGCATTTCTTATGTATTTGATCTAAGTCTTTACACAAGAAAGCTGTCAGATTATCAAGGATAGTCAGTTGATTACATAGTGCACTCAGTTCTACTGTAATGTTATTGATTTTAGACATTGTAACTGCCTTCTATAGCCGTAAGTGTGCAGCCTGCCTTAGGCTTATGGAATGTGTCTCTTCCCAATAAGGATAATTTTCATCTGTGTTAGGACAGTTGGGAAAATGGTTTCTTTATGATCTCCGCCCCCGCCTACCGCTCCCCCCCCAAAAGATGGGTTGCCAAACCTTGAATTATTTCACTGGGTGTATTATTGTGGCAAGAGTTTAGTAGCATATTTCTAAAGACTGCTTTCAACCACTCTGCAAATCGGAAAGCAGTCAGTGGTTGCTAAGAGACATACTATTCAAGCGTCCCCATAAACATATGTACTGCTGGAGATTGCGATTTAGCAATTTGTATTTCACATTCGCAGTTATATTTAGCTGAAAGGTACCATAATTATCATGCAAATTATGCAAATCGTTTACCCTGTCCTTAAAAGTGACCTTTTATTATTGTGTTTTAAAAACTCAAGACAAATTGGACATGACACAAGCCAGCTGGTTAAAAAATTTTAAGTTCTAAACTGAAATAAATTCCATGAGGCCTTGAATCTCAGCTCTAATACAAAGAGCTATTTTCCAAACAAGTTCCTTGAATATGTCAAAATGTTTACATTTCTCTCTCAGAGTCTCTACAGCAAATAAAACTTGAGAGAACTTAGTCGATCAGGAATTTTATCAGATACCCATTACCAATTCAGAAGGCACATCTTCACCTCGCCCCATCCAGTCCATCCTATAACGTAGCAGCCTTGGAGAAGGGCTTCAGCATTGTGGCTCCTGCGTCCAGGGTCCGCTCTGCGGGTGTGCAGCTTGGGCCATGACGCGGGGCCCTGTGCCGAGAAGGGCCCTGCTCTTGGTTTCATGCTTTGCTGTTGCTGTCTTGAAATTCTTCGCGGTTTTTGCGCAAGGAGCACTGCATTTTCATTTTGCATTGGGCCCCGCAAATTATGTAGCTAGTCCCTGCCTGCATCCCACTAAGTGCATCATTATGTAGAATAACCACTCTTTCTTGAAATGCTGACCAAATTGATTGTCTTAAAATTTTAAAATGCCAGTTTTTGATGAATCAGTCTAAATGAAAGCTTGGGGAAGAAAAGAATGACTTCTCTAGTTTGTGGGAAGAATGCCTGAAATTAGGAAGAAAATAAAAGCCTTGCGACGTGGCAGATTTGTTCATATTTAAAGGACTTACACCTTTGAAATTTTTATACTAAGTTTCCAGGGGAGTCTTGAAGTCAGAATTGCTAGAAGCTTATAATGTGTAACCTTTTCATCCTTTGTTCCCACTGTGCTTTGTCAGTGGTGCCCATAGATCAGCTCATTTGATGTGTTGTTCCTCTTGAGTTGTTCTCATTCATTGGAGTCAGGCTGCTGTTGGCTCTTGCTGCTTGGTTCTGGGCTGTTTTCTCCATGTGCAAAGGTGTTCGGAAGGAATCGTTTTTCAGGTGGTAGAATAGCTAAAGTTAAAAACAAAGCCGGAAATACGGAGGCCTGATTTAGTTGGATGAAAACAATATTTACATGAAAATATATACAATACATGTAGAATACCAATTTCATTGACTGTTTACTTAAGCGTTTCTGATGTTCTTTAAAATCTTTCTTTCCATGGAATGGGGCATGGTAGTTGCTTCTTTATCATAGTAGAGGGCAATTGGGCTTTTTGTTTCAAGCCTTTTGCTCTTGATTTTTAAAAAGAGTTTTAATTGGAGTGCTTGGGGTGGTACAGTCGGTTAAGTGTCTGACTCTTGGTTTCAGCTGAGGTTGTGATCTCAGGGTCGTAAGATTGAGCCCCACATCGGACTCTGTGCTCAGTGTGGACTCTGCTTGAGATTCTCTCTCCCTCTCCCTCTGCCCCTTCTGTCCGTGCTTTCTCTCTCTCTTTCTCTCTGTCTCTCTCTGTTTCAAATAAATAAATCTTTAAAAAAATTTTTTAAATTGGTAATGTCTGTTTTAAAAAAACTCAAATATATTTATGTGGTTTATAAAGACAAATAGCAGGCTGCTGCCTCAGGCCTTCTCCAGCTGAGTCTCACTCCCTAGAGGTAATCACATTCAAGTCTTCTAGCCGTTTGCTTGTATGTATCTCCATATGTCTAAGTAGCATTCTTATACTGCTCTTTCTTGATTTTTAAAAACTTTCCCTACTATAAATCATTATATGTCTCCCTCTCTATCTCCCACCTCTATATCTTAACAATGTGGTTAGTTATGTCACAGAATCTAATGAAATGAAATTGTAGTGTTACGTTAGTAGGACTGTGTACATGTTCACAGCCGAGGCACATCTTCTACTATAATTGCATTTCTTCTCTTGTAGAGCTTTTTTGAAAAGCCCTGGAATGAATAATATGCCTTATTTTTCACATGCTTGCGTCCCCATGTATGGGTGACCAGTTCACTGCTCAGTTCTTCTCTGAGAGCACCGTACCACTCTTCTCAGTCTGACCCACGCATCAGCCAGTCTCTCAGTTGCATCGTTTTCCTTGGAGGCTTCCTTCCTGAAGCTGGAGCCCCATCATCCTGCTCTGGTCGGCACTGGTGGTTTCCCGTAGGCTGTATCCACAGTGGTCATCCTGGGACTTCCCTTTGCCACTCTTCTGCACTGTGTCTTTGCTGGCTTATCTCCCTTTCTTTCATTTTGGCAGGATACATCCTCTAGATGCTTCCTAAGAAAGTATGAGTGGGGGCGCCTGGGTGGCTCAGTTGGTTAGGCGACTGCCTTCGGCTCAGGTCATGATCCCGGAGTCCCGGGATCGAGTCCCATGTCGGACTCCCGGCTCTGCGGGAGGTCTGCTTCTCCCTCTGACCTTCTCCCCTCTCATTCTCAGTCTCTCGCTCTCTAATAAATAAATAAAAAATCTTTAAAAAAAAAAAAAGAAAGTATGAGTGGGATATAAATTTTTCAAGACCCAGGGCGCCTGGGTGGCGCAGTTGGTTAAGCAACTGCCTTCGGCTCAGGTCATGATCTCGGAGTCCCGGGATCGAGTCCCACATCGGGCTCCCAGCTCCATGGGGAGTCCGCTTCTCACTCTGACCTTCTCCCTTCTCATGCTCTCTCTCACTCTCTCTCTTTCCTAATGAATAAATAAATAAAATCTTTAAAAAAAATTTTTTCAAGACCTGGTTCTCTGAACATGTCTTTATTCTACCCACATACTTGATTGACATTTTGGCCAAGTATAGACTTACAGGTTAGAACCCATATTCCCTCAGAAGTTATAGGGAATTCTAGATTGTCTTCTATTTCCAGTGTTGGTATTAAGGAGGCCTGCACCGGCTAAACTCCTTATCCTTTACAGTGACCTATTGTCTCCCTAAGCTTTTGGATCTACTCTTTGTCCTCAGTGTCCAGATAATTCAAAGTGATGTGCTTTGGTGCAGGTCTTTGTTAATTAATTGTACAGAGAACATAATGGCCCTTATATATATTTAAACTCATGTCCTTTTTTTTTTCTTTTAATTGCATTGAATTCTTTGTCAGGTAATATCATTTTCTTTGTTTTTGTGTCTCTGTACCTATTCTCTATGCCTTTTTGGAATGTGTTGGACCTTCTGGATTGATCTTCTAGTTATCTCCTTTAAAACTGTCTTCTTCTTTTGGTTATACTTTCAGGATACATTTGTTCATTTTAATGTCCCAGTTCTTCTAAACTTTTTATTTCTGTAACATCTTGAATTTCCAAAAGCTCTTTTTTATCTTCTGACTATTCATCTGTAACAGCTCTGCTTTCGTTTTAGGGATCCAGTAGATTTGTTTATTTCTGAGGATAAGTTCTTTTCTGTGTTTTTTTGGTTTGATTTTTACTTGCATTGTGGCTATTTCCTCTGAGTTCTTTATGATTGTTTTGGTCTCTGTCTTTTATGTTAGGATGTCTGGTGATCCTTGGCTTCATAGTTACATGTTAGTCATCAAAGAGGCTTCTTAGGGCCATCTAAGAGCCTTCTTAGAACATGTGTGTGTGTGTGTGCGCGTGCATGCCCATGTGCGTGTACACAAATGGGAGACACTTAGTACATTGAGCAGAGACCTTGCTCTTTCATTGAGAAACACTCAATTATTAGTGTGTCAATAGGTGCTTCCTCTTGAGGCTGTCGAGAGGCTGAGGCTGAGGTCCCTCAAAAGGGACCTTCTTGTCCCCTCGCTCATCCAGAATTTTGGGGGTTTAGTCAGGGAAGGGTGCCAGTAAAGGTCTCATTCTTCAGCATGCAGAGTTTTATTTAATCCTGTTATTTTCAATAAGTTTTTCATTTTACTATGTACAGTGTCCTAAAGACTAGAGACTTGCATGTTTATGCTCTCCAGACTTCGATTGTAAATCTTCAGTCCGCTGCTTGGGACATGGATCTGGGAGGTCTTGTTACTCTTTCGACAAACTTTCAACCAGCCCTCCTGTTTTTAGCTCCCCACACCCTTGCCATCAAATATATCTGGCGTCTTCAATTCTTAAGCCTTTTAAGGGTTCTCTGGTGTGAACTGGCTTGCTTCTTGTTTGGCTTCCATCCCTGCTGGCAGAATGGAAAAACACTTAGCGGAGAGAGAGGAAACCTAAGATAGTTACCCCTTGCCATCCACTTTCCATCTTTGAAAAATTTGCAGATTTGTCTCATCTGCTCTCTACTCCTCTCTGCCCTGTGTGTTTCTTCCTTTTTTATTCCTTTATTCTCATCTTAGGGAGGGCTCAGGGGGGAGAAAGTTTCAATCTCCTCTGTCTGATTGGAAGACCCTAACTGCCTTTTTCATTTTGCCCTTCTCATATCACTGTAGATTTTTTATGAGGCTCAGAGGAGGAGGATTTTTTGGCTAAATTACTGTACGGTTCATCCCTGTTTGTTAACTTCAGGAAGGCTGATTTTGTAAACTAGGAGTCAGCATGTTGGCAGGTCTGTCTTTGCTCTGTAATCACCTTGGAAACTCTCCAGCTTCTTTTCTCTGACAAGTTGCTGCTATATTGTAGGGAGTACAGTGCTGGGCATTTACAGATGCTAGATTATATTTCTCATTGCTTTTTTGTAGGGAGTATATATATATGACTAAGCACAAACATTTTGTTTTGGAAATCAGAGCTCGTCCTACTCCCCCTTTTTTGGGCCTGTGCATTATTATACTTTTTCTTTTGTCTTTTACACCATAAAATCATCAAAAATGTGCTCTGCAGAGCAGCAGAAAAGTAATTTATTTACTGTAATTTTTTTCTCATAGGATATTATATATACGTATATATATTTATTTGTGGCTTTGTAAACGACAAGTTAGATGCCTGGTTATGCATATTTTTTGAGAGCTTAATGAAAACATTAGTTAAATAATTTTTACTTAATTATTTTATTTTCATTAAGCTCCTAAGATGAACAGTACATACATAAGTGTAGTTGATTCAGGTTTTGCTAGCAGTATATCCCCTCAAACTTCTCTTATTTATGTTGGTTGCAAATTACTCCTTAAATCCTTTTACAATGCTTAAAAATAGAAACAAGATTAAAAAATAGAACTTAAAGGTTAATTATTTCTATTAACAAGGAATAAGATGATTAGATTAGAGATCTTATGTCATTTTGTCTGTGTGGTAGATAAGAGATACTGAACCCCTGGGACTTTTTTTTTGCTTTATAACAGCCACATACCTTTTGTTCTTAGACTGTTTCCTGTGGAAATGTATAGTTGACTTGCTCATTGCATTCCCAGTGGGCTCCAAGTTTGTTCAGTGGTGTGTGTGTGCACAGCAACAAGGACAGTTTCTGGCTTATGCAGAGCTTGATTGATGGGCTGATTGATTGCGTGGCTGAGTGGGCAGAGAGATGGCAGGTATTTTAACAGCATCTTCTCTTCTGATAGGCTGCCGGTGAAGGTATGTGTTGTTGAACTGGCCATGAACACTCTCCTTCCACTTCAACTCCTAACTTCTTCATAGGTCAGCCTGGGTGTCACTTCCTCCAGAAGCCTTCCCTATCACTCTACTTCTCCCGGATACAGTAGATTTGTCTGCTAGGTATTCATCATCCTAAACCACTTATGCTCTTTATTTACCTATATCCCTCATTTAGACTAGGCTCCATGAAAGCCGTGTCTGTCTTGCTCATCATTGTATCCCTGACACCTTGCCCAGTGGCTGGCTCTTAATAGGCACACATATTTATTTGAGGTATTCATTTTTTGGGTGGGTGGATGGATGGATGACATTGTGTAGCCAAAAATTGCACCTGTCTCACTGCCCAATTTTGAAGATTCTCCTTCAGTTTGTTCTTCCTGCCATTATCTGAAGGGCCATTCTTTGTCTGTAGTTTTGTCTTCTGCTCAAAGAAAAGCAGCAAGCAAAAGTAGATAATTTATTTGATTACTGCCCAGTGAATTATTCTCCTACTGTCTTAATCACCTGATTCATGCTTATGGAGGTCTTGATAGCTTCTTTGGTAATTAAGGTAGTCTGTGTTCATTTGTAGACTGTCTATATGTTCTTGGAATATTTTACTATAAAGTCAACTTAAATATAAACAATGAATCTTGCTTTATTGTGATGATAATGAACATATGAGGAACACAGTAAAATTCAAACCAGTCTCCCAAGTTTGTTCTTCAGCTAAAGAACCTGCCCACTGTCATTTAAAAAAAATAAAGCTTTATTGAAATATAATCCATATACCATAAAATTTACCTTTTAAAGTTTACAGTTCAGTGTTTTTGAGTGTATTCACCAACTTGTGCAGCCATCACTACCATATAATCACAGAACATTTTTTATCATCCCCCAAAGAAACACTATGGTCCTTAGCAGACATTCTTCCTTCTGCTCTCCGTATGCATTGGCGTATTCCAGATATTTCTCATAAATGGAATCCTGCAGTAATTGACCTTTTGTGTCCGGCTTCTTTAGTTAGCATGATGTTCGAGAGGTCCATCCATGCGGTACCATAGATCAGTAGTCATTCATTTTTATGGCTGAGTAGTAGTCCATTGGAGCACATTTTGCTCATCCATGCATGAGCTGGTGGACGTTAGGGTTGTTTCGGGTGTGGGCTCTTATGAATCATGCTGCTCTGAACACTCATGTGCAAGTTTTTGTGTTGACATGATAATTTCAGGATTCAGTTTTTAACTTTAGCTTACAAATAAGTAGAAACTTAACAAATGTTATTCATATATAGCATACATACAGAAATTGTATCTCTCATCTCAGTGAATATTTACAAAGTGAGCACACCTGTGGAACAAGAACCAAGCTCTACAAAGAGAACATTTTCAGAATCTCTGGGGACTTTGGGATGTTGGCTTTGGGTTAGGTTGTTTCATTTCCCTGTATGCTCAAGCAGAGCTGAAAGCTTCATCTTAACTGTGTATTTGGAATATACACTAAGTAGGTAGTTTATGTTACAACAGGGCAGCAGCTGAGATGACAGACTCTAGGGCCTCGATTGGGTTCAGCTCCCAGCTCTGCCATATATTAGTGTGAAACCGTGGGCAAATTGCCTAACATCTCTGTGCTCTGATTTCCTCATCTGTAAAATGGGGATAAAACTACCTCATTGAGGGGAGGCACTTGGGAGGCTCAGGCGGTTAAGTGTCCTCTTGATCTCAGCTCAGGTCTTGGTCTTGGGGTCGTGAGTTCAAGCTCTGCATTAGAGTGGAGCCTGCTTAAACACACAAATAGGAAACTACCTTATAGGGAGGGTTACTACAAGTAGATGGCTTAGAAAATTGCGTGATGATCATACTAAAAGCTGTATGTGTGTTCTCTTGTTATTGTCGTTATGATTATTGTTATTGTGTCTGTCTGTTCATTAGAATGGAAGCCCCTTACCTGACTTAAGGATCACTGTGTTTCCAAAGACTAGCACTGGTGTCTGGCACTTAATAGATACTCAGTAAATTTCTGAAGAAGTAAAGGAGGGAGGGATTTTAAATGATGAGTGGCAGAATTCCTAAATCGTTTCCTGAACCCACTTTTGACAGCTACACTGTCTTTCATTTACAACAGCTTTTGGAGCTATTTGACAGCGAAGACCCTCGGGAACGGGACTACTTAAAAACAGTCTTACACAGAATTTATGGCAAATTTCTTGGTCTTAGAGCATTTATCCGAAAACAGATTAACAATATTTTTCTAAGGTAAGTGGAGGGTGGGAGGAGAAGGAGAAGCAAAATTGGTGGTTTTATAGAAGTGTTAAATAAACTTCAAATATTTGAACATTGCGTGCTGACTTTATTCTTTCTTTTCTTATTTAAAAAAGGTTTGTTTATGAAACAGAACACTTCAATGGTGTAGCTGAACTGCTGGAAATATTAGGAAGGTAAGCACATTTTTAGCTAATTGCTAATCTCAGGTGAATAGCATTTTGAGAATTAGATTCGAGTGGCACATGGAAATGCTGACCTAGCTCTCTTGCTGTATGTACACTGGGAACTCTCATTTGTGCTTTTGCATGTTTCCCAACTGGCTCTACAAGACATGGTTTCTTGTTCCTCCTTGTTCCACAATTATGCATTGCTAATTCTACTGGATTGACTGAAAGAGCTAACGGTTTGTTCATTGCTACAGAGAAAATACATCTAATTACAGTCAAGCCCCGTTACTCCACAACATCTTAGTCTCCTTAGTTTCTAGGCTACCTGTCCTTTGCCATACTTTTTGAAAGCAAGTTAAATTGAAAAGATTGCCATTTTCAAAGGAGCCATGTACCCAGGTGTAGTTCTTGAACAGCTGCTGCCGGGAGAAGTGGAATGAGTTGGAAAGAGACAGCTGTTATATAGGTTTTTCTACACAAGGGAAGTTAATGTGACTGGACAATGTGATTGCTTAGTTTCTCCCCCTAATGTGAGGAGAAAAAGAAGATGGAGTCACATGGTTTTTTTCTGTGACTCCCCCAGGCGGGGGCTCTAGGTCTATGGTATTATTGGTTGGAGAAGAAATTTTAGGAATGATGTCTGCACATGACAAGGGTCATAAGTGAGGAGGGCAATGATTTTGGGGGGAAGGGAAAATGAAGAGTTATTGATTACAAAAGCTTTTGGGAATCATCCAACTAGGTGTTAATGTTAAGAGCGTAAGAGCCTGCGCTACATTACCATAAGCAAATTTTCATAAATTCCTTCCTACTTAAATGTATTCTTTGAAGTAACTGAGAAATCGTGAGTGCCATTGCATGCCACCGGGTAGGGTTTGGGTTGTTTTGGACCAAACATAAACTGATTCAGATTTAACCTGGTCTTCCAGTTTAGCTGGTTGTGATCACGCTGCTAATTCATGTTTCTTTTTCTTTTTCCTAGTATTATCAACGGCTTTGCTTTACCTCTTAAGGCAGAACACAAACAGTTTCTGGTGAAAGTGTTGATCCCTTTACACACTGTCAGGAGCTTATCACTCTTCCATGCCCAGGTAGAATTTTATGCAATTACTTTTGGAAGCAAAATTAAAAGTTTACAAACTCAGTGTTTCATTGATATTGGTATTTCCTTAGTTTAAAAAAAACTCATATAAAATGCTTCCCAAGGAAAATTAAAATGTATGCTCTGTTTTTTTGTGCATAGGAGAATCATGGGAATCTTTTTCAAGTGGGAGGAGCATTTGTTTAGTCATTTTACCTGAGAACTTTGAGGACTTGCCTAATTCACAAAATTATATATTGAACATGTTGCATACAATCAAATCTTTACAGGTTTTTCAGATTTAGGCTTTGGACATTTTGGAGTATTCTGGAATATTTTACCTCATTCTCATTTGTGTTAGTCTATCAGTTGCTCTTTGCCCCTCTTCTAGTTAATTCACTATTTCCTTCTCACTTTATACACATAAATAAGCATCCTCACAAGTCAACAAATATTTTCACATCTTTTGATTTTTAGCCTTCATTACTTTAAAAAGCCTACCCTGTCTTGACCCAAGTCTGGTTTCCGTGCTAACACTGCCTTGTGTGGTAAGCATATGTCATTAGGGGACAGATAAATGATGTGGTGGCATTTTAATTGTAGTATTCCAAACCAATGGGAATGTTTTTGAGTTTGCATAAAAATGTCACACATTTTTCTGAGCAATGTTCCTCTTTAAATGTGAAATTCTGTGTTTCGAGGAAAAATTAGTCCATATGTTTCTAATTTAGAACACCATCAAAATGTTGTTTCGCAAGGGTGGATTTCTTGTCCAAAAATCTTTACGAGCCCTTTTACAAATCTTGCCTCTAGTTTTTGAAATAGGCTATCACATTTCATGAGCGTGTAAAAGAATTCTTAACCTAGATGAGCTAGCATCAGATGTAAAACTCTTCACTCTTCCAGCTGTGGCAGGTACAACCTTTTATCTCTTCACAAAACTGCTTCAGTTCGCATGGGCCACTTTAGGCAATCAGCAGGGTGTTTAGTAAGTGCTGCCTACGTTTTGTCTAGGACTTTTCTGGAACAGCAGTAAAACCCAGTACTGTCGAGGTTGGCAAAAAGAGAAAGGAAGCCCATGAGATGTAGCTTAGACTGTATGTAGATGAAATACTTTCAGAACATACTGACTGTGATATTTCTGCTTTTCATTAGCTAGATACTTCATGTCTCAGTATTCTTTAAAAAAAAAAATTCCCCTGGGGTGTTATTAGTGTCAATCTTGGGCTTGAAAAAGTAGCTTTTTATTTCGCTTTATATATATTTTATTTTTAAAATGAGTTGAACATGAAGTTACTAAAACCAGAGTCTAGAAACTTTTTAGGAAGTTTTAATGTCTTTTGAGTCCTTTTGAGTATATAGCATTTCCAATTTTGTCTTTCATTTTTCTGTTTCTCCAGCTGGCGTATTGCATAGTACAGTTTCTGGAGAAAGATCCTTCACTCACAGAACCAGTAAGTATTTTTTCTATAATTTCAAAAAAACTTCAAAAAGACTACCTTTCATGGAGTATATATGGAAAATTAAATGCCATTGTTTTTCTCCTTTTCATTTTAGGTTATTAGGGGGTTAATGAAATTTTGGCCTAAAACCTGTAGTCAAAAAGAGGTAAGTGCTTAATGTTAGTGTGTTAAGAACTTACTAGATACTCTGCAGAATGTTAGGCTCTGAGCCAGTTAATATGTGTAAAAATACATTGTTTCATCCAATCTTCATTTTTTTTTAAGACTTTATTTAATTATTTGAGAGAGAGAGAGCATAAGCAGAGGGAGAAGCAGGCTCCCTGCCGAGCAAGGAGCCCAATGTGGGACTCAATCCCAAGACTCTGGGACCATGACCCAAGCCGAATGCAGACACTTAACCAACTGAGCCACCCAGGCGTCCCATCCAATCTTCATTTTATGTCTCTAAAGCAGGACTGTAAAAATATACATTTTACTAGTTTTCAAATTAGAGCACAGAGAGCTTAAGTAGCCTGCCTGAGTATGCTAAGTGTAAGTGATTAGGCCAGAATCTGCCACCGTGATTCCTGAGCCCTGAACTTTCATCACGCTCTGCTCAGTCCCAGGGAAACCCTAGTCAGGCTCTGATCCTGCGTCCTGCTGTCTAGCTTTATCACAGTCACCTTCCTAGTGACCACTCCTAGGATGGAGGCTTTGGTGTTGCTGTAGACAGATGCTAGAGCCCCCTGCCCAATACCCCACGTTAAGATATGATAGAGATGGGATCTTATGATGTGCAATTTTAAAATATATTACAGACCTTTACTTTCCGGTGTTCACAGGACTAGAAATTTCTGACCTATGATTCTCTATACTTTTGCCAAGACCTAACCATGTGAGGTTGTGGGGGAGTAAGTCTTAGCTTAGAAGTGAGCCCCACCGGGTGCCACATCTGCACTCACTCTTCTATAGAAACCATGTGGAAAATGGCCTAGCAAGAAAGGTCAGCTGTTAGTTTGACATTTGGGGGAGAACTCTGGGAGAACTTCTCTTGACAAATGGCAAGGGTCTGCTGCCTACTATATATTACTTTTAGCAGAAATATGCTCCTTCTCAAATCAGTTTCAATTCTCCAAAACCCTACTTTACAGAATTTCAGAAAGCCACTTAATTTTTAATACCTGTGTGACAAAATTAAGCTATATATTGCTACCCACATGCACCTTCAAGATACGAAAACACGGTCATTTTTCATATTTTAATTGCATAGTTTTTTTCTAAGGTAATTATTTTTTTTTTATGTCTAAATAGGTAACTGGTTTTTATTTCTCTGTCAGTTTTCCATTATACTGAAAACAGTTGACGGTGCTATTGATTTGGCTCAGCTGCATTTGATCTAAAAGTTTGGTTTCAGGGCGCCTGGGTGTCTCAGTTGGTTAGGCATCCAACTCTTGATTTTTGGTTCATGTCATGTTTCAGGGTCCTGGGATCAGCCGTGTCGGGCTCTTGGCTTAGCAGAGAGTCTTCTTGTCTCCCTTTCCCTCTGTGTCTCCGCCCCCTGACCCCATGTGCACACATTCACTCTCCCTCTCTCTAAAATAAATAAGTCAAGTGGAGAGAGTCAATTATCTTATGGTCTCACTTATGTGTGGAGCATAAGGAAAATCATGGAGGGCGTTGTGAGAAGGAAAGGAAGGGTGAATGGGGGGAAATCGGAGGGGGCAATGAACCAAGAGAGACTGTGGACTCTGAGCAACAAACTGAGGGTTTTGGGGGTGGGGTGGGGGGTTGGGCGAGTCTGGTGGTGGGTATTGAGGAGGGCACGTACTGCATGGAACACTGGGTGTGATGCATGAACCATCAATCTTGTAACACTGAAAAAATAAACATATTTGGGAAAAATAAAAAAATAAAAAATAAATCTTGAAAAAAAATAAAAATTAAAGCTCTGTTTCTTTCTTTTTTTTTTTAAAGATTTTACTTATTTATTTATTAGGAAAGAGAGAGAGAGAGAGCATGAGAAGGGAGAAGGTCAGAGTGAGAAGCGGACTCCCCATGGAGCTGGGAGCCCGATGTGGGACTCGATCCTGGGACTCCGGGATCATGACCTGAGCCGAAGGCAGTTGCTTAACCAACTGCGCCACCCAGGCACCCTAAAGCTCTGTTTCTTGAGACACATAGTGCTGAGGCTGAGATTCATTGTGCTCAGTGGCGAGCAGTTGTGCACGCGTGTGTTCGTGTGCAGATTGGGTCAGTGTTGACTCATGGGTTTAAAGTGGTACCTGTGTGTGGGTGAACCTGCTCATTTGTGTCTCTCCGGCTCTCTGTGTTCTGTTAATGAGTGTATCCTAGAGAAGCACCTAGCACACAGCAGGGGCTGAAAACATTTCGCAGATAGCTGCATGTGCCGCCGTGAACTTCTGTCCGTCCGTGCAGAAGGCTGCTCTCCCACTGTTTGAACAATAAGAGTAGGGGGGCAGATGCCAGATTGATAGCAATAGAGCGGAGAGCCCCACGGAGACATGGCTGTTGTTTCTCAGGGCCCTGCAGCAATGTGTAAGGGCCCCTTGTTCTGGGTTCTAGATGTAGCGTGTAGAGGATTTTTTTTTCAAAGTACATAGAATCATACTTTCAAAGTTATAGGGAATTTGCTCTTAACAAGTGCCCTCTGCTGAATTCTTTGTGACATGAACATCTAACATAAGACAATGCCTAATTTGCTCCTGTTTGGTTTTATGTGTAAATTTTTCTTAAAACATTCTAAACTCTCATTAATCCTTATCATTCACTTGGATTTTTAAATGAAGTACCTGACATTTTGTGTTTTGTATGCACTTACAGGTCATGTTCCTAGGGGAGCTGGAAGAAATATTGGATGTGATTGAACCCTCACAATTTGTTAAAATTCAAGAACCTTTGTTTAAACAAATTGCCAAGTGTGTATCTAGCCCCCATTTTCAGGTTAGTAGTAACGAGAGGATGAACCGCAGTGGCCTATGCAACATACGTTATTTGGTTAAATTTTATTTGTATTGGAAGACATGTAATGGGCACTGGCTACTTGTTTTTTATTTGCTGTTTTCTCACACAATAATAATTTTCATAATAACCACCTTTGTCTTGAACACGTGCAGTATGATAGCTCCTTTGAAGGTGCTTTCTGCCTAGTAACTTCAGTTCTCATGATCACTCTACAAGGAGGGCGTTATGATTTGAACACTGAAGTTCAAAGTGGTAAGATAACTTGTCTCAAATAAAATAGGCGAGTAAGAGGTGGACTGGTAGCGTTCCTATAGAGTGTAAGAGAGAAAGCACAATAAAGCTTAAGAGGCAAAGAGCACGTGTATATACTGTGCTAGTTGCTTTTCATACCTTATTTGTAAATTTCACATTATCCTATGAGGCTCTGCCTTCCCTGCTCACCCCCACCCCCGCTGTTTTCTAGATGAAAAAATTGAGACTCAGAACGATTTGCTTAAGGCCCCAAGTTCATAAGAAGTTAAGTCAGGTGTAGCTTCTTGTGAAAGCTGGTCACCTTCCCATGGCACCACTCTGCCTCCTTGTGGCCACTGCAGGGGATCACAGGGAAGTGAACCTGGCAACCTTTTTCTCAACTGGGGCTCTTGCTGCAGAACCCACACAGGAGGGAAGGAGGTGATCTGGGGCGAAAATATGTCAGGTTTTATCTCCTTTCGCTGTCTCACCAAAGGTCCAAATCATAGACCTTGAAGATTAACTCTTCATATACTGCCTGCTGATTCGAAGAGATGGGTCAGATTGTAATTGGTGGCACACAATCCCATAGCTAACGTGATAGACTCAGTGGTGGTCTTTTCCCCCGAGCTCTGGATTGTCTACCTGATTTTTCAGTTTTCATCAGGAGGTCTGACAATGTGGAAAGCAAGGAGCAGAAACGTCTCTCTCTCTTTCTCTTTCTCTTTCTCTCTTTCCTTTCAGAAATCTCTTTTAAGATCACCAGGGAGGCTTAAATGATGCACAGAAGCTTAGAAAGGAGACAAAATGTCTAGTAAGCACGGCTGTGTCCATTCAGGCTGCTCTAGCAAAAGACCGCAGACTGGGTGGCTTATAAACAGCAGAAATTTATTTCTCATGTTTCTGGAGGCTAGAAGTTTGAGATCAGGGTGCCATAGCACAGTAGAGTGAGGCCTCTCCTCTGAGTTGTGGGTTTCTTGTATATTCACTTGCAGAAGGGCTAATGATATCCCTGGAGCCTATTTTATAAGCACTAATCCCATTCATGAGGGCTCCATGCTTATGACTTTAGTACTTTCCAAAGGCCCCCCTACTAATACCATCATCTTTGGAGATTAGGATCTCAACATACGAATTTTGTGGGGACAGAGCATTCAGATCACAGCAGGATTCTATAACAAAACACCACAGACCATGTGGCTTAAACCACAGAAATTTATTTCTCACAATTCTGGAGGCTGGAAGTCTGAGATCAGAGTGCCAGCCTGGTCTGCTTCTGGTGAGGGCTCCCTCTCTGGCTTGCAGATGGCTGGCTGCCTTCTCACTGTGTCCTCGCATGGCCTTCCTCGGGGTGTGCGTGTGAGGATAGAGAAGGAGATCTCTTTCTTCCTCCTCTTGAGACCACCAGGCCTATTGGATTAGGACCCCGCCCTTATGACTTCATTAAACCTTAATTACCTCCAGAAAGTCCTGTCTCTCAATACACTCACATTGGGGATTAGGGCTTCAACGATGAATTTGACAAAATTTCAACAATTTTGTCCTTAGCAGAAGGAAAAGAGAATTTATAATTATTTGGCAGAAGTAAAATTTAGAACAAAAGTATGGACAGTAAAAAGCTTCTTTATTCATTTGTTAAGTGTTCACTGGTGCAGCCAGCAAACATTTTTTGAGTGCCGCTCTGTCCAGCCACTCGCCTTTCACTCCTTGCCCACCTGGTATGGCATCGGGGTCAGAGGGCTCCAACCAGAGGCCTCGCCAATGTGCAAAGAGGACAGTGGGTCCCAGGAAAGTAATGATTCTGTCCTAGTGTTAGACATGCTAAATTCTACTTTGCATAAGCAGTGCGTTTCCTCTTTAAGGTGCTTTGCTGGATACTGACTTACTATCTGTGATTTCGCATAGCAACAAACAGATACACATGGCCTCCAGGCAGTGGCTTACCTACTCTGGGCTCATTTTCCTCATTTGCCAAATGGAAATAATGGTACTTACGCTGTGTGTTGGTTCTAAGGATTAAATGAGGTAATATGTATGTGAAGCACTTAGCACAATACCTGGCATAGAGTAAACATTCAGTAATGATTGTTTTCTTTGTATTCTCAGAGTCTAGTGCCTCATGAGTCCCAGGATTATTATTTTTTTTTTTAAGCAAGTTGAATAATGTAAGTGGAAAGGCTTAATTTCTCAAGAGTCTCTTTGTGGGTACATCTTGTACCATGTCATTAAATTATTAAATTTAAGTTTAATTTAAATTTAATTTATTAAATTAGAATGTAATTTCTTAATCTGGATGAATGAAGCCACACTTTTTTCTTTTTCCCTTTTAAAAACTATCTCTAAAAAGAGATTTTAGCTTTTTTGAGATTTTTGGTTTGACTACTTTTTAGATTATTTAGGTTATTTTTTTGAGGCCTTCCTTTGAATTCATAGAGTCATTTGGATAGCATGGTGGTCAAAGGAAAACGGATCAGAGATAGCAAGCAGGTGTGTGTACGGTCAGTGTCTCTAAGTCCAGAAACTGAGTGACTTCCTCCTGGCTTACCCAGTTCAAAGGAAGGAACCGGAAATAAACTTTAGAGTCTGGTCATTCGACTTGAGCCCCAGTTTTCACCATTTACTAGCAGTGTGACCTTGTGAGTGTATTAGTCTCTCTGAGCCTCAGTGTCTTCGTCTATTCAGTGAACCCAAGGGTACCTAGGGCCTGGATGGCGGTGAGGATGGCATTCTCCCAGCGGCTGGCCAGAAGAGGTGCTCAGCAGATAGGACCATTCTGCAGAGATTAGCAGCTGGGTTTTCCCAAGTAACAGCTGTGTGCTGGACCCTCAGGGTGAATGGAAGTGTGTGGGATGAAAGAAGTGAGCCAAAGAGAGTTAAAGACACAGGGACAGCAATGTGCATCTAGAAGTAGAGGAAAGGTGTTTGAGTTTGGGGGCTGGGCGGGGAAAATGTGGAATCAGATGAAAAGGGCAGTATTAAAGGAAAACATGAAGATATAGGTAGGAAAACTTTATTCCTTTCTCAAGTTGATGAGCCACTTTGGAACTTTCTGAAATTTAAATCCACAAAAATGTAAAGTGTGATTAATATTTAATTTCACATTTGAATGATATAAAAATAGTCTTAAAATATTTTTGTTTGGAGAGATTTTAATTTTGCTTTTTCTCTTTTAATATTTTCTTTTTCTTTTTTTCAAAGGTGGCAGAAAGGGCCCTGTATTATTGGAATAATGAATACATCATGAGTTTGATAGAAGAAAACTCGAATGTCATCCTTCCCATCATGTTTTCCAGTCTTTATAGGATTTCAAAAGAACATTGGAATCCGTAGGTTTTCAGTTTCTCCCCTCTTTTCTCCCTCCCTTCCCACTCCTTGTCCCTCCTCCTTCCCTCCCTCCCTCCGTCCCCTTTCCTTCTCTCCTTCCGTCCTCTTTTGCTTCATAAAGTGTCTTGAATGCTTGCTATGTGCCAGATGCTGTGCCTGTTGATGAAGACAGATACATGAAAATACCTGTCTTTTAGAAATTCACTGACCAGTGTAAGACTCACAAGTAAGCAGATAGTTTAACATAACAGCATCTTAAAAAACCACCATTTTGTAAAGTATCTGTTTACTTGAGGGGTTCCTGATTTGCCTGTGAATGTAGCAGAACTATTTTGGGGTCCTCTGGAATGAGAGGAGGGGTTTGCGGATATTGCGGATATTGAGGAGGTGGTGATGCTCAAACTGAGTCTTACAGGAATGGGGCAGGTGGATGGAATGGGGGAGGCCCTTTGGTAGTGCGGGTCTCTTCTTCACATCGAAGGCCCCAAAATGTAAAAATTACCTGTCAGGTTCTGAAACCTGTGAATTTGAGAGGGCTGAAGTACCTGGTCTTTTGGGGAGGCTTCTGGAAGATGGGGTTAAAAAGGGGAGTGCAGCCCACATGAACCTTCACCAGTGGAAGATAAGGAAACATGAAGGAGTCGTAAAGAGGAACGTGCTTGAATTGATTTGCATTTTAGCATGATCCATTTCCTAAAAACCAACTCAGTCATCGTTCATATTCTCTAGAAAGAAAACAAGTTTAAAACCTTGAAAGGAGATGTTTAACATCTAGTCCTATGAAAGTTAAAGCATTCTGCATTTGAATGGCTTTACATGTTTCTCTGTGGAATAGAAAGAAAATTTAGTATGATATTAGATATTTAGTAGATGTAATTAAGGATATTCGTAGTATGTGTTTTGAAGTTTTGCGTACAACTGTAAAATATCACATTTCTCATTTCTCAAATTTGCCAAAGTTTGTTACTAGAACTTGTAAACAGTGAAGTCTCATCATGCAGGTAGTCTCTTGAGGACCTAGAGAGTGGTTCTGGCGAGGGTGTGTCGTTGCCCAGTGTGCTGTATGTGGCCCTTCTCCATCCGTGCCCATTGTACATGAGAAGGGCATTCAGCTCAGCAGAAGGAGCTGAAGTTTTCCTTTTAATGGCAGAAGCAACAGAGCAAGTACACTTAACGTTTTGGAAACCTCAAACCCATGGTTTATTTAACCTATGGCCTAATTCACCAATGCTTTCTTCAGCGGTATTGGTTGCAAGTTTGTAGCAAAACAGTAATAATGTATATTTTTAAAGCAACGAGCAATGCTATGTAGAGTCTAGTCTGAAGATACCAAGCCTGTCCTGTTGTCAAGAGCTTCTTCTTCCTCTTGATAAAGATGTGCTGCCGTTTTGGCCGTTTAGTTGTTCCTCAGCTAATAGCAGCTTTCACCAGCTTGCCAGTTCCCTTATCAGAGTCTGTGTTGGGTCAGCAAGGAGACTTAGCAGGAGTGAATGGACTGAAACAAATCACAACTAGAAACTTAACTCATAGTAAACTACCCAGCTTACGGAGGTTTGGTTATCATATCTTTGAATGTGAAGATATTCAAGGACAGCCTTTGATTTTAATGAATTATGTCTATTATCACTTTAAAAATAAAATTCTAGGGGTGCCTGGGTGGCTCAGTCAGTTAAGCATCTAACTCTTGACTTTGGCTCAGGTCATGATCTCAGGGTTGTGAGATCAAGCCCTGTGTCAGTCTCCACGATGGGAGTAGAGCTTGCTTTAGATTCTCTCCCTTTGCCCCTCCCCCACCTCTCTCTCTCACTCTCCCCATCTCTAAATAATCTCCCTCTCTAAATAAATAAACAAACAAATAAATGAATATAGCATTCTGTGCAAATTGAAGTCTCTAAGGTTAGTCCTAGCACAGGTGCTCCTTTTTAGGGTGAAGTGGCTTTATTTTTATACTTGTCTTTTTACTAAATGAAGTTAACAAGTGCCCACAGGCAATTCTATTCTGGGTACCAATAATTAGAAGGGCAAAAGTAGATTTTTCTTTTTCTGATCCTGTCAACCCCTCAGAAAGATACCTTGCCTAGAATAGTAAAGAACGGACCTCTCTTGATGTGGAAATGAACCGTAGGTCCTTTCTAGTTGTTGCAACGAAGAAGGGATGGAGATTCTACAATACAAGGAACTCATTCAGACGTGGATTGTGCTCTCGCTTTCTCCATGCAGCTCCCGTTATGTAAGACTAACCAACACGTTCTCTTTTCTCTGTGCTTCCCAGGGCTATCGTGGCGCTAGTGTACAATGTGTTGAAGGCATTTATGGAAATGAACAGCACCATGTTTGATGAGCTGACAGCCACATACAAGTCAGATCGTCAGCGGTAACTTTTTAAAGCTTTTTTGTCAGCTGTGCATAAAACTGTTGAGTTCTTTCCTTGCTGCAGTTGCCTAATTGCACCCAAAATCATAAGCAGCACAGTTTAATTTATTTATATGTTCATTTTTGCATGCTCATTAGCTGTCTTTATTAGCATGCCAATAGGTAACAAAGTATCATTATAAGAAAGGCTGCTTTCCTCCTTCCCTTCAATAATGTTTCTTTTCTGCCTCAGGGTTAAGGGCCTGGCATGTAACGGGTATTTCAGGCCCAGCGGGTGGTAGTTTGCTATCCCGGTTCACTCCCATTCTGAACTTAGTTGAAATAGAATTGGGCAGATCTTGTGTACTTCACTCTAGCAGAAGGAGGGATAAGGTACCATTTTTGTTTAGCTCTTTGGCCCAGAACTAACTTACTACTCTAGAACACAAGTTCATTCAGATTTAAAGGACAGTGAGAAGACTATGGAGGTGAAGAGTCTGGTATAACACAAATCTTAAAATGTTTGAGACCAAAAAGAAGGAAAAACCAGTTGAACTCTTTTTACGTAAATGCTTATTGCTTAGTGTAAAGCCTTTCTTGATTTCATTTACATGATTTTTCAGTTTTGTTATTTCTTGTTCAAAACGTCCAACTTCCCAAAAGATGTTGTCTTGGTCCATTTGGGCTGCTATAACAAAATATCACCAAGCTATGAGTGGCTTTTAAACAACAGAAATTTGTATCTTTGAGTTCTGGAGGCAGGAAGCCAATGTCATGGCGCCAGCCTGGTTGGAAAAGGGCCCTCTTTGTGATTCCTAGCCAGCCCCTTCCCACTGTGTCCTCACATGATAGAAAAGGACAGCCAGTCTCTGCAGGATCTCTTTTATAAGGTCACTAATGCCATTCATGAGGGCCCCAACCTTATGACCTATTCGTCTCACGAAAGTGCAGCTTACTGAGCCTATCACCCATGAGGGTGAGGATCTCAACATAAGAATTTCTGGTGAGATGGAACACAAATATTCAGACCGTAGGATTGATATACTTGATTATATACACACACACACACACACACACACACACACACACACACTTTATTGCTTAATAATTAATAATTATCAATATTTATATTAATATATAAACATATTTACATTTATATATGATATATAAATGTAATATATACATAAAAATAATTAATATTTAAACAATTATTTTTAATTATTTAAATTATTAATCTCATATATAGTATATATATATCATATAATTTCCTCAAGTGATATACTTGAGGAAAATCTAGAGAGCTTCTTAGTAGTTGGGCTTCTGGTTTGGCTTGGATCCAGAAGCAAATGTCAGCTTTATGTATTACAAAACCATGGACTTTAGAAGATCCCAGGGGATGCGTATGAGTGTTCATACTGAAGACCTTGCTGAACCTCCTGAACAGAGCTGTCTGTGGTTCCCTTGCTTCTTTGCTTTGCCTGATTTTGCATGTGTTACTTGAATTTTACTGATAAAAAGAGCAATGAGGGAAAAGATTTGGTGGCGGGGTAAAGGACTATCACAGTGATTTTTTTACAAAAATTACCACGATCTGGTTATATTGAAGAGCAATTTAATTATGGAATATGGCAAGTGTTTAACTATAGACAGAAGGGGCTGGGATTACTTTATGCAAATTGGAATAAATATCAATTATGGGATATGTTGTGCAATACTTGTAATTTAAAGAACTTTTAAGTAGTTACAGTTGCTGTAAATCATTACATTTGTAACCCTCCTTGTCTCAAACTTCAAGTCTTTAAAAATGTTATTAAGTAGAGGAAATAAAGGAGCACATTCTCATACCGTGGCATACCATTAAAGAGTGTGTTGTACGTAATGTCCTTTCTTTTTATAGCAACCGAAAACCCATAATGATTATCCTCGTTCAATAAGGATTATATAAAAGTCTGTAGAATCCCATTAGGAGAAATGAAGACCTTATTTCTAAAATATTCATATGGAATTAAATTAATATTTATTGAATTTCAGTGGTAAAACTGTTTTCTGATCATTTATCATTTAAGCTAAATAGACCAAATTCTTAGAAAAGATACTGTTGACCAAGGGGTCCAAGAATAGACACCTCGAATGATTCAGAAGATCGGGTGTATTAGAGTGACTTATTGTGAGTGGACTCACAATACTTACCGTTTTAAGTAAAGGTAGTATTTTGTCAAATGAGCTATAGCAGATTGTACTGAATAGACAATTGGCTTCTCCCTGGATGTGGGAATAGGAAAAGAGAAAGGCGAGATTTATTTGGTGCTCTTAGAGAAGAACTACCTGGAGGAGTTCACTTCTGGGTGGCACCAAATTGAAGTGTTTTGGTGTAGATCAAATTTTTATACAAATCTGACAATGGTGAGTGGAATAAATAACTAGCGCTGTTAGATATGTATGCCAGCATTCGTGCTATGTGAAATGGAAATTTCAATTTCAATGGAAGAGAATTGACAGTATCCCTATCCCTAGCACGACAGCAGGATTAACCTTTAAAATTCCCACCTGCAGGGAGAGAGAAAAGTAGGAAAGAATGGGCCGACAGTAACTTTTTCAGAAATAATTTAGAATTTTTGAAGATAAATTTTTCAGTATAAAAGATGTTTAATAACTCAGCATAGAGTTCATCTGGAAGAAATGCCCCACAGGATAAATTGTATTAAATGCCATAAAACTCTTGATCAAAGATGTGAATGAAATGTTTCAGTAGCAAGAGGAGGAGTGTTTTAATGATGTCAGCACTTAATTTAAACTTCAAATTAGGTATTCAGTATGAACCTAACATATATTTAACTTGTGTTTTAGTTGAAGAAAGTTCCTAAGCCCTTGCTTACCACCTTCTTTTCCATCCAAATGAAAAGGTTATCAGCGTTCTCTGATAATGTTTATTAGACCTAATGTTATTCCTTTACCGAGAAACCAAAAATGATTTAATCCAACAGCTTACAGTTAATAATCTGAAATTCTTAATTAGATGATCTAGGGGATCATCTAATTTTGTCCCTATTGTTCTTTAAATATACTGTTTCAGGATCAAAATTACCCAATAGATGATCATTTCAAAAATTGTTATGGCCTTTGAAATTCATATTGTGCAGATTGTATTCCAGATAGCTGAAACTAATTCAGTGTATAAGGCCTGAATTGCTGAAATATTAATTATGAAATGATAATATTAGTTATTATATTGCATAATTAAATATTTCCTCAAGATTTGTGGAATGAGAATGTAAAATTACTTAGGTATTTCTAGAGATTTTTTTCGGGAGGGCAGAGGAATTAATTTGTGTTGCTATCAATATCAGATATTTTTTTTAAAAATTGATGAGGACATTAAAAAATATGAGACTTTGGAATTACATACACGTTTTACTTATGTGGACTTTCCTAAGTAAACATTGTATTGTAACTGAAGTTAAATGAAGTAGCACAAGGACCATATCCCCCATGCCTGAGATGGCATCAATTATATGAATTTATGGATTCACATATTATCTGTGTCTGTTGTTTACTGGATCATCGCAGTATGAGAAAGCTAGGGACAGCAGTGAATTATTTTTTTAATAGGAATTGACTTAATTTACAGTGTAGTCATATATTCCTCTATTTTATACTTTCTACCTGGTCGATGTTAAATTTAACATCCTTTCCTTTATAAAAATATGGTGCTCTAAAATGTCCTTGGCAAATAAAATTCGTTGACCATATTTTGGACATCCAGTTTTTTAGTCAAATTTACCAAACAGTGAAATCTGAAAATCTGGAAATTACTAGTCAACCTGATATTGAACCAAATTTAAAGGCTTGGAACATTAAAAATTTGACTCATGGAATAATGTCAATGAAGTTCTTTCCAGATCATTAAAACTGAAATCGCAAAAGAAAGAACATTTCATTTGGTCATATATATAGGTATAAAATAAGTTAATAACTTGGATTTTGTGGTTTATTAATACTAATAACAAGATTCTACTAAAGAGCTTAACACTGAGTGTAGGGGGAATAGATAATATTAAAGGGGAAGTATATTTTCCTGACCTATGACTTTTGTCTGTGTCAGTATACTCTCTAGCATTCCCTTTTGGGAAACGATTTGGAGACAGAGAAAATTAAATTTTAATTAGACCCCATGTAAAAATCATTTAATGTATCTTTGGATCTTTAAGATAATAGATACATAGAAATGATCTACATTTTTGTTTTGAAGTTAACTTTCACTAGCAAGCTAAGTATAAAGGAATATTAATATGAAATCTTAAAATAGTCTTGTCATCTCTTGCTGAGTACATTAATACTACTTTTCTGTGCATGTAAGTATCAAGAAAAAAAAAAGCAAGAGAATAACCAAAAAGAGGAAACACCCACAAGCTTATTGCCAAACTTTTCAAAGACTACTTATAAAACCTACATGGGGGAAAGGTATGTCAAAGGGACAGTTATTGTTAGATAATCTTTTAGACTTTCCTAGTTGTTTACCTTGTATTCTGTTTTCTCCCCAGTGAGAAAAAGAAAGAAAAAGAACGTGAAGAACTTTGGAAAAAACTGGAGGATCTGGAATTAAAGAGAGGGCTTAGACGTGATGGCATAATTCCAACTTAACAGAAATAATGACAACAACATCACTAACCTGTGGAGTCACACATTTATGTAGTAGAAGATGGAGCAACAGTTTTCTGTATTGTGCAACTTTGCAGTAGATTTCACATTTGTTTCATTATTACAACAGCACTGTATATACCTGTCTCTAAGTAAAGGAAAAAAAAAATAAGGACTTCAATCCAAAGTTTGGACAGTAGATGGACTTCTCAGAACTTTGCAAACATAATCATTGTTCTAACCCTCTTTAAAAAACAAAAAGCAGTCTTCAAAGATCTGTTGATGAAATTGCTATGTTAAAATTCTATTATCAGGAGTTCCTTATTTATCCTTAGCAGAGAGTATGAAACAATTTTCAAAATGTGAACAATCTTAAATTTAGCTTGTCTTTCTGCTAAGCTGTTAAATGTATTTATAGTAATGGAAGAAAAAAAAAGACTGTCATTTCCTTATAAGTTTGTATAACATCCTCCTCTGGATAACTTGACTGTAACTTAACATCTTTTCCTTTTGCACATCTTCATGAGTTGAATGTCCATGTGGAATGGGGCCAGGAATTGTAAAGGTCCCTGATAAAAGTTTTGTTGACTGGAGTGAACATCTTTCCAGTAACCAGGTAGTCCTGGTACTCCTTTAGTTTTAAAATTAGGAGTAAAAGAGAAGAGGTGATAAACATAGTAGGGAAGGGAATTTTGGATTCATGCATCAGTTTATGGTGAATCCAAATCAATGTCTTGAATCCTTTGAAAACAGGCACTGGGACATCATAGGCTTCAGTACCTGACCAGTATTAGTTGCATACATCATTGAGCACACATACCAGAGATGTTCGAGAAATGTCAGAAAAACATCCTTTTGGACCATTTTGTAATAAGAAAGACAAACACTAAACAGTACAACCATGAAATTGATCGCCAGGATTGCGAATCTAATTGGGAAGAGAGTTGAGCAAACAGCTTGGACTGTTTGGAGTTGTTGCCTTACTTTTTAATATGTATTTATAAAGTATTCCAGCAAAAGAGGATGTAGCCTCTGGGAAAAACAAACAAACAAACATATTACAGTGTTTTTGTAGATTCTCGTTCTATATCTCATCACAGCGCCAGCCCTGTTTTTAGCCGGAAAGGATTCAGGATAAACATTACTATGCATTCTGAATTGAATGCGTATTCCTAACTACTGTATTTGTTACCAAAAGTGGTTCTACAAATGCTACTGAAAAAAATCTGGAAACCCCTAATGTCCTGAGTATTAATAATAAAGTTTAAAAATGCTTTTCTATCAAAGGTGCATTGTGACCAAATTGTTTAAGAAAAAACCGAAAAAACAAAAGAAAATTTAGGGCTGTATTATACATATATCTTATTGGCTCTCTGCTTTGTATTTAAAAGAGGAATCTGACATCTTGGGGAGATAAAATGCTGATGAAATTTGTGTCCAATATGTACTTACCTGATGCGGTTGCATTATTATGTACTGAAAGATAACGTGTTTTGGAATTTATTTTCAGGATGCTTTTGTTTGTTGTGGACGTGGCAGCAGTGAGTTGATAATCCTAAACCATTACCTCCAGCAGTATTCCTGGCATAGAGCTGATTCTGTGTTCATGTACTTAATTGTGATAGTAGCAAACATGAACATAGGAACCGTGTTGCTCTTAGTAGAAACATAATATCAGTATGGACTTGTATATTCTCTTCCTTCCACTTAAATATAAAGTAGAATATGCAGTTTTATTGTTTCCAAGAAAAAGGAAAAAAAAAAAGCCGCTGACCTTTCTCCCCTATTAAGTGTTTCAGGATTATCAGGTCACGGTTTGTGCATAAAAGTCCGCCAATGATGGATATTGTCATCTCAGTAACTTTGTAAGACAAAAACAAAACTTGGCTATGTTAATTCTGAAAAAGAAACAGCAGTAAAAGAGTCATATGCAACACCCAACACAACATGGTTTAATGGAATGAAGAGATTTTTTTTTTTTTAAAGAGCATTAATGGGGATTTGAAGCAAAGCTGACAGAGGCTGCCCAAACGAAACAACTTACTTTAAAAGTGCTGGAGCAAAGATGCAAGTTCAAACTCTAAAGATAAATAAATTTGTAACAAATCATCTCCTTTAGCCCTTTTGATTTGAGCCCGTTAGCTTTGACTCTGCATTACGTTTGTTTTTGACAGTATAAACTTTTGTTTGCCATCAATTCATCTTTTTAGATAGAATATATTAAGTCACAGGTTTATGAAATATCTCTGCCCATTACAATGAAATGCAGTCATTTGAAATGAGAAAGACGAGGATCCCGTTTTGCACGTTTCCCTGACCTCCGAGTTACGGTGAGGATACCCTTGACGTTAATTCTGTATGTTGATCATTCCAAACTGAGAAGAACAAAGCCAAATTTTAGACGTATTTACAGAAGCAATTATAAATATATGTCTAAAATGTATAGGGCAACTTCTGAGAAGAAACACTGTCTTTTCTTTTTTAACCGAAAGTGACAATGTGACATTTGTCATGTTGTGTCCGATGACACAGAATAATTGAGGTAATCTGACTGTTGCACTATGTGACATAGTTAAGGCTGTACTTGCTGCATTTACAGCAGCCCTCTCTCTGTCCTTCCCCACATTTCTGCTGTTGCTGCAACTTGAGTTCATTGTGACAAATGCATCTTTGTGTTATATTTTGTTCGCTTCATAATTTCCAGAACTATATATAAATATATTTTTTAAATAGCAAATATTGTAGTTAGTGAGTGATGATCACTCCACCTCATCCCTACCATATTGGTTTCAGGGGTAGGATAAAGAGTGTCTTTGGAAGAACAAAACAAAACAAAACCAAACCCTGTGGTTTAGAATGATGCTGGGGCCTGGGTTGGGGGCCCAGAACAACCCTGTGAGTGAATTGACCCATCTCATACTTTGAATCAAGCATGCATTCCTTTTCTCATTGTGCAAGTGTCCCCAGTTGTTTCCCTTCAGTGTTTAGTTTTTGTTCTTTTAAATCTTATATTTTGCTCTCCCTGACATCTGTTTTTTATAAAATAAAATAAAAAATAAAAAAAAGTAAGAAATAAATAATACCCTCGATGCCGCTGGATACTCACAAGCAGGGTTATGCTCCTTCATCTTGGGCTTGCTTGCCTAAATGGAAGGGTTTAATTTATTTTGTACCTCCTTCTATGCGTGGGACAGTCCAGGGCGCAGAGCCAGGAACTGCTTGTAATTGCACCTGCTATACTTACATGTATAGCCCTAGGCTCAATCACACTATGGAAAGAAAAAAAAAAAGTATATTTAGAGCTTTAAAAGCTTTTTTATTTTTTTGTGGGGATCGGGGTGGGGTGGGAAAGGGAAGATGTATGGATGTTATTGGCATTTTTAAGTGTTCAGAGTTTTTTGTGTTGTTTTTTTTTTCCTCTCGTTTTGTTCTTTCCCTTTAATTAGGTGCACTGAGCTGGCCCAGGAAACGAAGAGATTCTCTCTTTTGATGCTATAACCAATGTGATCACAAAGTTATGTCACCTATAGCAAAAGGTGGCACCAGACACGATCAGTGGTGTTTTATTTGCACATCAATATTTTTATTTTTATATTCTGGCTCAGCTGCTTCTCTGAGTGAAGTTAAGGAATGACCCACAAAGGATTTTTGTAGTAGGCATATTGCAATGCGTTTTATATTTCTCGGTATTTAATTTTGAAAATCTAAAAGGACTGTGCATCTTGAGAGAAAGTTGAGCAAATTTTGATCTAGTGGAATGTTAATTTGTGCTGCTTCTTGTGCACGATAGCAGCAGTAGTATCTCTTGGAAAAAAACATCCCGTTTGATGATGTCTATGAATATAGGTTTCCTTTTCTTCCCTGCCTCCTTCCCACGCTTTTTTTCCCCCCTCCGTCCTTCCTCCCCTCCCACCCACCCAACCCTTTCCTTCTTTCCTTCCTTTCCCTTACTTTGCTTTTTTTTTGAAATCACTTATTGTAAATAAGTTGTAATCCAGACCTCATGTATCAATGGGGAACTTTCAAATATAAATATTACCAATACATTTTCTGGTTGTTGTCTGATTTTTGATCGAGGTATGATGAGAATGACATATCCATTGCTTTTGGTTTGAGACTTTCGCTTTAGCTTTATGATCCTTTGGTATTTTAGTATTTCATTGTTTTAGCAGGAGAGGGCAGCAAAAGTTAATTTTCCCTGTTAGAAATGCTGTGGTTTGTATTGATTTTAAATTTAATTGTGTGTGTACGTATGTGTGTGCGTGCGTGTGTGTGTTTAAAACAGCATCTGTTTGTGGGTAGAGATAAGAATGAAACACTTTTGGTATGAAAAGTTGCATATGAGAATTACAGACTGGTTCAACCAGGCAGTGAAGAGTTCTGATCCACATCAAAGTTAAAAAGCCACAAAACAATGTTCCAGCTTTGGCCAAAATATGCTACTTCCTTTTCGAACACAACAAAGTGCAAGCTGGGTCTTAAACACTTGGAATTGAAAATGTCTTTCTTTGAAAATGATTTACTTTCTTCAAAGTGGTAACAGAAACAAAAGCGAAGGTGCTCCGGAAGAGAAATGTAACCTTCCTCTTTCAGAGACTTTGAGAGCTTCTGTACTGGGTGCGTCCTAATAAAGAAGCAGTGAAGAGTTTTCGGGCGCCTGGCTGTGTGTGTTTGTTTGTATTGTCTCTGGCCCCCGTGGCCTTTTGAAGCAGACGACTCACAGATTTCATCAGTTTAGCTGCGAGGCAGTGGGGTTGGTATGTTCAGGCTTTCGAGAAAATCAGTTTATGATTAGGGGGATGTAATGTCGGGCAGTGGTTCAGTGTCTTTTGCTGTGTGACACACTACTCCCAAACTTAATGGGATGGCCCAGCAGTTCATTGTTCTGTTCCCAGATACGCAGTTTGGGCGGACTTGGCAACATCTTGTCTCTGTTCCTCAGGGGTCAGCTTGGGTTTATCAAGCAGAGCAGGAGAATTCACTTCCAACGAGGCCCCAGGAGCCGGCAAGTTGGTGCTGGTTGTTGCCTGGGGGTTCAGCCAGAGGCCTCAGTTCTTAAGCCATAGGTCACCCTATGGGGCTTCCCTGGGCTTCCTCATAGTGTGGCGACTGGGTTCTAAGAATGATTGTTCTAAGACTAGAAGGGGAAATTGCCAATTCTTTGAGCCTGGGCCCAGAGACTTTCATGACATCATTTCTGTCATATTTTATTGGTCAAGCGGTCACAGGGTCTGCTCAGATTCAAGTCGAGGGGACGTAGACCTCACTGTGATGTGACAAGAGGAATGTCATCTTTAATCAGTGCTTTAAAGCATTTTAGGTGTGATCTCTCTCGGCTAATTAAATCACATCAGATTTGGAACTATGTAGAGTTAGTGTTTCATGCTCAGTTAAACTCCAGAGTTGGGGAGGGAAAAATCCTTGTAAATTCAGCAAGTTTGTATTTCAAAACATAACCACATGTAACATCGGAAGATCACCCTCTTGGCAAGTTATAAGGATAAGAAACTGGTAACAAAAAAATTTTAGGGTTCAAAGAAATGTAAGTTGATTTCAGTGGAATATCTGTCTAATATTGCCTCCTGCCTGTAAATAAATATTTATAATAATGGAGGCAAAGTAAATGTATAGTCCAATTCCTGTCTCCCAGATTTTTATATAATAGTGTATCCTGTTGTTTTCTATTAGATCAAGTCACATTAGATTTTTTTTAATTGAGACTAAACTATGGAATAGCTGGGGGAATTAAAATTTAATTTTTTTATGATACATGTTCATTGTATTATTTTTTGAAAGGGCAGATTAAAAAAAATATGTAAGTTGCATAGCTCCATGCTGTTCCCTAAACCTAGAAGTCTGCTATAAGATATGTGCATTTATTGGTGGATTGGATCAGTATTTATTGATTGGCTATGGTTATAGTCTTGCCCATACTCTGATGTTCAGATTTTGTTTCTTTATTCTCTAATTTAGTTCACCTCTTCTGAGATCATACTCTGAATTTGAGTAATTTGAGCCAAACTTTGCCACTGCTAGATGATGTAAAACCTCAGAACCAGGATGGATGTCAAGCACAGCCCCCTTCGTCCTCACCAAACTCTTGGGCAAGACATCTCCAGCTGGAGCATCTAATGGGAAGGCTGTGGACTTCAAAATCAGAGCCCCTTGGGATCATTTGGGTTCTGCTAACCTTCAGCTGTGTGACTTTGGAAAGTTCCTTGATCTAACTAAGCCTCAGTTCCATTTGCAAAATGCAGGCAAAATGGTACTTATTCTTATAGTGTTGTATTATATTAGATAATACGTATAAAGCAATTAACACAAAACCTGGCACATGGTAAACTGGAATTATTACGTGCAATAGCGTTTGTTAGTGTTATTTACAGTAGTAACTTAAATATGAACAAAGAATCACAATAGCCGTCATTGATCAAACCTATGTGCCTTCTATTGTGCCAAGAATTTTATATTCATCATTAGATTTTCACAACAATCCTGGGTTAGATGTTGTGCCCATTTTATGGATAAGGATAAGACAGCTGAGGTTTAGAGATATTAAGTAATCTTTCTGAGCTCACACAACTACCAGGGATTGAAGGAAGATTCTGACTCCAAATTGCTCTGAACAGTGGTCTCTGTACAATAGGATGCTTTCTTCTGAGGGCATATATCAAGTCTTATGCCCCATAACTTAGGAGACTGAAATTTATTCTCTTGCAAGAAATAACTGCATTTTATTCATCTTTGCATTTCCACTTAACGCCCTCTCTGTTCTAGGAGCTACCCTAGACTTTTGTATCATTCTTCAAGTTCTTAATCCCAACCCATCCACTTTGAGTAGAAGATGAGATTATCAGCTACAAACTTCTTCAGTTTTTTACTCTGACTCATGAACTTAGCGGTTTTAGCACCTGTCTCCATGGGCTTCTCCCCAAAACACTGGTCTAATCTTGGCTAACACCTCCTCACAGGGTCCTGCATTCCACTCCTTATCTTTTGCACTATTAGTTGTTTTCTCTTAAAATTATTGTTTGAAAAACAATATTATATTCTCATGGAAAATAATTCAGACATTCTCTAAAGGCATAAGATAAAAGTCCAGCCCTAAATCCTTAGCCTCTTCCCTAAGGTAATTACTGCTTAAATTCTTTGTTTTGTTTTTGTTTTCATTTTTTGAAAAACCCAACTTTAGTGAGATATAGTTCATATACTATAAAATTTGCCCACTTAGAGTAAGTGAGCCAGTGTTTTTAGTATATTCACAGTTATGCATCCACTACCACTAATTTTAGAAACCTCTTATCACCTGAAGACAAAAACCCCTTAAACTCATTAGCAGTTGTCCCTGCCCCCCAACCCCAGGCAACCACTACCTATTGTCTCAATAGATTTGTCTATTCTGTATTTTTCATATAGATGGGATCCTACAATATGTGGTCTTTTGTGACTAGCTTCTTTAACTTCACATCATGTTTGCAAGGTTCATTCATGTAGCATGTATCCAGTGCTTCATTTCTTTTTATTATGAAATAATATTCCATTTTGTGGATTTACCATATTTTGTTTTAAAGGTTTTTTTTCTTGAAGACTACAAAAAAGTATGTATGTCTCAGCATAATTATACTCTTAAAATCTTAACATTTTATGTTGATGGGATCACACACATTGCTCTGCCTTTGTTCCCCCTTCTGCTTAGATTTTATTATGAAAAACTTTATAGAGTCAAAGTGAAAGAATCTTAGAGTGAATGCCATATATTCACCATTAGCATTTTGCCATATTTGCATTTATCACCTTTGTGCCCATTTATCTTTTATCCCTCCATTAATCCATTTTATTTTAAAAATGTATTTCAGGGGTGCCTGGATGGCTCAGTCAGCTAAGCGTCTGCCTGCAGCTCAGGTCATGATCCCAGGGTCCTGGGATCGAGTCCCACATCAGGCTCCCTGTTTGGTGGGGAGTCTGCTTCTCCCCCTCCCCTTCCCCCTGCTTGTGCACTCAGCCGCTCTCTCTCTCTTTCTCTTCTCTCTTTGTCAAATAAATAAAAATATTTTTAAGAAAATATTTATTTTTCAGGGAGAGCACAAGCACGGGAAGCAGAGGGAGAGGAGAAGTGGGCTTCCTGCTGAGCACCAAGCCTGATGTGGAACTCGATCTCAACACCCTGGGATCACGACCTGAGCCAAAGGCAGATGCTTAACCGACGGAGCAACTCAGGTTTCCCAAATAAATAAAAGTCTTAAAAAAAAAATGCATTTCAAGGTAAGTGATAGACCTAAGTAAACTTTCCTCCTAAATACTTTAGCATGTGCATCAACCAGAATTTAATATTTGTTTACAGTTGTATTGTTTTGAGGTATAATTTACATACAGTGAAATGAGTTTTAACAAATCCATACACCTGTATAATCCGAATTCTTACTAAGATATAGAACATTACCATCGTCCCAGAAAGTTCCTTATGCACCTTCCTAGTTAATTCCTAATACTCCCTGACATGAGAGAACTATTGTGATTTTTTTTTCTCACTGCAGATTAGTTTTGCCTGTTCATAATGTCATAAAAGTGGAATCACACTGTATGTATACTTTTGTGTAAGGCTTCTTTTACACATATTTTTGAGATTAATCCATGTTGATGCACGTGTCGGCTGTTTATTCCTTTATATTGTTGAGTCGCTATCCTGTTATACAAATATATCACAGTTTGTTTATCCATGGATGTTTACAATTTTTGGCTTCTGTCAATGAAGGTGCTATGAACATTCTTGTACAGTGTTTTTGTACATATGTGTCTAATTTTCTTACAGATTATATCTAAGGTGGAATTTTGGGGTCAGATGGCAGTGTGCATTTTTTATAAGACACTAGGCTCTGGGAGGATGGCCAGTAGGAAACACCAGGAATCTGACTCCCCACCTAGACAACAATTGCATTGGCAAAATTGGTCTGATGTAACTATTTTAGAACTCTGGAGTCTACTGAAGGCTTGCAAATTCTAAAGGAAGTTGTGGAGGGTAAATTACAGTTAATTCTGGTCAATTTCAGCTTTTAGAACAATAGCAGTTACCCATCCCCTACGCCCAGCACCATGGCAGGCAGCTGTGCACATTCCTGAAGCAGCTTGCATACAATATGTGGGCGCTAGGGTGGGAAAAGGGGGGTCTGTCCTCCAAATGTTGGAGGTGTTTATTCGGATTGCTGGTTACTGCTTCTGATCACCAAGATGCAGAGGCAGCCATCCACTGTTTTTGCATCTCCCTTCATTGTTGCAAGTCCCTCCCCTTCTAGCTGAAGTGACTTCCAGAGGATTTAAAGAGCCTTTTTAGCTCTCCTTCATGTTTCACTTTGCCCCCTTTCAGGAGTCAGCCATTAAAGGCTAAGACATTTAAAAACAATTGCATATGCAGGGAAAAATTGGAAACTGACAACAAATGCCCAAGGAAAAGCTCATAAAAGACCTGAGAAGACATTCAGTTTACAAGCCAGGCTTCAACATAGAAACAGCATGCAACTGTTAAAATGACAACAAACAAAAACTAACAAAATACAGCAAACACTGAAGAAGGAGGAGAATCTGATTTCCCATGTTACCACATCATTAAATACAAAGAGCTAGGGTCAACAAAAAAATTACAAGGCATATAAAGAAAGATATGGCCCATTCAAAGGTAGAAAAATAAATCAACAGAAACTAATCAACAGAAACTCCCTGAAAATGACTTAATGGCAAATATACAAGATAAAGACTTTAAAACAACTGCCTCAAAGTTACTCAAATATAGAGGAAGATGTGGAGAAATTCAGGAGAATTAAATGTGAGCAAAATAGAAATATCAATAAAGAGATAGAAAACTAAAACAACCAAAAAGAAAATGTGGAGTTGAAAATCACAATTACTGAAAGGAAAAATTCACTAGAGAGATTCAAATGGAGACTTGAGGAGGCAGAAGAATCAGTGCCCTCAAGGATAGGACAATAGAAATTGTTGAGACTGAGAATAGAAAGAAAAAAGATGAAAGAAAAGTGAACAGTGGGACACCACTAGTAGACGAACATATGCATCATGGGAGCCCTGGAAGAGAAAGAAAAGGGCAGAGAATAATTGAGGAAATAATAGTTGAAAACTTCCCAAATTTAATGAAAGATGTGAATATCAACATCCAAGAAGTTCATCAACTCCAAGTAAGAGGACTTTAAAGGGACTACATGGAGACACATTATAATCAAACCATTAAAAGTCAAAGAATCTTGAAAGAGGGAATATTGAAAGCAGTAAGAAAGAAGAAACTCATCACATATAAGGATCCTCAATCAGATTATCAGCAGATTTCTCATCAGAAACTTCGGAGGGCAGAGATAGGGGGCTAATATATTCAAATGTTAAAAGAAAAAAAATCAAAAAAGAATTCTATATCTGGGAAAACTGTCTTTCAAAAGGAGAAAAATTAAGACATTCTCAGATAAATAAAAACTGAGGTGGTTTGTGCCCATTACACCTGCCTCTCAAAAAATGCTCAAGGGAGTCAGTCCTGCAGGGCGAAAATGGAAGGACAATAGAACATAGCTCAGAGCTGTATAGAGAAATAAAAATCTCAATAAAAGCAAATACATGGGCAACTATAAAAGCTAGAATTATTGTAACAATGGTTTGTAACTGTACTTTCTGTTTCCTACCTGATTTAAGAGACTAATATATTTAAAGGGGAAAAAATTTAGAACTGTCTGAAAAGGGAATTACAGAAACAGTTCCACATCCAATAGCATCAAAAAGAATAAAATCCTTAGGAATTAAATGAGGAGGTTTGTATAATGAAAACCATAAAATATTGCTGAAAGAAATTTAAAAAAGACATATATAAATGGAAACCTATACCATGCTCATGGATGAGAAGACTTGATAATGTTAAAATGTCAGTACTGCCCAAAGTGATCTACAGATTCAGTGCAATTACTCTCAAAATCCCAATGAAGTTTTTTGCAGAAATAGAAAATTCTTGGAGTACCTGGGTGGCTCAGTGGCTTAGGCCTCTGCCTTCTTGGCTCAGGTCACAATCTCAGGGTCCTGGGATCAAGCCCTGCATCAGGCTCTCTGCTCAGCAGGGATCCTGTTTCCCCCTCTCCCTCGGCCTGCGTCTCCACCTACTAGTGATCTCTTTCTCTCTGTCAAATAAATAAATAAATCTTTAATAAAAAAAAATAGAAAACCCGTGAAAAAAATTCATGTGGCATCTCAAGAAACCCTGTCAGACAAATAATCTTGAAAAAAAAAACTGGAGGCCTTACAATTTCTGATTTTAAAACTTACTATAAAGGTACAATAATCAAAACAGGATGGTGTTAGTGGCACAAAGGCAGACATATAAGACCAATGGAACAGAATAGAGAGCCCAGAAATAAACCCTCACATATATGGTCAGATGATTTTGCCAAGGATGCCAAGACTCTTAGATGGAGAAAGGACATTCTTTTCAACAAGCAGTGCTGGGAAAACTGAATATGCATGTGTCAAAGAATAAAGTCATACCATTTCCTAACACCATGTAAAAAAATTAACTCAAAATGGATCAAGAACCCAAATGTAGGACCTAAGACAATAAAACTCTTGGAAGGAAATAGGACAAAAGCTTCATGACATTGGATTTGGCAATTATGTATTGGCTATGATATCAAAGACACAGATAACCAAAGAAAAAATAGATACATTGGAGTTAATGAAAATTTTAAAAATTTTGTGTATCCAAAGACACTATCCACAGAATAGAAAAGCAGCCCACAGAAGGGGAGAAAATATTTGCATATTACATTATCTGATAAAGACTTGATAACCAGAAAAGACGGAGACCTTCTAAAACTCAACAACAAAACAACCCAATATCAAAATGGGCAAAAAACTTGAATTTCTCCAGAGACAAAATATGAATGGTCACTAAGCACATGGAAAGATGCTCAACATCACTAATCATTAATAAAATGCAAATTCAAACTTCAGTGAGATACCCCCTCACACCCATTGACAAGTCTACTATCAAAAAACCCCAGAAAATCCCAAGTCTTTCCTTATCTTTCATGACTGAAAGCTTTGGACAGTACTGATCAGTTATTTTTTAGTATGTCCCTCGATTTGGATTTTCTGCTGTTTTCTCATGATTAAGTTGAAGTTATCCATTATTTGGAAGGATGCTTCAGACATGACACCCCTCTCTCAGTGCACATGGCAGGCACATGATGTCACCGTAGGTTACTGGACTGCAGAGAATCTTCTCATAGTCTTATTGATGTAATCCCTGATTACTGATGCAATGAAAACGGTGATAGAAGTGCATGAGGAGGATGGGAGGCATAGGTCATGCAAAATTATCATTATTAATGTGTGTAGAGTTGCGACATCAAGGAACAGCAGTATAAGCAACTGGAGATGTGGGAGCCACCACTGATAGCTTAAGAAGTCCACATGAGCTAAAAGTAGTTGAAAAGGAGAGAAGAGAGCAAAGCCGCAGAAGAAACAGAGCTATTTTTCATCAAAGTCTCAATGCCTGAAAAATAGGTCAATTAAACAGTGAGCACTCTTTTTTCAAAAGCTCAGTAAACCAGACCATAGCCGACCTTAGCGGCAGATTGAGACTTGCCTGTTGGTATAAAAGGGGCCTTCTCTGAGGCCAGAGTAATTACCATATAGAAGGATAAGGCAGATCCAGGTCAAGCATTAGGGAGCAACCTAGTGAGCTCACATCCCCTTAAATAAATAACTTTTGTTTTTGAGCCTTTAGGAATGCAAGGCTCTGAAATTGACCCGTGCCCCTGTTTACTGTGTCCCAGATTAGAAAGAAAGCTGGCACACACAGCCTTCTAGCTTGCTCCAATGAGGAAATGTGCACATCAGATGCTGTTAATTCGTTAGGCGTTTCCAGGCTATTTCACCGACACAAAAAGGATATTATCATGGTTCCGCCTCGCACTGCGGCACCTGGAGTGCCTCAGACAATAGTGAATTCACATAAGGAGCCATCTGAAGTGTCAATGATTGTGATTGAACAGATCAGGCAAGCACTTTCCTTGTGAGAACTCCAATGAGAGTGTCTCTTTAGGAAGCCTGGTCCTGGAGGCAGGAGGACCCCTCCGCCCACCGACAGCCTAGGAGAGAGGCAGCATTGGTGGGAGGTGGGGGGTGGTCCGGGAGTAGACAGGTGGGAGACAGAGAGCTTTTATTATCCCTTCCCCCACCTCTGAATCTGAGGGCCCAAAGGTCATGAGGCATCCTGTGGGGGTGCAGTCCTGCTTTCTCATTATTGGTAATTTGGTGAGGAATTATCACAGAGGGAAATCTCTGAAGATTCATAAAACCCGGCATGAACAGTTTAGCTCAATTACAGCAGTGGGAGAGGGAAGGGAATGCTGGGCAGAAGCATTTCAAAAGCTCATGAATAAAAAGCACATCAGGTTTGGAGGTGTTGTTTTCATTATGAAGTTGCATGCATCCTTCCATCTTTGCTGCTGATTATAGCAGAAGAGTGCACATGTCCTACATGAACAGCTCTCTGGGTTTTTACAGATATATTTTTAAAGATGAAAGTGAGAAACCAAAGTGAGAAGTAGGGGACAGGTTGTCTGCTGCCACCATCCAGGGATAAGAGGCTCGAGGCTCCTGTGTATAGCTGGTGGCCAGATGTGGCTCTTTGGAATTGTCTCCATTCCTTGGAGGACCAGTCAAGATGGCTTCAGACCTAAGCCCTCGAGGGGATGGTCACAGGAGCTGTCGTCCCGCCAACTTCATGGATGTAGCCAGCAACACCTGGGAAGGTAAGTTTTCAGGTGCAAATCCGACCATGGGTTTTCCAGAAAACTCATGGTTTGTTTCTATCCCATGACTCGTCACTGATTCTGTAAATGAAAGAAAACCTGAAGGAAAGCCAGTGGATTGTTCTGAATATCAGATCTGGTCACACTCCTTCCTGAAACCCTTCTGTGACTACATGATATGCTAGGAATAAAATAGACTCCCAAGCATGGTCTCCAAGGTGTAAAGTTATTGGCACTGCCCAACTCCCTGAACGTCTCTCCTGCTACTCTCCTCTTTTACTTACTAATCCCTTATTATCGCCACTGCCTGCCATCCTGTTCCTGGGCCATGCCTCACCGCCTTTGCACTTGTTGTTTCCTCTGCCTTAAGAACTTTGTATCGATAGCCGCTTCTCATTTTTCAGTTCTCTACTTAAACATCACTTTTCCAGTGGATGTGCCTACTGGCCTACCTGAATAAAAGATTCTTCTGAATCTATTTTTTTTTTTTTACTGAATAGCTTCTCACAGCTTAAAACCTTTATTTATTTATTTATTTATTTATTTATTTATTTATTTATTTATTTATTTATTTATTTATTTTCATTTGCCTCTTGACTACCTTCCTTTCTAGGATATCAACTCCCTAGGGGCAAAGACTTTATCTGCTTCACTGATGGCTATAACCTTGGCCCTAGAATACAGTTGTGGCACAATGTGGGTGCTTGATAAGTACGTATTGAATGAATGAGTAAATGAGTACGTGAATAATATGTATAATAAACATAGCCACTAGACTAAGGTATTTGCAGGGAGTGACCCCATATGTTTCTCCTTTGGAAACCTCCATGGGACCTTGAGCATGGAGGTCAGACTGTTGTGAATACATGTAGACATTTGGAAAGCCCAGTCTAGGTTACTAAAATCAATATTAGTTATCTCTTATTGTGTAACAACTTATCACAAACTTAGAAGTTTACAAGAAAACACATTTATTATCTCATAGTTTCTGTGGATGTGGAGTCTGTGTCTGGCTTAGGATTTCTCAGGAGGCTGTGTTCATTCTCAGGTTGTGGTCTCTGAAAGACCGCCTGGGGAAGGAGCTACTTTCAAGCTCACGTGATTGTTGGCAGAATCCAGATCTTTGCAATTATAATGCCAAGGACTTCAGTTTCTTGGTTTGGCCATCAGCTGGGTATTGTCTTCAGTTTCTAGTTGGTTGTCGGCCAGAGGCTATCCTCAGTTCCTTTCCAGGTGTAGCGAACATGATGCTCGCTACAATGAAGACAGTAAGGGAGAGAGTCTGCTAGCAAGATGGACCTATCCATCTTTGTAATGTAGTCACAGAAGTGACATCTTATTACTTTTGCCATTTTCTAGTCTAAAGCAAATCACGGTTCAGGCTGTACTCTAGGGGTAGAGGTTATGCAGGGTATGAATGCCAACAAGTGGAGACCACTGAGAACAATCTTTGAATATGCTCACCATTGTCTGCCTTCTGGCTCCTAATGGTTTACTTTTTTCTGTGTATCCCTTCCATACACAAAATACATTCACCTTCTCCTTGGAAGGAGTCTCAAAGTCCAGAATCTCATCTAAACCAAGAACCATACTCTTTGTGTGAAATTCCTCTAGATTTATCAATTTTTAAAACTAGAGAGACAAGTTATCCGCCCCTTGCTCCTGCAACCTGAAATTGTTGAGTAGCCATAGACATTTCAGTTTAAAAGGGGAAAATGGGAGGTACAGAGGAGTACTGGGAATAATTATCCTTGGCTCTGTCCCCTGGGTTCTTGGTTCCATCCTGCCTTTTTAAATGAAAGGCCATGTTTGCAGATTAATAATCCCATCAGCCTGCTTCCTGCAAGTAGGATTTTATGAGTCCAATTACCTCTTTTCTTGGAACAATTTCTATTCCTTTCAGTCCAACCTGGCAGTGTTTTTGCTGAAATAACTTTCTCAAAACCTTTATGGGTCTTCCATGGATTTCAGTAGGGTTTATTTCATTCAACAAAAGCCACACCACCTTACAGATCTTTTTGAGAGAAGCCCTCCTCTATGTTGTGCACCTGCTGAGATGGCTTGGGATAAGGCTCCTAAGCTTCCCACCAATCCTTTGATTTGATTAAGAGGATCTGTGAGACATACCCTTAATATCTTGAGAGGACCCTTTACGTGATTCTGCTTTTCTGATTTGTCTTGAGATTTTAACAAAAAGTTGGACAGTCACACTCTTGGTCTTTTCTCCATGCCACATTTTCCTGACAGTGCAAGGAAGCCATTCCTTAATTTCAGCATCATTTGCCATCTGAGAAGTCTAATAATTTTCGGAATCATTAAGTGCTTTTCTTTATGTAATGGTTTCCCCTCAATTTGTCTATCTTTCTCTGTGTTTTATTATAAGCAACAATAAGAAATCAGGTGGTGCCTTCTTCACTTTGCTTGGAAATATCTTTATCTAAAAAATTAAGGTCATTCCTTACATCTTCTACTTTCCGTTAGCTGCAGAAGACAACTTTGCTAAGCTCTCTGCCTCTACAAGGCAAGCATTTCATTTTCTACCATTTCCAATAACATGTTCCTTACTTCCTTTTAAGACTTTACCAGCAGTGTCCTCAAAATTCCTTCTACTAACAGTCTATTGGAGCCAATTCAAGTTTTGTCTATCATGTTCTTAAAAATTCTTCCAGTATCCACACAGTTCCAAAGCCACTCCTGTATTTTTAGGTATTTGTTGCAGGAGCTCCCCACTGCCACATACCAATCTATATGGATAGGTTTTATGTATGTCTCACAAGCTGAGTTAAGGGAAGTTGAGAGTTGACTCACTTTGATTCCTGAAGTGTTGAGTGAAGGTTTAGCATACACCAGCAGCATGTTAGGTATAAGGAAAACTATCTGATAGCGGTTACCTTTTGTGGGAAATATTGATGCTGTTGTCCTGATTCTATTATTCCATGATAATAGACAGATTTCTTTCTCTGCACATTTATATACCCATGGGGTTCAGTCTCTCTCTGCTGAGTGAGTAGGGCAAATTTCCTTGAAGCAAAGCCACTGAGGAGAGAGTCTAAGCTTGAGGTTTCTAGAAAATATTAGCATCAAGGACGCTGGGTAGAAGTGGCTTAAAGGGTATTAGGGATGGAACATGTGGTGATGGTTTTGTGCTTTGTGATCTCCAACCCATCTCAAAGCATGGATTCCCCCAGCAAGCTGTTGGGCCACTGCCTTCATGTTTCCTCCAGCAGTCTGACCTTTGAGTAGGATGAGCAGTTCCTGTGATGGCTGTCCCCTGGGGTGTCAGCGAGGGTCCCCAACCATCCTGACACATGATAAAGAAGCTTCAGGCTAGAAAGCCCTCCTGGCAATCTTGTTCTGCTTCTAACAAGTCTCAGGCTGGCAGTGGGATTCCATGACCTGTGTCCACTTATGGAGATACACCCAGAGGCCTTGGGATCCCACCTAGGGGCTTCCATTAGCTCAAGAGCACTGCTTGGCATTCATGCTCGGTCCCAACTAATCTGGAAGGTTTTCTATAGCAAATACCAAGATGACAAATCTATAGACATTTGAATGCCCTAAGGATCATGTCTGTCTAACTCAGTCTGTACTGCATGAACTTAATTCAACATGATCTCATGAATGCCATGGGCATGTCCTTATATCTTGGTGTCCTTATAGCTGAGTTGATCAAGTAAATCATTATTCTGCATGGGAAATTGCTATTGTGTGTTCAGCACCTATCCTCATAGATGTTTCCATCTCCTCTAGGTCAATATATTCCTCAGTTCCAACCAGGATCCTGTTCTGCACTCCCGTAAATATATTCTCTTTGTCTTTCAAAAGATTAATTTTTACTTTGTGTCTATTAGGAAAACTCCATTATTGCTGACCCTGTCTAATAATTACCTCCAGGAGCTTTTGTCCAACTTTCCAATCAATTTTAATTAAACTCATTATCTATTTTCATTTTTAGGTGAATAAGAGGCAGGGTTCCCAGGTACAGGATTGTATGGTAACAATAATTTCAGTTGATATGAGAAACAGGCACTCTTAGAATCTCTTGTTAAGTAGGAAATGGCAATTCTTTATGAAAAAAAAGATTTATAAAGGTAATTTTAATTTTATTAGTTATTTTGGAGTAGGTTCCTATTCAAGTCAAATTGTAAATTATTTTTGATTATCAATCCCAGAATGTAACTTGTCCAGAGACAAATAAAGGATAAGCTTGCTTGATGGAGGCAAGCACACAGTTTCTTCAACCCTGCCTGTCTCCTCTCAAAGACACTCGGGACCTTTTCTCTTCTCTTTATCTATGGTGTAGTGAGTTTGGTGGTCCCCAAAATATATATCCAACCAGAACCTGAATGTGACAAGAAAACACAATGCGACCTTATTTGGAATGGGTCTTTGCAGATGTAATTAAGTTAAGAATCTTAAGATGAGATCATCCTGGATTTCAAGTAGGTTCTAAAACAAATGTCAGGTACTCTTAGAAGAGAAAGGCAGAGAGAGAAAGAGACACAGACATAAAGACACAAACACACAGAGAAGGTGATGTGAAGACAGAGGCAGAGATTGGAGAGAGGCAATTCCAAGCCATGGAATACCAAGGATTGCTGGTGGCCTTCAGAATCTAGGAAAGGGGCATGGAATGGGCCTCTGGAAAGAACCAGTCCTACCAACACCTTGATTTGGGACTCCTGGCCTCCAAAATTATGAAAAAATAAATTGTTGGTTTGTGGTAATTCATTACAACAGCACTAGGAAACTAACACATACAGCATGCAGCAGGGATGTGGTATGTGACTTTTGCAGTATCTTTTTATATCATAGGATAATCTGGATCCCCTTTAAGAGAGAGACTTGGAGACCAGGGGGTGATTTGGAGCTGATGTCACAGGTCCAGAATGGCCACTGTGAAGTCTTTGAAATTAAAGAAGACCAAGACAGGGGCTGGAGGTCTTCTGGCCCAGTAACACCAGGCACTTGGTTGAAGGTGGATCAGAGGAGTGTACTTCTGTCTGTGAAACCAGTCCATGCTGTCTGGGTGGACAAAGACTTATTTGTGCTTAGATAAGCATAACGAGATTTCCACAGATTGTGCTCTCCTAGGCTATACTGTAGGCCAGAAATGAGGTAGCCAAGCCCATTCTGGGTTTATTTGGATTAAGAAACATTGGCCTATGCTGTGGAAAATAGTATAGTGGTTTCCCCAAAATATCACCATACAATCCAGCAATTCCACTTCTGGATTTTGACATATTCAAAAGAATTGAAGGCAGGGTGTCTGTGAGATATTTGTACACTCACGTTTATAGCAACATTATTCACAATAACCAAAATGTGAAAGGAACCCAAGAGTCCATCCACAGACAAATGGATAAGGAAAATGTGCTATGCACATACAGTGGAATATTCAACCTTAAATAGGAAGGAAATTCTGACACGTGCTACAATAGAGATGAACCTTGAGAACATTTTGCTAAGTGAAATAAGCCAGTCATAAAAAGACAGTAATATATAATTCCATATGGACGAGGTATTTAGACTATGAAAATTATATTTGAGATTTCTCTTGGTTCTTGAGGTAGTGTATTACTATAAACTTCCCTCTTATAACCATGTTTGCTGCATCCCAAAGATTTTTGTGTTTTCTTTTTTTTTTAATTTACATGCAATGTATTATTTGTCTCAGGGGTACAGGTTTGTGAATCATCAGTCTTATATAATTCATAGCACTCACCATAGCACATACCCTCCCCAGAGTCCATCACTCAGCCACTCTATCCCTCCCCTACCACCCTCCAGCAATCCTCAGTTTGTTTCCCGAGATTAAGAGTCTCTTATGGTTTGCCTCCCTCCCTGATCCCATCTTATTTCATTTTTCCCTTCCTTTCCCCCATGACTCCCCACCCTGCCTCTCAAATTTCTCATATCTGAAAGATCATATGATATTTGTCTTTCCCTGATTAACTTATTTTGTGTAGTATAATACCCTCTAGTTCCATCCACGTTGTTGCAAATGGCAAGATTTCAGCTTTTTGATGGCTGCATAGTATGACATTATATATATACCACATCTCTTTTATTCATTCATCCGTTGATGGACATCTAGGTTCTTTCCATAGTTTAGCTATTGTGGACATTGTTGCTATAAACATTCCAGTGCACGTGCCCCTTTGGATCACTACATTTGTATCTTTAGGGTAAATACACAGTAGTGCAATTGCTGGGTTATAGAGTAGCTCTATTTTCAACTTTTTGAGGAATGTCCATACTTTTTTCCAGAGTGACTGCACCAGCTTGCATTCCCACCAACAAGATGGGAGGGTTCCCTTTCTCCATATCTTTGCCAACACCTGTCATTTCCTCAGCCATTCTAACTGGTGTGATGGCATCTCACTGTGATTTTGATTTGTATTTCCCTGATGCTGAGTGATGTTGAGCACTTTTTCATGCGTCTGTTGGCCATTTGGATGTCGTCTTTGCCAGAAATGTCTGTTCATGTCTTCCACACACTTCTTGATTGGACTCTGTTCTTTGGGTGTTGAGTTTGATAATTTCTTTATAGATTTTGCATACTAGCCCTTTATCTGATATGTCATTTGCAAATATCTTTTCCCATTCTGTCAGTTGTCTTTTGGTTTTATTGACTGTTTTCCTTTGCTGTGCAAAAGATTTGTATATTTATGAAGTCCCAACAGTTCATTTTTGTCCTTGCTTCCCTTGCCTTTGGCGATGTTTTTAGGAAGAATTTGCTGTGGCTGAGGTTGAAGAGGTCCTCAAGGATTTTGATGGATTTCTGTCTCGCATTGATTTTATATCCTGACACTTTACTGAATTCCTGTATGAGTTCTAGCAGTTTTGGAGGGGAGTCTTTTGGGTTTTCCACATGAAGTATCACACCACCCAAATTAGGAAAATTCTCTGCTATAATTGCTCCAATATGCCTTCTGCCCCTCTCTCTTTCTTCTTCTTCTGGAATCCCAATTATTCTAATATTGTTTTGTCTTATGGTATCACTTATCTCTTGAATTCTCCCCTGGTGATCCAGTAGTTTTTCGTCTCTCTTTTTCTCAGCTTCTTTATTCTCCATCATTTGGTCTTCAATATCACTAATTCTCTCTTATATCTCATTTATCCTAGGAGTAAGAGCCTCCATTTTTGATTGCACCTCATTAATAGCTTTTTTGATTTCAACTTGGTTAGATTTTAATTCTTTTATTTCTCCAGAAAGGGATTTTATTTTTCCAGGAACGGATTCTCTACTATCTTCTATGCTTTTTTCAAGCACAGCTAGCATCTTTATAATCGTCATTCTGAACTCTAGTTCTGACATCTTACTAATGTCCATATTGATTAGGTCATTAGCTGTCAGTGCTCCCTCTTGTTCTTTTTTTGAGGTGAGTTTTTCCACCTTGTCATTTTATCCAGAGAAGAATAGATGAATGAAAAAACAAAATACTAAAAGGGTAGCAATGACTCCAGAAAAATAAACACTAACCAAATCAGAAGAGGCCCAAAACCAGGGGGAAAAGAAAGGGAAAAAAGCTATACACACATACATACATACATACATACATACATACATACATACATATATATTTAGACTGGTGAATAGAACAGAGTCATGCACTTGGTTTTGGGTGTATTTTGGTCTGTTAGAAGAAACTGTCTCCCAAAATTTTAAAGAAAGAAAAACCTATATATATATATAGGTTTTATATACACACACACACAAAAATAAGGGTAAGCATGATGAGGGGATGGAATATGACTGTAAAGATGAAAATTAAAAAAGATTTTAGTTTAAGCCTGATGATTCACAGACCTGTACCCCTGGGACAAATAATACACTATATGTTAATTTAAAAAAAAATTCTAGGGACGCCTGGGTGGCGCAGTTGGTTGGGCAACTGCCTTTGGCTCAGGTCATGATCCTGGCGTCTT
>CM052797.1:94079580-94099137 GCA_028533885.1 Nasua narica | reverse complement strand
GTCCTATAACTTTCCCCCTCATCAGCAAATGAGATTACCATATAAGGAATATTTTAGGTATTTTTCTTCATCCCCTACAAGGACAATGAATTCAAGTGGTAACCCCTGAGCAACGATTGTTGTTCCTTTTCTAAACAGAAAAAGTGATGAGGCCTGTCACAGAATATTCTTTATGGAAAACTGGAAAACCTGCTATAATATCACATTATCCTAAAGCTATCCTGGAACCTTAGTGAATTTGAGTGACAAGTTCCAAGAGGAGAGATTATAGAATTATATTACTGCTTTGAAAAATCCCTACTCACAACCTTTACTTTTTCCCTTCACTTGACAAACTAGTCCTAAAAACCATTGCCATTACTACTGTTTTCTGTTTCTTCAGATTCACCTACAACCCGTCTCAAAAATCCTTGCCTGTGATGTCTTAAGATTTTGGAACAATCTGGCTCATTATTGTGACTAGAAACCAGATAATGAAATTTGTGTTTGGCTTAACTACCAAGGCAAAGAGCATGGAGACATAAGCCACATTTAGTCTTTCTAGTAGCTTACTTTGATCAAATGTCAGGGTTATGAATAATAGAAATCGTGGTCTAGTTGGAGAGTTGACTAAATGGTACAGAGTTACTATGTTATTCTAAAGTAAACAAATATGCCTTTTGTTGTCTTTGTCCTTTCTTTCTACAGATGTAATTTTAAAAGTTCTATATTTTCATGATGTGAATTTCATTACCATTGGTGACATCTGATCGACAACTTATGAACATGAACTGGAAGATTAATTGTCTAGGGGAAATTCTGGAAAAGGCTGGAGAATGTTTCATTAACAGGTAGGTATCCTTTCTGAAAGGAACTTTCCCAGTATCTAGTCATAGGAGAGGTGAGATAGAAACCCACTCCGAGCCTGCTGGAGAGAAATTGGATAATGGTATTGGGAGAAACTTATGTAAAGTCAGTTTTCCCACATTAGCTTATTCTAAGTTCTGAATAAATTGGCTTTATTTGCCTAGGCATTGACGAATTTGTTCTAACATTGGATTATTGGAGACTCTTCCTGTTCTGTCTCCTTTCTTCTACTTCCTGATATTTGTGTATTTCGTTACTCATAAACAATTACAACAAAGGATGAACATTATAACAGAGAAGAGATTTATGGCAAGATGGAAGTCTGGTGGCCACTTTCACCTTGACTTTCCTCATTTATAAAATAAGAATGATAATATTTCCTACTTCATAAGATTGTTCTGAGGATTAAAAAAGATAATATGCATAAAGTACTCAACACAGTGGCTGGTACAAACTAAGATCAACAAATATGAATGACAAACCATTTTATGTGAATTAGTTTTGTTGATTAAGAGGAAAAAGGGGGTCAAATTATTGGCTGGAGTGAGGCTTAGATTTTATCTCTGTTTCCATCAGTCTTTCCAGGATTAACTAGTCAGAAATATTATCAACAATGTGTTCATGAACCCACTTACGTAATGGTGCTTCTGAACTTCCTGATCTAAATGCATAAATATTTCAGTTTAAGTGAATTTGATGCGGGATTCTACTCCATTGGTCTTATTGAATGTATCAGGTGGGATGGGGATACAACTAACAGAAACCGGACTAACAGTGGCTTAAATAAGGAAAATATTTATAAACCCACATCACTAGAAGTCTGAAGATCTGTTAATTTTGTGGAACAATGGGACCCATGGACTTCCATCTTATCACTCTTCTGTCCTCATCACATTAGGCTTATCTCCTGATTGCTAGATGGCTGCCACAGCCCAAATAATTAATCTCGTACTTTCTATGGAAATGGAGTGGGACTCCTTTCGACTATAACACATGTTTAATAAGTGATGGGGAAAGTTCTCTCATATCTCAGATCTAGGAGTAGCTGTGATTCTTTTGAGCAACTTAAACATTTTTTAAAGGATGTATTTATTTGAGAGAGAAAGTGAGAGCATGTGAGTAGGGGGAGAGGTAAAGGGAGAGAGAGAGAATCCTCAAGGAGACTCTGTGCTGAGCCCTAGCACAGGGCAGGATCCCAGGACCCTGAGATCATTACCTGAACTGAAATCAAAAGGTGGCTGCTCAAAAAACTGAGCCACCCTGGCATGCCCTCCCAAATATTTTTTCTTTGCATGTACTTGACACACAATGTCACAATAGGTCAGGTATACAAAATCATGATTCAACTTCTCTATAAGTTATGCTAATGGTCCTCACAAGTATGGCTGCCGTCTGTCGCCATGCAAAGTGATTACAGTATTATTGACTATATTCTCTTTTTAGCAACTTTGTTTTGGATATGTCTGTGTATATCCTTATGGATATGTACCTATATGTCCTTATGGATATTTAAATCTTCACTAGACCTTTTTTTTGGGGGGGGGGTGTTGGTGAAAGAAACCTCACAGCTAAATTTGTGCTTTCCTATAGCACATGACCCAGAGCCTACTGTTTGTATAGCAAGACACGCCAGAAAGGGACCCGGTCCCCTGGCTGAGGGAGAGTCCTTCCACAGTAGAAACCCAGTTGGAGCAGAGGAGCCCAGGGTGGGGAGTAGTCATCCCCAGAGTCTGCTTTTAGCTCTGTTTCTTTGTGGTTGGGTGTTCTGGGGTAACTCGTATATACTTTCCAGGCTGTTAATGCAATGTTGTACATCTTCAAATCTTATACATTTTCCTTTCATTCATTGCAAAATCAGTGAATGTTTTTCATGAAAGAACTTATAAGTGCTGGACAATGTTGGGGCTCATGTAATGTGAGTAAACAGAAGTCCTTTTGAAGAAGATACCCTTGCAGGACAATTAGAAAGAAGCAAGAAAGTTACACTCAAAGTCTTGTCTTCTCTGTGTTAGAAACAAAAGGCTTGTCTTTACTCTGCATTGTTTGCAGCCTTGAGCATTGGGAGTTGGGGAAAGAGGCCAACTAATAATAGTGTTACTGTATCTAATATCGAGAAAACAGCATTTTCAAGGCATGTGAAATAGTCACCCCCCCCAATTTTTTAGTATAGTAAGCAACAATCCAATAATTAATTAGAAAGAAAATAATTATATGGAATGTAAAGCTTCTCAGTTAAGGAGTCACAATGTAAAAAAAAAAAAAATGATCAAATATCTTTCAGGGGTGATCTGTTAGAAGTTAGTTTGTGCTTTTGCAGTACATGAAATAGGATATTGTAATATTGTTCAAAATACAGACAATACTTCACTGTTGTCCAGTGATTTTCATTGTCTCCTTGTGGCTCTATTCCCTAGTAAGTCACCCAGATGCAAGAGCTGGGTCCTGAGCGACTTTGTAGTCAAACTATTTGTTGACCAGTTCAGGGTATCTGGCTAGTGATATGTTCTCAGTAATTTACAGACTTGCTTGTTTGGCTGACAAAATATTTTCTCCTGTGCTGAATTGCTGTCTCTATTCATGTTGCCTTAATATGAATTAAATGATATTTAATTTCTGTGGAAGAATATTGTGTTTTGTATAAACTTCGTGTTTTGATGCCAATTTGCAGGAAATGCTCTCCTGTGAAATATGGTTTGTATTGCTGTTTCCATCTCCTTTTCTTTCCCATGAAAGGGATGTATTTGCTTCCCTTTCTCTCAGTGCTCAGGCTCTTCTGGGAGGAAAACTTTTGAGGCAGCTCAAAATGCTATTAAATGCTATTTAACTCAAGAAAGATCCCAAGGAAATGATTGTGTTTCAAGATCCCAAGAGGCTTGAGGAATTCCCCTGAAGTCAGAGATCGTAGCGATCCCGGCTGGTTGTCTACCTAGGACAAGCATCCATCCACACCTTCCTCACACCCATGGGAGGCAGCGGAGGATGACTCCAGCTCTCCTCCAGTGGTGGGTCGTAATTCACGTGAGCCAGCGTTGGAGCTCGAGCTTCCTTTTCAGGGACTGGTTTGGGGTGGGCATGTGAACGAGGGAGGCTCAATCAGACTAAAGGGAATGGATTTTATTCTATGATAGGGGCTGTAATTATTAATTTTACGATTTTTAAAAAAGATTTTATTTATTTATTTGTCAGAGAGAGAGAGAGAGAACGCGCATGCAGGGGGGAACTGCAGGCAGAGGGAGAAGCAAGCTCCCCACTGAGCAAGGAGTCTGATGTGGGACTCAGTCCCAGGACCCTGGGATCATGACCCGAGCCGAAGGCAGATGATTAAATGTCTGGGCCACCCAGGCGTCCCTATGTGTCATCTTGAGATAGTTCTGACAAACCCCGGAGGGAGCCTTGTTCCCTCACAAATGGACATGAGAGAGAAAGCACATTGTTCTGGTTGCTGTTGCAGCCATCCTGTGACCACGAGGGCAGCCTCTGTATGAGGACAAAGCTGACATTCAAAAGAGGGGAGAACTCAGAGAACTGCAGAGAAAGAGAGAAAAAGCCTTGGGAATTTAGCCTTGTGAGATAATAAATTCCTTAATTGTTTAAATCTATATGAGTTAGAGTTCTCTTGCTCTAGCAACATATTTACCCTGTTTCTACTTAGCATCTACTATGTGCCAGGCGCTGTCCTAGGTACCGGCTGCGCCTCTGTGAATGATCTGGTCAAAGTGCCCACCCTCATGAAATGTCATTTCTTGTGGCAGAGGAAACAATACCACATGAATACACAAGGTGATGTCAGGTAATCAAGCAGAGTGTGAGATAGGGAGTGTTGTTTGGTGGTCATGGCTCTGAGAGGCATGCTATTTGGTCAGGGAAGGGAGTAACGTGAGGGAGCCAGCCATTTAAACATTTGAGAAAAGAACTTTCCAGGCAGGGGGAGCAGCAAAATCAAAGGTCCCAAGTGCTTGGTGTGCTTTAGAAAAAAAACAGGAGGCTGGTACAGCAGAGTGAGATGAAGCCTGGTGGTAAGAGGGAGACTAGGATCCTAGAGGCTTGCAAGAGGGACTTGGAATTGCCCAACTATGCCATGGGAAGCTATTGGAAAATACTGAGAATGGGGGTTAATTGCAGCTCAAGGCATCCTAATGATTACAGGGGTAAAGTAACTTGACCTGAAGATGTAACCTTCCAAGGCCAGTGCACTGTGACATCAGGGCTTGCCTTTGAGCCTTTGAAAAGTCATTACATCCACTTAATCTTCAAGGAACTCATCAGATCAACTAATTATTGCTGCATTTTCTTTCTTGCTTTTTTTTTTTTTAGAGTGTGGGGCTTGAACTCATGACCCTGAGATCAAGACCTGAACTGAGAGTTGGACACTTAACTGACTGAGCCTCACAGGCACCCCATTGGTGCATTTTTATAGTTCTGAATGACTATATGGGAAAAACTATATATACATGGGAATATACGTATGATATTGAGAAAGTGCCTATTTTCCTATTTTCCTAAGAATTAAAATATTATTTTTTTAAGAATTTTTTTATTTGTTTGAGAGAGAGAGAGAGAGAGACCGAGAGTGAACAAGAGCATGAGTAGAGAGGAGGGTCACAGGGAGAGAGAGAAGCAGACTCCCTGCAGAGCAGGGAGCCTGATGCAGGGCTGGATCCCAAGACCCCGGGACCATGATCTGAGCCAAAGGCAGACGCCCAATCGACTGAACCATGCAGACACTCCTTAAATATTATTTTAAATCAGGAATAACTGTCGTGTTTATTTTATCACATGCTTTGGCAGCCTCCCTTGAGATGATATCATGTGTTTTTCCTCATTTGACCTATTAATATGGAGAATTATATGAACAGATTTCCTGTTACTGAATCATCCTTGCATTTTGGGAATTAATGTGAGTTGGCTGTAGTATTTGTTTAATATATCTGCTGAGTTCAATTTGCCAATATTTTATTTATCATTTTTACATCAGTGTTCATAAGAGAAATAAAATTACATAGATTTCTTTTCTAGTGCTCTCTTGTTCTGGTTTTAGTATTAGGACTTTTGTAAAAGAATTGGGATGTTTTTCTTCTCTCTGGGATTGTTTAGTATCAGAATTTTCTCTCCTTGAAGATTTGAAATCATTCAGTTTTTACAGTTAACATAATTTACTCATCTTAATAAATTATTTTTCATATGATGATCCAGTTTCTATCCATAGGCTTGCATAATTGCTTAACAGATGTAGTTATACCATATACTTTTGCCTTCTGATTTTTCTCCTTAACCGTATTTCAAATGCTTTCTACATGCTGCAGTATTTATAATAATTTTAATTGATAAATATCATTCCACTGTGTGGATGGACCATAATTTAATGCCTCGCTATCCTTATGTGAGTAAGATAGCCGTTGCTATTTTTGTAAAATAATGCTGCAATAATGTAGCATAAATGCAATTCTCATTTTAGAAGTTTTTTTCCTTAGGACAAATTCCCAGGAAGAGAAGAATAGAAAACTTTCCATGACTTTGAGACCTATGGATAGCCTGTTTTCCAAAAGATTTGTATGAATTTATGAGGTCTTCAGGACTTCGGTACGTTATTTGCACAGCATCCTTGTCAGGATTAGGTGTTAATTATATATATATTTTTTCTTGTATTAGGTATGAAATGGCACTATCAGCATCTAGACTCTGGTCTCAGAGGTGGAAGAATGAGAACACTTTCCATTAAAAGTTGACATTGAGATTGCAGAGTTGCTGATGTTTCCCAGGTGTAGTTAGTCCTCAGCTTTGTCTGGACCCCTGGCCCCAGCTCTTGGCTGCATTGGACTAACCCAAGCCAAAGCCCAGAACTCAATTCTTGTCACCTAACCTTGTCAACTTTTTGTTTTTGGTTTACTTTTTGCTTGCAATATGCCAAGCACAAAGCCTTAACCTGCATTAGCTTAGTTAGTTACCAACCAGGACGCAATGGTTGGGGAACATGAAGACTTCGACAGGCAGATGGAGTAGTAGCCTGCGTCCGGTAGCCTCTTTTTAAAGACAAAATGCCTTCTATCTTTACCATCTTTCAAACTCGCTAATTTAGTAACTAGAAACACCAGTCATTATCTTCTGAATAGCCTGGTAGCTGGCTTAGAGAGGGGTGAGAAATCTTGGCTCTTTTACCCTGAACTTGTGGTTCTTCTCTAGTTAATCTGTATAAACTGAAACACTACTTTCCACCTCAGCAAAGAAGACCTCTTATTTTTGTGAAATCAAAGTACTTTGTAACCATGACGAATTTCCAGTGTCAGTAAACTGTCCCGGGGAGATGTTCTGATTACAAAAGCCTCATGCAGAATAATCATGCTTGCTTTTCTTTGAGCTGGAATTTGTCACACACATAGTATCTCCAAGAGGAAGTGTGATCTCACCCTGCCCACCAGGGGCTCAGAGCATGATTAACAGAGAGCAGAAGCCAATCAAGACTATTTCCATGGTTTTTAAATTTAGTTTTAAAAGCGAGCTAAGGCAAGCCAGGAAAATGAAATACTCAAGTTTTCATGGTGAGGAAAGGAAGCAAATGGTAGAGCCTAGAAACCATAATTCTGTTTTTAAGTGAGTAAAGAGAATGAGGAGGCAGAGAGAAGAGGTGTGTTATTAGATTAAAATTCATCTTGAGTGACATGGTAAAACCTCATGCTTCCTGGAATTTGAAGCACATCACACTTGCTGTTTTTCTCTCTTCCATAAACTCTATGAATATAGAATCATTGTTCAATAAATATTTATTGAACTTATAGAACATTCTTAGTTGTGCACTTGATTCCAGGAATACTAAATCAAACAAGATATTATCCCTACCTTCAAGTGGATTGTGTCTAATGCAGGGGGAAAAAGTACATGGAAGTCAAAATGGTGGAAGTTAGGTCAAGGTGTAGAAATCCTGAGGAGGTAAACATTTTGGTCCAGATGAGCTGAGTACTAAGCTATGAGCTCCCTTATTTGACTATTATCCCTTTTCTTCACTACACATCTTTTCTAGGAAATCTCATTCATTCCCTCTTCTACCACCCCTTTGTGCAGATGACTCAATTGTTTTCTCTCTTGCTTGGACCTTTCTCTGGACTGTAGACCTATGTGTTTACCTATGAGTAGACATCTCCACTTGAATGTCTGGCAGGTATATCAAAATCAACACAAAGTAAACTCACTCGACTCCAAATCTACTCTGAAAGAGTCCCTTGATGGCCAATGATACCACCATCTACCAACTCAGCAAAGCCAGACAATTGTGCCATCTGAGGTGCCTACCCTCCTTCATCCTCTATAGCTAGGTCTGGTTAGGTTACCTCCTAAATAAGTTTCAGTTGCTCTCTCTTCTCTTTTATCCACACTTCTGTTGTCTTCATCCACACTCTCAGGATTTCTCCCCTTGGTACCTCAATGGTCTCATGTCTGCTCAGATCTCTTTTCCCCAGTCTCTCCCTCCTCCTCCTACAACACATACACTTGAGTTCTCTGGGTCAGCGGGATCTTTTGGAAACTCATATCTAATCACATCACTCCCTTGAATAAAATCCTCCATGTTCCCTTCGGAACATGCCCTTGTTCTTCTCTGAAAGGGTCCTCCGTCTCTTTCCTGTGCCCAAATGACTTTTGATTCCCTGATCCTTCTGAGATCTCTCTAATTTTGAGCTTTTTCATGCTCTTTCCTTTACCCAGAATGCCCCTTTCCTTTCTATCAAAATGTTCACTCCTAAGTTCTTTGGAGTGCTTAAAGGATGCCTCATCCCAGGAAGCCTTTCCCTTATCCTCCAGGCTGCCTCAAGTGCCTTTCCTAACCCACAGTCTCCATGTATATTTCTACCATAGCCCTTACTACTGATGAAATTATTGGCTTGATTTTCAGCCTATTCCTCTACACTAAGTCTTCCCTCCTTCAGTTCATTCTCTGCCACCATCAGAAAGGTTTTAAAAAAATTAAGACCCCTCAATAGCAATTAGTATTACTATATTTTTCATTCCACTCCCCCCATACCTAGAATGGTGCTTAGTAGATAACTACAGGGTGAATGTTGTTGAAGAGGCAACTGAGACATCCCCACATTCAAAAACATGGTCAAGTATTTAAGACTGAGCAAATAACATTCTAATCAGTCTTATAGAACTGACACCAGAACCATTATTAGTTAACTTTTGGAAGGGCAGCAAGGGAGCCAAGAAATGGACAAATGCTGCCTAAATTAAAAGAAAAAAGTTGAATTATTGAAATTAGACAGGTAAGACTGATATGTGTGCAAACCTTTACGAAGCCAATACTTATGGCAATCAACATGAATTCAGCAAAAAGTCATGTCAAACTAAAAAAATTTTGAGAGGTTTATGAAGCCAGTTGATAAGGAGGCTATAGAGCATACTGATTTCAGAAAAAAATGCCTAAAATGTCTTATTTTACCTTTTTTTGGCAAGATGGAGGATAGGCCCAACAGAGGTGGCGGTTACTAGTGATATTCCGGGGGCTCTGTTCATGATCCCATCTTGTTGTTTCCAGTCCTTTCCCCTCTTTCCTTGAACCTATTCATGAAGGTGGGGCCATTGACCAATATTTTTAAAAAGAATTGGATGAAAGAGAAAAAAGCACCGCTTGGGGTTTAAAGAAGATGTCCTATCTGTGCACATTTGTCCTATCTTTTTCTTCCCTCCTTGACATTTTGAGGCCATAATGTTCTTGGTGGAATCTTTGGATAAGGCAAAGGAACAGATTATGAAAGCTTCTATGTCCTTCTTCTCTTTATTTGAAAATATGTAAAATTTTTAGCAAAGAAATGGTTAAAAACTCAAATACTCTACCAAGAGCTGTCATGAAAAATGACATTCTCTTGTTCTATCCCACTCTGTCTCCCAGTTCAGTATTCTGGAGCAACCATTTTAGTTGTGACTCTCGTAATCTACTTCTCCATTTCCAAGTTATATGCCTATACTGCTATTTCTGGATTTATAACTTTAGATATTATCTGTTGACTGCATACTATGGACAGTGAGGGAGCCAGAAAAGCCAGGACTGGTGGTATAACAAAGCACACACATCTCACCAGCTCCCTTCCCATGTTCTTCAAATGCAGGTACTTATCCTTTTCTGCTCCCGTGTGTTGCTCTCTGGGTCTTCCATACAGCTGTGATTTCTGGACTTCAATTCTCTCCTGCATTGGATCCTTGATTCCTGAACTTGATGTTCTCTTCTTCCTTTATTTCCTTGTTTACATTCTCTGGTAGCTTTCTGAGAAAGGATACACAAGGTGTACACACTTTCGGTAATCTTACATGTCTGAATATTTCTTTATTCTATTTTTATGCTTGATTGAAAATTTCCTTATTCCACTTTTATGTACAGAATTTCCTAAGATAAAAATAATTTTCATTAGCATTTTGAAGCCATTTTTCTGTATCACTATGAAGAAGCTATGGTGAGACAATATCATATGCTCGCCAACTTTCTTTTGTCTTCTTCTTGGACATGCAGGACAATCTTGTTCCTCAGCCTTATTTACAGTTAGGTCAGGGCCATAAGACTTAGTTATGGCCAATGGGATATCGATATAGAGTGATGCACCCACTGCAGATTTACATGGTCCTGCAGGCTTTCTCTTCTATAAGCCCATCACAAGATGAGTCCTCTGTTCCTTAGTGATAGAAGAACCCTGTCCTCTGCTTCTGCTGACTGTGATTTATTGATTGATTGATTGAAGTATAGTTGACTTATAATGTTATATTAGTTTTAGGTATACAACTTAGGGATTTGACAGTTCTATATAGACATTATTCAATGCTCACCACAATAAGTATAATCAACAACTGTCATTATGTTATTACAGTATTACTGACTATATTCCCTATGCTCTACTTTTCATCTCCATGACTTATTTATTTTATAACTGGAAGTTGGTACCTCATTTTATTGTGAGTTATTGAGATTGAGGAAGCTGTCATTAACTGACCTTGATTAATAAGTAAATCATATGCCATTTTGATTCTAGTTCCTTCTTATGTGACTTGTTTTCCATGTGACATATTTTTCTCTTTGGAAGATTGTTGGGAAGAACAGAGCAAGGATATGACATTTCATCCCGTTCCTGAAGGAAGAGTAGGAGTCCGCTGGACAGAAGGAGCAGTAGAAGCTAGAGCATGGGGCTGTAAAAGAGTAGAGTGTGTTTGCAGAAGACTGGAAAGTCTGCACAGGAAGTCACTCATTCATGCATGAATTCTTTAAATATTTGTGGAAGTATCTACTAGTTGTCAGATACAAAACTAGGGGATGAAGAAAAAATGTATTACTGGTAGAAATAGAAATGGGGTCACCTGGGTGGCTCAGTCGGTTGAGCTTCCGACTCTTAATTTCAGCTCAGGTCATGATCTCAAGGTCATGAGATCGAGCCCTGTGTTAGACTCTGTGCTGAGCATGGAGCCTGCTTAAGATTCTCTCTCTCTCTCTCTCTCTCCCCCTTTGCCCCTCCCCCACTGCTTGCATGCTCTCTCTCTCTCTCTCTCTCTCTCGCTTAAAAAAAAAACAAAAGGAAATGTAAACAAGTTTTTAAAAATATTTAAATATTGTCAGGGAAATATAGTGGTTCAGGGCATGGGCTCTGGACATAGTGTGCCTAAATTTAAATTCTGGCTCTACCACCTTTAGCTGTGTGACCTTGGGCAATTACTTAATTCCAGTTTATTCATATGTAAAATGAAGATGGTATATTACAACAATATTCTTATAATAAGGGTTAAAAGAGAATGAAATATAAACTGCTTCATGTGTATTGAACACAGAGTAAGACTTTAAAAATATTCGCTGTGATGATTGATTAGTATGTTCAATGTGTGGATGTAGGGTGATGATAGGCTGGAAAGGACCTTTTATAAACTATGTCAAGGTTTTGGGGCTGTACCCTCTAGACATTAGAGGTTATTTCAATGCGGAGATGAAGGAGAGATCCATTTTTACTGCCTTGTCATTCTGCTAGACTTATGAGACTCAATTTCAAGGGAGCAGCGATTTTCCTAAACTCTTGTTTAAGTCCATTACATGGCTACTCTCACTCACATGCCTGGGGCATGGTCACAAGTTCCTCTTCTTATTAAACTGACACTGGCTTCAAAGTTCATCATTATTTACTAGTTTTGATTCCCCAAGGCTAATGCGAGTCAATGTGAGTCAAATTTCTGTCTTTTACAACATTTCTTAGGCTACTCATGATTAGATTCACTGCTTGGAGACATTTGAATGCACAGTCATGGAACCAGAGCTCATCGGGGCTGGAAGGGGCTTTGGAGATGCACTCATCCAAATTCTTTGCTTTCCAGATAAAGAAGCTGAGATCTAAAGAGGAACTTTGGTTGATTTTCCTAGAGTCAACAATGCTCCTGGCAGTAATTGTTATTATTTTGGGGTGACAAGTAACCATGACCCTCCCTCTCCTCTGAGCTTGGAACTAATAGAAAAATAAGACACAGGGATCTGACAGGAGCAGGTAAAAATATTGTCTTTCTTACTGAGAGAATTTAAATTAGAGAGTACAACTTGATATGTATCAAATGGCCTTAGCTCTGAATATCAATACATTTGACAGGCACTGGTGGTTGTTTACCCTACAGACATTCTTTGCCTTTCTCCCTTGCCAGCAGAGCTGGTTTTCCAAATAGATGCTGAAAGTACTTCCATTCCCAGATTTCTTCATAGCTAGGACGTGAGTATGTGGCCTGATTTTGGCCAAGTGATTAAAGAAGAAATAAGCAGGAAACTTCTGTGAGACCTTTCCTCTCTTAAAAGAGAAATGCTTGTGACAGGTGCTTTCCTCTGCTAATTCCCTTTCTTTCTTCGTCTTCTTGTTTTGTTTTGTTTTGGGACATTGTTGCTGAAGGGCACTTGGTTTGGAGCTGGAGCAGATCATGAAGGGAGGCATGCCAACATGCTCAGAGGGCAACCTGAAAAATGCAAAACACGTGGGTCCTTGATGACATCATTGAGCAGCTGCACCAAAGCCCATCTCCCTGATTCTGGACTTCTTCCTACTTAAACTTACATATGTTTATGCCACCTTCAGTTCTTTGTACTTGGTACTTGCAGCCAGAACCATCCTCACTGATAAATCTACCTGAACTCTGAATCTCCATGATGTTGAGTCACCATGTTTGCTGATTCCCCAAACTCACCAATTGATCCGATAAGAGACTCATGGTGGGAGTGTAGAGTACAGAGACAGAAGCCTGAAGTGTTCTATGTACACTCTCCTCTCTTACCCACTATGGAAAAGTGGGAATGGGAGAAAAGCACCCCACTACCCAATCAGTCCTGAGCATGACAGTGGAAGAAAAAATTAGACTGGGGTCTTGAAATAAAAGGTCTTGTCATTCTTTAAATAGGAGAGTTAGATCCATAATTTTATGCGATGAACCGAGTTGAACTGAGTGTATGTGTGTATATGTGTGTGGACTCTGACAGTACTTTTAAGCTTCACTCTTCTGGCTCTGTCTGCTTTAGGCCTCATCAACCTTCAAGGCAGTTCAGAAAGTAGAGCATTAACAACAGTGTTAGGCATGCCTGAAATATGCATCGTTTCCAGAGCGCTGGACATGAACAATGCAAAGAGGGTGAATCTAGTGACTATATCTTTGAGGCACAGTAATTTCATTGTGAAATTTTTTTCTTTAATTTTGCCTAAAGAGGAGAGGATTATTAAAATTATGTCATTGTCCATCAGGCTGTCAGAAAAGCCTGAACCTTTTTTTTTTTTTAAAGAGAGCTACAGAAGAACAGAAGTGATGGAACCGAAGAGCTGGCTGCCAATCAAATCTAATTTCCATACTCTCCACATTTCTTTGATGAGATATTTCAAGCTGCAAAAAGGGAAATTGTTTTTCTGCTTCCAAGAAATTAAAGTTAGTCATGAAACCCAACCAAACAGACCAGGGTGCCAAGAAGTGCCAAGAAGCATATGTATGCCCTGCCTGACCCTCACATGGAGGGATCTATTAAAATTGGGAGTTTTGGGGGGGTTGGAAAACACCAGGTTCAGTGTCCTCTGGTCAGAGAGATGATAATGGGGGAGGTGGGCCCTGCCCCTGCCCCCTGGGCCCAGTGCTTCTAAGACTGGGTAAGTCCGCACCCCCATATGTGGGCCTCAGCCAGCGCTAACTCGAAGCTTGGGGCCTTTCGTGATGACATCTGCACTGGCCCCCTGGGTTCTTATTTAGATATGGGAAAATCATTCTTGTTGGATTGACTATTTGCTGTCCTGCAAATACTTGCCAAATGTTAATGGAGACTGATAAAGTTTTGAGTTGGGGGAATGTGGGCATAAGTGATATTTGGTACTCCCCACAATCATTCAGTCATTTACTCATTTACTGAAGTGTTTATTGCATACCATGTGCAAGCATTAGGGATGTAAGCGTGAACAGGAGAGTCCTGGAGCAGCTACTTGGAGCTGAGGATCTAGCAGGGTTTGGAGGCAAGTTAATAGTACTGACGGAATTCTGGGGGTGTGTGCGGTGGGGAGTGGGAGGGTTTGGGACAGGGAGGTGCCTCGAATGAATCTCAGGGGGTTTCATTTGCAGAGATAGGAAATGCCCAATGAAGGGGGTGGGAAGGAGTCTGGAGAGAGAGAGAGATAAAATAGCTTTGGGACATCATGAGGTTGGGGTATTTTTGTGACATCCAAATAAAGAGGTCTTGTAGATAGGAAATCAACTACTAGTGTTAAGTGTTGATGTACCTCATATGCAGCCTGTTTGAGCTTTATGTTCTGGGACTAGTTTGCTTTCTTTCCATGGCTTGTTAAGTCAGAATCACGGATTTGAGACTTTTACTTCACTTCGTCTTAAAGGCTCGAATTTCATCTCTAATCCTTGCCCAGCATCTTGCAAAGGTGGGTTACTGGTACCAAAAGACACCCCAGACCCAGGGGCCACGACTACAGAGAGAAATGGGTCGTAGGTCAGCCTTAAAAATATTGTTGCTCACGTACTCTCAGCTGTCATGGCTTTGAGATCTTAAATGGTCTTTTCCTTCTCCTCAGCTTTGCCTGTCCAGCTAATCCTTTACACTGGTGATTTTCCACCCCCACCTCCCCAAGCCTATCCCTTATTATGAAATTCCTCCATCCCCTTGATTATATTAGTTTCCCTTCTCTGGACTTGATCATCATTGTGGCTTCATCATTCTGTAAATGTCAGGGTGGGCTATCTCCACTTAGGAGAGCCTTCTCTCTGTAATTTATTTTGAGGTAGGCTCTTCAGTGACGTTAGGTAAGAAAAGATTGAGACTTTCAAATCATGTAATCAGGCTAAGCAGACCAGAAATCTGAAAAAATAAACATTTCAATAAGTTTCACTCCCCATCATCCTTTTAATATACTCCTTACCGCTTTAAGCTTTGGAATTTCACATGCATCATCTACACTGGCTTAGCTGGCTGAGGACTCAGATATTTCTAGAAGATTGAGCTTATGATCCCCTCACTGTAGGTCAAGGTTGCTCCCTGGAACAGCACAATTCTGTGGCTAAAGCAACTAGATAAAGTAAAGATCAGTCAGAGCCAAATTTGAATCTCAGCTCCATCATTGAGTACCTAGTAGGCCATGGTCAATTTGTTTTACTTGTTTGACCTCAGTTTCTTCATCAGAAAGGGTAGATAATAATACTTCATAGGATTATTGTTGTGAGAATCAATAGACATGACATATGAAAAGAGTCTAAGAGCTCAAATAAACACTCCTTGCCACTGTGCAGCACGTCTCTGGATTAGAGCTGTGCTGTCCAATATGGTAGCCACTCCATGTAGCTCTCAAGCACTTGAAATGTGGTAGGTTTGAATTGAGATGTGCTGTCAATTGGTCTCAATACAAATCAGAGTTCGAAGTCTTCATATAAGGAAAAGATGCAAAAAGAGTATAAAATAGTTCATTAATAATGATTTATATTGATTACATGTTGAAATGTAGAAATTTTGGGTGATATGGGGTTAAGTACAGTCTTATTTCTGGCACTTAACACCCTGGAATTAATCACTAAAATTAATTGCACTTTTTTTGCGTGAGTGTCTCAAAGCCTATTTTTAGCGGACACCTCTGTTTTGGACATAGGACTTATCCTGAAGGACTCCCAACGTTTGAGGTTAGGAGTAGGGTACTCACTCACCTACATCACCACAGCAGCCTTCTCAGACAATGTCTTGACTTCAATCTGTCTCCTCACTGTGCCCACAGGATCTTTCTAACATGCAAACTTGGCTCCTATTTTATGTTGGAATTAGGATGAGGGCTTCAGAGTAACTGGCCCAGAGCCCATCTGCTGCTACCATCGTCATCCCTGCCTGTCTTTGTGAACACACTCTGTGCTCAACCGTGATGACTCCTTCTACCTTTTCAAACTCACCATACCTTCTTCCGTGTCTTCAGTTATTCATTCAACAGTTTTGATAATTAACTGTGAGCTGGGCAGTATTCTAGCATTGGGGAAATTGGCAAGCAAGACAGACATTCTGTTCTCAATTCCAGTGATATGTCTCTGCCTGGAATGTATTTTCTCCTAACTCACTGGAGTCACCGCTCCAGAAAGTCTCTCTTGATGCCACATAGTCCAAGCTCTCATAGCTTTCCATCTTCATTTTTATCATAGCACTTATCCCATTTAATGCTACATTGATTGATTTATTTTTTAAGCCTCGAGTTGCTTTAATTCAATTTCTTAACGGTAATACTTAAAAATGAACTCCTTTGTTTTCTTAATACAGAGTCATTGTTTTTTCATTAAAAAAATTGAGATATAGGAGGGGTGCCTGGGTGGCTCAGTGGGTTAAAGCCTCTGCCTTCGGCTCAGGTCATGATCTCAGGGTCTTGGGGTCGAGCCCCGCATCAGGTTCTCTGCTCAGCAAGGAGCCTGCTTCCCCCCTCTCTCTCTGCCTGCCTCTCTGCCTACTTGTGATCTCTCTCTCTCTCTCTCTCTGTTAAAAAAAAATTGAGATATAGGGGCACCTGGTGGCTCAGTCGGTTATATGTCTGCCTTTGGCTCAGGTCATGATCCCAGCGCCCCAGGATGGAGCCCTATGCTGGGCTTCCTGCTCAGCAGGGAGCCTGCTTCTCCCTCTCCTTTCTGCTTGTACTCTCACTATCTCTGTCTCTCTCTCTCAAATAAATAAAATCTTAAAAAAAGGAGATATAATTGACGTATAACATTGTCTTAGTTTTAGTATACATCATGATTTGATATATGTATGGCTTGCAAAATACCTACCACATTAAATTTTGGTAACATCCATCACCACACATAGTTACACATTTTTTCTTAACGATGAGAACTTTTAAGATCTACTCTCTTAACCACTTTCAAGTATACAATACAGCGTTATTAAGGATCGTCCCCATGCTGGAGGGCACAGACCCCGGACTTACTTATCTTATAAATGGAAGTTTGTACTTGTTGACCGCCTTCACCCGTTTTACCCACCCCCTACATAAAATGTTGATTTATTTTTGAATCAAGCTTTCTATTTTTAGATAATTATAGATTCATATGCAGTTCTAAAAAATACGAGAAATCCTGTGCACCTTTTATTCAGTTTCTTACAATGAGTTTTGTACTTAAAACTCAATGGTACAATATCACAACCAGGATAGTGACTTTGAAATAGTCATCCACCCTGTTTGGATTTACCCGGTTGTACTTATTTTGTGAATGTGTGTGTATTTAGTTCTCTGCAATTTTGTTACATGTTTTGTTCTTGTTTCCACCACCATAGTCAAGAGACAGAACATTTCCATCACCAGAAAAATCCTACACGTTGACCCTTTATAACCACACCCACTTCCCTCCTTCCCTGTTTCCTTGACTCCTGGCAGCCACTAGCCTGTTCCCCATCTCTATGACTTTGTCATTTCTAGAATGGCACGTAACTGGAATTATACAGTATATAGATTTTCAGGATTGGCTTTTTTCACTCAGTGTGATTTTCCAGAGATCCATGCAAGTCGTCGTGTGTTTTTTCTCTTCAGTGTTGAGTGGTATTCTGCGGTACAGGTGTGCCACAGTTTATTTAACAGTTTACCTGGTGAAGGACACATGAGTTGTTTGCTGTTTAGAGCTATTATCCATAAAGCTGCTATGAACATTTCTGTACAAGTTTTTGTGTGAAGATAAATTGGCATTTCCCTGGGATAAATGCCCAAGAGTGCAATTTCTGGATCGTAGGTACATTGGTTTATTTATCATTTTCACTAGACTATTGGCTAAGGCCAGGGCCCTAGGTCCATCTCTATTTTCATCACATACACTCAGCATGTGTGTGACACATGGTAATCCTCACTAACCCTGGAAGGCCAGAAAAAAGGAAGGAAGAAAGGAGGGAGAAAGGGAAGCAGGAGGGAAATCTCGCCTTACCTTCAGCTGTCAGCTAGTCCCCATGTCTCCCAACAGCAGCATTTTGGTTTTTTTAACGAGCCCAGTGACTCCAGGGCTGGAGCGTGCCTGGCACAGAGTAGTTCCTTTACTAAATTTGTGCCGAATTGTGCAGTGAATACTCTCGAGAGGAGAGCAACTCTCCTCTTTTCTTCCACACCCCCTCGCTCCAGCCTAAGCATGGGCACGCGGAGCCACATGCGCGTGCTCTGGAGCCACGATCCTAGGAATCTTTCTCTGGACCAAAGCCAGCAGTGAACAAATGAAGTGCTGTTGCCCCAGAGCTTGGCCTTGTCTGTGCAACTGCCTAGGGAATTACAAATGCAGGATTTGGGGACCCAGCAGCTTTGTGGACTTGTTCCAATGAGAATACAGGATGCACTTGAAATAAAGAATGCTTCTTTGTGACTCATTAAGCTCCTCTCGTTCCTCTCTATTAGGCATGTGTCTGCCATGCCAGGCAAAGCTATGACCTTCAAAAGTGGAAGAGTCAGGCGGAAATAAAAACATTCCACTTCAGCGCCTAAACCACGTGCCCCTTAATCTGAAATAAATCTGTGACAACTGACAGATACTTCTTTTAGACAGTTGTGGAGAAAGGCTTGACTTGTCCTAGTAAATCAGACACAGCCTTCATTATTTTTAGTCTCGTTAAAAAAAAAAAAAGTTACCATAGCAACCACACCATCATCTGGGGCAAATATTATCTCTTTAAGTCAATAAAATGAGGAGCTGTCCCACAAATACACAGTGCTTTGAAAGGAAGAAATGTCTTTTCAATAAAATTAATTTCTTCCAAGACTTCACTATTTGTCTTCATTTGTAAACCCAGATTCCCGCCCCCCCCCCCCCCCAGTAAGGGATATTAAAAGTAACATACAGCTATGTAAAGTCTAAGGCTGGCCTTCCTTGTATCCATTTGCAGAAAATCACTAATTCTATTAATTCCTTGAAAAACATAGCTTCATTCGCGGCTTTTTTATTCATCCACAGGAAGCCTAATGCTGGTTAATTTGACCCTTGGAGAGAGCATTGTTTATTCTGAGAGGACAATGTGGAAAAATGTATCAAAGCATGCACATCTCTTCTCAACTTTTAAGAGATCGTTGTAAGTTACATAGCAAACAGCTTTGCTCCTGTGGGTCCTCACTTAGTACTGGTGGGACAGAGTGGGTTATTCGGTGCGCATTGGTTGGCTCAGTTAAATTGACTCTGTTCTTGGTCAGCACTGAAATTGTTTGGGATATTCCTGAAGATTTATTCATATATTGAATATTGGAACCATGATAAAGC
>CM052797.1:94058526-94079080 GCA_028533885.1 Nasua narica | reverse complement strand
TGAAGCTGCCTGAGGACTTGGAGAACATAAACAGGGATGAGTTAGAACGCACGTAAGAATGGATCTGGAGGGTGTCAGGCTCTCATCTCGATGGATGAGGAGGAGGGTGGCAGAATATAAGACTGGATAAGAGTTTTTTTGATGGGCACCTTCTCCCATGAATCAGGACTTAACATTCTTACTAGAGCATCTGGATCTTGTCTCACTGAGCTGTTGGGATGGCTCTTTAAAGCTTGGGGAAAATGGTGGCTTATATTAATAGAGAGAAGATGCCAGAACTGTTCTGGAAGAATATTTGAGGATAAAGGGCTCAGCAAGGTGGGACTGCTGGAAAGGATTTATTACGTAAGAGCCGAGAACTCATCAGTTGGATCTGTTCACCTGGAGGTTCAGCGGACACTCCTTTCACCGAAGTGTTAAGGAATGCATTAGTGAGGGGCACCTGCCCTCAGAGAGGCTCCATAGTGGTTGTCCTTTGTAGGCTGGAGTTGACGGCGGGAGAAACCACCATGGAACTGGGCTTCCTGGTGTCAGCTGAGATGAGAGGGCCTGGGACAGCAGAGCCCGGGTGAAGGTGAACCTAATTGCTCTCACAGGCAGTGAAACTGCAACAGGCATCAGAAGACTGATCTGCAAGATCCATGGTGTTGGCTAACATTCCACAGTGTTCCCCGGTCCATGGTATTAAAGAAACGACCATATATATAATATCGACAATATATATAATATATATATACAATATATATATATAATCGAAAAAATTATTAATTAAAAAGAGTGAAATACCTCTTTCTGTGCTAGCCTTGAATCTTTTTCAAAGCTCTTTCTTCCCTCTCCCTTTCTCCCTCTCTCCTTCTTCTCTCCCTCCATCCCTCCCCCCCACAAATATTTACTAACCTTAATTTTGTGCAAGGCACTGCGTTTAGGAAATACAGATATGAATATTGCTACCACTGATGAATGTTTTTACTCTAAGCAGGATCCTTTCTATTAATTCTTCCTAATTCTCCTGTCGACCATGCTTCTAGGCATTGTAATTGCTATTTTACCATTACCATTATATAGATGATGAAAGAGAAGCTCAGAGAAGTCAAGTAACTTGCCCGAGATCCAACAGCTGATAGGCAGCACATGCCACGTTTTTCTGACCCAGAACTAACCTCTTTCCATTGGGCCATGATGCCTTTTTGGAGGGCTCCATCCTAGTCATTACTGCTTGGGTAAGTCTTTGAAGTTCTTGAGGTTAGACTACTCTCACCCCAACCAGCAAGTTTGCAGTCTCTCCTGGAGGAGGCTTGGTGCCAACCTGAGTTGTTTTATGGAGATTGTAATTTTTTCTACCTTCCTGTATAACCTTTAGGAAGATAATGCTTTGCTGTAGCTTCGATCGAAGCTTACAGCAGGAGAGATTGAAGGAGAAAAGGAGCGAAGCATCAAAGGGAAATTCAAAGACACCTTCTGTAGAAATGAAGGTTGTGTGCTTTCAGCTGATGGCCCAGGCAGTGTGAGCACCGGCTGCAGGGGAATGAAGGTCCAGTGCCTTGAGGTGAGCTCTAGATAAACTCTCAGCAACTCCTTGCTCCCGGAAATGTGTCTATTTTACAATTAACAAAAGGTAAGGAGAAGGGGAATTTCCTGAAATTTTTTTCTGTGGGAGCATTGTTTGAATGAAATGTATAAATTCTCACAGCTCATTCTACTTCTAGGTTTATTAGCTCCATTGATTGATGTGGTAATTCACCCTTCCCTTCTTTCATTGATTGGGAAATGAAACAGCCACCATGAGAGTAGCAAATTTTGCTGCAGTAACCCAATTCACCCTTCAAATTATTTAGTTTTTTAAAAAAGATTTTATTTGTTTATTTGACATAGAGAGATCACAAGTAGGCAGAAAATCAGGCAGAGAGAGAGGGGGAAGCAGGCTCCCGGGTGAGCAGAGAGCCCAATGCGGGGCTTCATCCCAGGACCCTGAGATCATGACCTGAGCCGAAGGCAGAAGCTTTAACCCACTGAGCCACCCAGGCGCCCCTCAAATTACTTAGGTTTTAAATGTAATAGAAAGCATTTCTGGGATCATAAGTGAGTTGTATCTCTAATTGAAAATAATGCAGCATTGATTAAAATGTTTATTTCATAGTTTCCCAGAGAACTGCTTGTCTTCACCCAGGAGATGTTTTCTATTTAAAAAAGTACACCTTATCTTTTTTAGTTTTCTTCAAAACATTAAAGCAAATTATTAAGAAGTAATTTTGAAACTATTCTTTAGCGAATTCTGCAAATTTTATTTTCTGTTGAAAATTTTCTGTTGAAAATTACTAGTGAAAGTTTACTTGGAGTAGAAGAATTTTGGTCATTCTTTGCTAGGTGAATCTTCTGGGATTTCTTTTACAATGAATTCCCTTTGTTTTCATGAGTGAGATTGTTTGGAATTGTGTACAGGGAGATCCAGAAGGTTTAGTGGCTGGTTGTTGTGATCCTGGGGTATCTGAAGCGGTGCTGATGACCTTTGAAGAGGTGATGTCTAACAATAAGAAAAAGAAATAGGGATAGGATGAGAAAAGAAGGAGCAGGTGCAAAGCACTGTAATTGGTAGTGTATGGCAGAGACTTGTCTCCAATGTTAAGGAATTTAGAGGGATCATCCCAGTCTCTGATCGATGTCCTCATTATCAGGAGTAAAGTAAATATTTCCCAAGCTCTTTTGCTTTATAATTGACTCTAAGTTCCCCTGACTGTACAAGTTCATTAGCATATTAAATAATTGAGGTTTTTTTTTTAAAGCTTCTCAATATACAGGATCATATATACCTTAACCTTGATTGTGGGCCACTAGGGCTTCGGGAAAATCACTCAAACCCCCAAAACAACCACTTCCCAACAAACAAACAAACAACACTCCCCCAAAGAGAATATTTTGCTTTAACATAGAATATCAATATTACCAAAATGAGAATGGTACTATTCTTCTGGGGATGTTGAAGATACAATTACCAGCAAGAAATGTAGATATCCCCAAGTCACAAATAATATACAACTTAAAATTATTTAAAAGAGCATTTATCCACTGAAAACAAATTTAAACTCTGCATACACATAAAGGGCTATGATGAATTACCAATTGTCATCTCGAAGAAGGATATATGCAGAACTATACACTTAAAACACAAATTTAATCCTGTTACTTTGCAGGTTCTTTCTACAGGAAATGTATGAGCAGATCATGTTTTCTTGGCCTCTCTGTGTTGCTCCTGCAGAGATTTGTTAAGTGTCTGCAGCCTGGCCAGGTACACCGTCAAGGGAGGTGATCTAAGATTCTAGGCTATTCTGAACCTCCATCTTCTGTCTCTCTCTTGAAATCTGCATATTAAGGTTAAAATATTTGGAGGGGTGGGTAGCCTATTTTACTGAGTGGATTTAAGACATCAGCATTTTAAGATCGGATGGAAATGGTTTTAAGAGGAAGATTTTGTTCGGCTTTTAGCTCCTGCTTGAGCCACCTCAGGAAGCTAATGCTGAAACATTTCCCTATTGAAACATAAACACCAGTTAATGAGAAATAAAGTCCAACTGAAATGGGATGCAAATTTCTGCATTACCAAAATCTGAGCCAACTTCAGGACAAAGCCAAAAGGAACTAATGTGCCATCGGTTCACTCTTGCCGAGCTCTACGCTGTATGCTGAGGGCGAGGGGAAGATAGACGCGAGTGCGATCTGATCAGGGGGTGTCTCTTCTTCAGCACTTGATTATTTCCATGTGCTTAATTTAGTAGGAATGTTTTTTATTCAAAAAAGGAGGCTCCCAGAGATCTTGGACTGGGATTTTCTTTTACTGTTGCCATAAAGGAACTGGAAATCAAACATTTAAGAATTACGAGTAAATGGATTTTTGAAGCGAGATTGATCGTTGACGCCAATTTTCTTGCTCTATTAGTTTCTTATGAAGAGAGAAAACAGGCTTTCTTGTGTGGCCTGGGGAAGGAAGTGAAGGGTGGGTGTGCAGGGCTATGGCTGTCCCTGGTGGAAGAAGCACTTTCTTGGACCAGTGGTTAAGAGCGTCTTGGACCAGTGGTTAAGAGCGTCTTGGACCAGTGGTTAAGAGCAGGAAATCAGGGATACATTTGCAATAGTGAAAATAATCTTTGGTAAGATTCTGTTTCGGGATTTGACTAAACCCTTCCAAGAATGCTGGCCACGTTGGGTAGCCAAACTGCTTCCAGATGTAAAAGCTGTCCCAGCTTACAAGTATTTTCAGTTTAAAGGTACCTTGGGACACCAGTGGGTTCCTGCAGCCTAGGGCATGAAGGAGGACACCTGATTCTGAGTACCGAAGTCAGAAGTATGTCAACAGTATGAAGGGAAGCCTGCAGCAGGAAGGGGAAGGTGGTCCTTCACAGAGGAGGTGGTCCCTGAATGATTGTATCTGCACAGTGACACCAGGTCCTTATTTGGGGATGGAATCCTTGACCTCCTAGCGAGATAACTAGCAGACACAAAAGAAGTGGTGACCCTTGTATTCTTTCTTCATTTGTTTGAGGTAGGTGTGATTTGCCTTTGGGACTTCTTCGGCAACAATAGATGATACACTTCCGTGTGTGTGTGAGTGTGCGTGTGCACGCGCGCGCGTGTGTGTGTTGGCATGTGTGTGTGTGCGTGCACTTTTAAAGAGCTCTTGTACGTAGGGGAGTGGGCAGTTGTGTGTGGGGAAAGCCAAGTATGGCTCCCAGTGATGTTTAGTAAAAATACACTGTATGGGGGTGCCTGGGTGCCTCAGTGGGTTAAAGCCTCTGCCTTTGGCTCAGGTCATGATCTCAGGGTCCTGGGATCGAGCCCCACATGGGGCTCTCTGCTCAGCAGGGAGCCTGCTTCCCCTCTCTCTCTGCCTGCCTCTCTGCCTACCTGTGATCTCTCTCTCTCTCTCTGTCAAATAAATAAATAAAATCTTGAAAAAAAAGGTTTTTTTTTGTTTTGCTTTTAAAGATTTTATTTATTTATTTATTAGGAAAGAGAGAGAGTGAGAGAGAGCATGAGAAGTGAGGTCAGAGTGGGACGCGGACTCCCCATGGAGCTGGGAGCCCGATGTGGGACTCGATCCCGGAACTCCGGGATCATGACCTGAGCCTAAGGCAGTTGCCCAACCAACTGCGCCAGCCAGGAGCCCGAAAAAAAAGGTTTTAAAAAAATACACTGTATGAGTGAATACAGCTCTGGTCTGTGCGTAGGACAGTGAGGGTATAAATCTGTGGAAGGCCCCGTCTAGAGGACATGTTTGTGGTCAACCCTGACTTCGGCATCAAGGGAACGTCTGAAGCACTGCAGACAGAAGCTTCATCCAAAGTTTTATGCCTCGGAAATTTGTTTTATCTTCATTTTATAAGTTTATAACTTCCTGTGATACGAATCTTTCTTGTTTCTTCATGCAAAACAATCTCGGAGGTCATTTTTTCTCTCTCCCTTATAAACAGCAAAAAACCTTGAAGAACAGAAGTAGTTCAGATTTAGCAGATCTTTCAAACCAGATGCTGCTTTTTCTGTTTTTAATTCCAAATAGGCTTATCGTTTTACCGCAGCTGGGCAGCACATGACAGGCTTCTGAAAGCCTTTTTATTCATCCAATAAATGCGAATGACTCAAATACTAGCCTAACGAATACCCAAAGGGGAGCCTCAGAGGGACGAACAAAGCCGATGGTTTCTTCATCAGGAAGCTACACGTTTGGATGTAACAACTGATGGTAAAGTTGATCGTCTTGTCTTGTCGTTTTAGCGCGTCGATGACCTGGGGGTCTTATTAAATGCAGATTTAATTTTAAATTTGGTTTGGATTCAGGAGGTCTGGACTGGGCTGAGTTTCTGCAGTGCTCACTGGCTCCTCCACAGTGATGTGGGCTATTGGCCCGAGGACACACGTGGAGTAGCAAAGGACCAGACGATTTCCCATTCGAATGGAGGCCTGGGGAAGGCAGTTTGCTCAAGTGGCTGGCGAAGACACTTCAGCTAACTTAGAAATGAGAGCAGGAGAAAAGACCATTTAATGACCTTAAAGTCAGAACATGGCATAAAGCAAACTGTTAAAGAGAACGTGAAATAATATTCCATTAGTTATGAAAGTGTACGTAGAATAGCCATTACGTAAGAAGCAGGTTGTAAGGAAGCCAAAGCCCTTCCCTTGCCTATCATTTCCCCACGTAGCGATCACGTGGGGAGCAGTATGGACTGTTTCAGGTGGGATAAAATTCTGCTGAGATGTACTTAAGTGGTAATTACTGTTTACTCAGGGCAAAGAAACAATTTAAGCCAGGTGACGCAAAGAATGTAGAATTTATTAACCTTCCTGCCCATGGCTCCTCTAGGAGAACAAAACCCGATTGCTTTAAAAAAAAATGATTCAAGGGGCGCCTGGGTGGCTCAGTGGGTTAAGGCCTCTGCCTTTGGCTCGGGTCATGATCTCAGGGTCCTGGGATCGAGCCCCGCATCGGGCTCTCTGCTCAGCAGGGAGCCTGCTTCCCTCTTTCTCTCTGCCTGCCTCTCTGCCTACTTGTGATCTCTCTCTGTCAAATGAATGAATAAAATCTTTAAAAAAAAAAATTGATTCAAAAAATGACAGGTGGTGGTAGTTTTAGGTAGGTCTTTACAAAGCTGCCCCAAACATACCATCCTGCCATGAAAGTCTTACTATTTTTTCCTTTGAAGAATTAACATAAACTCAAAAGATGGATGTGGAGGGTTATTGTGAGGCTCGGGGAGCTAATATGACTTGTAGAGTGAGTCTCAGTTCTGTGCCTTGGGGACCCTCTCATGGTGCCCCAGACCTCATATCCCCTAAAACACTCATCAGACCCCATTCGTCAAAGGTAACTTGATACACTGAGAGGCTTGGAGGACACGGCTGAAAGTACAACAAAATCACGCTGATAATAGCAGCAAGAAGCTTCTGAGCCACTGCTGAACTCAGGACACAGCGAAATTGCCAGGGTAGAACATGTTTAAAGCACATACACACGTGCACAACGACTCTGGAGTTTGACATAATATTCCCTAAGGAGAAAGAAAAAAATAGATTGTGACCAAGACTAATCATGTAGCTCTCATTCTAATTTCCTGTCCTGGAAGTTAAAAGCCAAGAACAGTTGTTGAACTCGCTTCTCTGAATTCACAGATGAGCCAAACCCTCCTGGACTCATTCCTAACCCACAGAGATCTCCAATGAGCACTGCCCAGCCTCTGAAGCCCAAAGTGCCTGTATGTAGAGCTAGGCGTTTTCATCTCCTTTCTGGGCTTAATGACACTGAAGCACCAGGCATTGTTACTTTAGCTCATGTTTTTGGGTTCTGTTACCATCGTTGTGCATGATAAAGGCCAGCGTTTTATTGGGAGATATTGTACTGAAGATGAGTATAGATCTTTTAAACAAGTTACCGTCTTTCCAGATATCAGAAACGTCATCCTTTTCAGGTTTTAAGTCATGCTAGTGCTTACAAAACTTCCAAGATAATTGATTCACTCATATTCCTTGGTAAATTTCCCCTGACTGTCTACTCTGTATTAGCATGAACACCCACCCACATCTCTACTGAAGACCCAAAGGGCACTTTCCAGAATTTCATGATTTTTTTAAGAAACGTCGAGATGGAATTATCTAGAGTCATTGTACGATGAACCTTCTAGGCTGATTCTGGAACGCTCCTCACATGAACAGTCCTCCTTTCTTCTGTGGGGCTCTGGAGGCCAGGCAGAACTTAGCCAGTGCCTGGGAGAATTGTCAGGTGTGTGTGTTTTGCCTTGTGTTTCATTTTAGTTTTCTCTCCCTCATCTAAATGTTTCCTTTTTAAAAGTACCTAACTTCCTTTGTAAGAAACTCAGTTTCTCCCGTCTTCCTTTTCCCTTTTTGTTCCTAATGGTTCCTGAGATGAAAATATTCTGTTGAGTTTCCTTATTTGTACTTGGGCAGCCTACTCAATGACGTGTAAGAGAGTAGCTGGGGACCTGTGGCTCTCATTGTTGAGAGAAAAGGCACATTTTGCATTCTGACATCCAAACACAGAGGCCGAAGATATTAAGGGTTAGATAATTATCTCCAGCATGGTGCCAAACATTCCTTTAAAGCAAAACCTCAATTTCCAATCTTCCATCACTTTGGTCTCATGGATGAGTTTGCCTTTGTGAATGCAATACTACATCTTTAAAGTCTTCCCTCAGGTCAAGTATTCTTTTTGAACACTCTACTTGGCAAGGTTATTAACTGCTCACAAGAACCTACACTCTACATAATGTACATTTTCTTGGCCTCAAGTTTGGGGTTTAACTTTAATTTCTCCGAAAATTGTGAGCACGGTTGTGATTTCTCCTTTAATACCATTTAAATATTATTTCCTCATTGATGGTTCTATGAAAACCGTGTATGGTTACATCCACTGCATCTGGGACTTCTTTTATGGACCAGAAATCTTCCAGATGGTTCTTTGCGTATCATGATCAGGCATATTGTTATTGGAGTCTCAGGACCAAAACTTCCTTCTTGTCATGTATATATGACTTATTTTTTTCATTTCCCAGTTTACTGCTTCTAGGCTTGCTGTAGTTATATATTCAGTAATTGTTCTTTGAGTACCTTTTCTTGGCAGAAATCAGCCCAGATTACTTACTGTGATATGGCTTTGACTCTTGTGGTAGTCTTTTGTTTTTCCAAAATAGCCCAGGGAGTCCATTAATTCTACCAAATAATCAACAATTTGATTGAAAAAAAATATCATTCAAATGAGCTACTTGATTAAGTCATTAGATTGGGATTACAGTACATTGTATATTGTGGATTCCAAGCATACTGCTGATCAAATTCTTGTCTCTAGGTTATTACTAGTGTGATGGATTATCTAAATTACAGTGGCCTAAGTCATGTATTTGAAATGGGGATAAGATCTGTAGGACGAACAAATGCAACTCCAATAACACACCTGCAAAACTACAACTTAGTATCTGTGATAATGAATAGATCACAGTGCGGAGCTCAGGGCGCTGGATGGGAAGCGGAATGGCTGAGGTCTGTTCCCCCTCTGCCGCAACACATTTCTTTTGACCCATCTGGACTTGAGTTTCCTCATCGGTAGAATGAGGGAGTTGGACCATAATTTCTGGGGCCTATTCTAGCTCTGAAAAGCTAAGACTCTACCCTCCAATGGAGATTGGCTGCCCCTTCTTGACTTTGGAAGATGGTCAAAGGTCAATGATCCTTCTTCTGATCCTTCTTTCAGTTCTCTTCCAATCTTTGACTTCAGAGTATAGTTTTGTTTAATCTTATGGCAGGAAACACGTTTTAGTAAAACAAACTACCTCTTGCCATGGTATATCCTGCTATGCCATATATATACTGATATATGTATCCATGTATACATGGTATATACACCAAGAGAATACTTGGTTAATTTGGTGGAATGACATTAACTCATTTACATCATTTTGTTCTTCATTATTTTATTTAATAAAAAACTCCTATGACCTTTAGGAGCCTCTTCACCCAGACACTAACAGTCTCTTTCCAGGTTCTGGTTCTAGGTGAGAGAGTGATTTTCTCACTGTGAACAAGTGAATCCCCATGGTCCAGTAGGGAGGTAATGGCCTAGGGAACCATTTGCCTATTGGATGCACACATCTGGAAAGTTCTCCTTGGTGGAGCAAACATACAGCACTGATTCTTTCATCAACATCAATGAGAAGTGAGGAATGGCCCTTTAGTAAGATGTAACTATGCAATAATGCAACAAAACTAGCTAACAGCATTTCATTTATTACAGGGCTAAATGCGCATTATTGTTTGTAAAGAAGGAATCCATAACCTCTGCAGAGTTATAGTTTATGCACGGTTGATTTCCATTTACAGAGGAATAAAGTCCTAGTTGTCTCTAAATGTCAAGCTTTGGCTTACAAAACTCCCGTTTTCTTTTAGTTTGGGGGGTGTGTTTTTGTGTGTGTGCATGCTTGAATGTGCGTGTTTAAGAAAATCTTTAGCAACTAGATTAGAGAGCAGGGGAAATAGGACTTGCAACATGGAAGAAGGGAAAACTCATTTCAGAAATTCTAAACAAACAAACAAAACTCAAACAACTAAGGGGATGTCATGGAAAGTCTTAACAGAGAAGACCTACATCCTATGTTTCTCTTATATGAGGAGCAGAAGGGACTACGAAGACTGGATTTTTCCAACAGAAGGAGTGTGAATCTGGAAATTGTTATACTAAAACTGGTGTGATTTGATGCTGCAAAGAGACACTTTGCTTATGCAATTGAAATAAAAAGTAAAGTGCCTACATGGGTGTTTCCAGGGTAATTGCAAGCAACTAAGACTAATTAGGAGATTTTATCATCTCTAATTAAAAGCTAGGAAATAATTCACTCTGTGATACAAATATCCCTGGCTGTTTGGAAGAGGCATATAGAAAGGGCACATCATTCCTTACTGGGAGCTTTTACTTTCCAAGACCCAAGGTCCTCTTCTACAGAGCACAGCATTTTGGAAGCAGGGGATAAACAGCTTCAGAACTTGGTACCCGCAGATCCATCCCCTAAATACACGTTTGGGACAATGAGTGTAGGAAGTAGGGAGAGGCAATATATTAGTACCAGCTGTACTTGGAAAATGTCATTTAAACAGAACTGGGAGCAGACGTGGGCCAGGCTGAGAAGCCCTTCAGGTTGAAGCAAGTGGAAATATGGAAGCACTTTGCTTAACCTTTGGGGACTTTTAAACATTTACTTTTTCATGCCCCGTGGCCAGAGCTTTCTTTTAGATCAGGTTATTACTGGGCAAGGGAGAAAGTGAAATTAAGGGAGGAAAAGGGCATGCACCTGGGAAGGGAGGGAGCAGAAAAGGTCACTTTGCGGAATAAAGAATATTTTAAAACCTAGGTCTGCCATATTCTTCCCTAATCAGTTTGACTGAAAAGCAGAAATTCTACTTTCTTAAACACAGTTCATTTGTAATTTGCCATGACAATATAAATATGGAAAAAAAAAATAAGGCTACCCATCAGCAAAAGCATTTCCAGGGTGAATCTTTGGCAAAAATGAGAACCTGCAACAATTCAGGTGGTGTTTTTCTTTCAATCAGGTTCAAACATACTGGCTTTGTAAATTTCCAAAAGCTGTAACATTTTCTTATTTTCTTCATGCATTCAGAGGTACATGTTGGTTCTAATAGCTTTGGTAGAAACAGGCTGAAAATGGAAATGAATATAGAATACTTTGTCTTTAGGCTAATTTGGTATGGACTTGTAAGGCCTGAGTAAACTGGTAAATTAGTACATTTAAAAAAATAATACAAATAAATGCAAGACACATAGGTCGAACAACAGATTCAGAAAACAAGGTTAGTAATAGTATTCCCGTGTTTTGTAGAAGACACAAGGTAAGGCCACCAATACAGGAACCGAGTTCCTCTTCTGGTTTCTTGGTGATGATTTCCTCTCCTCAGCTTCACGTTCATGGAGGGGAGAGGCGAAATGCAACACGGTCTTTGCCTTCGTTTGCAACATGGTCAGCAGCGGCGCCGGCTGACATCCGGTGGGCTCAGCATTCTCAGGGAGTGTGCAATGTGGACGCTTTGGGCTGGTCGGGGGGCCGTGGCAGTTGATGTGCTGTGCTTGCGGGGGGCTCCCGGGGGTGGAGGAGCAAGGCTCTGTGCAAAGGGACTTCCTCTCTGGTTGCGCCCTCCTTCATGGCTTGAGCTTCCTCTCGGAGGTTGGCGCCACTGTCACCCTTAGGTGGGGTGGAGGCCGATTCCCTGGCAGCCTCAGATAATTGAACAGCAGCTGTGACACTCAGAGCAGCGTTTCTTTTTTTTCTTGGGGTGGAAAATGGTGAGGATCGCTTCATCAAAAACCGCTTTGAGACCTTTCTGAGTCAGGGCCGAACATTCCAAGTAGCACTGTGCTCCGATCTTCAACACAAAAGGGAGAGAGAAAGGCATGAGAGGGAAAGAAAAGAGAAAAGCGGAGTGGGATCAGCCCCTTGCCCAACCAAGTGCTACCTCTGCTAGTCCCCCAAACAGCCCTGCGGTTGGTTTGGATTGTTGTTGTTGTTTTCCTTTTGTATTTCCATTTGTATCTACTATCCGAATTTTCATATTTTTTTACTTTCTTCTATTAGCAGTAAATGGTTGTGGGTTGCTTTTGGTTGAGCAGTGAGTTCTGTAAGTGAGCCATAGCCGCTCATTCCTAATATAAGAATATATAACAAATGTAAAAATTGGGAGAGGATTCAAAAGCAGTGATATGGTTTAAATATACTTTGCAAACAACACGGCTGCATGATGTTGTTTTTAGCACCCTTTCGTACGCGTGCAGAATGTGTAAATCTGGTACAAGTGAAATGTATCTCCTTTTGCATGCGGGAAGGCAGAGTGTCAAGTTGGTTGGGAGAGCATATAGAAAGGGAGTGGGTGATAAGGTTTGATAGGTCATTCTTCACTAAAATGCACTTTTTAAAAAAAGATTTTATTTATTTATTTGACAGAGAGAGACACAGCGAGGGAAGGAACACAAGCAGGGGAAGTGGGCTTCCCCTCGGAGCAGGGACCCTGGGATCGTGACCTGAGCCAAAGGCAGACACTTAATGACTGAGCCACCCCGGCGCCCCTAAAATGCACTTCTGATGAAGTCTGTCTCACCAAGGTAATATCCAATTGGTATTATTATTTGTTTTTAACATACTTTAAAAGGCACATTTCTAAAGTATTGAAAAACCCAAAACATCTAAAAAAATCATGAAATACCTTTCCTGATGGAGACACCCTTCTTGTTAGTATACGTTCTGTGTGTACTTGTTTTTTTTTTTAAAGATTTTATTTATTTATTTGACAGAGAGATCACAAGCAGGCAGAGAGGCAGGCAGAAAGAGGAGGAAGCAGGCTCCCTACTGAGTCGAGAGCCCGATGTGGGGCTCGATCCCAGGACCCTGAGATCATGACCTGAGCCGAAGGCAGAGAGGCTTTAACCCACTGAGCCACCCAGGTGCCCCGTTCTGTGTGTACTTAAATGATAATATTTTGTTCTTTCTTCGGGCTTTATTTCAGGGCTTTTGATGATTTCATACTATGGTATATGTGATAATCACAAAAATCCCTTTGAGAAATACAGGAATTCAGTCCAGAACTAGAGCTTCTCACTTAAAAAATAGCAAGCCAGGCCAGACCGTGCTTGGCAGGCAAAGGCATGAGATGGTTCGCGTGAGGGGGACTCAGGGTTTTAATTGCTCATAAGCTTGGTATGAGCTAACGATATGATGTGGGCCTTTTAATATTAGGGACATCTGGAGAAATGCTTTTATTATATACTTCACATTATGAGAATAACTGAAGACTCAAAGCAGATTCACAAGAGGGGAGTGGGATGGCGAGCCCTTGGAAGCCACAGCAGGTACATGACTAAAGCAGGGTAGCAGAATCACATGCCTATTCCAGTAGTTTCTGTTAATGAGGAAAGCAGGGTGGGTGCCAGACACGGCAGACCTGAACCCCCCCTCCGCCCTTCCCCCTCCTCGCCCCCCGAGCTGGCGGTCTTATCCAGCTGTGGCCAGTCATTGCCATGGTTTGCTGTTGCCCATCTTTGTATAGTTGGACTTTTGGATTTTTAGCTAATAATTACCAATTTAAGAAATACTCTGTGGGCCAACCAAGACACTAATGTGTGATTTCTTTGGCAGCGACCAGCCTGTTTACCATGTGTGGACTGAAGGAATTTGTAGTTTAGCTTAGGATAGAGTGGGAACAGCCCCAGAAGGTAAAATGGTTTGTTGAAGGGCACCCAACCAGAAAGTGGACGCACTAGACCAGAATCTCGGTCTCTTGGCGTGTGTTCTCTGTTCCATGGCCATTACCCTTATCACTCACCTCCGCAAGGAGCTGATCAAGGGACACCTGGGTGGCTCAGTCGGTTAAACGTCTGCCTTTGGCTAAGCCTGGGATCGAGTCCCACGTGGGCTTCTCCCTCTCCCTCTGCCACTCCCCCTGCCGTGCTCTTTCACTCATTCTCTCAAATGAATAAATAAATAAAATCTTTAAAAAAAAAAAAGAAAAAAAATTAAGCATGAAATTAAGTTTTTCTGGTTGGGTCCAGATATTATGCACTTTTTTTTTTTCATATAAAGAATAAATACTGTATGAGCAAAAGGAAAATATCCACACCCACAGAAGAGATATTGGATATTAAAAACCGCTCTTGTGGTTTCATTTTAACCACCGTTTGGTCTTTGGGTTAAAAAATGCCTTTTTTATATGCAACTGATGAATCACTAAACTCTACCTCTGACACAAGCCCCTCCCCCCCAAAATGGCTTTTTAAAATAATTAAAAACAGATGGATACAAAAAAGGGATAAAAAATAGAGACAATTTTACTAATAATGTCATGAAATGGCATGGATTACATTTTGGGGTTGTGGCCAATGCTTGCTGCGAACATGTGAAACACACCAATCTCGTGAAGTTGTCGACTAAACGACTGCTTGTAACGGGCTGCCTCTTCTCTGTCATCCTGAAAAAATCCCCGAGAGTGCTGAAGGGCCATTCTATCTGGAATGCCTCCCCACTGAGATCACAAGTCCCATTGATTCCTGGAGGCTCAGTTCATTTGAGGGGCTCTGGGCCATTGGTTCCTGCAAGATGGGCGGGGCCCGTGTGTCGTCCTCCCTCCACACTGCTGCTAAGGGCTGGCAGGCCTTGCCTTCTGAAGGTGGCGGTGGAGCCCAAATGCGTCTGTCCCCATTCAGATTTTTCTGAAGATAACGAAACAGTGGATCAGGCATTATCGTGTAACTGACTTAATACGACACTTTGTCGGGTTGATAGTTCCAGATAAAGTAGCAAACAGATTTTGGGCATGATTTGGGAAGGATGTGTGAGAGAGAGAACCCAATTACGAGGTGAGTATTTTGTTGACTACAGATCAAGTGCTCTGGGTCAGAGAGAAGACTTCACCCTGGTTCAGGGAAAAGGCACAGCCGTGTTATAGACATTGCTCAAAAGAGACCGCCTCATTAATGACCTCAACGTCGTGAAATGGAAAACAGTCTCAAGGAAACACGGCTTTCCCCAGCTTTCTCTGCCTCTTGGAGCAAAATGACCTACATATCCAAATATTTAGAACAATCAGTAAGAGCACAGGACTTGTGGGTGCTTGTTTAGATACACATGTTAGCAATCTGTGACATGGTTTGTCAAAATGATTTATTTTCCAGAAAAAAAAATAAGCGATGGAGGAATGTACGCTGAGAGAACACTTTTCTCATAGCTTTATAATGGCTGATATTTATCACTCCAAAGCTGGGAAATTTATCAGACATGTCAGACAAGAGTCTGACAAGAAAAAATTAAGGAAACAAACAAATGGACAAATAGAACCCACAGTGACCAGTCGAGAAAAAGAAAACCTCCTACATCTTCCAGGTTGTCCTTGCAGAGGTGGGACACGTTATACAGTAAAATAGAGTGTAACTGAAGGAATAAAGGCAAAGAGGGCTTCCTAGCCAGAGATGCCTCAAGAGGCACAAAATTTAAGGACAACTCTAGTTCGCTGAGCTGGACCTCATGTTTCTTTGGGTCACTTAATCCTTGTAAGGACTTTGCAAGGTAAGCCTGTCCCCATACTCATTTGCAGCTCAGCAAACTGACGCCAGAGAGAAGAGGTTACCTCTGGAAGGGCACACGATGTCAGAGGTTGGAGTTCGTCTTAACCACTCTGTGGCGCTGCCTCCGGCAAAGGAAAAGAAATGTGGCTGAAAGAACAAAACTAACGAACACACGGGGATGTTGTTTTGGGTGTAGTGAAGGTGACGAGAGGGGATGGGGTGAAACAGTAAGGCATGTCCTATAAATGGAGAGAAGAGAAGATATTAGTGGGATAAACAGAGGAAGCTGGCATCTCGACAACCAGTGAATGGCCAAGAAGTTTTTTTCTCTCTTATTTAAGAATTAGGAAAGGTACAGGCAACTTGAAAGCCAAGAAGAGGAAAAGGAACCCAACAGCTTGTGTGATAAATTTCACCATAACGAATTGCTCAAAGAGGAAAAATGTTTCTAGGCTGGATGGATTTGCAGCTGATTTTTTGGAAGACTGGAAAGCAGAGGTTGCCAGCTCAGGGGTAGGTAGAGAATGTGAGCGCACTGCTCGAGCGTGGGTAATACAGAGTGCTGGGGTGATGGCAAACTGAAGGGTAGGTACCCTGTCGAAAAGGCTGTTGAAGGATTGCAGCTGATGAGGAAATGCTGGCCGAGTGTTGCTAGACTTTCTGATTTTTTTTAGAAGACAGAAATATGTATCTTCATGAAAACTTTCCATTGTTCAATTTTTTTTTTAAAGATTTTATTTATTTGTCAGAAAGAGAGAGAGAGATCACAAGTAGGCAGAGAGGCAGGCAGAGAGAGGGGGAAACAGACTCCCCGCTGAGCAGAGAGCCCGATGCGGGGCTCGATCCCAGGATCCTGAGATCATGACCTGAGCAGAGGCTTTAACCCACTGAGCCACCCAGGCGCCCCTCCATTGTTCAATGTTGGCCACTAAATCACATTAAAAATACACGTGTGGACAAATGAAAGCATTTGTGGGTGAAATTGGGCTCATCACTTGCCAGTTCTCCCTGTGCTTGAAAGGATGCCGTTACATATACTGGTCTCTCTCTTTGGAATTTTTTTCTTCCTAGTCCCCAGCTTCGTGCATTTGACAAGCTTGTCCTTATCCTTCAAACCTGGCTTGGATGTCACCTGTCCTGAGACATTGTCTTAGAATCCTTCTCCCCTGAATGTGTCCATCACTCCCCCGCTCTGCTACCTCAGTACTAAGTATTCATTCAGGGGGCATGTTTTTGTTTGCTAGTCACCCTCCTCTTCAGGCCTATGGGCCTCTTGAGGGAAGGAAGGGGCTTCATTTCGGCAACCCAGACCCCAGCAGTGAAGGAACCAATTTAAATGACCATGAGAAAAAGAAGCAATGGCCGGCACACAAAATGAAGAAGGTAACAGTGACTTTTGCAGGCAGTAGGCGGGTATTGTATTATTATTGTTGTTGTTGTTATTGTTATTATCATTAAAGATTCTGCTTATTTATTTAACAGAGAAGAGGGGGAGACCATGAGCCAGAGGGAGGAGGAACAGAGGGGGAAGCAGACTCCTTGCTGATCAGGGAGCCTGATGCGGGACTCAATACAGGAACCCTGTGAGCAGGACCTAAGCCAAAGGCAGCCGCCCAACCAACTGAGCCTCCTAAGCATCTCAGTAGGTGGGTATTGAAGACTCCTGTTGATTAAGATGACTGAACATTGGGGCACCTGGGTGGCCGCCAGCCCACTGGTGCAAACCTGTTCCAAAGCCAGCAGGAAACAGGTACCAAGACAAAGAGTGAGAACAACAGTAAGAAAGGCACAGAGTGAAGAAGAGAGCAGGAGAGGGCAAAAAGAGGGCAGCGGCCGATAAAAGGAAAACGTTTTGTGGAGAAATGCCTTAGGAAGTCCGAAGTTAGAATATCAGGTTTAGGTTGTGTCAAATGTAATTGGGAAAGAGAATTCGCGAAGGATTATGATCTTCGAGCTGAAGTGTAGCGAGGCTCCTGGCACACGCTGGGTGTTCGGTGAGTTATTAACAGTGGTAGACCCAGTAATAGACCCAGTAATGTGCAAACGAGGAAAGCTGGCTGGAGATTAAGAAATGGCATAATGACAAGAAGAGGGAGGATAAAGCAAGTTGAGGGATAACGGTGAATATTTATCATCGATTGATACAAAATATTTATGTAAATGTGGTTGACTTTTGAAAAGCATAAAGAATTGTAAATATGTATGATATGAAAATATTGTTTAAAAATAAAATGCCCTTTGAGACTAAAAAGAGATGATAGATGAAAAATGCTTTGGAGGTTGAAAAGTACTGAACAAAAAGGAATCCAATATGAAAAATCTGAACTTGCAGAACATTTAAACTATGGGGGAGAATATGCACATTAAAATACGGGTCTCCAGTATTTAAAAAAGAAGCCCCAAACCTAAGGGTTTCCTTTCAGAATATAGGAGGGAAGCAGAAGGGCATGGTGGTTAAAGCAGTTTCATATCCCAGCTCTGCCACTTTCTAGCGGGGTGACCGTCTCCTCCCTGAGCCTCAGTTTCCTCTAGGAAAGTGGAATTAATAATACACACACCTCAGGGAGTTGCTGTAAGGATGAATTAAGACAAGGCATGCAAAGCTCTTGGCATAAAGCCTAGCACGGAGCAAACACTCCATAGATGCTAGCTGTTATTATAAACTACTTGACAGGAAAGTCAGGGAGCAGAGAAACTTAAAGCATCTCTATAATTACATGCATTGTGATGAAACAAGTTAAACTCTTGCTTGGATTTCTTCTAAATTGGATTTTGTAAGCTAAACATGATTCTCTCCGAATCCGAGAGCAGTTGCTAGGAGAAACTGGCAAAAGGCAATAAAGTGGTGAACTCAGCCATTGTTCCTAAAATAAGTATGAAACGAGATGGGAGGCTTTGGAGTGACTTCTTTTCAGAGGGGAAAAACAACTTCCTAAATGAGAGGTCAGGCCAGGACGCTGACACCATCGTGGTGGAGCTAGGACAGCAGCAAGGGTCACAGAGACCAGCTCCTGCAAAACGTACCAGCTGATTCTCTGGGGGTGGGAGTGGGGCCTCCTCATGTGAAAAATGCATAGCCCGGCCTTACATACAATTGTGTGTGGAGCTGTATGTCTGTGTGCCTTTGTGAGGGAAGTTAAGCTGAGTGTGTGAGGAGAAGGTAGAAGAACCTATAGGCATGTACCCATTTTACAGGAGGGAAAATAAATGGTTGGGGGAGACCATTTACACCATGGTCAGGTGCACAGGGGTGACACCCATGATCTGGATTAAAGTTGCTCCTGTGATTGTCAGCTGTGTGAATCCAACATGTTCCTCTCCCTAAGATTGTTGCCTCACCTGCGAGATGAGACGAACGTCATCAGCGAGAGGAGACGAACGTCATCAGCCAAGAGGCTGAAATGAGACAGAGCCCGTAAAGCGTGTAGTAAGAACTCAATGAATGGCTCATACTGGTAGTTCTGATATGATATTCACAGAAGTAGGAAGTGTTGTCTCAAATATGTGTGAGACATTCTCATGTATTGCATCCATAAAAACATAATTCTATTTAATCCATTTCTATTTGAGGGTATCACTTAGTCTTGGTGCCTATAAGAACATTTTAAGAGGAGAAGTGCATACATTTTTATTCACAAAGAGTTTGCAGGTAATGCACTTCTTGATTAGTTTAAAAGGGTGATGCCTTCTCTGCCCAGGGCGTGCATTTTGCAGGGTTAGTTACTTTAGAAACTTTAGTTACTTTAAGATTTTATTGATTTGAGAGAACATGAGCCTGAGTGTCGCCTGGGGGCACAGAGAGAATCTCCAACAGACTCCCTGATGTGCTCGGAGCCCAACTCAGGGCTCCGTCTCATGACCCTGAGATCCGATGACCTGAGCAGGAACCAAGAGTCAGATGTTCAACCGACGGAGCCACCCAAGCACCCCCAAAGCTTTAGTTACTTTAGAGAAAGAGCAATTTCTGGAACCTCTGGCCTGGGTCCATGGGTTTATGACTAAATCAATGAGAAGGCAGACTCAGGTTATGGAAATACGATTTAAAAGCCTCCTTGTCCTTCTTGTATGCATTTTAGTGTCTGCTTTTGCACACATCTTGGTGGTAATTGGTAGACAAGGATTGGGTCTACATAACCTCCCCAGCAGAACCACCATTCATGCGAAGCTCTCAAGAACGAAGGCAGGTAGGTGAGGAAAGTTCCAGCTGTGAGCTCGTTGCTATCATCTGTCAGCAGCCGCTCGGATTTTCCAACCGGTCACCTTCTGATCTATGTTTCTCTTCTAGATGCTCTTTGTGACCTAATCTAGCCTCTCTAAGTGGCTGCTCAGTAGATGATGAACAAATAGAACCCTCCCAGATGCTCGTCTAAGTTTTTCCCAAGGAAATCGCAAAATGCCTTTTATGGGGTCACTTCATTGAATTACATTGATAATAAGCAGTGAGATGTACAAATATATATCTAATAACTCCCTTTATTCACACTAACTACAGCAACTGGATAGTCCAAAGGTGGTTAAAACAAATGATAAATGCTCCAGTGGTTTAAATTCATCAGGTTTCTTTCTTAATAAGAGACAGACAATGGTGGCTGGGAAGAATGCTAACCAAATGGTCCCTTCCAATCTACCTAGAACGGAGGGGATAGCAGGAAGCAGACAGGAGAGCCTCGAACACGTTGAACTTCAAAGCAAGAGCCTGCGTCGCTCACCCATTCTGAACCACACACCCAGTTCTTCTCTCAGCATATACTTAAAATGAAATTCAAATCTGACTGTACCGCTTTTGCAAGCTTCACCCCATGCTCGTAAGTGAGAGGTTTCTCTTTCATATACAGGAGACGGGCCAAGGTTTTGGGGTCATCGCGGAGATCAATCTGGCAAAAAAAAAAAAAACAACACACAAAAAACCCGTGATAAATTCACCTATTTTTTTTTTAGACC
>CM052797.1:93896902-94051199 GCA_028533885.1 Nasua narica | reverse complement strand
CCCCCCCCCCCCCCCCCCAGCATCCTGTTCTCTGTTTGGTCTCTAATGTCGCACTCGACACGTACTGGCCTGCAAGTACGTCACGGAAAAGTCTGCTCTGGGACTTTTGTAGCCGAGCCAAAGATCTGAACCCTAGAAATCCCATTCAGAGAACCTTTCAGTAAGACACCACCAGGGGCCTGACCTCAAGAGATTCGGCGTCCCCGCCCAGCCTCGCTGCCTCTCCAGCGTGAACTGAGCAGTGACGCGCAGAGTGAGTCTGCGGAAAATCCCTCACCTCGCTGCCTTACCTTACTGTTGGGAATTCTATCTCACAGGTGAATGGGAGTTCTGAGACTCTGTTTTCTTTTCTTTTTTAAAAATTTTATTTATTTATTTGAGAGAGAGAGAGAGAGGTCAGAGGGTCAGAGAGAGAAGCAGACTCCCTGCAGAGCAGGGAGCCCGAGGTGGGACTTGATCCCGGGACTCCAGGATCATGACCTGAGCTGAAGGCAGTCGCTCAACTAACGGAGCCACCCAGGCGCCCCGAGATGCTTTGTTTTCAAATGATTCTACTCCAAGTCCCAGTAGTTGTTTGTTTGGGGGATTTGGGGAGGAAGTCCATGTTTAATAGCAGGGGCCAGGTGCTGGAAGTGTATGCATGTGACTTCATTCTGAATTGTCTTTAGCAAATGCTTGGCGGGCTCCTGAAGGGCCAGGAACTTGTCTCAGGAGAGTCTGGGGCGGAGGGCGGGGGGCGGGGGGGGAGGGCGGCGTGGTGTGTCCAAAAGGACTAGGCTGACCATGCAGACGGAGCCAGGTTAAAGCATTTTGTCTGGGGCTGACTTTGAGTGCAGAAATGCTGAGTTTCGATCACTTTACTTTTCAGAACATGTGCCTCTTGAGGTTGTTTTCATCGACTCTGACCCACAGTTAGCTCAGGACAAAGAGGAGGGACACTGCTTCCTGGCTTATTCAGGTAAGAAAATCTAATTATTCCCAGCAAATAGCATTTTAGAGTTGGTTTTAGAGACTTCTTTCTTTTTTGCAGTTCAGGGATTAATCAGTTGGTTTTGAGATCACCTCTCTTTCTTAGTAACTCCAGCCATATGTGTATTTTTGAATTAGTTAAATGCCCCTTAACCTTGTGACCTCAGTGACATTTGCTGGAATATAACTGAGGACAGTGGATGACTCTGCCTGAGGCTGGCAGTGGGAATTTTGGGATCATGCTTCTAAGTTAAATGTGTCACAAAGCCTCATTGGCAGAGGGGTAGAACCAGGGGAGTCAACTCAGTCAATTCCTTTTCCCCAAGCTGCTGCCTCTTCCTAAGGTTAGAGCCATGCTTTGATCACTGAAGACTTCTAGAGTAGTGCTTCTCATGTTGATCAGGTGGGGATCTTCCTGAAATGAATTTTCAGATTCGGTAGGCTGGGGCCTGAAAATCTGCATTCCTAACAAGCTCCCTGGTGAGGTTGATGCTGCTGGTGGACCATAATTTGAGTGGCAAAGTTCTGGAACAATGATTTTTTTTTTTTTCCAGCGCCAAGCTTGAACTCATGACCCTAAGATCAAGACCGGGGCTGAGACCAAGAGCCAGATGCTTACCCAACTGGGCCACCCAGGTGCCCCAAGAGGTGTTTCTTAAAATGTGGTGTATAGACCAGGAACCACAGCAATAGGAAGCTTGTTAGAAATGCAAATTCTTGGGCCCCATTTCCATAGAATCAGAAATTCTGGAAGTGGGGCCCAGGGGCTGGGATTTAACAGGACCTGCACGTGATTCTGATGTCTGCTCAAGTTTGAGAACCACCACTATTGTACAAAATGAATTACATGTCACCCTTTAGTGTAACACACTATAATATTTAATAATCCTTTGCTGTTGGAAGTTCTCCCTTGGGTCTAGCCTCAAATCATTTGGCTTAATTACTCTAGGTCTTTTAGGCCTTCTTGAAGTAGTCTGTTAAAATCAGAATTTTAGGCCTAGAAGGAACCTTAAAATGTGTTCTGATTCCTTTTCCCCAAGCTGCATGCTCCCCTATGATCCTTGTCCATGTTTGAGCTTTCAAAGTGGCTGGTAGAAAGCATCAGAGCACAAGTTTAGTTGCAGGAATATCTATAACCCACTTGTGGTATTTTATCAGTGCCCATCACATCTTCTGTGCCAGAGGTTTGGATCATTTTATTTTCTTCAATTTGGAGCTTAAGGATATTTTTATACTGCCTTACAGCTTCAAGTCCTATACTAGTGTTATTTAAATTTTTTTTCTAAAAAGGACAGCAGTGGGAAAGAATAATTAAACTCTATAGGAGCTTTTAAACAGTTTTATTGGATTTGAAATTAATCAGAGGCTTGGGGAGGTTGTTCTGGGGACAATGAATGGGTAGAAGTTAACAATTGTTGTGGATTGCTACAGAGGAGGGGAGCACTGGACAGCGTGAGGGGCACACAGAGCTTTTCAGAAGGCAAGGGAAACAGAGAGGTTTCAGAGCCAGGCAATAATCCTTGCTGTATTGGACTTTCAAACTAGATTGTACTTATAAGGGGATGAAGGGTGTCAACTCCTGTCTCTTCCAGGCTGTGAGTTTCTGGTGAATGGGGACACTCTAATGACTATAAGACTGAATGAAAGTAGGGAAATTCAGTTCAAAAACCAGCATACCTCTGTTGCTGGAAGGCTTTCTGGTGGAGGGGCAGTCAAGTAGCAGGTACACTGAAGCTTTTGTACCTTAACCCAGAGGAACCAAACCAGGTTTCCGATTTAGGCATTTGGAGCATCATTTCCTAGTTGTGTGTCTTGATAGCGATGTGAGAAGTCTCCTCTACTCCCCAGTTTTTGAGAGGAGCTGGCTAAAACAACCATCTTCAAATGAAGGGTAACTGACTAACTCTTACAAGTCTCAGAGTCTGGTGCAAGATTTTCCAGGTTCCCCACTGCCTGGGCTTACCCGACATCAGCCTCTGATGTCCCACAGGCATTTATACATGGTCCTTGCAAATACACACAAAAATCCCTCAAGGAATTCCATTTACTATTACTTTTCCTAGCACAGAGTTTTCAAGTTGGGCAAAAAGACGTATCTCCAGATAATTGTGAAAAAAAGGTCCATACAAATGCATGACTACAAAGAACAATGACCAGGAAACTCACAGTGGGAAACAGCATGGTCAATGTTCACTCCAAAGGACTTAAGTTGTATGAGTTTGGACAGACTCAATAACCCGCTGATTTTGACCTAAATAAATGACCCAATGGTAACAAAAGCTCTATCAAAGAAATTGGGCCACAGCCATCAATTGCTTAACCCATGAATTTGTAACATTAAAAACCTTTCATAGTGGAGTGGGGGGTGGGAGGAAAGAAAGATGAGGTGGCATTTTTATCCATGTAGGGCATGTGCTAACTGATAAGTATTGACAGTTCTTTCTAGTCTATGGTCTTCCATTACTGGTTGGCCACGTTCTCCATTTTGAAGATATATCTCTGACAGAGTGAGAATATTTCAAGAAGCTTAGAAAATTTAGAGTCAACCTCCAGTTATTCAGGGCTTGACCCTTACTTCTGGAAACCATTCAGGATCCCAGCTTTTCTTCTTTCTGACACTTAATCCATCTCCCTCCCCCACCCCCACCCAACCGCGATCTCTTTTTGGACCTTTCCGCGGCTCATTAGGCAATTCAAATAAAGGCTGGGCAAAGAATAGAACATGAAAAAAAAAATAATGAGTGAAACTAAAATTTATAAAATTAACTCATTAATCTCGAATTTGGAATGGGTGTGGGTAGGAAGAAACTGAGGCTCTTGGCCAAACACGTTATTTTGGTTATTGATTGTCATCAACCAATGAATGAATTATTTGCCCATCAACACTTTGAGTAATGTAATGATTTGGTTTTTTGTGATTACAAACATTGTTAAGATATTGAGAATGTGCCATTGGTGGTCATTTAGATAGACAATAAATTTGTCCCAAGTGATCAGAAGAGGTCATATCTGTTCCCACATGCCTAGCCACATGGATCATTCTTCCCACTCCCAAATCCTTAATGAATCAAAAGAGCAAAACTGTACCTGTCCCGCAGTGTCATACAGTCCGAGCAAGTGTTGCTTGCCTCCCACTGTCACAGTAACTAGGGAGAAGAGAAGAGCAGAGTCCATAAATGCAAGTTTTCATCAGGAGGCTTCACATTTCTCCATGCCAACATCTTCCTGGGCAGTAAGAAGAAGCATATGCCTCACCCATGTATATTCTAAACCAAGCTGACCGCATGATTTCCAAATGAAAGGCAACCTTGGCCTGCAGTGATAGCAGATGGGCTCAGTCAAGTCCCAGTTTTTCAACTGAGATGAATATTATTGGTGCCACGAGGGCACTCTGTAGGCTACTCATGGATCCCTATTAGGCCTTTGAATATCAAGCTCTTGAGAGGAAAAAGATGCTGGACCCTTTCTTGGTTCGGCTATTTTTTTTTCTTTTATCTCATTTGAGCTACATTTCAGGATACAGAACTGTGTGAGCAGTTTCTCTGTTTGAAATCTTTCTGCTTTGGTCTGTCTCTGAAATGTTAATAAAACCGTGAAAACCAAGACTAGTAACCCACCTACATATTTTATAGTCTGTAAGGCAAAGCTAATAATGAAACGAGAAGGGCTTAACATTTATTTTAAAAAAGTTTTGCTTTTTTTTTTTTTAAATTAAATAGTCCAGTGCTTTAGCCCACCTAATTTATTACAATATTGAATGTTAGGTGTAGGAGATGTTGTCCGGGTTTGCTTTCATAGACCTAAAGACTCTATGTACATACCTGTACATCAAGTGGAAAGTTGACAGTTTAGTTTACCTACCAGGCTTACTGCCTTGCAATTGTGCCCCAAAGGGAGAAGTAATAGAGGGATATGGACCACTCTGTACATGTCTAGAAATGAAATAGAGTCTCAACTTGAAACTAAACTGAGATGGATCACATGGAATGCAAAAGGAATTACAACCTCATGGAGAATAGAAAGGGCGAATTTAAATCCCTCCCCCCCCATTTAATCTTTTTTTAGAAAAAGGAAGTAAAATGTGAGGAAGACTGATTTTTTTTTTCCTATTTAATCAAAAAATGTGCAAACGCTGTGTAAAAATGATTTTTGGTTCCTCCGACCATTAGTTGTGCAGGACAGAAAGATCTACTGTGTAGGAACCTTTATCACCGGCCCTCAGCACGCACCCACCACCCTATTCTCCAGCCTGTTGCTGCTCAGAGTTGCTAATTCAGGACTGATTGGACTTGTATTGGTTCTCAGGTTCCTAGGCTACATGTAGGCTAAGTACCTCTCAATGGCTCATCCTCTGAAAAGCACTTGTTTAAAAACGCTGCCTCCCTAGACACCAGGAACAATGTTTCTAATCTACCCAGATCGACACGTGTGCGGCTCGATAACCTGGCTGCCGCCGCTCGCGGGGACCACCTTTCAAACGTGTGTGTTGACGTGGTGAACCCAGCTCCTCGCAACGCCAGCGACTATGCTGGCAGAGGAGGGGCTTCCCAACATTTTGATTTCCTTTCCTGTTAGGTGAGCAATGGAAATGAAGGTGAGACTGTGTGGCCCCGAGCTTTGACCCGTCCTGTTTCCCTCTCCACGCATGCTTGGTGAGCGCTCAGATGTTCCTGAAGTTTGCCTAAGTGGTTTCTTTAATGACCAATTCGCTACCTAGTCATGGGTCAGGAATGAAGGGAAGAAATCCGACCATTACAACATGGAATTTCCTGCCTCTGGTGAGCCCAGGACAGGCGGGTCGGGGGTTGGAGGTGGGGGCGCTGTTCTGGAGACCCTCCTGGAGCGTCCCACGACCTGCAGGCCCACGGCCATCTGTGGCGCGAGCACCAGATGCCTGGTCATCCTCATGGCCCCTGTGGGCGTTGCAGATGTTCCTCAGTGATGGCTCTGACCTCTGTCGTAGGCGCACTGTAGGCTCATCCCTCCAGCCTGCTTCCCCTCCTGCCCCACCCTTTGCTCCCCCTGCAGCCTTTGGAAGGAGACTCCGGGCAGTTTTCCCTTGTGTCTGTCCTTCCCTGACTCCACGGTTTATGGCGTTCCTGGACGTGCTCAGTGTTGGGAGTAGAAAGACCAGCTAGAATCCCTCCTGTCCTGGAGGGTGGGGAGGAGGGTTCACCCGCAAGGCCTGGGCACCGTGCCACGTGGTAAACACCACGCCGGGGCAGCGTGGAGGACTGTGGGAGCACACAGTAGGGCCATTACTGTATCACTGTGCCTGTGCGCATGTGCGTGCGTGCTGGTGGGGGTGGGAACATGCAGGGCGTGCACGTGCGCACGTGCGCACGCACGCACGTGTGTCAGAGAAGTCTTTCGGGAGGACAGGTCCGAGCTGCTTCCCGGGATGGCTGTGAGTTACTCAGGGCGCACTGGGGGAGGGACAGGGGTTGGCTCACCGGCTACCCCGGGTTTACCAGGGCAGGTGGGGCCGAATAGGTGAGCGCGCAGCGTCTGGCTGTCCTGACTCACTTAAATTTTTTTCCCCCGAAAGGCTTTTTGAAGCTACGAACGTCCTGAATTCTTTGTCCCAGAGAAAGTGAAAGAGAAGGAATTGAAATAATTTACTTGTACTCAGGAAAAAAGGTGGGAGGAGGGGGGAGGGCATTTTTCAGGTGGAAGTGTCCTTGGCTTTCAGCTTTGCTGGGTAGCGGTTGTCTACTCTGTGTATTTGGCCAGCCCTGGTGGAAGGATCCCAAAGGAAGGGGCAGAGCTTGTACCTCTAGCTCTGGCAATCACTGTTATTCTCTCTTTTCTACCCTTTCAGTCTCCCATTTTATTGGAAGGGAGATAAGTGGATCCCACGGATGATGTTAGGAACACAAAGGGACAGATCCAGGCATTAATCATCACAGGCTGTCGAGAGTGCAAATGGCTTTGTGAGTCCTTATCTTAAACGAGCAGTGGATGCCTTATGGCTTGCCAGCCTATATCCTACAAAGTTCCCCAATTTGGAAACAGATGAGTCATGACAGCAGGGAAGGCAGGTGCACCCTACGATGCTAATAAAATGTAATGAGGTTGAAAGAGCAGGATCTTCTAAGTCCCGTGGTTCCATGTTCCATACCTACCTTTGCTCTTCATCATCTGTGTGACGTTGGGAAAGTCACCTAACATCTCTGAGCCCCTCCTTTCTTATTTGTTAAAAATGGGGATAACATCACCTACCAAAAAGAGCTGTACCAAAAATACACTCTGTAAAGAGTGTATTAAATGAGAAAATGCACACAGCCAGCTCCATAGAAAGCATAGTAAGCACTGAAGAATTATTACCCCCCCTTCAACAAAGGGTTGAAAAAAGCCTTCAACAAAGGCTTCCTGAACCTTTAGAAAGGACAGGGACCTGTCTGTCTTGCTCTCCACTGAATCCCCAGTGCCCATAAACTGGCACAAAAATTCATAATATTAGTGAATTACTGGTCACTTTTTTTTTAAAGGTTTTATTTATTTGAGCGAGACTGAGAACCCGAGAGATCACAGAGGAAGAGGGAGAGGGAGAGGGAGAAGCAGACTCACCACTGAGCAGGGAGCCCAATGCAGGGCCCCATTCCAGGACCCTGAGATTATGACCTGAGCTGAAAGCAGATGCTTCACCCACTGAGACACCCAGGCGCCCCTACTGGTCATTTTCTACCCCAAATGATTTAAATCTCTTCTATCTCCCACTGGATAGGAAGATCCTTGAGGACAGGATGTCCATACTTCCTATCCCGCATGGTACACAGCACAGTTCCCAGTACACGTGGTAGGGTCTGAGCACATGGTACCGAAACAGAGCACTAGGGGCCACTCAGGTGGAAGAAAGTCCTTCAAAATGCGCGGAGCTGCAGCTGGAAGCCCCCTGGCGGGACAGACTGCTGGGAAGGCTCAGCCAGTAAATCCGACAGGCCGACCCTGGTCAGGCTACATCCCAGATCTATTCTTGGAGCTATTAGAGTTGTTTACTGAGCTAGAGAGGTTTTAAATAGAGTGGGTCAGATGACCTGCTAATGGCTCTGTTGGTTCTCTCAATAAAGTGTGAACAGTTGTCAGCGACCTGTTAAGACTTAAAATGAAGGCCTTCTTCTCCAAATCCATTAAGATCTTTGCTTCCTTGTGTTTCTTTTTGTGAGCTGCATGAGGTGCTAATGAAGTCAAAGTCAGGGGTGGGCTCTCTTGAGGATCACCCAGAAAGAAAATGTCCCAGGCGGACTCGGAAGCCTGCTCCCCTCAGCATTTCAGTCCCCTCGTGTTGGGCCCCGTGTGCCATTTTGCAAACCTGGATGAGGAAGTTTTGGTCATTCCCTGCAAGCCTGGTCAGACCCTCAGCCCAGCTCATGAGCAGCACAAGGAGCCTGATCCAAAGTCCCTCCCTTGTTAGCTGGTGGGCTGGCTGTGTCATCTGCCGAGAACAGTCTTTTGAAGTCAACCTGATGCATCGATGATGAAGCCAAAGAACTGCAATGGTAGAAATGCCAGGTCAGCCGGGAGGAAGCTGCCCTTTGATTTCCAGCACCTAGCCGGCTGTCTGCATGGCTCATGTGGACAGTACTCTGTTTGGGAGGAAGGTTGAGGCAGACCCGACGAGGTGTGTGTATGTAATACCATAAAGGTGCTATTTTGGAGGCAGAAACACTAGGTGATATATGTGTATATGTATATATACACATATGTGTGTGTGTGTGTGTGTGTGTGGTATATATATATATAGAGAGAGAGAGAGCAAGAAACAGAATTTTAAGAAAGCTAAAAACGTGGCTCCCAGGCAAATATAGGATGAAGATAGGACAAAGATTTATTAACTCATTGATGAGAGGCGACAAATTTTATACAAGGAGCATTTTGAAGAACTGTCATTTAGAGGTACTTAAAAAGCAGAGGGTTGGGAGGGAGTGACTAGGTTCAATGGGAAATGAGTTGTCCTGTGGAAAAGATAACCTTCCATGTTGTCTTTTCTACTAAACGGGAATTCTTTGTATGTCCACCTGACAAGATTTATAAGTTAACATGCACCTTCAGAAAATCTAAGTTTTTAGTTAGCAGAATCACACGAAGGTACATTCCCCTAGATAGCCCCTGGGGGGAGGGTTGCCCCAGCAAGGCAGCAAAAGGAGAGTTTCATGCGCTTGGCTTTATATCCAAGTTTCAGATAATTTTTGTTCACTTCTGAGTCCAAGTCCATGCTTTGTGACTCATTTGCTGAGATGCTGGGCAAGCCAGTAGGTCCCTCGCCTGGAAAATGAACAAATCAAGGGCATAAAAACTCTTTCTAGCCTGTTCAGAAGCCAGGGGTAATCATCACAACAGTCTGTCTGTGTCTAGGGGGCTGTAAGAAATGAAAACTCTCGGTCCTGACTTTCATCCTGCCTAGCTGCCCGGACACCTTCAGGAGCAGCCTCACCTTTCCCGTCTCTCTCTCTCTCTTTTTTTTTTTTAAATTTTATTTGTTTATTTGACAGAGAACACAAGCAGACAGAGACAGAGAGAGGAGCAGGCTCCCTGCTGAGCAAGGAGCCCAGTGTGGGACTCGATCCCAGGACGCTGGGATCATGACCTGAGCCGAAGGCAGCTGCTTAACCAACTAAGCCATCCAGGCGTCCCTCACCTTTCCCCTCTCTTAACTGACCCTCATCCCCCACTCTTCTTCCTTTCTGGAAGAGCCTGTGGGGACAGTGACTTACCTAGCTCCCCTGGCCACTCTTAGGAGCTGCCTGTGTCTGTTTGTGACCTGGTTGAAGCCTCGCAGTGCACATGTTCCTTTTATAAGGGACCAGTTCAGAAGCATCCGAGATTTTCTTCAAATTAAAGTAAGTTAGGGCACGCCTGGATGGCTCAGTTGGTTAAGCGTCTGCCTTTGGCTCAGGTCATGATCCCAGGTTTCTGGGATCAAGCCCCGTGTCCGGCTCCCTGCTCAGCGGGGAGCCTGCTTCTTCCTCTGCCTTTGCCCCTCCCCACTGCCCATGCTCTCTCTCTCTCTGACAAATGAATAAATAAAAATCTTAAAAAAAAAAGTAAGTTAGAAAACTATATGAAATAGAAATAAAAGATACATTTTCCTAAATACAAATGTTGGTGAATTCCTTCCTGGTCAGTTTCAAACTTCAGCATACATGATCCTCTTTCTTCATGTGGCCTGAAACCTTTCTCACCCATGTAGACTGGCCACACCAGCTGCCTTTTTCCCCTTCTTTTCTTCTTGTTTACTGAGCAGCAGGCTCTGCCTCTCCCTCCACCCTTTTTCTCCCTCCACATACCCCCCAAATAAAAGTTGCCTGGAGAAGTCTGTTATTTGATGTGCAGGTATGAAGTCTTGTTTCTGCAGAACGCAGACCAAGGAGAAAACCCAACAGGCTACCCGAGAATCTGTTCAGACTCTGAGTTGAGGGCTTTTTGTTGTTGTTGTTGTTGGGTCTGTATATAGGTCCTACAACAATGAGAATCCTATGTGAACTGGCTACCACATATCTGCAGTCATCCATCCCTGGTCACATTTCTTAGGTATTATGACAGAGGATTGGGTTTGTAGTTATTTCAAGTTGTAACCGCCCTGGATTTTAAGGTGGAAGAACTGGTTAGAACTGTGAACACAATGCAAATGAATTCTGGGAGCTTGAGCAAGCCACAGCTTCCCTAAGTCTTGATTTTCTTATTGGAAGTTTGGGGAGCAAAAGAGAGCATGAGTATGATGATTTTGTACAGCAAAGCTCACACAAGTGGAAGGAGGCATCACTGAACAAATGGCTTAAAGAACAATACCTTTGAGGACAGAGCTTATGGGAATGAAGCTGCCTTGGTTCTGGGTGTGGGATGCATTCAGGAAAGGTCTGCCCTTGCTAGTACTTGTCTGATGATGGAGGAGAAGGAGGAGGAGGAGGAGGCAGAGGACGGGGCAGAGTTTGTTTAGTTCTAGGACTCTTGGAGCCAACTGGGGATGGACACACTCATAGTGTGTTCCTGTCAAGGGTTTTCAAGGAATTTCAAAAAGCCATGATTCCATGACGTCCACATTCTGGAATTTCAGAGTTCTTCTTGGCCTCACTTTTCCTTCCACGACATTCATCCTGCCAATTCTACCTGCTCAGCAGCTGAGGAACCTGAGTCCTCTTTACCATCCTTGCAGCTGTCCCTGTGCAGGCCCTACTTCCCAGGCTTGTCAATTGCCAAAGCCACCTAATCCACATCCGGTCTCCAGGCTCAGCTGCTGTGATTTCCTTACCGCCACCAGAGTTCATGCAGCTGTGGCTCCCGAACATCTCCAAGATAAACTTCAAATACCTTCCAAGAGTATACAGAGTCCTTGTAATCCAGCTCTGGCTTACCCTTCCAGCTCTCTTTTATTTTTTTACCCTCCAGTGATCTAAACTTCTTATAGTCTGTTATACTCATGATGCGTTTGCTTAAGCTGGTCCCTCCGGAATTCTGGAAAAAGAAATTCTGGAATGCTATCTCTGCACTTGTCAGCCTGGAAAACTCCCACAACCTTAATACTCCCTTCTGTAGCTTTTTCTTGATTCCCTCCAAATACATTAAGCCTCTTTCCATGCCTCCTTGCTCCCCGGGCCATACAGCACTGTGTACTATTTATTCTCACATCTCAGAGTTCAGTATGGGCCTGCCCTGTAACTCCACAAACGGTGGCTAAGTGACTGAAAAGTGCATTAAACTCTACCCAAATGGAAGGTCTTCTCTGAGACATTTATTTTCTGTAGATGAGTCTTTGGCGTTTCCCAGAGAGTCACTGTGAGCTTTTCCGTAGGGCAGGATGGGGTCACCAGCAATGGCGTCCTCCGCTGGAGCTCGCCCACCTGCTGTGAGAGGTTGCCCTGGCAGTGGGGCTCTGCTGACTGGGATCTGAACTTGGAGCCCTCTGCCACTTTTTCAGGCAACTCTCACCAGCCATGGGGCTGCCGGATTCTAGGCCAGTAGGGCAGGACGACTGCCAGTGTCCTGAGGTTCACCGGGGCTGTGGAAGCCGTAGTAGCCAGGCAGCTTGGCATTAGCCACACAGTGCAGGGGAGCTGTCTTTTAATTAAGACTTTGGGAAGAAGTGACTGAATGATAAGTGAAGCCTGAACACAGGGAGGGGCTTGTTGTGGCAAACCAGAGGATGCTTTTTGCAGGATCCCCTATATAAAGAGATATGTTTAAAAAATGCCAGCTTCTTCATAAATTGCTTAAAGAACCCTCATTATTGGAGTGGCATTGAAGTATGGTGGAATGGATGCCTAAGGTGGAGGCAGAAACATTCAATTTTAGTCTATTGACTCTGTGATTGAAATGCTTTATGACAGCCACCAGGGGGAGCTAGTTAAAACCACAGGTTCCCTGATTTCACACCCTGCCCCTAAGATTTTGAGGAAGTAGGTGTGGGATGGGAGAGACCCAGATGTCCCATTAAAAAATTATTATTTTTTTAATTTTTAAAAAGATTTTATTTTTTCATTGGGGGAGGGAGAGCGCACAAGCAGGGGGAGAGGCAGAGGGAGAGGGAGAAGCAGACTCCTTGCTGAGCAGGGAGCCAGAAGTGCTCAGTGCCAGGACCTGGAGATCATGACTTGAGCTCAAGGCAGACACTCAGCCATCTGAGCCACTTAGGCACCCCAGATGTCTCCATTTTAACCAAGCTCTTCAGGAGACTGGTTCAGATTTGAACCTCTATTTCCTCATCTTTAAGATGAGGCTAATGACAACTCTGTTACTCTCGAGTAATCCACTTTAGACAGGTGTTGTGAATATTAAATGAGGTAATATGTGGGAAAATTGTTAAGTTTACCAAATGCTGCACAGATACTATCTTTTTGGCCATGTCTGACCTATACAATAGGGGAACGAGACACTTTGGGTATAAGGGCACTCTCCCCTCCTTGTCTAGAAATAGTCACTGTGGAAATGCAAACACCTAGGTGAGGATGAATGTGGACTAGGGTGTTCCTGTGGAGAATTTTCAAAGAATTATTGGCCCGTAAAAATTCCATCAGGTACCAGCTGTAACTAGTTAGAAAATATGATGGAAAGTATCCTTTTCACAATGACAACAAAAACTATAAACTGTCTAGTAATGTGCAAGACCTTTCTGGAAAAAGCACTCTGTTGAGAAACATAAAAGAAGGGCATGGAAAAACACGGATTTGGACAAGAAGCTCTGTATTAAAAAGATGTTAGGCCTCCTCAGTTTAATAAGTTTAAAATAATTCCAATAGGATTTTTTGAACTGGGAACCCCACAGAGTGATTACAGTCATTATATGGAAAATGAAATTGGTGAGAATAGCTAATAATTTAAAAAATGACAGAATAAGCAGGTTAATATACATTAACATGTATTATAAAGTTATACTAATTGAAGAAGCATGGCACCAACATAAGAATCAATGAAACAGAACAGGAATCTCAGCCACAGAGCCGATGCTACCTGTGTAAGAATTTAGTATATCAATGGCAGTGGAAAAAGATGTAGTAGTCAATATATTGTATTTAGACAGTTGGTTACTATTTGGAAATAAAACAGCAAGTGAAGATCACCCTAAGGAAAATGATTGATGTATTTGATTTGAAGAAAAGAAAGAAATGTTAAGTGTATTGGGAAAAAATGGTCATGATATAGGAAGGTTAAAGAAGGTTATCTTTGCTACATAGGGTGTATTCAAATCAATAAGAATAATAATTGATCCGGGGGCCTGGGTGGCTCAGTGGGTTAAAGCCTCTGCCTTTAGCTCAGGTCATGATCTCAGGGTCCTGGGATCGAGTCCCACATCGGGCTCTCTGCTCAGCAGGGAGCCTGTTTCCCCTTCTCTCTCTGCCTGCCTCTCTGCCTACTTGTGATCTCTCTCTCTCTCTGCCAAATAAATAAATAAAATCTTAAAAAAAGAATAATAATTGATCCAAAAGAAAAGAAATAAGGAATATGTACAATTTACAAATAAATTAAGGGCCAATGAATATTGGAGTGAAAATATTCAGGTTAAACAGGATATAATCTCTGGCCTAGCAAATTGACAAAGATGAAGAGAATGGCACCCACTGTTGGTGAATACATGAAGGTGGAGGAAATTTAAATTAGTTCAAGTTTTCTGGCAAGCCATTTTCAATACAGATCAAATGCCTAAACACGGGTCTGTCTCTGACTCAGGAATTCTATCTCTACGGCGAATCCCCAGGAATAATCATACATGTGCACGATAATATATACATAAAGACAATTTATCACCAAAGTATTTATAATTGCTAACAGTTGGAAACAACCTAAAAGTTCAGTAATTGGGAATTGGTCCTCTTCAGTTATGGAGCAACCGTACATCGTAACCTTTTATTTTATTTTATATTTTTAAAAGATTTATTTATTTATCTTAGAGGGAGAAAGAGCTCCGGGGAAGGGACAGAGGGAGAGGGAGAGAAAGAAGCTCAAGCAATCTCCATGCTGAGCATGAAGCCCAATGCGGGGCTGGATCTCATGACCCTGAGATCAGACCTGACCTGAAACCAAGAGTCTTGCTCAACGGACTCCGCCACCCAGGTGACCCCCAAATGTAATCTTTTAAACAATATTGAGAAATGAGATGAAATAGTGAGGATACAATGTCTGATAGGAGATAAAATTCTACATTGCATATGTAAAAATATTTGCAGAAAATACTTTTTATTTTTTCCATACTTTGTGACCTTGAATGCGTAAGTCAGAGAAAAAATAATATTTGGGTGCTCACCAGTTGTGGTTATGATGTCATGATTATCACTGTTCTATACAGATTAGATTAAATGTGATCTGGGTTGTCTCCCGCCATTTACATTCTCCCATTGCTTCTCAGTTCACTCTCTGATTCTGTCTTAGGCTTCGCCAGATTTATTTGAGGCTGTAGAGCTGATCTTATTATTGTTATTTTTTTTAATATTTATTTATTTGATGGAGAGAGAGAGTGCACGAGAGAGTGGGGGGAGTGACAGGCAGAGGCAGAGGGAGAAGCAGGCTCCCTGCTGAGCAAGGAGCCCAATGTGGGCTCGATCCCAGGACCCTGGGATCATGACCTGAGCCGAAGGCAGCCGCTTAACCGACTGAGCCACCCAGGTGTCCCCGAGGTTATATTTTTATGAGGGGGCATATGCGATGTTTGCTGCCACGGAGGGTTATAAACTGTATTCCAGAGCAGTTCATCTTCTTCAGAGGATTAGGACGAGCCCCTAATGTTCTACCTATACTTGCTTTTCAAAGGTACAGAGAAAATATTGTGCATTTGAGGATGCTGGAGTCTGAAGAAATGTATTCGTTGTAAACCAAAACAAGTGTATGAGCCGTAAAGACGACAGCACTAAATTGGTCCCAAATACAGCCCTTTACTAACAATGTCTAGGTGTAGTGAAACCAACCAGCCCAATGTCTAGTTAGAGTATGTGTTTCTGCTTTCAATGACTTCTCTACCAAAGGATAACAAGATAATTTGAAGAACATTAAATGATTTTTCTGTTTAATACTTTTGTGCATAGTTATTGTCCTGGATTATGTTTACTTGTCTGACTCTTTGTTATTCAGAAGCCTAGAATTTTAAGTACTTGTCGTTTTTTCCCCTTTGTTTATTTCATTTATTGTAGTCTAGTATTCCCAACAAAATAGGGGTTCTTTATGGTTGTATTTTTTGCTTCCTTATGCATGCATGTGTGTGCGCCCCCCCACGTGTGGGGGGAAGGGCAGAGGGAGAGGGAGAAGCGACTCCCGGATGAGCAGGGAGCCTGATACGGGGCTTGATCCCAGCACCCCGGGATCATGACCTGAACTAAAGGCAGATGCTTAACTGACTGAGTCACCCAGGTGTTATTTTTTACTTCTTAACAACTGTCCAGAAATAATATTTTCTGGTTAATTATGATCAAAAGAGGATGTATGTATGACAGTCTGGGATAAAGCAGTTCTTGGAGCCTTTCTGCAATAAATATCTGTGAGACCATCTTGTAACTTTATTGCTAAGTATTTTCTCAGTTTGTATAAGGTAACATCTGCCCCTTTTATGTCCTTGTTCACATGTTTTTCCCCAACTATTTCTCTTCAAACCATCTAAAAATAAAACTGGAGTTTTGGGAATGCTTATCAGCAATGCACAGTGCATGGCTAGCCAGTTCTGTTAAGGACAGGTCCATCAACAGTAGGGGGATGCCCTGAATGTAGGCCGTCATCAGGATTTGTGACCTGCACTGTGGCTCAAAGGTAGAAAGAAGTTTCGAATAAGGCTTGGTGCTTCAGGTCAACGGGGTCAGTGGATTAGCAATCTGAGACTTTAAATTGTTCTTCTTGGTTTTGCTGATGCTTTTCTTGTCTACTGTTCTGACTGCAAGTGAAAGATAAAGACACCAAAGGGCAATTCAAATCGTAAACCGTAGCACTGCTTCTTAAATTCATCTTCTCAGTATTTTTCAGAGCCTACCAAAAGCCTTGAAGCTTTGCCCCTATCCTCCACTCTTCACCAGCACACCTTCTGTACATATTTTCGTCTTCTTTCTGCCAACACAAGGCAGCCTAAGGCTTGTGTGGCGCTCTCCATTGGGCTTTGGAGGGGAGGGAAGCTGAGTAGTCAGAGGTATTTTCTCTCTTCTGTAGCAGTGGGGTGGGGACAGGAAGAAGGGGAAGGGGAAGATAATAAACATGTATAACAATATCCTTTCTTGTATCCCTGATGCATTTATAACGCAGCTGTTTGTTTTTCCAGGCCAGGGGGGGTCACTTGCCGAACTCTGGTGTGATACTAACCTCATGTCTATCTCTTGGAACCCATAGATACTCAAGGGTTAAACTACCACATTTGCAAGGACACCGGGGTAGTTGGGATGTCAATTTCTACTAGACCAGAAAGTTAAAGGCTCAAGGGCTGAAAGGGGAATTAAAGATAAGATGATGGCCCTCTTTAGTCGTCAGTTGGTCAGAAGCAAAATGAGGTTGTGCCGGTGGGAGTCACGTGGGGTCAGAGTGGGGTGGTTTAGGTGGTTGACAGATTTTTATGAATGGGGAAGGGTACTCTACCAAAGAAATGCAAGAAGGAGCCAGTCCAGCAGCTGGAGAGCTAGTCTCACCTGCTCCCTCATTGGTCTTCAGGAATTAAGGGGTGGGGGGCGTAAGCACATTACTGGTCCCGCTAATAGGGAAGCCTTTGGAGATGGCCGCTGGTTTCCTTGGTGGGAATTTAAGGCTTGGAAGGAACTTGTGCCAAAAACAAGGACTGTAAAAAGAGGAAATTATAAACAAGTAATCTTGAGGCTTGGAAAATGTTGTCTCATTCCCCTGGGTCATCACTGAGAAGAAATTGACCTCAAAATGTGAGAGCATGAGTAAGGGGAGGGAGGCAAGTGATTTGGGCAAATGAGACCATGAAAAGAGCTGATTTACTCAGTAATTTATTTCAGTATTTCGGTAGGTTGTACCCCAGCAGCTTGGAGCATTATAAAAACCAGTGTGCTTTCTTGCATATGGGGATTTCTGAGTGTCTTTTTGAAGTTCTGTGACCTGTTTTAGAAAGTGTGCTTCCAGGGGCACCTGGGTGGTGCAGTTGGTTAAGCAACTGTCTTTGGCTCCGGTCATGATCCCAGGGTCCTGGGATCGAGCCCCACATCGGGCTCCCTACTCAGCGGAGAGTCTGTTTCTCCCTGTGCTGTTGCCTGTGCTGTGCCCTTCTGCTCTCTCTCTCTGTCAAATAAATAAATAAAATCTTTAAAAACAAAAAAAAAAAGGAAGCGTGCTTCTGGCCCTGTGGAAGTATCTGCTGTTGCTGCTGTCCCTCTGTCTGTCCGGTGTAAGGGTCTGTGCAGTCCTGGCTTTCAGAGCAGCTGGTGAAGTCAGACTCGGCTCATTTGTGTGGATGAGCTCCCCTCACCCCGTTTCCCCTCTCAGGCTCAGTACTTGGTGTCCTTCTTTCCCCTCCCTTATCAGCATCTGGCGTCCTCTGTTTGCCCCACACATTGACGTTCTACAACTGATTTATAATTGACTAGACTGTGAATTCCTTACAGGCAAAGGCAAACTTCTAGGATCCAGCAGTGTCTTGGAAGTAATGGGGGTTCAATAAACGGATATTTGCTGAATGAATGGAATGGGAAATCTACCCCCCGAACCCCCGAAGAGAGCATACATTTTAAAGATGACCACACCAAACTGGTAAGTCTCTAACAGGGATTTCAGGAGCATCTGATAGGTTGGAGGAGAGTCTGTGCAGACTTGCATCACAGCAGAGGGTCCTGGTGATACTTTCTGGTGTAGAGGCCAGGAGACACAATTGTTGAATTGAAACTGATCCATTCTAGAAAACAAGGAAAGCTACTGAGCCCAAGGCTTGGGCTCGCTCCAAGATAGACAGTGATGGCATGTTTGGCTAGTTCCCAGCACTGACAGTTGAGACAACCCTGATCTGGTCTTGTGTGACATAAGGCAGCCCTTGAGGTCTTCAATTCCAGGGCCTTGGGGGAACAGCCCAAGCCCTTGACCTCAACCTCTGCCCGGGTCTGGCCCCACCATCACTCTGGCTACCATGCTCCCTGGGAGCCCTGTGGGGGCCAGGGCTGTCTCCTCAGACTCTGCTTCCTGATCTCACTGCCCAGCTAAGAAGGAGAGAAAAATAACTGAACACATCTGCTAATTATGTTCCAGATAGTTTTTTGAAAATATAGAATTAGTGAGGGATAAATGAGCATTAACCATACCTCCTGAGACAAATTCACGTTCTTTGTTTTTTTTTAAATCATCACATTGGCTGATCCCTCACTGGTCAGCAAAAAGTTTTCTCTTTTAGACTTTGGTCTAAAGTCTAAATATCAGGTCTTCTGGCTCTCCGTAAGGTAGGTCATTTGTGACTGGTTGTCGTTATATGATCCCAGGAAGAGTGAGAAGAGATAAGCCTTACAAACCAGTAAGTCCTGCCCCACCAAAAATAGAAATGGCTGGAGGAAAGCAGAGATAGGCAAGAAGGGGGCAGTGGCCTCAATCAATGAGAGAAAATACTAAAGAAATGATTTATGATATTGTTTAAAACCTACGGGCTTTTGAAGTATTCAAGTGAGTGTATTTTTAGCAGATGAAAGAATTAGGAATTGGCATTTGCTAGCAAATGACAGCCGGATGCTCATGATTAATAACAAACAAGTATCTATTGGATGTCCCTTTGCAGTCACCACCCTGAATTCTGAAGGGTTTTCACCTTGAGAATTATAGAGGCCTTGACCTTTTTTTCAAGAGTAAGGAAAGGCAAGAGAATAAACAATATACATAAAAAATCCAGAGCCAGCAGCAGGGCTAGAAAAATTATCTAAAAATACAGTCAGATTCTTCTTAAAGAGTTGTGGGAATTTCCTAATTTCTCGGTCAAAGGTCTCATCTTCACATCCCTATTCTTAGGAAATACTTCTTACCCCATCTTCGTGTCCCTGTTCTGATGCCGTTGCCTTTCTGGGAATGGGACTGGTGGAGTGACCGGATGGCAGGAAATCCTAGGAGTGGGGGTGGAAGGGCTGGGAGGGTCTGGAGGACCACAGAGACTGGTGAGAGTTCCAGGCGGTGGGGGGGGTGGGGGTGGGACAGAATAACAAAATAGTTCTTTCATCACAGCTGCATGCTGGAGGGCTATTGATTAGGAGGTAGTGATGTTTTTTGAGGGTTAAAATCAGCTTTAGAAATATTCCTGGCACGTATGGCATGGAGCACTGGGTGTGGTGCATGAACAATCAATCTTGTAACACTGAAAAAATAAACATATTTGGGGGAAAAAAAATATTCCTGGACTACCTTTCCAGGGCCAAAAAAGCGTTTTTTATATCATGTCTTTTGACTTAACTGTTGTAATAAAGGAATTGGTTTGAATGATGGTTCTAGATTCTGGAGACAGTTCTTTGATATTGTTTTAGTCATATCCCAAATTCCTACCTTGCCGGATCCACAGACGGCATTTAGTGTAACGATGGTAAAGCAGAATAACGATCTCCCAAAGGTATCCGCCTCCTTAATTCCCCAGTCCTGTCAATAGGTTACCTTATGTGGCAAAGAAGACTTTGTTAAGGTGATTGAATTAAGGATCTTGAGCTGGGGAGATTTTCCTGGATTACCTGGTGGGCTCGATGTAGTCGCACATGTCGTTATAAGGGAAAGAGGGAGGCAGGGTGGGGGGGTCAGAGGCGAACAGGTCAGTACAGAAGCAGAAGTTGGAGTGGTACAAAGGGGACCACAGAAGCTGGAAAAGGCCAAGAACGGACTTTCCCCCAGAGCCGGTAGGAATACAGCTCTGCCGACACGTTGATGGTAGCCTAGTGAGATAGCCTAGTGAGATTGGTAGCCTAGTGAGATTTTGGATCTTAAGAAATATAAGATGATAAGCTTGTAATTCGTTATGGCAGCAATAGAAAATGAATACAGTAACTGTATTTTGTAAAATATCTACTAGTTAAGTAAATGTTTGCAAGTCAATGATGTTTGGGGAGAGAGGACGTTCTTTCCCTTGACTTAAAGTTTCCACGTGAAGGGTATCAATTAGTGTTAACACTCTTGGCCTGACCACCTCCAGGAGAGTGGAGAGAATCAGAGTGATCTGATTGCTAAGTGTGGGAACAACACCTGGGCGTGCCTTGCTTCGCCCTCCCACTTCCCCTTTGGGTTCTGTCTGCCCAGAAAAGTACCTTCTGCTCTCTCTTTGGATACAGAGTCTTTGTTTTCCAATACTTTTGTGTGTGTGTGTCGTGGATAAGAAGCCCACTGTTACCCACATGCCTAAGCACATTCTGGTCTTTTTCTGTTGGAATCTTTTTTCTCAAGCAGGGAAAAGAGATCTTACTTATTGAATCCACTGAAACAACTCATCACAGATAAGCTTTCTCTTTTCCTTGAATAACTTATTTGTCATTATTTCATTTAGTTATTATGTCTTGCTTAGTTCCAGAGAGTATTTAGGATACCCTATAATACATTATAATTAAAAAAGAGGAGCAGGGGGAAAATGAAGGAGGGACTGATTAGCTGAAACTAGACTGGGCTTAGAATCATGAGAGTCTCCTCTGGGGCTGGCAAGGGTTGAGGCTGGGGAGGCTTACAAATCAGACTCTGAGCTTCTTATTGGTCAAAGCAAGGAGGAAAGCCTAATTGATTAATGATTGATTGAATCATTGTAGAATCAAAATTGAATGATTTATGGACTATGATAGCAAAATGCCAACAGGTCACACAAGAGAAACATAACTATACGTAGAACTGAGACTGAGGGAAAACTTCCTCTGGGGCTTCATAAAGAGAATGCTTATAGAATGTAGGGAATAGGATTTTAAACGCTATGTTGAGTAAACATGGCAATACACTTCATGATCTATTTTTTACAGTATCCCTCTGTGTAAGTAAATGGCACAATAAAACACACTTCTTTTATTTACATTGAATATTTACTGAGCATTTACTATGGGTCAGAGAAGGTGGTGCTGGGTGACCAAAACAGAATTTTCCTATTCTTCAGGGCGTTTATGGCCTAGAGGGGGAGCCAGATACCATAAAAAAAAATAACCACACACCGGAAAGATACCAAGTCAGGCACTGAGAGAGTATAGGGGATTCACTTTAGATTAGGGGTATTAGGGGTCAGGGACAACTCTTTGAGGAAGTGACTTTAAGCTGAGATTGTAGCAATAAGTAAAGTGAGCAAAGCAAAGACTGTGTGTGTAGTGGGAAGAGATCAGGGGTCTCTGTGTGTGTGTGTGTAAGGAAGAGAGAACAACACGCACAGAAGCCCTGAGGTAGAAAAGATGTGCAGGAAATGAAAGGCCAGGGTAGTCAGCGTGTAGTAAATGAGGGGAGTGAGCAGACAATGGCCGGGAGAGCTTGTGTGTTTTGTAGCATGAGCACTTGGAAGCCTTTGAAGGTTTTTGAGGAAGGAAGTGACATGTTCTTATTTATATTCTAAGAAGCTCACCCTGGCTGCTGGCTGCTTTGTGACAACAGGCACTTGGGGACCTGTTCTAGTGGCCGAGGAAGATGGTGGTAGCTTAGCTCAGGTGATGGCAGCAGAGATGTGACCTGTCTATGGTGGTGAGGGCAAAAGCATGCAAAGATTAGTGGCTGGCTATTGATCTAAACATTTCTCCCTGTTTCTGAACTTGATTTAATACTTAATCAATGTTAGCTGTGTCTTAACTGATTGACTGTAGCATTTAAGTTAGTTATATGTGCAAATTGGACATGTTTCCTAGGAGACACTTCATCTCTAACAAGGTTGTACTTAGAGCTGTGGTTCTCAACCTTGCCTGTGCCCTGGACCAATGCTCACAGGATCTTTGGGGCTGAGACCTAGGTGTAGAAATCTCCACAACCTCCCCAAATGATCACACTGTGTGGCCAAGATTAAGAACCACTGATTTAGAGCATTAGATTGATGATGAGGGGTAACACATGGGATGAGAATTAAATCCGATATATAATGTTGTAAACAAGGTGGAGAATGGATATGTCTACTAATGTGAGGTTTGGATGGAACCAACTATTTGCAGTTTTCTCTACACGGGGAGATTTAATCGTGATCAACCAAGGAAACTAACATCCTTGCAAATACTTTAACTTTCAGTAGCTCTTGTCAAATTCATCTGAAGCCTTGAACTTATAAATAAAGGTGACTTCTTAGGCACTGCATGAATCAAAGTGTAGGCTAATTGGACATGAAAGGCTTTGCTTCTAAATCACTGCCAGAGACCAGCAATTTTGAGCATATGGTGGCTTCTCAGTGGTGGTTTTTAACAGAAAAATCAGCCTGAATTCTGTTGCTAGGGGAAAATTGCCAGGGCTTCACACTTGTTAGCCCTCACGTATGAGAAATGATTCATGCATGCACTGAGTTGTGAGTTCCCATTATCCTGCCAATTCTTCAGAGGCTATTATCTCTGTAGGGATAGGGAGTGGAGTGGATATACCTTGTTTCTTCAGCACCAATTTCCTACCTTCCTCCGTTTCCTAAAAATGCCCTGAGATTCTCAGCATTATGCAGAGGGCTCTGACTGGTTGCAAGAGTGAGCTGGGATTACCGTAAGCCTGTCACATATTCTGTATCCCTATTTTGTTGACTGATTGGGAATTAGCACATGACCCAAGTCAGACCAATTGGGACCAACAAGACTCAATTCAAGGTCCTTTACTTGAGCTATAGAATGGACCTCCTTCTGGCCAGAAGGGAGTGAGTAAGGAGATAGCTCCAGAAGCTACTGGTAGCCATTTGGAACTAGGAAAAGAAATCTGACAGTGGAACCAGTGTTGAAAAGGCAAGTTGAAAGATGTTGTTTGAGTCACGTATCAGATTTCATCTAAAGCTAGGACTCTGGGCACCTGGGTGGCTCAGTCAGTTAAGCCTCGGGCTTTGGCTCAGGTCATGATCCCAGGGTCCTGGGATCGAGTCCCATATTGGGCTCCTTGCTCCATGGGGAGTCTGCGTCTCTTTTTCATTTTCCCTCTGTGCTCTCCAATCTCACTCTCTCAAGTAAATAAATAAAATCTTAAAAAAAAAAAAAAGCTAGGACTCCTCCTGTAACTTGCAGTGATGCGAGCAGTTACTGTGTCCCTTGTTCACTGTGGCTCCGACGGACAATATATGTTGAATGAATGAATGGTAAGCAGAGGAAAGAGAGCAAGATTAGGAGAGAAATCAGTATGGAATTTATGTAATTTCAGAAGAAAAGGTCATTTTCAAAGACACCAAATCTCATCATTTTTCTGACTATGAAATCTCCTTGAATTAGCGAAGTATGGAATTTCCTTCTAATTACCTTACAGTGACAAAGTGAGCTAAAATGGAAAAGAGTGATAATAAATATTAATCTGACCATGAGGCGGATGGGAGGGAGCCCATCCTTTTTCCATAACACTAGTATCGAGGGGCATCTGACTCAGATTTAAGGCATGGAAGTCAGTAAGTTCCCAAGCTGAAGTATTTTATTATTTCCTTCGCTTTACAAACAGTTCACTTCATTTAATTGCATTTACCTTGACATAAATTATCAAAATTATGTCTATATATGAATTTGTAGAGTCATTATATCATGAAAGAAAATGTATTATTCACCTGTTTCAATATACTAATCAAAAGATAAATATACTTAGTCAATGATCCACATCATAATTTGTTACCTTATTGTGAGTTATAAGGATACTTTATATAAAGAATCTATTCCATTTCATCTATAACATGTAGGTGAAAAGAAGGCAAAAGGAAAAAGATCTCTATGATGACCAGTGATCAGACCAGTAATGGTTTCTACCCAAGGACACATTCAAATATGAGAGAGAGAGACAATTCATTTATAAATGAGAAAAAAGATAGTTTTGCATTTGCCAATAAAAGCTTATACATAGTGTCTTCCAGGACACTATGCAATGAAAATTTTCATCATTTCTTCCCTTCTTTATTTTTTTTTCTCTATTTTTTGCCCTAGTCACTAGAGAAATCTAGATTCTGGGCCTATGGAAAAGGGGGAAGTAGAGAAAATAATAAACAGAGGGTAGGGTCTGCAAAGGTTTTAATTTCAAATATCATGCTTTGGAAATCCAGAAACCCTTGGTAAAATAAGCAAGTACCTGCCAGGTTTTGAAGCCCAAGTGCCGGCCACCAGGAATGCTGCTGTAGAACTAGGAACTAGGAACTAGTTAGCCTAGTTACTAGTTAGTAACTAGGAACTAGTTACTAGTATGAACCAGGTAGCCGCTGTAGGATGTCCCCGTCCAAGTCTCCTGCTGAAGAGACTTGTTGAGGGTCTAAGGAGCCACTACAACCCTGAATGTCTACACTGGGAAAACCTCAGTGTGTTATTCCATCACAACCTACACAAAGTTACTCTGCTCTGTTCTTCACTTCATCTAACAATAAGGCCCAAGACCCATCTGTTCCTTGGGAACCTCCCTGATTGGCTCTACTTCTTTCTGATCCCAGCCTTGTTCTCCATCCCCTTCCATTCTGTCTCCAGACCTGTGATGTGGAGCTGGGTGGAAACACAGAGAATAGTTAAAGGGAATTAATGAGCCTATTTCCGCTAAGGGCTGATACTAAGATCTCTTATAAGCCGGTAAACAGATTGTGATCTGAAGTTTGTCCAGCTGAATTTGCTGCTTGGAGTAGTATAGTCTCCCCACCCCCATCAATGTTTAGGTTTCTAGGCTAGCCCACCATAGCACACACTACAGCTGACTTCTTATAAATTTATATGAAAACAGTAGTAGAAAATATTCTTACTCCACACACTGTTAAACAGAAAAAAATTGCTAAAACTGTATCTTGAATCTTAGTGGGCAAAGGAAAGCTAGGTGCAAGAAACAGGAGGAGGGAACTAATGGGATTAATAATAGCTGACAGTCACCGCGTACTTGCCATGTGGACAGTGTGCTAAGTGCTTTATGTGAATCATCTCATTTAATTTCTCATTTTAAGAGTTAAGGGGAAAAAAAGTCTCAGGTTATATGATTTCCCCAAGAACAAACTAGTAGTAAGAGTCAGTAGGCTTGTGTAACTTCAAAGCCCAAGCTTTACCCACTCTGTGGTTTTGGTAGAGAGTCTGAATAAAGCTTCTGGAAACTTACGAGCCCCTTGATGTCACTGGCTTATTATTAAGGCCAATTTTCTTAAACTCAGACTCTTGAGTTTTTTTTTTTTTTTTATTATATATCATCTTTTTAGCTTACACATGAAATGAGAGAGGAGAGTCTGAAAGAGAAAGATTTTGAAGCCCAAGGTGAAAGGCAGGGGTTGAGATGAGTGGAGGGAAGCAAAGACATGAGGAGAAGGAGTGGGGATTGAGTGCTGGAGAACGTGATGGGAAACAGGCATGGGGTTGAGCCCAGCTGCCTTGGTTGTTGCCAGGAGAGAGCTGTAGTCGGAGGAGGGAAGAGGAGATACTCCTAAGCTGAGGAAACATTAGGAGTCCTTGCCCTAACTATGGAATCTCCTCTAGGGTTAGGAAAAGGTCATTAATCATCTAATAGTAACACCAGCTGCATGGGTAATAAGTGTCAAAATGAGGATTAGAATCCAAGCCTGCTTGAATTCAAAGCCTGGGCTCTAACCACTCCTTTTTGACGTCCTGGATGGTCTGCACTACTGTGTGTGGCTGTGGCTGTCTTCTAGGACGTCCCTGCCATTGGTGGTTATGGATTTTAGAAGTTTGCCAGACCCATCTGGCATTTGGCCAGAAAGAGATCATAGTCCCAGATTTATCCGCTGGTCTATGCTCAGGTCAGATTTGGACATCTTAAAAATATATATCTATTTTCTAAATATATCCTGTGTATTAATGTAGCCAATTGAATCTTTTAGCTTTCTTCTCAATGAAGCAAAACAATCTTGTACTTATTCCCATTATTGAGTTTACACCATAATGACTCAAGGGTAAGACAAAGTAATGCTGAGAAACAGCACCAAAAGTAGAGGGGTACTGCTTTACTACCTTAACGAATCCAGAGTCCTTTACCACTAGATGGAAACAACTTGGGTTTAACATTTCCATAGATGTGATTGAGGACATTTTGTTTTTTTTAGTTATTCAGTGACTTGATATTGCTGGATCGATTATCAATAATTGACAAATTATTCAATTTTGTTCTTTATGTGTTCATTATTGTGCTTTTCCAGAAACCCCCAGTAAAGGGGGTTACTAAAACAAATATAAGATTTTTGTAAAGTGAGGAGATCAGGTTGAAGAAAAATTAATGCAGGAAAAATTAAGTGAAGACAAATGTTATTGTGCAAAATAGTAATCTAAGCTGTACATGGACTTGTGAGAAGTAGAACACAAATTTGTTGGCACCTGGGTTGCTCAGTTGGTTAAGCGACTGCCTTCAGCTCAGGTCATGATCCTGGAGTCCCGGGATCAAGTCCCACATCAGGCTCCCAGCTCCATGGGGAGTCTGCTTCTCCCTCTGACCTTCTCCCTTCTCATGCTCTCTCTTGCTCTCTCTCTCTCTCAATAAATCTTTTAAAAACACACACACACAAATTTGGTCCTGCTATTTCTACAGCCAATGTGAGGAGGGTTATGGGACAACTCACAATGTACATGTGATCCATCATATAGTTAAGGACACTGATGTGCAGAGAGGGTCAACAAGCCAGAAAACCCTGGATTTGTATTTAAATTCATGTCTCTCTGACTCCAAGCTCATGCTGTTTTCAGTAAGCCATGCTGCTTTTGTGAATATCCATGTATGAGTGGATTCGATCAGAAACCAGTATAAAGCTTTGCTTACTTGAAAACTCCCTTACTTTTTGAAAATTAATTTTTATGTAGTTTTATGACCTTGGGAAAATTAATTAATGGATTTGAGTCTCAATTTTCTTGTTTTTGAAACCAGTATCTTAACACTTAAGGAATTGTTGTAAGGATTAGAGATAATGTGTAGACATCTCACTAATAAAATGCTTGAGATATGATAGGGTTTCAAAATGGTGGCTGTTACCAGTTTCCAAAGCTGCTCATTTTCGACCAGACATTTCCTCAGTTTGATAACGTCCCTCATAGCGTCACAAACTAGAAAGCTAACATTTCTTTTCTTCTTGCAATGTGTGAACTGTCAAGCACTTTTTCTGAGGACCTTGTGTCTCACATATTCCTCCCCAGGAGCCTGTGAAGTCAGAGCTCTATTGTCCCCACCTTTGAGATGATAGACTGAAGATGAGAAGTTAATAAAACCATCTGTTTCAGAAATGAACGTGGTACACGTTGTGGGTAGGAACGGGTACTGTTGATCAATCTGTATTAGTCAGTTGTAGGAGTTCATCTGTAAAACATGCTAGTCATGAGGCCGGCCTTTTAGTGACATATCAGAGATGGTGCCTGTTGTGCAACTGTGTCAATGACCGCCATTCATCTTGGAAGAGTCTATGACTCTGACATTCTAATTCAAAAGAAGACCACCACTCCAGAGTAGTCACTGTTACTGTTGTGTTTCCCATATCGCCTCTGAAGGAGTCAAGAGGGAAGCCTTCCTTAATGGCTGAGGAGTTATTTTATGGCAATATTTTTCAGGCTATTCTGACCATTTAGGCAGAATGTGGTGGGTGGGTCACTGTGTGGGGCATTGCGTCAAATCCTTTGCCAGTGCATTAGAAATAGCAAGTTTTATGCAAGTATGTTACTCCAAAGAGCAGGAGAATGAAAGGAGCTAGTTTTGGTGCCATGGTGGATCACTCTAATTGAGACACCAGTTAGTGATGCCATCTGGGTTACTGAAAGAAAAATAGGGGGAAAAACACTTTTCTCTCCATGGCTTTTAGAAGGGCTTGTTCAGATTGGAAGTGGGGAGAGTCTGGAGGCATATTTTATCACCTTTTTCCACTGGGAATTTTTCTTCAATTAGTTTTTAATATAAATTGAAATAATAACAAGAAGGTGCAAGTGCCATAATTCTCCACTTGGCCACCCAATCATTTTGAATACTTTTGTGCTCACAATATATATTCTGGTGTCCCTGGGAATCCGGTGGGTTCCTTGTATTTGATGATATGGATCACACAGCTCAGGCCCTCTATTGGTTTGAACTGTAAAACTCAGTAGGAGATGAGTGAGTTTCAAGTGAGTTTGAATTATTTGCCAGAGATTTTGTTTTCTTTTTTATTAAGATTTTATTTATTTATTTGTCAGAGAGGGAGAGGGAGACTGCACACAAGCATGGGGAGCAGCAGGCAGAGGGAGAAGCAGGCTCCCCACTGACCAGGGACCCAACACAGGGCTCGATTCCAGGACCCAGAGATCATGACCTGAGCTGAAGGCAGATGCTTAATGACTGAGTCACCCAGGCGTCCCTACCAGAGATTTTATTTCTATAAAAATACTGCATGTAGCAAATAATTGTGGCCATTTAATTTTAAATCTCTGCATTACCTCTCTTGTATAACTATAAAACATAACTGCTTGTATAGGTCTGTTGACAGATGCATTTGGTTTGGATAAGAGCTTATGGATTTTTCTCTCAAAATGGCAGTGGAGAATGGCTTATTTAAGGAGAATTATGGCAAAGAAACTTACGGTGATTGCTAGTGTGTGCCGTTTCATCAGTACCCAGCTTCTTAAAGTGGGTTTGAGTAACAAGGCAGAGAAAAGGGGTGCTTCTTCCTGCAACATCAGCTCCCAATAAAACAGCTGGATGACAACATTTCATTCTCACATTAGAACGAGGAAAGATATAATGGGACAGAATGCCACATTCATAAGGCTATTAAAGGAAAATCATGAAACTCTAAAGAAATTGTCTACCTGTCACTGCTAGGTACGTCCCTACCCCCATTGCTCCCTGCCTCCTGCTCCTACTATTTCCAAGTTGCTCCGTTTCCTTTGGGCTTACCACCAAAGGATTTACTTTGCAGTCGTTTCTACCAAACGACTACATTTGGTAGAAACCTTTGAGAGGAACTGGTGATTCCACCAGGACCCTTGAATTCACTTGACGGCAATGTGTTCTTCAAAGTGAGATCCTTATACCATTTATTCATTTATCTTCCTAACGTGGAATCTCCTGGCCTGCATATAAGTTAGCTTGACATTGAGCTACAGAACCAACCAGCACTGGAAGGGGCTGTGCTTCTGCAGACACCCCACAGGCCCCAGGCTGACTTTGCAGTGGGCCCAGCCTGCACTTTCTCCTCTTAAGTTCTTAACAATGTAACGAACTGCTCTGCGAAGTTAACTGGATATTGATGTCCTTGTCATCTGCAAAGTGGCAGAAAACACATAAACGTAGTTAATGTGAGTATCTTTTGCTTGTACTTCCTTTTCTTTACATCAATAAATCCTAAACCTTCCCTTGAAGTCACTAAATGCTACTGGCAAGTCATTCTTCTGAATATGTGCCCAGAGACAAGGGGAGTAAGTATTTGTTTAAAATATAAAAACAAAGCCTGCAAGTTGGTGATGGGATTAGAAATCTCTTCCTCTCTTCCTCTTTCTCCATTGTGATTATGGTTGTATCAAAGACTTGGGAGGATACAAACAGTTTTTTGGTCCCTGTTTTGCCAGAGAGCTTGGAGGATGGATGGTCAATACTATTAGGATGGCGTTGCATTTTTGACTTGCTGTTTAAAATTAACACTTTTTTGGGCGTCTGGGTGGCTCAGTGGGTTAAAGCCTCTGCCTTCAGCTCAGGTCATGATTTCAGGGTCCTGGGATCAAGCTACATATGGAGCTCTCTGCTCAGCAGGGAGCCTGCTTCCTCCCCTTCTCTCTCTGCCTGCCTCTCTGCCTACTTCTGATCTCTCTCTTCTCTGTCAAATAAATAAATAAATAAATAGAATCTTTAAAAAAAAATAACACTTTTTAAAAAATGCAGACCTCCATTGACTGTGGAATGAACGCATGTATGGTGTGGCCTTCCAATATGCAAGAGCTGTCCCCTGGGTAGCCTTTGTGAGCCACTCTAGGGAACTGATCATAACTGCAAAGGAACTTTCCTGTGCAGGCTGTGGTATCTGGAATTTATATTAATCATTACTTCTCATGAGCGCTCTGGGAAGAAAGCAAGTGAAATATTGACAGACGACTTGCGATGTGTTGAGTTTGAAATCAAAAGCTTTCACAAATGGGAAAACAAATACATTGGAATCCTGTTATAAATGTCTTCGATGACCTGTGGGGTTTTTTTTGTTATTGTCGTTTTGTTTGTTTGTTTTTAAGTAAACTCTGCCCCCAACTTGGGGCTGGAGCTTAGAGCTGGGAAATCAAGAGTCACGTGCTCCACCAACTGAGCCAGCCAGGCACTCCTTAAATATCTTACTTTCATTAAATAAGTTGGATTAATTTTCTTTCAAAAATCTAGTTTCATGAAAATCCCGATATAACTTGATTTCATTATGTTCTTACTTGTTCTGAAAAGCCAGTAGGTATTTACGCAGTATCCATCGTGAGACTTAATAACAAGATTATAAGGTGGTCCTATAGTTTTTGGGCTTGGTTGTTTTTCTTTGCATTTGAGCTGGGCATTCATCATCTTCTCCCTCCCTTACTGCTTTTGCCATGTATTCAATTTAAATATCCAGTATCTTTCTATGTACTCACTATTTCTCTTCTGCTGTCCAAAGCCCTCCACATCTTTAGCCATATCATTTTTTTTCCCTCTGAGATCAATCAACCCGCAAGTATTTTATATTGTTGCTGTAACAGGCTTTGCAGGAATTAAGCTGTGATTCCTAAAGGAATGGGGAAGATTTCTGTCCAAACTGCTGCATATAACAACTAATAGAGTAATATTTCATGCCAAAAAGTACTTAATGGTTTTGATGACGGTAATAAATAACTACATTAGAAAAGAATGGGATCTTTACTTTCTATCTTTTAAACACAAGGAAACTTAGACTATTCCAGAAAGATAGTATATTCTCATACTTTTATTATTAAGACTTTTTACGTTTTTGTTTGACCATGAGTCACCTCCCAGCCTTTGCTTCTTTCTATGAACCAAATCCAATTCCTTTAGGGTTTTTTCATGAGCCTTATTTTCAATATTATAAATTGTTCAGTTTACCATTCCACCATAGTCACAGAGTATTTACTGTACAGAATAAAATATAAAAGGCCATGATAATTTATAAAGGCAATGCAGGTCAGGGTCATTGTTCCTGAGGATTGGAAGTAGTGGATTCAGATAGCCACAGAAGTTTCTATTTTAGTTTTTTAGAATTTCATCTCTGGAGCTGACTTGCATGATGACCCTTTCCGCTGCCCTTAAGTCCAAAAAATATAACACATGGATTGGTGGAGAACCTTCTGTTTCTCTTCCTCTACTCATCTTGAGAGAAGTCAGCTTTCACCTATTTTTGTCCTGTAAGTAGATAGCTGTGACCGTCAGAGAATTACAGCCCAGGCATCCTGACCCGATTCTCTTAACCCCTGAAGTGCAGAAGAAGCTGCTGACAGGGGCAGTCAGTCTGTCATGTCAGGGTCTGACAACTAAATGAGTGGTTCTGGTCAAAGCAACTTTCAGAAACAACTTGAGGCCATTTTAATTTCCCAGAGGTATCAGTAAAAGTACTTGGACTGCTGACTTCTAATATTGTAGAATGATGCAGGACCACAAAGGGTCTATGAGGCTCCCCTGAAGTCTCTCTGGTGATATGGGTCAAATTTGTTGGATGAACTCTCTTTTCACTTTCCACTTTAAAGTGATTTGTTGTTCATTCAAATAAGTTGTGTTTAGCAGAATGTAATGACCTAGAAAGGTCATAGGATGGGTTTGGGCCCTCATTCATCCAGCCCCCAGCCTAGGGTGTGATAAGGCAGTGTGGTTTTGCGGTTATGAGCATGAGTATGGGATGTCAGCTCTGCTCACTGGCTCGTAGATGACACAACTGGGCACATTGCTTAATGGTCTTGCATTGTTCTCATCTCCAGAAATGGAGAAATCACAGTCCCCTCCCAGGATCACCGTGAAAATGTACTGATAAATACAAAAGTTCTCCTCACGGTTCCTGAACCATGAATGGTGCGCCATAAATTCCATGCTGACTGTGTTATTGTCCTAAGCATGACCAAAAGTACACAGCTCCAGACTTTCCCTGACCCTGATTTTTGGAAAGCTAACTTTAACCACAAACTTTAACTAACTTTAACCACCATGCTAATGATGGCTGTTGCTTTAACTAATTTTTCAACTTCCTAAGCATGGCCTAGTCTGAACTCTATTTTTTTCCTATTCCTGAGTGAAACAAAGACACAAACAAACAAGCAAGCAAAGGATAGGAGTTACCTTTAATACCTCTAAGATGAATCTCACTTCAGCTTTCTGAATATACTTGAACTCTATATTCCCCCCACCCATCTCCCATCTCTCACTTAGGAGTTATCCAGAAAAAATTTTTCCATGAAAGATTTGCTAAGTTAGGCCATGATCTGCTAGTTGAAACCAAGGCCAAGAGGCAAACCCATTATAGGGACTCTAAAATGTGTTGAATATGGTCTGAATCTCACCAATGCTTGGCAGCAGGGCAAAGCCAGGTGGGAGAACAACCAGGCTTAAGTGGCAAGGAAAATGCCTCTGACACCTAAGTTGTACTTGCTAAAGAATGAGAAGCATGTGAGAAATCCCTTGATCTCACGATCTCACTGTGCTGAGCTAACAAGACCAGGTGTGACGGAGATGGTCGGATGATACACCTCAATTAATTCAGCCTCACCTTCAAATATGGTCAAACTTATGATAAAATCTGAAATGAATACCTAAATTTTCATCAGCATTTCTCAATGCTAGCTCTTGATTTTTTTCTATATTTAGAAACTATTTGGAAAATTGAACATGAAATTACCCTTTGAAGTCATAATTAAACTGAAACCTAACAAGAGTGTAATTGGAGGTTTTGACTAATAGCTAGCAGAATGTCGTGTCCCACACCACTCTCCTGCTGTTGGCCTAAGGGAGACCAGGAGGATTTCAGAAATCATACTGACTGTCAAGAGCAAATGTATTTTAATATTTAAAATTAAAATTTTCCAGGGACTGGTATTGATCTGACATATACTGAATACCAGGGAGTGGTATTGAAACATTCATACTGTTTCAAGTGCTGTGTAGAGTACTTGGAAATGAAAGACAATTATCTTTTTATGTTTGAAAGTTTTTTCTCATGAGATAAACTGAGCTGGTTAATGTTTTGTCAAATCATGCTTTCTAGGTTACATCATCTTGTTTCCTGCTAGCATCAAGCTTTTTTTTTTTTAACAATAGAGAAACTCTGATTTTTTTCTCTTGCTATTTTCTCTTATTTCTATAGGCAAACTGTATCTCATGAAATATCCTCTTTGTCAACTCAAGGTCCATTGACATAATGTTTCCCATAGAGTGTGTGTGTCTGTCTGTGTGTGTGTGTGTGTGTGTGTGTGTGTGTGTGTTTCAGAGTTCTTTCTACAAAGAGAGAATTTTGGAGCCTTCATTGCTTTTTGGCCCCGAGAGAACATTTCATGCCACATACAGACATTGGAAAGAACATCCCAAAAGTCATTCAGCTGGTCCATTTACCATCTTGTTTCACATAGCAGGTTTCGTTGACAAGGCTTTTTGATCAAAGCAAAGGAACTATGCCAAGTGATTCACAACCCTTGTAGCCTCTCCTAGAACTTACAGCCTTTCTTGGAACTTGCTAGCCATTTAAGAGACTTTCTGGAGTCAGGGTAAGGAAAATAGATGTAGAAGGGAAGATGTGGTGTATGTAGAAAAATGCAGAAGCAACTTAAAGCCTTTGTGAGAACTGCATTTATCTTTTAGAACATTGAAATAATGAAATGTGTTTATGAAAGAGAATTTCTTCCATGTGTCCCACATGACATTTTTCCCTGGGGAAAGATCTATCCAAGCAAAAAAAATTATTTGTTAAAAAAAGTAATGAATTTGTGGTTAGATATTTCCTTTCTGGGAGAAAATAATGCTATTTATTTTTAAGGTCTTCTGGAAGGTCTTCTGGAAGGTTCTAGAGTAGGATTAGCTAATTGAATCTTCTGATTTAAACACAGTTCCAGAGTTAATCAGAAACAAGCACTGCCATCTCTGTATCACTTCCAACAATAGACTTATGTTTATTTTTTATTATTTTTAAAAGATTTTATTTATTTGACAGAGAGAGACACAGCGAGGGAGGGAACACAAGCAGGGGGAATGGGTGAGGGAGAAGCAGGCTCCCCGCCGAGCAGGGAGCCCTATGTAGGGCTCGATGTGGGGCTCTATCCCAGGACCCTGGGATCATGACCTGAGCCGAAGGCAGACACCTAACAACTGAGCCACCCAGGCACCCCAGACTTATGTTTAACCGAACTTACCATCTCAATTTGAAAAAATATATGTGGCAGCACAGGGAACAACTATGAATAAAAAAACAAAAAAACAAACGACTTTCTCCAAAATAGATTTCATCCTGATTTTTTGTTTTGAAAATTTGGAAACATACTGAAAAGTTGAAAGAATGATAAGAACACATTCTCCCTCCCAGCCTAGATTCAATAATGTGAATGTTTTACTGTGTATGCTTTCTATCTCCATGTCTATGATGCATACAGTTTTTCTCCCTGAACTCCCTAAACTGCAGAGCCATATCGATGACATTTGACCCATAAGCACTTTAGCAAAAATGACATCTCCTCCCAAATCACAATACTATTATTATATGTAAGAAATTCACCTTAATTTCATAATTAATCTAAATTATTGCATTTTAAAATGCCCTTTATTGTCCACACATGTCTTCAGTAGCTTTTTTTTTTTTTTTAAGTCAGGATCCAATCAGGTTAAAATACGGTGTTTAATCAAGAGTGGTCTCTTACTTTTTCCCTCCCTACATTGCTTTTATTTACTTATTTTGAAGAATCTAGACCAGTTTCCCTATGGAATGTATTATATTTGAAATTACTAATAGTTTTGATATGCCTTCTGATCATTTAGAATCACAAAAGAAGCAGCCTAAGAACTTAGTTTAATGTGTTGGTAAACGGGAGTTACAAAAAGCTCTTATATTAGTATAGAAGCCTCAGGAGATTTAGATTAGACGGAGTAAATTTGGCAGGAAACAAAATAGTATTTTGGGATCACAATGTTTCCAAGTTTACCGATTTTTAAATATTCTAAAGTCAAAAGAGAGGGAAATGATTTCTTTAGCGGGCCATCATTCTTCAGTGGATATGTGTAGCGAATGGCCGGGAATGGTGGTTTGCAGCTCACAGGAGAAATTGCCGTTAGAGAAAAAAGTTGTGTGTGTAACAGTGTGGATTGAGAACTGTGGGGACAGGAGACCTCACCTGTCCTTCCACATGTACAAGTTTATATATGTTTTTTTAAAAAGATACACATGGAAAGTGGGACGTGAGAAAAACCGTCTATGATTTATTTCGTCTCTTCACATATGAAAGTATATATAATTATATGTGTGTATATGCATTGCATGTCTGTATTGTTTAGATTTGAACAACCAGAAAACAGCATTACTGTTCCTAATATAGATAAAGCATATCTCTTTGGAATCAGATATTTTATATTGACGTGAAAGGGGGATTCATAAGTAATGTTGGCAATGTTCAAATAATCTCTGTAGTTTCCTTTTTTTCATTTACTGATGGAATTATTAAGCACTTACAATGTACCAGGCAGTATACTTGAGGCAGGAATGCAAAGGTGAACAAAAGAACATGATTCCTCTCCTCGAGAGGTCACAGTCTATGGGGAGGAGGCAGAAACGTACTAAGTTATCGCTGTATGCCACTTGGTATAATAAAGGGACATACAAGGTGCTATGTGCTTGACCCACAGCAGACACTCAAAAAAACATTTTAAAATAAATGGATTAATGAAGGAATCAGAGTGGGAATCATCTAGTGATTCCTAGAACTGGAGAAATAAAAGGTTATAAGAAGGAGGTAAAGTTTAAGCTGTGTCTTAGAGGGTGTACAGGAGTTTTCCAAGGGACGAGGCTCGTTGAACATACTAGGTGGCTTGTACAAACAAGGAAGCAAGAGTATAGGGAATATACATAGTTCAGTCGGTCCAATGTCAGGGTTCACATGGAGTGGTGGGGTGGGGATGTGGTTGAAAAGTGGAGTTGGAGCACAAACAATGAAGGACAACTCTATTCTGGAAATGGTTGGGGGCCAGTGAGGGATATTGAGTAGAAAATTGATGTATTTGGATTTTTTTTAAAAACCTATCTGATGATGGCAGAGAATGAACTGAAGGAGGGAAGAGCTGATTAAGAAGCTCTTATAATAGGGGTGCCTGGGTGTCTCAGTGGGTTAAAGCCTCTGCCTTCGGCTCAGGTCATGATCTCAGGGTCCTGGGATCGAGCCCCACATTGGGCTCTCTGCTCAGCAGGGAGCCTGCTTTCCCCTCTCTCTCTGTCCGCCTCTCTGCCTACTTGTGATCTCTCTCTGTCAGATAAATAAAATCTTAAAAAAAAAAGAAGCTCTTATAATAATCCCCAGAAGAGACAATGAATAAATCAGTGACAGAATAGGAAGAATAGCGATGAAGACAGATCGAAGAATAATTTGGCCTAATAGTCAGTGGTTACTGTAGTTATTAGATAGGACTCTGCATATGCATTTAGGAACTGAGAACTTTGATAAATTTTTATAAGGGTTAGAAATGAAAATGTCCCTCGTGTTATTTCAGTCTTTAGCTACTATCCAGTTTCTGTTAAACTTTTATGAGCAAAGAGATCGCATTACTATCTTCACTTTTTTTCCAGTCCCAATTATTTTTACAGGCTTTAAAATTGAGATATAATTCATATGCCACATAATTCATCCATTCAAAGTGCACAATTCTGTGGTTTTTTAGTATAATCATAGAGTTGTGCAACCATCACCACAATCGATTTGAGGTGATTTTCATCACTCCCAAAAGAAACCTTGTACCCATTAGCAGTCACTCCCCATTCACTCATTTCTCCAGTCCCTGGAAACTACTAATTTACTTTCTGTCCCTATGGATGTGCCTACGCTGGGCACTCCATAAAACAAAATCCTACAATATGTTCTCTTTTGTGATTGGCTACTACCTTCAATTTTGCTCACAATTAGAGCCAGGAAATTGGGAGAGGACTACAAAATAGAGAAATCCTTTGAGATTTCTCTGTCCAAAGATTATAGAATCCAGAGAAGGTACAGTTGGTTGGTTGGAGCTCTGTAAGAGGCCGGATAGAGATAAAATTTTTTTTTCAGTAATGATGTTACTTCTAAATTATCATTAAAATACATAATATTTCCATGCAAAAAACACATATTAGATGCTTTATGTACCTAGCTGATTTATTCCTTACAACATATTTATGAGGTAAGTATTTCACTTTTTTACAGGTAAGGAATTTAAGGATCGGGCGAAAGGTTACCTATTTCATATCTCATTTTGTATGAGCTCAAAAGCCATGCTCTCAATTACTGTTTGAAAACATGAAGACCTCTATTTTTTAAATTCCCAGGTAACTTTCATTTCTTTTTTATATGCCACTTTTCATGATCTTCACATTTTCCTCAACTTGGAATAGCTCACCTATCCTTTGGCCAGTGGCCTCACCTTTTGAAGCAATAGGAAAACATATGATAGATGAATGAATAAAGAGGTTGTGGCATATATATATACAGTGGAATATTAATCAGTCATAATAAATAATATCTTGCCATTTGTGATAACATGGATGGAACTAGAGGGTATTATGCTAAGTGAAATAAGTCAAACAAAGAAAGACAAATGTAATATGATTTCACGTATATGTGGAGTCTAATAAACAAAACAAATGAACAAACAAAAAGTGAGAGGTATAGGCTTCTAGTTATGGAATGAGTAGGTCACAGGGATAAAAGGTACAGCACAAGGAACATGGTCAATGATGTGTAATAGTGTATGGTGACAGATGGTAGCCACACTTGTGGCGAGCACAGCATACCATACGGATTTGTCGAATTACTGTGCTGTACACCTGAAAGTAATGTAACACGCTGTGTTGGCTACACCTCAATTAAAAAAGAAAATAATAGCAACCAAAGACACTATCTAAATTTTTTTAAAATAAACACAGTGGGCATAGTGTATCACAGAAGTGTACCACATAGTGTGTGTATATACATAGTGTATCACAGAAGCATAAAATCTCAGTAGAGGACTACGGAATAAATATTGCAACAAACAAGAAAAAAAACTCACACATAAAAATATGTCTTTTTTAAGAGATGGTAGGACTAAGGATATCCCCGTTTCCTCATTCTTAGATGGGGTTGGGAGAAAGCTCCATTGTGAAAGTGGGTCAGGGTGATTCCTGTTTAATCACTGAGCCAAATGGATGAGACTCACTACTTGAAAATTATAGGCATTTATATGATTACAGAAATCATATTTTATTTATTCTCAGTGTTTTGTGAGAAACATAATCTGATTCAATGTTAAACAAACTCTGGTTTAATGTTTGGATGCAGACTGTGCCGTACAGACCCCACGGGGGTCAACTATGCATCAGCTGTCAGCTCTATATTCTGGCGAACCTCCTTGAGTGAAGTGGCTCTAAGAAATAACTTGTGTTTATTTTCTTTCTCTCCCACTCCCCAGATACCCTAATTTACCTCCTCGAGAAAGGTAAATCATCCTTGAGATTATTGTATCAGCCAAGTATAGTTTTGGGAAGGTGAGATGGCTTTTCCTATCTTGAATTTGAATTTAACGAGTACTTGTGAAAATCAACCTTTTCAAGTGTCAGAAGGGAAGAAGGTACATGTGAATGCCCGAGAATGTGAGAATTTATTTGAGGTTGTCACTTGTGATTCTGTAGTTGAGGATGATTTGATGAGACCCACAGTATGGAGGAGGATTTACCAAGAAAAATAAAATGCAGGTTTTGGAGGGACCCCAGAAAGTTGTTTCATGGGATCCACTGCCTCAGGCATGTGAATGTCCTAGGCAGTCAAGGACCATGAGTCTGTTCTCTTTATGAAGAGATCTTCATATACGTAACTTCATAAATCCTGTCCTCATTTCAGTGTTGTGAACAAATCAGAGTATATTGAGTTAGTCTATGGACACTTTGTATTATTTACTCTTTCCTAAATGTTGGAAACTGACCATAGTCAGGGAAAATACATTCTATGCGGTCAGGTGTTATGGAAAGACAAAGAAGTTGGGTCAAGTATCTCTCCCACACCAACAAAAACAACCACAGCATTTATTCGACACTGATAAATATACTGACACATTGGCTTAGTTACTCTTCATATGTCCTAGATGAAGTAAGTCCATTATATCTTCATTTTACACCAAAGAAACTATAGATTTGAAAGTTAAATGACTTGGCCAAAACCAAAATGACCACAAAATGATAGAGAACTGTGTGTCTAATTTAGGTATGTTTGATCAAAAGCACATCTTCTTTTGTTTTTAAAGAACTTATTTTTAAGTAACCTCTACACCCAACGTGGGGCACAACCCTGAGATGGAGTTGCATACTCTACCGACTGAGCCAGCCAGGCACCCTGAAAACACATCTTCTTGACTGTTCTACATGTATATGCATCCATTCCTAACACAGCTATGCAACATAATGATAAAACAAAATTTTGCAAAAACATAGGTAGTTCTTTGCCCACATAACCAGAAAAAATGATAGTTCGAGCATGACATGTTATAAAGAAAGTTATTTTAAAAAACATTTATTTATTTTATTTTGAGAGAGAGCACATGAGTGGGGTCGGGGCAGAGGGAGAGAGAGAGAGAATCTCTAGCAGACTCTGTGCTGAGTGTGGAGCCTGACTTGAGATTTGATCCCACGACCTGAGCTGAAATCAAGAGTTGAATGCTCAACTGACTGAGCCAACCAGGTGCCCCTAAAGAAAGTAATTTTGGTTTATTTGACTAAAGAAATACTAATCAAATACTAATCAAAATTACTAAATCAGGGGCACCTGGGTGGCTCAGTTGGTTAAGTGACTGCCTTTGGCTCAGGTCATGATCCCGGAGTCCCGGGATCGAGTCCCATATCGGACTCCCGGCTCTGCGGGAAGTCTGCTTCTCCCTCTGACCTTCTCCCCTCTCATTCGCAGTCTCTCTCTCTCTAGTAAATAAATAAAATCTTTAAAAAAATTACTAAATCAAATACAATACTAATCAATCAAATACAATACTAATCAAAATTACTAAAATTAATTTTGATTTATTTGACTAGCTGTTAATGTCACCCAGCAAGATGGTTGGGTTCACTGAATTATGGAACTGGTCAACTTCTCTGTGCTTTTGCATAAGCATGCTCTACTATTCACTATAAAGGACTCAATATCAGAGGGGAAAGGTAGAGATGGATACAAATAATTGTTGGAATTAAGGAAGAACCAACATACACAAATAATTAGAAAGCACTGTAACCTTGTAAATGTTCATTCACTCAGTCAGAAGATATCTGTTGAGTGCCAAGCATTCTTCTAAATGCTAGAGGCATGGCTCCCCATCCCATCTTACTAGACAAATGATACAGGAATGTGGTGTGTGAATGCACCCATACGTGTGTGCAATATTTTTGGGTGGTTATAAATTGTGCAGAAAAATAATGCAAGGTGAATGGAGAATAATTCATTATGATACAGTGTGATTGAGGAAGACCTTGCTGATAAAGTGACATTTGAGTGGATCCTTGAAGGAAGTGAGCAAGCCAGTCCCATGACTATTGGGCAGAAGTGCCCGTGCAGGGGAGCAACATGAGCAAAACCTACAAAGGGGAAATTTGTATTCACAAAATGGCAAAGAAACCAGGATGGATGGAGGTGAGAGTATAACCCTTTAAAAAAAAAAAAAACAACATCTAATATTTTCCTCTTATCCAAGTGCATTATCTTACACCTCCCATAAAATGTAAAATAATAATGGCAATATGGGAATGGTTGCCTTATTCCTGACTTTAGTGGGAATATTTTTAGCCTTTCTCTATTAAGTATGATGCTGGCTTGTAGACTGACATAGATGTATAAACAAAACCCCCATGTGTTTAAGTTGCCTATGGCTGCATAAGAAGCCACACCAAAACGTAGGGACTTAAAGTAGTAATCACTTTATTATTTCATGTTTCTCTGGGTTTACTGGACTTGGCTCATCAGTTTTTCTGCTTTAGCATACTTCAGCTTGGCTGTAGTTGCCTGGGGGCTTGGCTGCGTTGGAGCTACCCAGATGGCTCACTCACGTGTGTGGCGGTTGGTGCTACATTGTATGGGAGCTGAGCTGAGCTGGTGACCGGTGTGCCTTAGTTCTTATTTTGTTTGGTCTTTCCATGTGGCTTGGGCTTCATCACACTGACAACTGGGTGGAGCCCCTGGGCTCCCGTGTACTAGAAAATCAATTTCTCTTCATCCTCTTGGGCGGAACAGTCACAGAACCAGCTGAGCTCCAAGGGTTGGGGAATAAACTCTGCCTCATGATGGTGGAGGGGATGGGAGGGGAGGAATTGGCAATGGTTATCTTTGGAGGCTATCATACCATCAATTCCCTATTTTGCTGTTGTTATTAAATCAATTTTTGTTATTAATTTTTATAATGCTTTGTAAGTCTCCATGAAGATGACCATAGTATTTTTCTCCTTAGACCTATTGATATGATGAATTTTATGTTTTGTTTTTTAAGATTTTATTTATTTATATGTTGGGGGGGCGGAGAGAGAATGTGTGCACACACAAACAGGGGCAGCAGCAGGCAGAGGGAGAAGCAGGCGCCTCACTGAGCAAGGAGCCCGATGCGGGACTCAGTGCCAGGACCCTGGGACCATGACCTGAGCCGAAGGCAGATATTTAACTAACTAAGCCACTCAGCATCCCTGATGAATTTTATAAATAGATTTTCTAATATTGAACTATCCTTAAATACTTGGAATAAATCTCTCTTGAACATGTCTTTATCTGTATGATTCTTCATGAGATCCTTTGCTTCTGTGATCTGACCCAGATCGATGGAGGCTTGTAAAACCCTCAGATTATTCTCTTTTTTGCACTTCTCTATATATATGGGATGTGATTTTTTCTCTTCTAGATGTGCCCCTCACCTTAAAAAGTTTGTTTTGTTTGCAATTTTTGAGACCTGTTACCACTGGACTCTGTCTTCTCAGCTTCTTTCTACTTCCTTCCTTTGTTTCTTCAGTGAGTTCTGCTGTTTTGGACATCCTTTTGAAAATATTTTGGAATTTATGTCCTGGTTTTACTGGAAACAGTTTATATTTTTGATTTTCCATTTTTTGTTTTGGATGGTTTTCAAGAAGAAGAGAAAACTGAAATCCTGGTCATATCAGAAGCCCCAGTGTGTAAACATAAAATTTTTACACAAGTAAATATATAAGTATTAAATTGATTTTCACAAGCTCTCAATAGGCATTTTAGAGTTGAAACTGAGAAGTGAAAGATTTCATTATTTATGGAAATAGGAATGAGATTATTACAAGTTACTTTTTTTAATCTTCTTTTCTTTGGTAGCAAATACAGCCCTCACGTGGAATGCTTGAGGCAATTTCTGTTGCTCCCAGGGAAAAGTTTTCTCCTCCATCAACTCCCAACTGTATCTTAAAAATGTATAAATTATAGATGTTTTACTGATAAGGATTGTTTAAATGATAGTTGGATACAATTGGGGAAAATGCTTTTCCTTAAAGATTGACCCCAATCACTTCCCAAATTGTGATGGGTCGAGGGTCTGAAGAACAAGTCTGGGAGTTAGCAAGAAGCCTGCGGGTGGGGGAACGGGAAAAGGAAATCTGAAACATTGATTTTAGGAGTCAGAGAATGCTAGGGAAATCAAGAAGGAAACAAACACAAGCTTCCAAACAACCAACTTTTGGATCCATCCGAGTAGGACTAATTGCACTTATTAACTATTCTGTGAATTCGGTAGAGTAGGCCTGGATTTTTCAGTAGGCAATAGATTGTTTGAGGTATATTATCAACAGTAAACAGTACAATTACAATTATGTCTGTAGAATAGAGTGTTTTAATATCCAAATGTTCTTACTGTTAGTCTTTTTAAGGTCGTAAAAATGGATTTACATTCCTTATTAGAAACGATTCTTCTGGTGCTGCAGCTGGGTGATGGGGGCCGTGGAAACCCTCTCCCAGTCCCACCTCACACCTGCGGCTGAGATAATGCTCACAGATTCCACCCCTAAGGGGAACAAGCAGGCTGTATGTGCAAGTTACAGTGTAGGAAGCAATACCACCGGTTCTGAGCCCTATCTCGGGCATTCACACATCCACAGTGTGAATGAATGTGTGAAGGGACAAATCAGGATTAACTGCGTTCTTGGAGATGCAGTCCTGGGGAAAGAGGATGTATGTGCTTTCACACTTCTGCTGTACTTTGTGGCCAATTATATCTTATGTCATTCTATCTCGTGGCGCATTTAATAAATAAAGTGATTTATTGTTAGTAGGAAACAGTAACATTTGATAGTGTTTTCCAGCATCCAGAATGCTTTCATGTACATTATACTATTTGTGATTTCCTGGAAATGTTTGGCTAATATAGATTAGTTGCTTGGGGACCCCTAAAACACTGTGTTATTAAGAAGACAGGTTACTTCATAAATACCTGGTTTCAGTGCAAAATTACATGTTAGGGTTATGTCGTAATAAATTTACTCAGCAAGATATCTTTAGAGGCTCTCGTGGTGGAGTGAAATTGTATGATGAAATGAGACTATAGACATTTCTAAAGAGCTTTTAAGGATAATACCATCTTTTTTTTTTTTTTTAAAGATTTTATTTATTGAGAGTGAGGAGAGAAAGAGAAAGCAGGGAGAGAGGGAGAGGGGCAGGCAGAGGGAAAGGGAGGGAGCCCAATGTGGGGCTCGATCCCAGGACTCTGGGATCATGACCTGAGCCAAAGGCAGATGCTTAACCATCTGAGCCACCACCCAGGCACCCCTAATACCATCTTTTCTTAAAAACAAACAGACATGTTGAAGTTATCTTACAGGGATGAGATTGAACCCCAATCTGGAAAAGCAGAGCTATGTGATGGGTACCTGAAGAATATGTTCACATATTTCCTTCCTTCTTTTTTCTACCAAGAGAGTTAGGGTCTTTATCTTTGTTTCCGTTTGTTTCTATCACACATGCGTGCGATTGCACGTGCGCGCACGCACACACACACACACACACACACACACAGATTCAGTATCAACAATGAGTTGGATTGCACTTATATTTCAGTCTTCCAGAGATGTCCATGAAATTCAGGGTTGGAACACTCATTTTGAAAACATCGCTTCCAGGTTTGAGCTGATAAATTTGGTATGAAAGTTAGGCTCTGATTACTTCACAACTTTCTCACGAAACTCTGCAGATAGGGACCTCCCGGTGAGGAAAACATGGGCCTGTGGGTGACAGAATGAACCCAAAGGGCAATAATCAACTCACTAGATGTGCTCTCTCCCCCGTGCACCTCTGTGGATCACCTAGAACGATGGTGGAGTAGGCCAGTTGATAAAAATTTCATGCATAAATACAGAGCTTGGATGTAAATGAGACAAAAAAAATCTGTAACTCGAAGCAAGAGCATCTGTCAATGCTGGGAGTTGACTGCTGAGAATGCAGGGGGACCTAGCAACAGACAGACGGACAGACAGAACCACAGGACCTCTTTCTTAGACTAATAGGTCCTACTTTGGCAGTAGTCTCCATGGTTGATCATAATTTCCTGCTTTTTGACTATACACAGCCGTGTAACACCTGGAGGAAGTGCCCCCAACATCTTCACAAGTGGCTTTCAGCTTTGAATTCCATGAGTAACAAACTTAAGGTCCCTTCATCTGCCCACGAACCCCAAATTCCGCTTTGACTCATTCTTAGCACTTGTCATCAATAGTGATAGGTGAGTTTAGAGCAGTAGGGGCCCTTCTGTGTCCTTCCTTCTCTCCTCCTTAGCTCCTTTTTGTTCTCAGATACACAGAGGTGAGGAGAGCAAGAAAGAAAACCCATTTCGAAGTTGTGTTCCTCTGCCTTTATTCTCTTGGCCTTCAGACCCAACACAATACCAGGCTGCTCCCATTTTAAAGCGCATCCATTCACACTGAAATCGTCTCAGATTCTTTGAAGGGGGAGATGCTAAAACCACTTTGGAAATGGTACAGCTATGTCCTATTTAAACCTTTCTAGTCTAAATCCCTCATTTTATGGTTTAAGACCGTCATCTTGGGTGTCTCTGATGATGTATGATGCACTTTTCATCACTAGGGCATCCATTGTGTTCCTGACCTCGGAAAAAGTGCCACATCCTTTCTTTGGTGTTAGAAATATAATCAGCATTTATAATCCAGTGCCTACTATAAGCCCATGTATGACGGGGGAAGAGCCTTTTGCCTTAGAGGATCAGCCTGGCAGAGGGGAGAAAAGCAGTTATTTTAAGGGGGGGTATTCATACCACCGAGAGACAGCAGAGAAGGAAGAGGAAAGCTTGGGGGATTTTATTGCCTGAAAAGAGTGAGCATGACAATATAGATATTAGAGATAGGTATAATGCCAGATTCTTTATTAAAAAATTCCAATTCTGCCTTTTGGATTTCTATGTCTTTGGTCATTGAGGAACAGTGGGCATGAAGGAGGAAGGAGTTTGGCAGTCTTTTGTAATTTGGGCAACCCTGAGATGTTTTCTAAGAACCAGAGCTGACATGTGACATGCCTCCTCTGACTTAATGGAGCAGAACTCCAGGCAGCCCCTGCTTTCAAACTGCACCTTCCCTGGGGAGGGAGCTGGGGTTACCCAGTCAGGAATTCCGGGGACCAGGCATTCCTGGGCTTGTCTTCATCCCTAGAACACAAGAAACTTTAAGTTTCTGAGACTTGATGTTAAAACGAGGAAAGAGCAAATGGGGTGCCTGGGGGTCTCCACCGGCTGGGCCTCCAAGTCTTCACTTCAATTTAGGTCATAATCTCAGGATCGTGAGATTGAGCCTGTGTTGGGCTCTGCGCTGGGTGTGGAGCCTGCTTAAGATTCTCTCTCTCCCTCTCCGTATTCCCCTCTCTCGTACCCCCCCCCTCTGAAAAATGAGAAAAGAGCCGAAATTTGGGGAGTAATAGAGGAGCGTACTGAGGAAAGGATCCTAGCAGGTCTTAGTAGAAAAAGTCCGAAGAGTTTGGGGCTGAAAAAGCCCTGTCCTTGAAGAATTATGGAGAAAAATTTTACTTAGTTTTTCTCCTTCTATAGATTAGATAGACATTGCTCAGGGGCAGCGTTGCATTATTCCTTCTGAATCGCTGATTAATTCACCACAGCAGAGATACGCAGTGCTTCGTGACTTCTTTTACATCACGGTATCATTTCCATAACTGAATTTCCGTGATTCTCACATATACCATTAAAATATTTCTGAAGTATTTTTTCCCTAATAAAGGACAAAATTTAAATAGTATTAGCATGAAATTTGGCCGATCAGAGGCTGCTTGTCAAGTTAATATACCACGCAGCCTTTCTCTTAAAAGATGTACATTCCCTTTCATGTAGCATTCACTAAATGAAGGTACTGCAGAGGGGGAGGGAAACTCTTAATGCCTACACCCTAGAAAGTTTGGGATCCTTTAAAAAAAAGAAATAGGAGAACATGGAAAGACTAAATAGGAACAAAAGCAATTTTTATGAGGCTCCTTCTTGAGTATGCCATATATCTTTTGATGGCAGATTATTGATTTTAAGAACCATGAAAAGAAAAAAATGTGCATTAAATCCTCTGAAGTCTCCATTTTCAGATACTTTGTTTAAAGGTTGTTGGTGTCCATTTACAAAGAAAAAGAAAAATGGCAACAACTTTTAATGGACAAATAGAGCATTCTCTGAGTTGATCCTTCTCACCCTCAAAGTGTTTTACTTGGTGTTTTTTCATCTGGTCTCTGAGTTAATTGTAGGGTTTGTGGGAATAACCAGACATTGGCTATGAAATCAGAGCTAAGCATCTCCGTCAGTAGAATAGAAATTCTTTACCTCACTTCACAGGGAATAGGCTTCTAAACTGTTTATGAGGTAGTGAAAGGTGAGGAGGCTGAGGCAACGACACAATCAGAAAGGAAATCTATGCGGGGGGCAGTTTCTAGCTTCTTGTGACATTGAAGGCAAATAAAACGTGTTTTCCTGAATGTTCTGTGGATGCTTTGAAAGTTCTGTTCGTCTGTATTCCTGACACCCTTCCATTCCTTCCTCATCACTGTAAGCTCTAACTGGAAAGTTTGGAAATCATTTGAGGAGCCATGTATCAAACTAGATGTGATGTGAAGTAATTTCTTTTACTGTGTAAATTACTATACTTAAGGTTAGTTGATGATGTAAATGTAGTAGCATCCAAAATAACTCATAATCTTGTAGATACTCCAGAACTCTCATAGCTTGGAGCCTACGATTCTCCTTGTAGCCAGAAAAATCCGAGTTCTAGACTACCCTGGAATAAGATGTCTTTTGTGAAACCGATATTTAATCTGAGGTAATTGGTGAGGTTGTGAAATGGGATGTCTGGCTAAATAAACTTTTAATGTGTTAGTGGGTAGAAAGTAAATGAAGCATAAAAGTCATTCAGGATGATTTGTAGTCTACTGCATACTAAATCCTCATCACACTAGCATATCTGTTAACAATGATTGGATATTCGGTATTATAAAACACAGGAATCTATGGTAACTACAGGGACCAAGATGTCTCCTAGAATACCAAAAAATGTGTCAACCTACGGAGCCAAGATTAATTCTGGGATTTGAAGAAATCCCATGTTTTGAAAGACTTAACATGATATTATAATGTGGATAAACCTGGGAACAACTTAACAGAGAAGTATTAAAATGCTGGGGGAGAAATGTAGTACTCTTCTATTGGCAACTTCAGTCCTGTACACTAGTCAGACTAACCTAACTTAAATAACAAGCATAAAAGGAAACAAAAGACAGAAGTGCTCTAAAAGATTATTTAAATTTTTACATCCTGTTAATGATGGTACTTAACCATTTTGACGAGATGCTCTTTCCTACCGAACTATCACAAATGCTACCGTGTGCCAGCTATGGGTTTGAACGGCAAGCTGTTCATGATTGACTGAAACTGAATTTGTGAGAAGCTACCCATTAAAAATGGGGAAATACAAGGTCAGATATCTATGAAGGGAGTTGGAAAGATCTGGGCATATTGTCTGAAGACAAGGAGGAAAATTTCCTCAGTCTTCAAATACATTAAGTGTCATCATTCTGGGGGCGCCTGGGTGGCTCAGTTGTTAGCCATCTGCCTTCGGCTCAGGTCATGATCTCAGGGTCCTGGGATCAAGCCCCACATTGGGCTCCCTGCTCAGAGGGAAGTCTGCTTCTCTATCCCACTCTCCCTGTTTGTGTTCCCTCTCTAGCTGTGTCTCTCTCTGTCAAATAAATAAAATCTTAAAAAAAAAAAGACTCATCATTCTGAGGGTGATAGTAAGGAGTTCTCCATTTTTTGCTGAGCTTGAGTGAGAGGACACAGCTTGGATCTGCTGCCTGATGGAATCCATTTATCTGAAAGGAAGGACTTGGTATAGAGAATTAGCAAGAGGTTAAATGAGTGGAATGAATAGAATAAAACCTCTACAGCACACTTTGTACCTAATATTGAGACTTAAGATTTAACATTCATTCTCCCTTTTGAAAAGTTTGGTTAAAAACATGTCTACTATAGAAAATTCTTTAAAAAAATAAAAAGATTATTTGACAGAGAGCTCACATGCATGCACACAAGCAGGGAGAGGGGCGTAGGGAGAGGGAGAAGCAGGTTTCTCTTCCTCCTCTCTCTGCCGAACAGGGACCCTGATGTGGAGCTTGATCCCAGGACCCAGGGATCATGACCTGAGCTGAAGGCAGAGGCTTAATGACTGAGCCACCCAGGTACCCCTACTATAGGAAATTCTTAAGGCTCTTATTTACTAGCTTGAACTATGGCAAATGTCATGTGAAATTCATTTTAGTTGAGGAAAGAAGCATTAGGGCTTATAGTGCAAGCTTATCCAACATGAGCAGAAAGGAGTCTTGAGAGAGAAAGCCAGTTTCCTTCTCATATCTCTTACTTTGGCAAAATGCCTTATTATTAATATAAATGCACATGTTCATTGCATTTCTTGCAAGCATACCAGCTAAAAATTAGTACATTTTCTAGCTAATGAAGGCTTGTGTTTTATAAATATCATTCATAATTTCTAGGAGTTTTACACCTGTTATATATTAAGGAGATTATTGACTTACTATTTTTCCTCATAATTAATCTCACTATCTGGAAGAAAATTATAGGGCACATACTTTAAGGAACTAAGCTTTTCTTTTTGTCTCTATAACATCCAAAAAACAGAGATAAAACAGAACTCCATTATATAATTAGGAAAAGAACTTTTGCCTGGTTAAATCACTCAGAACTCACATGTTTGAAATTTGACTAGAACAAAATGCTTTGGAATTTTTTTCCTAGAAAAATAAAATTGTTTTGCAAGTTCTAAACCAAGCCTATACAGTATTTCTGAATGTATGTTTATGATGCTTAGGATATATCCTTTTGAGATATGGGAGGATCAGATTTCAACATAGAAAATGAATCTGACTATTCACATAAAATGCTAACTTCAGTGTAAGTGCAGTGGTTAAGACTGTGAGACTCTCAGATCTCATTCATTCATTCATTCATTCATTCATTCAGTAGACGTTTTTGAGTATCTATTATATCATAGGCTTATCCCCACCCATTGGGACATAAGAGAAAATAAGACAGAAAGAAGCTTGCCTTTGTGAAGTGTACATTCTAGAGGGAAGTAAGAAACGGACAATTAAATAAACAAATAAGATGGTAATTACAGAGGAAATAAATAGGTCTTGAAAGGAAGCCTTATTTAATCTGAGTGCTCTGGCCTCACTGAGAAGATAACATTTGAGCTGATAGATTTGAATCCTTTCTGCCACTTCCCAGCCTTGTAATGTTAGACAGGTGACTTCTCTGAGTTTCAGTTTTCCCATCCAAATGAAGATACTTACTACCTAGAGAAATTATGGGGCTCAAAGAAGTAAGCAAAAGCAACACAGAGTTTGACATGCATTAATACTTAGCTAAATAGTATTAGTGAATTATGTTTATTATTTCTTTTAAGTGGGCTCCATGCTTTGCATGGGGCTTGAACTTACAACCCTGAGATCAAGACCTGAGCTGAGATCAAGAGTCAGAGGCTTAACTGACTGAGCCACCCAGGTGCCCTGCAAATTATTATTGTTGCTAATAAGCTGTAGATATTCCTGCAAAAGGGTCAGGAAGCAATTTTGTTCACTGTGTTGTGTTCTGCTCGGGCCACACAGAGCATTGTTTCTCCCCTGTTGGCAAGCAGAATCACATTCTGAGGCTTGATTTGCTAATTTGTATTAAACAGCTGGAGAAACTCCAAAGGAAGGCTCTGTCCCCACTAGCAGGACTGTTGTCAACTGGTTGACCGCATAAGGGTACCTGAGTACCAGTTCTGAGATATCTGCCTCCCCCAGAATGACATGCTATCTCTTTCAGGAATCAGATTCTAACCCCAGGAGGAGGCTTTCTGGACGCTCACTAACTGCATTTTAAGAGGTTTTCGATCTTTGTTTCTCCCAAATGTAGGTCAAAGCGTGAAAAACAGAAGGATAGGCTGAGGGGAAACAGATGTTTATGTTCATTTCATAATCGTAGGGCTGGGTGGATGTGCAACAGTGCAGGGCATCCAAGTCATCCAGAGCTACACCAAAAGCACCCCAAGGGTCCCCAGCTCCTTCCTGTTTTTTGAGACTCGTTTGCTTCTTCCCCTGAGAGGAGGCATTCTCAAATTTCCCTCCGTGGAGGTCTCCCAGTCAGGCCAATGCTTGTTTTCCAGACAGCAGACTCCGTGAACAGAGAGATTCAGTTGTGGGATTTTGTCAGTCACGGCCGAGGCTTTTCTCCCAGCAGCTGGTGCTCGGGGCACCCTCATTTGCTTAGTTTGCCCCCTCTCTGCTGTCTTAGGATTCCTACTCATCTTTGTTTTGAGCTCCAAGGCTTCTCTGCCCTCCCCGCCCCAGCCCTCTCTCAACACTTTCTGAGTCTCCACCCTGTGCATTCTCTTTCGTCCAGGATCTCTCTCTATGCCCAGCCTCGACAGCAGATCTTTGGTGAGAGCACTCTGGTCCTCATTTAGGAATTTGCTAGTTGTTTCTGAGCGGTTCTAAAGGCCTTTTCTGTTTTACACAACTTTCCTTGTCAGAAACTCCCAGGTCAAGAAATTATATATGTGGATATGTATTTTTAAAAGTTGTTTTTTACAGGTTGATGTTTTGTTATAGGACTATCTTGACTTGATTTATAGGCACCTTATAGTATAAAGAAAGATTTTCTGAACTTGCTTAATTACTTTAGATTGAACCATGTTGAAATTTGTATTTCTCGCTCTTTCTCTCCGTCGGTTTGATATAGCAGACTAAAGCTGTGGCATGGACTAAATAATCTGCATTTTCAACAAGCAGGTTTTTCTAATGAGCAGACAAGTTTGGGAAATACAGGTATCTCATTTGTAGCAGAATAAACACCTCATTCAATATGGTGCTTAGGGCAGTTACTATCGTTTATGTGGGTCTACCGTATTAAATACATAAGAAATTTGAACTTAGTGATTATAGTAAAGATTACTAAGAGTCCATTAAAATCTGTTCACCTTTTCTTTGGGCGTAAAGCTAGACTCACAATTACGTGTGACCCAGGGTCTGACTTCACTGTAATGAAGTGTGAACAGGAGTGATGCATGCCACTTGTGGATCTGGCCCCAGCCCACAGCTTCTTGTCTTCACCCCTCCCCATTCTTTTACCTTCCACTGTCTTGCTACATGGCCCTATGAAGCCCCAGGTAAAAGCAGAGTCACAAGATGGAAAAAAGTCAATCCTTGAATGGCCAACTGGTCAGCTGGTTGCCCATCTCATCAGCATGAACATTTGCCCAGCCTGTTATATGAACAAGAGATAGAATTCTAATAGTGTGAATCATTTTATCCTCGAGTCTATTTGTTACAGCATCCTAGTCTGTTGAGTGTGTTGTTATTACAAGAACCTAAAAAACAAAACGAAACTGTGCTGTTGGTTTAGCGGTTCAGTGGCCAGTGGTAAGAAAACAGAACAGTCTGGAAAGATCAAGATCTGTGCTTTCCTGGGGCAAGATGGTAGTTTTGTAAAACTATTATCTGTGAAAACCCAGAAGGTAAACTGAGTTCCTATAATGTCTATAGCACTCAAAGGAAAGACTGGGGAAACCCAGAATGTTATTGTATGTTAATTGTTACTTATTGTATTTAGCAAGGTGTTCTAAGAAAGAAAAGAGCTGAATTGGTTATTTTTTTAAGCAGAGATTGATAGAACATAGGTATCAATGGATTTAGAGTTGTAAAATTGATTATGTTTGGATTCCACAAATAGAAGATACAATTTAAAAAGGAGCCATAAGTATACACTTCTCTGTTTAAGCAGGAGAATCAGCTCTGTGTCAAAGATAAGATCCCTTGCATCTAAGACTACTGCTTCATACGGCCTCTTGGTGGCTATTGTTAATTTGAGGGGGAAAAAATGATGTTGGCTACAGGAGGAAGACAAAGTATGTTTAAGAAGTGTGTCTAAGAAGGACATACTTTGGTCTCAGATGTGGTTACTGGTCCTTGGAATTTACCAGAAACCTGGTAAGTTTTTAAGACTTGTGTTTCCAAAGAAACTTGGACCGACTATGCTTATATCTACAAAACAACATCGAGCCCCCAAATTGGACAAGCAAGAAGCATGCTATGAAAGTGTTGGAGTCTCCAAGGAAAATATGCTCCCAAAGGCCTAATTGAGATGTGTGTCACAGAGGGCAATGGATGAACAAGAATAAGCTCCCAGACCCGAGCCAGGAAAAGTCAAGACTAATGGATGCAAAGTCAAGACTAAAAGAAGCCTGGATTTCTCCTCCCAGAGAATAGCATCAGGGTTCATTCAAGAAACTTCTTCCATTGACAACACAGAGGGTCTTCCCAACGTTGGCTATTACGAATCTGTTATTGCCATGTGTCTCCCATTCTTTCCTTTTCTGAAGGGGTTTTGAATATTTTGGTTGTTCCATCCCTGTCCTACTATTGTTTAAGGCGTGATTGTGTAACTGGGGCAGATGATGACTGTCCTGTCGGACCCTCAGGAGTCGTGTCTCTATCAGATGCAAAGAGTTGTGTATCACCTGCAAACATTGGACTCTGACCTGATGCGGTGACAGAATAGGACCCTGGGCGGTCTCTCTGTGGAAAAGGGCAGGTTGGTTTTCCATTGGAAAAGTGTGAAGGGATATTTAGTGGCCGAGGAGCCAGATACAAGCAGAGATGCCTGGTCTCTACTGAAATCTATCTATTCTTCTCTCTCCTGGGCATATCGATGGGCTTCCTATCCCAGTCTGTCTTGATTGAGGCGTGGCCTTGGGACTCATTTACAAGTCCTTTGGAGTGTGACTGGAAATGATGTCTGTTGCTTCCAGGCATGGCCCCTAAAACTTTCCATTTGAGTTTGTCCATGTTCTTTCTCATTAGGCTGGCTGGATGCAGATAACTATGAGATCCCAGGGGATGGCAGGGTCACAAGATGGAAGGAGCCTGGGTGTCTAGATGACTAAAGGGAGGGAAGTGGCCCCACTGACTTGAATATGTGCCCAGGACCGTAACATTAGCAAGAAACACTCTGCTGCAGTGTTAATCCGTTACGTGTTTGGGTTAGATCAGCAAATAATATTTGATTAATATTAATAGCTATACAACTCTAGACTGCTTATGTTGTTTGTTTACTGCTTCATGGCCTCCATTTACTCCTTTACAAGTCATTTAACCTTGGGCATATTTGTTAATATCTTTGTGCCTTTATTTCCTCGTCAGTAAAATTGGGAAAAGAATACACCTCACAAGATTATTGTGAGGAAGCAGTGAATTGATGTATGAAAATATCTCAGACATGCCTGAACCGTAGCAAAGACTCTGGAAGCATACAGGTACCGTTACTGTTGTTAATACACATACTAGTGACACTTGAGTTTCATAATTAACACTATCACACCGCTTGTTGGATCACACATGGCCGTAATGAGACTCATGCCAACACTGCAGACGAAGCGCACTGGAAATAAAAGCTGTTATTCACAACCAAGACAAAACCAGGTGGATACACATGAATCAGGTCCTTTGGTTTCATGAAAATTGGACACAATCAAGAAGCTGGTAGACTTCAGAGCTTTCAGGAACAATGCCAGGCCACCCTCTGATTCACAGTTTGTCTCTACTGAATTCACGATGGAATTTATCCAGACTGCGTTACACCCGGAAAATTAACTGTTTGGATTCTGCTGACTAACACAGTAGGTGGCATGGATTTTTGTATGTGGGAAGGTAAGTTTTCAGTGTCATATCTGCACCTGCGTCCGTACACAGAGGGTGGGGTCTCCCTCATAGGTCCTTGCAATCTTTTGCTCAGGATTGACGAGGGAGAGTGTTTCTCTTGAGTTTTCTTACCTGTCCTTTCCTGAGAGGACTTAGGTTTATCGCCCATCTTCATGCTGCCTTTGTAAAACAGGCCAACTGTACCCAAGCCGTCCCTGAGCCAAATTTGCTATTAGTCTCACACTAAGAGGGAGAAATGGCAGATTTTGAAAAAGTTATTCCAGAAATAAAATATTGCTTCCCTGAAGCTCAATCTTCATGGGCAAGTCGGTAGTAAAATTTATGAAGGATTTCCTAGCTCGGACATGAAGGGAGTCAGGCCATGTGGAACTAAATGTCTTGGTCAGAGGGAGCCTGTCCATTGAAGCCTGAATTGGTCTTGCTACTTGGTTTGCTGCCAGCTAAAACTGGAGTGCAGGACGGCTGGGAACTGCAGTTGCTGTTTCTAGTCCTGGGAACATGGTTGTTTTTGGGTCACAGATACTTAATTTTCTTTCTTTTTTTTTTAATTTTTTTAAAAGATTTTATTTATTTATTTATTTGACAGATCACAAGCAGGCAGAAAGGCTGGCAGAGAGAGAGAGGAGGAAGCAGGCTCCTTGCTGAGCAGAGAGCCCGATGCGGGGCTCGATCCCAGGACCCTGAGATCATGACCTGAGCCGAAAGCAGAGGCTTTAACCACTGAGCCACCCAGGTGCCCCACACAGATACTTAATTTTCTTATCCCTCTTCTATTCTCCTTTCTTACTCCCAAGAGCTGCAGCTCACAATTCACCATCCCTACAGTTTGCTTTGGCTTTGGGAGTGTAATTTGCACTCTTGAAGCCTCTGAATGTGCTTGCTTCCAGAAACATCTCAGGGTGGAAGGAACTGTCAGTGTAATTCCTGCCACTGCACCTTTGGTGTGGCCTCCAAGGGTCCAGAAAAAGCATCAGCCACACATTACGCCCCTTCAAAAGGAGATATTGGGGGGGGGGTTGGATACCTACAAGATTTTGTGTTTTTGAGCATCATTGCATTTATAAGGAACAGGGTGAGTGAGTCCACTGGCCTGGTCTTGTCTCCTCTACACGAACTTCTTTTATATCTTCATCTAAGGTTAAAATCTGGTGATTTAGTTCATACTCCCATGAGAGTTGTTTCAGGTTCCCTTTGGCTTTCAGAAAATGAATCTCGTCCATTCTCTAGATACTCTCAGGTGTCTTCAGAAAGACCAAAAGAGAAACTCCTGAGTAAATATTCCCAAATGGGTAGAACTGTGTCACAAACCTTTATAGGCTCGAGGTTTGGTTTTATTCACTTTCTGTTATTTTGTGTCACTTCCCCTCTTTCCCTTCCCTGGTGGTTGGACAGTTTCCCCTCCTGCTCTGGCCGTTAAGGTTGTGATGAAGTCAACCTTGGACGGATCACCATTTAATTAGGTGGAAAAGTTAGACTTGACTTTCAGCTCTCTGTAAAAATGACTTCTTTTTACATCTCACTCAGCTGATAGAACAGCTAGGTTTTCTACCCCCTTTCCATGAATCATGTGAATTTCCTGCAGAGGTGGCTGGATTTGCAAATAGTGACTTCAAAAAATGAATTTTGAAACACAGATGGTTTTTTGACAAATTCTAGGAGGGGTGGTGATAGAAGAAAAAGCCACAGACAAAATCAGTTCTAAGCCAGAGGCTGATGGAAGTGGTGAATGAGGTACACTGTCCACAGGCTCCAGTGGGAACAAGCTTATTTGACGCACCCGTGTACATGGACACACAAAGCATAGACATAATCTAACTTGACATACAAACTAACAAAATGCAAAATGGAAGTGTCATCCTTATGTCATGTGTTATGTGGGACATCACTTGATAATATTTCATCAGTGGGGGGGGGTCTGTCGCAAAACTCAAAGTTCAAGATAAGATAAAGATAGAAGAAATGTGATTGTTCTCTGGAAAGCTGTGAAAGCTCTAAAGGTTCTTAGGACATCTGGAGTCATCCTAGAAGGGAGCAGGAAGCAGGGCCCAGTGAGATTTAGCAGGCTCCCTTGTCAAAAGCGTGATTGGCCCTATCTACTTTCATCCAGTTGCCCCTAATTTTTAGTCCTAGCCCTTGGTTGAACTTGGGGTCACTCTGAAGCATGCTCTGTATATAAGAACTGTAAGTCTTTGAGGAGGCCTCTCAAAATTTAGGTATGCTTTTGAATATAATGCTTATGGATCAATTTGCAGCTTATCTGTTTCCAAAGAAATTTACACATTGCAGAGTTACATTATTCAACAGATGTGACAGTGGCTGCTTGAGTCAAGGAAACTCAATGCTATGTTACAATTAGTAGAGATAAAATGATACTTGTTGAACAAAATAGTTCAAAAATAGAATAAATTTAATAAATTTCTAAACCTCTTCATTCCTAAAGATTGGACCAGCAGCTCGTTCATTTATTCAGCAGTTTCAATGGACCAGAAATTACCTAAGCACCGGAGGGACACAGATGATTAAGACATACCAATTCATTTATTCAATAATTATCTATTGAGAGTCTACTGTAAGTTCAGGTCTTTTTTAAAAGCCGGAGATAGAGCAGTGAACAGGACAAAGTCCTTGTCCTCATGGAGTTCACATTCAAGTGTGGGATAAAAATTGTAAGCAATTTTAGGAATGTTATGGATGTGTAGCAGGATAAGTGGTTAAAGAGTGACTCTGTGTGTGTTAGTGTTTTTGTGTGTGGATGTGTTAAGTAATGCGGTCAGTTGAAGCTGAAGAGGATCTGTGGGAACAGTGTTAGGGGAAGGGCAAGTGTGAAGTCGTCAAGGAAAGCAGGATATCAGTGTGTTTGAGGCATACCAAGATGCCTGGTATGGCTAGAGCAGAATAACTCAAGAGGAGAGTTAGGAGTTAGGGTTAGAGAGATGGCAGGGACCAAGTCATGGAGGGCCTTGTAGACCATGATGGATGATGGGGTCCGAGAGTAAAGCATTGGAGGAGTTGAGCTGGGAATAGCCCTCCTGCCAGCTGTGTGGAGAACTGACTGAAGGGGGGCGGGGGTCAAGTTGGAAGCAGGGAAATGAGAGGTGATTACAGTAGTTTAGATGAGACATGATGGTGCCTTGGACAAGAGTGAAGCAATGCAGGTGGTGAGAAGTGATGGGGTGTTTTGAATGTTGCACTGCTCTGTAGCAGGAACGAAAAATAATGAAGGAGAGGGTGTGGGTATTGTCATGGGAAGAAAGGAGTCAAGGATAATACTAAAGTTTTTGTCCTAAGCAACTGGGTACAAGACAGTGATCATGTACTTGCATGGGGAAGTCTAGAGGAGGACTAGATTGGGGGAGTTAAAGAATTTTGTTTTAACAGGTTAAATTGGAGGTGCCTATTAGATATTCAGAGGGATAGTTGGATATATGAGGCTGGGTCTCAGGGGGAATATTGGGACCAGAGATACAAATGTGGGAGCCACTGGTATATATAAATAATAATTAAAGCCATGAGATGAAATACAACCAACTTGGGTATGAGCATCAATCAAGAAGGGACTGAACACTGAGGTTTGCCAACATATACTGGTTGGGAAGAGACAGAGTAGGCAGCAGAGGAGATGGAGAGAGATTTGCCAGTAAAGGGAATAAAAGCCAGGGGAAGCTGTTATCCCATAAACCAAGCAAAGAAACCATAATAAGCCATAAAAAAAGCCTCCAAGCCATCCAGTAAGGTGAGGGCTGAGAACTGGCCTGGGATTTGGCAAGACACAACCTTCTTCCTGAGGTCAGAGCACAGTGGGAGTGGGAAAAACAAGAAAACAAATAAATTGCTCTGCATGGTGGACGCTGTCTTCTAGAAATGTAAAGAAATTTCTGGAGATGCATTGAAGATGGAGTGAGGCTCTCCTTATGGAGTCAAGGTGGCTTGGAGGTAAAGGATGCCTGAAGGAAAGATGCCTGCAGGAGATGTACTTTTGGGCAGAGGGAAAAGAACTAAGATCCATAAAACTTCAATGTTTTTTCTAGCTGGTTGTTAATTTTTTTTTTACAATCACTCATTCAAAACTGATATTTCTCCTCCCAATTTAATATCCCACTACTATTACTCCATGCATATTTGTCAATTATCAATACATGTGATATCTATATTATAAGGACATTACATACATTTCATCACTTCCTACTCCATTTGGAGGATACTCCTAAAATTGTATTTTTCTTTGCTGTAGTCTTTATCTTTTTTATTTGGGGGGGAGGGGCAGAGGAATAGGGAGAGAGAAAATCTCAACTAGGCCCCATGCCCAGCGTGGAGCCTGATGCAGGGCTTGATCTCACAACCCTGAGATCATGACCTGATCCGAAATCAAGAGTTGGATGCTTAACTGACTGAGCCACTTGGGCACCCCTGTAGTCTTTATCTTTTAATTACATTTTAATTTCCTTTCATAACTGTGAGCAAGTGTAGAAAACTTATTCTTAATAATAATAGCTGCCATGTACCTAACACTGACCATGTGTGAGGCACTGTTCTAAGAACTTCACATGTATTAATTTATTTTGTTATTACAAACACTCCTAATAATTCTATTCTGTTCTATTCTATTCTATTCATTTCCTCCTCCTCCTCCTTCCCCTCCTCCTCTTCCTTCTTCTCCTCCTCCTCCTCCTTGTGATAACTGAGGAACAGAAAGGTTAAGTAACTTGTTCAAGGCCACACAGCAGTGGCAGTGCCAGTAATAGGACTAAGTCCACCATCTTGAGCAGGATGCTCAAGTATGCTTCCATCCTTGTTGTTATAGCTCTACTTTCCTGGGATGGGCAGCTGTTCAGGAAAAATCTTCAAGGGATAGTCTCTTGTAGACTTCAGCTGCAATTTTCTAAAGACTCAGGAATTCAGTTGCTACTTGTGATTTCAGAATGTGCCAGTAGGACCCAGGGACTGGATACCAGATACTTGTCCACATGGGGAAGAGAGGTAAAACCATAGAGTAGCCAAAATCTTAAGGGTGCTTTGATTCTCAAATAACAGTAATATATACACAATTGAAATATAAAATAATTTCATCCTAGTAGAATCTAGGTGGTAGTTTACCCTTTGTTTGATCTCAAGATATTTTTTATAGGCTGACTGTATCCCTAAGGATAGTTTTATCTTTTTTTCTTATACTAGGCTGATAATTGGTTCAACCGATAGATGGGGATTGAGATACATCATTTTCAAAAGCACTTGAGGCCTCTCCCTTTAGTAAATTTTGGGCCCCACCTTTGATCTAAAAGTTTTTGAAATTAGGTACCAGCTGGTTTTCCTTTACTGGCAGAGAGAGAGTGTAGAATAAATAACCTTTGCTAAGATGTTTCCATGTCAAGTATCTTAGTAACTTAAATTCCCAGATCTTTTAATCTAGTTTTTTTGTTTTGTTTTGTTTTCCCCTCAGAGTGAAAGTCTTCTGTTATCTTTATTCTGTTCTCATTAAAATATTCTTCTCTGGGCCACAGTCAATATATTTTCAGAAAAACTTGAGGGACCCAAATTTAAAATTTTCTCTTAATTAAAACAACAACAACAACAACTTCTGGGAAGTAGATACTATTTTTACTGTAGTACTCTCCCAATCTGCTATGTAATGTTGTTGTAAATCATGTAACTGTAGGAGAAGGAGGGGACTTAGGTGATTGTTTCACTCTGGAAAAGAAGCTACTTCCTAACAGAGAGAGGATTTCAAATGGCCACATAGCAAAGCCAACATTCAGACAGGTTTCCTGTGGGGCACTTCCCCTTTGCTGAACCTGACCCAAAGCCAAAGTGAAGGAAGGGAAAATTTTCTCTAATGAAATCTCAAATCCCTGATAACTCACCAAGCTGATCACTCCGTTGAAAAAAGTTATGAAATTAGGTTACTACAAACTTGAAGAATTTCATGAACTTTTTTTTTGAGGAACAATGAGGTTTGCTTTGGAAATTGAGAGAAAAAGTAAGAATGAAAATGGAAAAATTGATGGGGCTCCTGGGTGGCTCAGTCAGTTAAGTACCTGCCTTTGGCTCAGGTCGGGATCCTAGGGTCCTGGGATCCAGAACCCCATCAGCTCCCTGCTCAGTGGGGAGTCTGCCTCTGCCCCTTCCCTCTGCCCCCTCCCTGCTCATGCTCTCTTTCCTTCTCAGTCTCTCAAATAAATAAATAAAATCTTTAAAAAAAATGGAAAAATTGAGATAAACGATCACATTGACAAGCACACTTAAAAACTTTAGAACACTCAGAAAAGTAACCGAAAGGAGTAAGTTGTGACTACCATATTTTAACTGTCATGCCTTAAAATACTTTATATCCAATTTAATCCTTTTCTGCACATACTTTAAAATGATACAAATTTTATTTTTATCTTTACTTTAAACACACTAATAAAAATGGTTCTTTGAATTCAAGATAGAGACTGCCTAATAGATACTTAAAACCTTTAGTACTTCCCCCACCCCCAACGACAGCCCCAGGGAAATAAAAGTACAATAGTACAGCCACGGATTTTTATAGAAATATGAGTATTCTAACGTTTGTTGATCTTACCATTTCATTTATGAATGGCATGAGATAAATATATGAAAAGGGGCAAAAATACTTCTTTCACTAGTTGTGTGGTGAGTGGCAATTTTTTTAAACTTGTGTTGTAATTACACTACATTTTAGAACGTTCCCACAAAAAGTTATGAATCTTCCCAAGAATGTTGAGTAAAATCTGTCTCCGAAGCCTGGAGGGCAGTTCAGGGTATTTCCCCAGTGTTAGTCATTGGATTTAAGGGGGGAAATGTATGAGGACATCAATGGCCGGACGGATTGTCCTAACCCTTCCAGCAGAGACCTTGGCTGTGTGTGTCCTGCTCCGAGACCTGGCAGCTGCCGGCCTGCACCAGAGAGGGGCTGCCCTGAGAACTAAAGCGGGCCCCTCTGAAGTTGGGGTGTGGCCTCCCGCAGCAGCACCCCGCGGGCGGACGGGGTTCTGCACCTTCCCTTACCTGCATAGTGGTCAAATACCGTGGGCACGTACTCCTCTGGGAAAGCGTCGTTGGCGTAGCTCATCAGCAGGCAGGTTTTCCCCACGGCACCGTCCCCCACCACCACACACTTCAGCATCTTCTTCTCCTCCGTGCCCCCGCAGCCGCAGCTGCTGTCACCTCCCTCCGTGCAGCTCATCCGGGCGGCTCCAGCTGCTGGGACCGGGCAGCTGCTGTGGCTTCTCCTGCTTCTCCCCAAGCCCATGGAGCGCGGGAAGCCAGCAAGCGGCGGCGGGCTCGAGATCACACTGCCTTCCTCGGGGTGCCTGGGGTCACATGGACCTGTCTGAGGCAGCTGGCACATGCCCTCATGCTTACCATCCTGGTCAAGAAAGGTAGCACACATTTGAGAGAATGATTAAAAGCATCTGTCCTTTCCCGCTCTAGTTTGAGTTAAGAAACCCTCATTTTTCTCCGAGTTCTAGGGGCTTCCTGGCAGTCTAGAAACTTTAACAGTCCGAGGGTTTCCCTGTGCTCTTTCCCTCTCCAGCCTGGCTGAAGACACGGTAGAATTCTGCTAAATCTTCTCCCGTTTTCCACTTCACATCTAACATGGAGGGAAGCTGAGCTTTTTAATGGAGTTTTCCCCTTGCTTCCTCCAGCTTGCCGACTATCAGGAAATCATGGGTTTCCTGCTGCATTCCATATTAGGATCAGTGGGCTGGGGAAGGCTGCAACAATGGGAGCTCTGTGTGTGTGTTTGTACTTGTGGGGAACGCTGCCAGGGCATGGAGTGGGAAAACACTAGGGGTCCCACTGCAGACTCAAGCTGTCAGACTTCCTGTTTCATCTGCTGCTGGGGGGGCTGTTTGCCTGGGGCTGGCTGGGGAGAAGCTGACGACAGGATGGAAACTGGGGAGTGCTGTCTGCCACAGAAACCAGAGGAATGGTTTTAGTGAGCAGAGAGAACCACACCAGCCGTTGTAGGATAACATATGACATCATCCCTCCCTGAGTCACCAGTGAAAAGCTCTGCAAAGTAAAAATGGACAGTTCTTCACATACATAAATGCGAAACTTTAGGCAATTCATCCAGGCGAGAGAGAGAGAGAGAGAGAGAGAGAGAGGAAAACCTTTCAGCATTACATTGTTTCAAAGGGAAACATTCTTCTAGATCATAAGTATAACATGTGTGATCAGGGTTATGAGCTGCCACGTTTGGGCACAACGCTCAGACGTGTACTCCAGACACAGACATCTTTATGGTTGGAGCACATAAGAAATCGACCAGACGTGGGGCGTTTGCATCTTCTGAGTAGCGAATAAACACACATGTGCTTGGCTCACAGTCTTGGAAATGAGAGTATGTGGGACGTTTGCTTCAGGTCCCCAAATGCTGCCTTTGCTTAGATGGTTCCCTTTGTGATTTACTCCTATCCCCTCGGGTCAGCCTGGCCCTCTGCCATTACAAAGGAGCCCTTGGCAGCTAATTTATTTGTCTATTGGGTTGCTCAAAATGAAGCTCCTTTGAAGCCCTGTGTTTGATTAATGTACTTGGTATTGGAGAAGAAGTGGAACTCTGCGAATGATTTTGACAAATCGATCAAGACTTTTTTGGTGGGGGAGTCAGTTAATTTGAAATTGGTGAACACTTATTTCCAAGCATTTAGATTACCCAATTGATTTAAGGAGGTTTTTTTGTGTGTGTGGAGAAGGAAGAGATGTCTGTTTTAATAGGTGGCTAACAATAGTATACATAATATAATATACAATAATATAGACTACTATTATAATATATATATAGAAAATGCTACATACACATATATATGCTACAGTGTAGCAGATAGAGCCCCAAATTTCTTCTGTTTTAGATTATAGTAACATTTGCCATTGGGCTTGGTATCCCGATATTTTTTTTGCCTAGGCTGTGTTGCTATGACAAACAAGTCCCAAAGCACAATTATTTTAAGTAACACATTGTATTTCTTGTTCACATTGTTATCTGTTTTGCATATTTTTGTCTCCCTCATTCAGGGATCTAGGATGGTGGAGCATCCACATTGAGAACACGGATGACCCCTGTGGCAGAGGAAGAGATAAATGTGGTCAAGTGGCATCGGCTCCTACAGCTTCCTTCTTAAGGTGACATTTCTGCTTGCATTTATTGGCCAGAGCAAGTCACATACCCATGCCATGTTCAACAAGGTCAGAAGTCTAATCCTCCCATGTGTCAGGAAGGAGGGAACCAAATATTGGTGAACAGCCTGAACAGTTTAGAGGCAGTTCAGATCACAGAGGTAGTTTAGTCGGTTGAGATTATGTAAGCAGTATGAAAGTTGAATTCTTTATGGTGCGTGTCGTTCAGGAGCATTTGGTGGCGTCTGTGACTGCATGTGATTCGGATAATTTTATTTTCATTTAGTCTACCTGAAACATCAGGAATATGTGCTAATAAAATTGCAACTGAAAACTTAGGCTTTTCTACTAGAAAAAAACCCTCAAGTGTGAAGGTCGACCAAATCTGGGCAGGTAGGGTGGTGGTTGACGATGTCAGGAACCCCAAACTGAAGATGAATAAGACCACTTTGAGCACAGTGGGATGATAGGTGTGTGGCAGAACTTTGAGGGTTTTCTGACTTTGACCTTGTCCCTGAGATCAGACAGTAAATATGGCATGGAGTAAATTATTCCCTTCAAATATGGAGTTCCCAAGCAATGGCTGGCCCCACCTGCACTCCTACACTACACATATACTTGAACCCACCGAACACTTGGCCTAACAAAAAACTGAGAAATTGGGTTGGGTGAAATCTAGCTGCATCTGGGTCTAACCTCAATTGTGTGTCATCACACACAGATCCCTAAGTCTGTGCCAGTTGATATGTGACTACAAGTTTGGGACATTAGAAGAAGAGACTGGAAGCATCCAGTGTGGTCTTTGACCTCTAACTCAGAGGACTGGTACATCTGCCAGATCAGATTGTATGCAAAGATGGGTCATGGCTGTTGAGAATGTTGGCTCCATTTCTCAAAATAAACTTGTTTCATCACTGTCGACTACCCCCCCCCCCACCAGACTGAATATTTATAAGAAAAAAATGTTTGAGACATCCTGTGGAAAGTGGTGAAAAAAGTTAAAGTTTCAATAGCCTGCTGATTCTATGGATCACATTGTCCATGTGAGAACAAATATTTTTAAATATTAAAAGATGGCTCAAACCAGAGTAACAGAATTTAAAGAAAAAAAAAGTGAAGACAATTCAGGCTTGTTTTTATAGGTCCACGAGTCCATAGAACTGTGACTGCTTCCTTGTCCAGGTAGAAGGGTCAAGAATATACTTTAATTCCAAAGATTTATAGTTACAAATTTAGAGGTAGTATGAAAACCATTGCTGAAATAGTCGCAACCAGATGCCTGTATTTTAAGGATCTTGGGCCATTTGAATGATCGAGTAGTGGTTTCGTAGCCATTAATTACTGGTTTACCTCGAGCGCCGAGTTTACACAAACTTACCAGTACGTGGTGAAATCTCGTTGGGCGATATTTCCTGCTTTTTTCTGAGATCTCAATTCCTTGGCTCCCTCCTGTCCTCTGAGCTCTGGCTTCACACAAATTTTCCCCAATGCCAAGAGAGCATTTTTGCATAAAATTCTGACTTCTCTGCTTCCTTTCAGTTCTAGTATAACTTTAATAAAAGAGTCCAGATTTTTCTCCTGTTTTTTTTTTTTTCTTTTGTGCTTGAAACTAGAAGTTGCACAGGGAAATAAGGCAGTTGGATCAGGTACTCTGATTCTGGATTAGCCTCCACACAGGAGAATGTTTTTACTCCAGTCCTAGGAATGTGGGATGGCCTGTGGTTATGGTGATTCCAAGATGTCCAGCCCAATCACGAGTCACCCCCTGTTCCATAGTGGTCCTCTCTGAAGCTAAAGCGGAAATCAGGCCTCTAGTGGTGGCAGGCACGTGGTAGACAGAAAGGGCAGCATAGTTCTAAGAGTTTAGACCCAAATCTCCCACTGGACCTAACTCTTAAGATCGGTTGGGACATGTCTAAGACTTAACAGGCTGTCCTAGGATTGGTCTGGTCTGGAACGGCTGGTCCCCAAGAGGGATGAGTCGTTATGATCAGAAACACACATGTATCTGTATTTCTTTTTAATCTGTCAGACCACCTGTACTCAGCCTCTATTGCTCGTGTTATAATCATACGTCCTATGATATGATATGATAAGATATCATAATCATTATCAGCCACATTTTCTTGGATATGATCTTTTTATAGTTCTTGAAACGGCTTCCTTTTTCCTTGCTTGGAGGATTTTTCTTTCTTTGCGAATCTCTTAATTCTGATAGAAGTAGTTACTTGTGAATCTCAGGCAGATGGGGACTTCTTTCTGTCCTCAGAAAGAACAGGCTGATTTGGCCAGTAATGGTAAAGGGGTGTGTGTGTGTATATGTGTGTGTGTTCTGTATTTCACTATTGCATACCTTAACAAACCAAAGCTATGTCTCAGGTTTGTGGATTATCTATTAAAAATTTTTTTTGATCTCCCTCCATAGAAACCCAGAGGTTAGAGATCTTTCAGATTCCCCCTATCTGGAAAATCTGGAGATATTAAATAGTTTGGAAAGAAATTTCTCACTGATTCCTAATTTTCCAGATTGAAGAGGTATAGTTTTGGAAGGCAGCCAAGTTTCAGGTTGAGGGGATGGGGAGTTGTTTCTCCGTCTAGGCCACAGAGCAGGAATAGCCTTCGGAAATAGCCATCTTGGAGTCAAACAAAGATCTTTGATGATTATTTCAACTTGTTAATGATATGAGCCCCAGATGCCTAAGGTCATTGGATTGGTCATTATCTGGGTGGGAAAAGCATTAGTGTCACTGCCTCAGGCTGAATTTCTGTGGGCTCAGGGCCCTGCTTACTGCCCTTTTTACATGGGGGAATCTATCCGGGAAAGTAAGAAAGATTGGTATAAATCTTCACCTCTGCTAGAAAAACAACTCCAAATTTGCCCTCTACTTAGGAGGCATGGTTGTTACATGAAAAATTAATACTAAGATTGAGGAGTTGAAGGGCAGGGGGCATGGGACTCTGCTGTATATATAAGGAGGTGTTTTGGTTGTTGGACCAGATTAAACCCACAAATGAATCTTCCTGAGAGCCTGCAGGTTACTGACCAACTCCTTGTTGGTGAGACACTAAACGCAGAGGGAAATGCAACTCTACTTTGTGGATGGAACGTGTCTGGTCACACTTCCTGAACAGCCCACTTGCTAATTAATTTGTGCCTAGAAATCACCTGCATCAGAATAAAGAGAAATATAAAGACTACCAGTGCTTAAATGACACCTCATCTCCGATCTCAGATTTGGTGTTTGTGTGTGACAGGGACTGAGGAAAGATCTGGAAACTAAATCCCAGGGGGATAAGTGGGAGAGAGAGAGAGAGAGAGAGGAGAAAGAAAATAGCTTCAAACAAATCTATTAAAACCCCCAGGACAAAGGGAGGAAGACACAGCCTTCTGTGATTGTAACCCCAGCAACCAAGGGCAGAAGGTAGGTGGAGTCATTATGTGACAGGACACATGGCTTTCAGGTTGAGTGCCCTAGAAAAGACTCCCCTCTTATTGTCAACATGGAGAATTCTTGCAAAGTGTTTATTTTCCATTCAATTTTATGAAACTTTCTTTTTTGGTGAATTTTCTATTCACTATTGTGCTGACTTAGTAAAAGTTCTCTGAGTATTTCAACAATGCTAGTGGTTTTTAATTTGCTTCTTTTGTTTTCGATCACATTATGTTTAGAAGTTATTTTGTACTTTCCCTCACTTTTTGGAAAATTGAGGAAACTGTAATTGGTTTTGTGAGATGTATATCTCTTTTGTCTGCTCTGAAGATCTGAAGGTAACTTCTTCAGACTGTAGTTTTGTATGATAAAATAATATAATTTTTACTGACTTTATAATGAGAAAATTGGTAAAATGGTTTTGTTTTTGTAAATTTCACATATGCAAGCTTTTATCCAAACTTTATTTTTTTCTTTCATATTGAAAGGAAGGTGATCTTCCAACACTATGCACATCTCTGAAGCACTCATGGCTAATTCCAGCTATAGCAAACGCTCAGTACCATCATTTATTTGTTTTCTCCAATGTGGAGACTTCATGATAATTGTTGTCCATTCTGTAGATGCCCAAAGATTTACTTCTGTTGTATTTTTATTTTTTATGATGTCTCAAAAGTCTTCCAAATCTCAATCTCATTGAGTCTGGGATGGACTTTTTATAATGATCAAATACAGCTTTTTAAACAATAAAGGAACTCTCTTTACAACAAGGCTCAGAGGCTGTGTCCTTTTCATGAATACTGTTGTTCACTATGTCAAACGGCAACTGCTATTATTTACTATTTGAATAATCACGTTTGTTGCTTTTGTCGATCTTAGGTCTCTTTCCTCTTTTGGGAATGGCACTCCAGTTTTCCTTCTACGGTCTACCTACAGTCCAAGTTGTTCAGCTCAGGCTAATTCCACCCTCTAGCATAGGAGTGGGTACTTGATCTAGGTTTGGCAAATAAGAATGATCTCTGGGGCATTTGCTGATGCTCTCCAGGAATAGATGCTCTTCTCCCCTGGAATTTCTCTAAGGATCAACAAGTGGAAAGATGCTACCTGATGTTGATCATAATGATGATGATAAAGTACTTTAAAAAAAATTTTTTTTTAAGGTAGGCACTGTACCCAGCACAGAGCCCAACATGGGGCTCAAACTCACAACCCTGAGATCAAGTCCTGAGCTGAGATCAAGAGTGGGACGCTTAACTGACTGAGCCCCCCAGGTGCTCCCAGTAGTATATATTTTTAACTCATTTAATCTTCCCCCCAAACCTATCAGGTGGGTATTATTATTTCCTCCATTTTCATGATAAAAAACTGAGGCTAAGTGAAGTCAGGTGATTTCGTTAGTGTCAAACAGCTAGGAAGTGGTGAATCCAGGATTCTAAATCTGGCAGCCTGCTACTACAGCTCATGCTTTTCCCATTATACTAAAGAAAAAACATGGCCATAAGAGAGAAAAATGGATTCTTGGACCGCATAATTTGAACTCTTGGATCAAACTATTCCTAACAGAGCCCTGGATTTCCCCTCTGAATGAACCATTACATTATCTTTTTGGCTTTCATTAATTTGGGATGGATTTCCATTACTTGCACTTGGAAGAGCCCCAACTAGTGTCTGAAAAAGCAATGAGGAAATCTTGGATAAACTGCCACATGATATTTGAGACAAGGCATGTAGAGATGACTTGTTTAACAAAGCTGTGAAATGCTGGAGTATCCTTTTGGGCATTTGGGATTATAATTTGAGTTGAATTGCTCTTCAAATTCAGGTGTTGGGTTTGCATGTTTGCATTCAGTATGAACTGAATGTTCCCCCCAAATTCACATGTAGAAACTCAGTGTGATGGGAGAAGGAAGTGGGGCCTTTAGGAAGTGATTAGTTCATGAGGGTAGGGCCCTCATGAATGGGATTAGTGCCCTTATTAAAGAGACCTCAGGGAGCTCCCTAGCCCTTTCTACCACGTGAGGAGGACACAGAGAGAAGACAGTGGTTCATGAACCAGAAAGCAGGTTTCCAGACACCAAATCTGCTAGCACCTTGATCTTGGACTTCTCAGCCTCCAGGGGTGTGAGCAGTACATTTCTGCTGTTTATAACATTTGTGGTATTCTGTTCTAGCAGCCCAAATGGACTAAGATACATGGTTAAGAACAGGATGCAAGTCGCTTAAGCCCTCGTTTGTGTAGACTCTGAGAGAAACCTCATGAAATAATAGAGAAACCTCGTGAGATAATAATTCCATCTTCTAAATAAAAATATATTAATAATAGCTCTATAAATGGAGTCATGAATATATAAAAGAGCTACGAAACAAAATTCGATCCAAACTGGCTTAAGCTAAAAGAGACTTATAATCATATAACTGAACGGGGAAGCTGGCTTTGGGTTTGGCTGACCTAGGACTTATTATTGCCACTAGGATTCGTTCTTGGCTTCCTGCTTCTGGGTGGGATCTATCCTCAGCATCTCCAGAACACTCCACAGCCACCAGCGAGGTGAGTTTCACTTCTTTAGCTACCTAGCCTGGTGGAGAGGAGAGTGTGCATCTCAGGATTTCCTGCACAAGGGGCAGGTTTCTCTCTGATCTGGTTTAGTTGAGATATGGTGGGTTTACACCAGTCAGGCTCTACACCAGGAGCCCACCAGGTTGAAAATGGAAGTTGGGGTTGAGAGAAGAAACTCCAGAGATTCATGTTAGGAAGGGGAGTGAAAAGCTATAGTAATAATAATACTACTACTTATAGTTACAATGGTAATAATAATCATGGCTAATAATATAGTATATAATATGTTGGCATTTATTAGCATATTTAATCCTTACCACAACTGTGTAAGTACCATTAAATTCTCAACTTGGAGAAGAAACAAGGAAAGCCGTAAAAATACATATTCCTTAATTTTTAACCATGTGTGTGATTTATTAAATATATCCTATTGATAGGATATTTGTATGACTTCCTGAATGGGGGATGGGGAATAGATGTTAGTAGATTACCCAAGAGCCAAACTTAAGGATCCTCTAGAGTTAAATGAAGATGTATATTCATATTTCAAAATATCTAAAAATTACAAATGTATCTTTTCATTCGTTTGGAATATACTGGTACTCTTGCAATAATGTATGTATGTATGTATGTATGTATTTATTAATATTTTTTCCCCAAATATGTTTATTTTATTTTTTCAGTATTACAAGATTGATTGTTCATGCACCACACCCAGTGCTCCATGCAATACATGCCCTTCTCAATACCCACCACCAGGCTTGCCGAACCCCCCACCCCCTCCCCTCCAAACCCCTCAGTTCGTTGGTCAGAGTCCACAGTCTCTCATGGTTCATCACCCCCTCCGATTTCCCCCCATTCACCCTTCCCTTCCTTCTCACAAATACACTGTGATAGTGAAAAAAAAATTCTCATCTTACAGATGAGGTAACCAAGACCCAGAGTGAGGACGTTCACACAGCTAGAAAGTGGTAGAACAGGGAGTCCCACAGGCACTCTGACTATAAAACGCACACTCTTTACCTGGCTATGTTAAGAATGGATGGTGGTGAGTCACAAACAAGGAGTGTCCTACACTCAATGCCCACCCTCCAATTAGAATCCTTGGCCTTTTAGGTAAGAGCTTGTAAAGCCATAGCCATGTTCAGTGCTGGGCTCTATAAGCCAATGTTTGTTTTCTTTTTTTCCCAGTAGATAAATTTGGCACATAATAGGAAACATTTATTTTCTTCTACTTTTCTGTGCAGAAGCTTATTGTCAGATAAGTTGCTGCCTTTGATACCAACTAGAAGAAAAAGAACTATATACCATTTTCCCCACTCTCTTCTTTCCTCCAAAATATATCTTGGCCATACACATATTTTTAAAAATTTAGCTATCACATTCTGTATGCCATGAAAATATAAGTTACTGTTACTAGGCCAAGTCAACTTGATGAATAACATAGCATCTTAGGAGAGTAATTAAATTCATGTCTAATGTTCTTTTCTTCAGTTAACATCTGTCTCCTGCACTTTTCTTAATATTTCTTACACCACTGGAATCAATAAAATGCTTAATCTTAAATTATTCTGGATTGAAGATCTTTAAAAAAAAAAAAAAAGAAGTCAAAATTTTCTCTATGTCATTGGGAAAAGCTCCCTTAGAGTAAATGTGGGCTTTCAAAATCTATTTGAGGTGATGGGATTTGTGAAGGTTAGCTAACCTTCTGTGCTTTTAGACCCTGAGTATACTGAAATATACTGATAGAGGCAGACTCCATAAAATGGAGTGATAGCTCAATTGTCTCGATAAGCCTTTTGTAGAAATATAGATCTTCTGCTGTCTTTCCTTAAGCCTTTCCTTAACCTCAGAAATAATTCTACAATTGATGCTGGGTATAACATAGTTCCTCTCACAGTTATGCTAGAAAAATCACATGCGCATTTTGAGAAATAGGCGGTTCTTCTGTGAGGCACTAGGGTAAACCATTAAAACCAGGATGGTAGAGTCTGCTTAGATACCACCGTTTCTCTCCCTTCCCCCAGTTCCAAGCTAGTTGTCATCATGGTGTAAATTTCTAGCTGAATCTGAACTTTGGCCATCAAATCCTTCTCAACCCAGTGCTCAGGCATCTACTGCAAATGGAGTAGTATGTAAAGTAAAATCCTCTTCCAGCTCTGCTCAGCCTCCATCAGAACAAGCAAGTGACTCTTCTTGTGATCAAGAAGGAGAAAAGGGAGATGGACCTTCTAACATTTAATGAGCAACTATTAAATGTTAGGTACTGTGTTGAGAAATTTTGCACACGTCACATTTAATCCTTTCAAAGATCAGAGGTAGGGGATGTGATTTGCATTGCTCTTAAATGGAAATGAAATCTCGGGCTCAAAGAGAGCTGGTAGGTTAAGTGACGTATCAGGAATTTAAGTTCAAGTCCAAATCTGAAGGCCATATCACACTTGCTTTTCAAAACTTTATTTTTTAAGATTTTTTATTATGTTCAATTAGCTAACATATAATACATCATTTGTTTTTGATGTAGTGTTCAGTGATTCATTAGCTGTGTATAGCACCCAGTGCTCACCACCACATGTGCCCTCCTTAATACCCATCCCGGTTACCCCACGCTCTACCCCCCTTCCTTCCATAACCCTCAGTTTGTTTCCCAGAGTCCAGAGTCTCTCATTGTTTGTCTCCCTCTCTGGTTTCTTCCCATTCAGTTTTCTCTCCCTTCCCCTGTGGTCCTCCGTGCTACTCTTTATGTTCCAAATATGAGTGAAACTGTATGAAAATATTCAAACCTTTTTAGAATCATTGTTATTAATCAATTGTTTATATAATCTTAATGTATAGTATTAGTTTGGCAAACCCAGACCATGGATTTATTAATTTTGGCAACAGATATTCATGGAACACCTACCAGGTGCTGGGAATATTGTGGTGAACTAATCAGAAAAAAACCATCATTGCCCTTCTGGAGTTTACATTCTAGTGGAATGTGGTAAATAATAAACAATGAACATAGGAAATATGTAAATTACCTTATGGGTGATAAGTGCTATTAGAAAATAAGAAGACTATAGTAAATAAGAATAATTGGTCAGAAGAGGGGTGGAGCAGAAAGTAGTTCTCAAACGTGAATGTTTAAGAGGAAACAAGATATGTGAGGGAAAAATATTCTAGACAGAGGGACTAGCCAGTGAAAAGCCCCTAATGTGGGAGGGTGTCCTTGGAATGTTTGAGCTCCAGTATGCCTGAAACAGAATAAGTGAAGAATAAAGCAATAGAGGGAGCAAAATGCCAGCTGTAGGACCTTTTAGGTCCTGGTATGGACTTTGGCCAGTGTGATGAGCCACTGAAGGGTTGGAACAGAGTAGGGCTGTGTTTGGGTATATTTTAAAAGGATCACTCTGGCTTCTGTGAAAAATATGGACTGGGATTGAGGGCGGAGGGAGAATGAAAGCAAGGAGATCTGTTGTAATAATTCAAATGAAATATGGGTGGCTTGCACCAGAGTGGAAGTGGAGAGAAGAGGTCACATTCTGGCTGTACCAGTGTTCCGAAGGATTAGACGTACATTTTCAGAGAATAAGAGGAATCAAGGATGAACTCTAAAGGTTTTGTTTTGAGCAACTGGAAAGATGGAACTTCCATTAGCTGAGACTGTGAATGGAGGATCAAGGGTAGGGAAGATCGAGATTTTAGTTGGGGAGATGTTGTGTCTGTAGACAAAGAGGACATAACACGGTCCTGGATTTCAGGGGAGAGCTAGGGCTGGAGATGTGGATTTGCTTCCCTGGAAAAAGGAGACACCTCTTGAGGTTGGAAGAGCAAAGAGATTGAGGAGAAGCAAATAGAGTGCCTCAAGAAGGAAGCTGTGAGACTACAGTGTCCAGGAGACTAGGTGAGAAGGTGTTTCCTAGAGGAGGCAGTGATCAACAGTGCCAGATGCTGCTGATGTTCAGTAAGAGGAGGGCTGATAGCTGACCATGAGATTTTGCAATGTGAAGGTCACTGATGATCTTGACAAGGCTGATTTTGGTGAAGTTGATGGGAACAAAAACCTGACTGGAGAAGTTTAAGAGAGGGATCAGAGAAATCAGAGGGTTTTTTTTGTTTTTTGTTTTTTTGAAAAGAAGGAATAACAGCATAGTTTTTATGCTAGTGGGAGTGACCTAATAAAAAGGAAAAAAAATTGGTATAGGAGATAGAGAGTTGCTAGTGAGAGGAAAGGTGTTCACAAGCATCTGCAATGAGGGAAGAGATAAAAATATTCCATCATGACGATCTGATAATGACAGCTTTATGTCACTGACATATGTTTTCAAGTGGTTTGCTCAAGTGGTGTATATTACTGATATCAGAATCTCAAACAGCCTGATCCATTACTTTGGCATATCGAGATTTTTAATGTTGAGAGTAAAAATGACAGAGTGTGTTTCTAAGATTGACCTACAGTGAAAACAGTGCCATTGCTGAGAATTTTATTTTTCCCAGCACATGATGATGTCCTTCACTGATCCTAGGAAAAACTGATTATGTATTATAGGAGTATATTTGAAAACCATATCTAAATGCTACAGCAGAACCTGAAGAAATGCTGTTAGAATTGGATTCTGTCAGAGTGGATTGAGAATTGGATCCAATTGCTAACCTTTCTGATTTTGTGTGTGCTGGGTTCCTTGACCTAGCAGCATCTTACAGAGCTTTGAATAATCTTTAGTGAAAAATCATCCTACAATTTTTGGATCATCTGCTTAATTGCATTATAAGCGGTCTGAAGATCCATTCTAGATTGCCATTCCTGATGTCTACAACTGTCATTTAGGACTTTAAAGTTTAAGAGAAACAAAATATAAGAAAATAAGCTGCCTATATGTGGATGGAAACTGATCTAAGTTGACATAGAACTGGACGCCTTGGTGAAAAATTGCAAATAATGTACTAGCTCTCACTTCTCATGTGACCACTTTCATTTTTATTTTTAAGTTATATTTTTATTATTTTAAATTAGAATGAGCCTTTGCTTCTTTTTTTAATTTAAAACTTGTAGCACTCTGTCAACTGACCATCGTGTAGTCTTCAGCTGTCAAAGGTTGGAGAAACAGGCTAAAGTCATGCAGAAACACACAGGTTTTGGAAAAATGTTTGAATTGTATTCAAGGGCACTAGGAAGCTACTGGGACACATTAAGCAGGGCAGTGAGATGCTTACAAGTGTTTTTAATAAAGATCACCTAGTTCTTGTATTGGTTAGGGAGGTACAAATGTGGAATTAGGGATATCAACAAAAGGCTAGTCTACTTGAGGGCTGATGGTTATTTGGACTGGAGTGGTGGCAAAGGAGACAGTAATATTTACTCCAAGAATCTTATGAAGTAGATACTATTATTGGTCCCAAATTTACAGATTAGAAAACTGAGGTATTTTTCTATTTTTTATTTTTATTTATTTATTTGACACAGAGAGAGAGAGAGATCACAAGTAGGCAGAGAAGCAGGCAGAGAGAGAGGGGGAAGCGAGCAGGCTCCTTGCTGAGCAGAGAGCCCGATGTGGGGCTTGATCCCAGGACCCTAAGATCATGACCCAAGCCGAAGCAGAGGTTTTAACCCACTGAGCCACCCAGGTGCTCCAAGAGAAAACTGAGGTATTTTGTCCAAGGTTACACATCTATGAGATTGGAGCTTGGCTTTCAATCCAAGTAATCTGATTCCATAATCCATAATTCCATGATCTTAATTACTAAACTAACTTGCTTCTCTTGGATGGAGATAAGAAAAGTTGGTAAAGATATATTTAGAGGTGGGATCAAGAGGACTTGGTAACTGATTGGTTGTGGATAGAAGGTAGAAGATAAGATGGAAGATCTGTAGAGGTGACTCCTGTCTTTCTCTCTGAATCAACTAGAAGGATTCACTGTTCATTGACACAGAGAAAAGTAGAGGATACCTAGATTTGGAGGAGAATATCAAGTGTACTGTTTGGCAGGTACATGTTAAGATGCCCTGGAGACATCCAAGTGAAGATGGTCCATGTAGAATTGCAGCTCAGGAGAGGTCTGGGTTAGAGAGATCCATGTGGGAACTGGTGGTTCATTGCAAACTATGGTTGTGCTCTGACTTGACCTATCAGCAACACAGTACCTGGTATATAACATGAGCCAGTAATGCTGAAGAATTGAATTTGTAGCATAGCCGTAGATCTTTGGATTTGGAGTACACCATACATAGTACCAACTCATGATATTCATAGTTTTGCTTTCTGGATGTTAGACGGTTAACAATGTTCACTCAAAACATTCTCAGATATTTCCCAACTGCAAAAGAAGAGCACTCTGAAAAATATCCATTTTTAACACATACATGAATACTTAAAACTGTCTGCTTAATGAATAGGTCTAATGATCTACATTCTTAGTTTGCTAAGAAATAACCTTTTTTTGTTGTTGTTATTCTAGAACTTACCAACATTATTAAACAAGATGGTGGGTATTGAAAACAGTGGTAGTGTTTCTTTTCTTTCAAGTCTTAATAACTTCATGTTTTATTTATTTTTAAAAATAAGCTCAAATTTAAAAGAGTTAAGTTTAAACATTTTTTAAATTTAAAATAACTATAAATTTAAAGAAAAGTTGCAAGAATAATACAAAGATCTCCCATAAATAATTTTAAATTTTTTGTAATATAGCCAATATTTTATTTTTATTTTAATTTTTTAATTTAAATTTGATTACTTAACATATAATGTATTATTAGTTTCAGAGGTAGAGATCAGTGATTCATCAGTCTTAATAATATCCAGTGCTCATTACATCACTAGCCCTCTTTAATGTCCATTATCCAGTTATCCCATCCCCCTGCTCCTTTCCCCTCCAGCAACCTTCAGTTTGCTTCCCATAATTAAGAGTCTCTTCTGGTTTGTCTCCCTTTCTGATTTCATTTTGTTTTATTTTTTTCCTCTTTTCTCATATGATCCTCTGTTTTGTTTCCTAAATTCCACATATGAATGAGGGCATATGATAATTGTCTTTCTCTGATTGTCTTATTTCACTTAACATAATACCCTCTAGTTCCATCCACGTCATTGCAAATGGCAAGATTTCGTTTTTTGATGGCTGAGTAGTATTCCATTGTAAATAGGTGCCACTTTGTCTTTACCCATTCATCTGTTGATGGACATCTGGGCTCTTTCCACAGTTTGGCTACTGTGGACTTGCTGCTATAAACATTGGAGTGCAGGTGCCTTTCAGATCACTACATTTGTATCTTTGGGGTATATCCCTAGTAGTGCAATTCCTGGGTCGTAGGGTAGCTCTATTTTCAACTTTTTGAGGAACCTCCATACTATTTTCCAGAGTGGGTGCACCAGCTTGCATTCCCACCAACAGTGTAAGAGGGTTCCCCTTTCTCCGCATCCTCACCAACATCTATCATTTCCAGACTTGTTAATTTTAGCCATTCTGACAGGTGTGAGGTGGTATCTCATTGAGGTTTTGATTTGCATTTCCCTGATGCTAAGTGATGTTGGGCGCTTTTTCATGTGTCTATTGGCCATTTGGATGTCTTCTTTGCAGAAATGTTTGTTCATAGCTTCTGCCCATTTCTTGATTGAATTATTTATTCTTTGGGTATTGGATTTGGTAAGTTCTTTGTAGATTTTGGATACTAGACCTTTATCTGATAAGACATTTGCAAATATCTTCTTCTGTTCTGTTGGTCATCTTTTGGTTTTGTTGACTGTTTCCTTTGTTGTGCAAAAGTTTTTATCTTGATAAAATCCCAATAGTTCATTTTTGCCTTTGTTTTTCCTTTCCTTTTGAGACATGTCTAGCAAGAAGTTGCTATGGTCAAGATCACAGAGGTTGCTGCCTGTGTTCTCTAGGAGTTTGATGGATTTCTGTCTCACATTGAGGTCTTTCATCTATTTTGAGTCTGTGTGGTGTAAGGAAATGGCCCAGTTTCATTCTTCTGCATGTGGTGTACAATTTCCCAACACCCTTTGTTGAAGAGACTGTCTTTTTTCCATTAGATGGTCTTTCCTGCTTTGTTGAAGATTTGTTGACCATAGAATTGAGGGTCCCTTTCTGGCTTCTCTATTCTGTTCTATTGATCTGTGTGTCTGTTTTTGTGCCAGTACCATGCTGTCTTGGTGATTATAGCTTTGTAATAGAGCTCGAAGCCTAGCATTGTGATGTCATCAGGTTTGGTTTTCTTTTTCAACATTCCTTTGGATATTTGAGGTCTTTTCTTTTCCATACAAATTTTATTTGTCCCAGATCTGTGAAAAAAGTTGATGGTATTTTGATAGGGATTGCATTGAATGTGTAGATTGCTCTAGGTAGCATAGACATTTCCACAATATTTGTTCTTCTAATCCATGAGCATGGAACATTTTTCCATTTCTTTGTGTCTTCCTCAATTTCTTTCATGAGTGTTCTACAGTTTTCTGAGTACAGATTCTTTGTGTTTTCAGTTAGGTTTATTCCTAGGTATCTTATGGTTTGGGGTGCAATTATAAATTGGACTGACTCCTTAATTCTTCTTTCTTCTGTCTCATTGTTAGTGTATAGAAATGCAACTGATTTCTGTGCTTTGATTTTATATCCTGTTACTTTACTGAATTCCTGTATGAGTTCTAAAAACTTTGAGTGGGGAGAGTCTTTTGGGTTTTCCACATAGAGTATCATGTTATCTGCAAAGAGTGAGCGTTTGGTGCCTTCTTTGGTGATTCACATGCCTTTTACTTCTTTTTGTTGTCTAATTGCTGAGGCTAGGACTTCTAGTACTATGCTGAACTACAGGGGTGAGAAGGATATCCCTGTCATGTTCCTGACCGTAGGGGAAAAGTTTTAGTTTTTTCCCATCAAGAATGATACTCATTATGGGCTTTTCATAGATGGCTTTTATGATATTGAGTTATGTTTCCTCTATCCTACACTGTGAAGAGTTTTAATCAAGAAAGGTTGCTATACTTTGTCAAATGCTTTTTCTGCCTCTATTGAGAGGATCATGTGGTTCTTGTCCTTTCTTTTATTAATGTATTATATCACATTGATTTGTGGATGTTGAACCACTATTGCAGCCCAGGAATAAATCCCACTTGGTTGTGGTGAATAATCCTTTAAATGTACTGTTGGATCCTGTTGGCTCGTATCTGGTGAGATTTTGACATCTATGTTCATCAGGGATATTGGTCTGTAATTCTCCTTTTTGGTGGGGTCTTGGTCTGATTTTGGGATCGAGGTAATGCCGACCTAATAGAGTTTGGAAGTCTTCCTTCCATTTCTATTTTTTGGAACAGCTTCAGAAGGATAGGTATTAATTCTTCTTTAAATGTTTGGTAGACTTCCCCTAGGAAGCCATCCGGCCCTGGACTTGTTTGTTGAGAGATTTTTGATTACTGCTTCAATTTTCTTGCTGGTTATGGGTCTGTTAAGGTTTTCTATTTCTTCCTGTTTCCGTTTTGGTAGTTTATACGTTTCTAGGAATGCATCCATTTCTCCCACATTGCCTAATTTGTTGGCATATAGTTTCTCATAATATATTCTTATAATTGTTTGTATCTCTTCAGTGTTGGTTGTGATCTCTCCTCTTTCATTCATGATTTTATTTATTTGGGTCCTTTCTCTTTTCTTTTTGATAAGTCTGGCCAGGGGTTTATTGATCTTATTAATTCTTTCAAAGAACCAGCTCCTAGTTTCATTGATCTGTTCTACTGTTCTTTTGGTTTCTATTTCATTGATCTGCTCTAATCTTTATTAATTCTCTTTTCCTGCTGGGTTTAGGCTTTAATTGCTGTTCTTTCTCCAGCTCCTTCATGTGTGAGGTTAGATTGTGTATTTGAGACTTTTTCTTATTTCTTGAGAAAGGCTTGTATTGCTGTATACGTCTCTCTTAGGACCAACCTTGCTGCATCCCAAAGGTTTTGAACAGTTCTGTTTTCATTTTCATTTGTTTCCATGAATTTTTTAAAATTCTTCTTTAGTTTCCTGGTTGACCCATTCATTCTTTAGTAGGATGCTCTTTAGCCTCCATGTATTTGAGTTCTTTCCAAATTTCCTCTTGTGACTGAGTTCAAGTTTCAAAGCACTGTGGTCTGAAAATATTCAGGAAATGATCCCAATCTTTTGGTACCACTTGAGACCTGATTTGTGACCCAGGATGTGATCTGTTCTGTAGAGTGTTTCATGTACACTTGAGAAGAATGTGTATTCTGTCACTTTAGGATGATATACTCTGAATATATCTGTGAAGTCCACCTGGTCCAGTGTATAATTCCAAGCACTTGTTTCCTTGTTGATCTTCTGCTTAGATGATCTGTCCATTGCTGTGAGTGGGATGTTAAAGCCTCCTACTATTGTATTATCATCAATGTGGTTTTTAAATTTTGTTATTAATTGGTTAATATAGTTGGCTGCTCCCATGTTAGGGGCATAAACATTTACAATTCTTAGATCTTCTTGTTGGACAGACCCTTTAAGTGTGATATAGTGTACTTCCTCATCTCTTATTATAGTATTTGCTTTAGAATCTGATTTGTATGATATAAGGAATGCTACCCAGATTTTTTTGATGTCCGTTAGCATGATAAATGGCTTTCCACCCCTTCACTTTCAATCTGGAGTCGTCTTTGGGTCTAAAATAAGTCTCTTGCAGACAGCATGTCAATGGGTCTTGCTTTTTTATCCAATCTGTTACACTGTGTCCTTTGATTGGGGCATTTAGCCCATTACATTAGTAGTAACTATTGAAAGATATGCAGTTAGTGCCGTTGTATGCCTTTAAGGTGACTGTTACTGTATATTGGCTCTGTGCCTTTCTGGTCTACTTTTGGGCTCTCTCTTTGCTTGGAGGACACCTTTCAATATTTCTTGTAGGGCTGGTTTGGTGATCACAAATTCTTTTAGTTTCTGTTTGTTCTGAAGACTTTTTATCACTCCACTGGGTGTGGTGCATGAACAATCAATCTTGTAACACTGAAAAAATAAAGTAAACATATTTGGGGGAAAACAAAACAAAACAAACAAAACAAAAAACAGAACTCCTTCTATTTTCAGTGACATCCTTGCTGGATTAAAGTATTCTTGGTTGCAATTTTTCTCATTTAGCACCCTGAATATATCAATGTCAGTCCTTTCTGGCCTTCCAGGTCTCTGTAGATAGGTCTACTGCCTATATAATATTTCTACCATTGTATGTTACAGACCTCTTGCCTGAGCTACTTTTAGGATTTTCTCTTTGTCTCTGAGATTTACAAGTTTCAGTGTTACATGTCAAGGTGCTGACCTATTTTTATTGATTTGAGGGGGATTCTTTGTGTCTTCTGGACCTTAATACCTGTTTTCTTTCCCAGCTTAGGGAAGTTGTCTGCTATAATTTGCTCCAAAAACCTTCTGCCCCCCTTTCTCTTTCCTCTTCTTCTGGGATCCCAGTTATTCAATATTATTTCTCTTTATGGTATCACTTTTCTCTTGAATTCTCCCCTGGTGATCCAGTAATTGTTTATCTCTCTTTTTCTCAGCTTCTTTATTCTCCATCATTTTGTCTTCAATATCACTAATTCTCTCTTCTGCCTTATTCATTCTAGTACTCACTGCCTCCATTTTTTTATTGCATCTCATTAATCGTCTTTTTTATTTCAACTCAATTAGATTTTAGTTCTTTTATTTCTCCTGAAAGGGATTCTCTAGTGTATTCTATGCTTTTTTCAAGCCAAGCTAATATCTTTATAATCATTGTCTGAACTCTTGTTCTGATATCTTACTTATATATATACTGATTAGGTCCCTGGTAGTGAGCACTGCCTCTTGTTCTCTTTTTTGAGGTGAGTTTTTCATCTTGTCATTCTTGCAGAAAGTGGTTTCTTTTCTATTTGTAGAGTTGTAGCTGTTCTTTTCTTAGGTCTCTGGTTGAGTTTGTAGGTGTTCAGAATGATTTGATAGCAATCTAGCTGAATTCTTGGGACCAGACAAAACGAAGGTCTCCTATTCCTCCACCATCTTGGACTATCTCTATTCTTCCATAGAGTCTTAATCCAGAAGCACCAATTATTAACATTTTTGCCACATTTGTTTTTATCATGCCTTCTCCCTTTATATATAGTCTGTCCTGGACCTTTGAGAATATGTTGCAGGTACCATATTCCTTTACTTCTAAATATTTAAACATGTATTTCCTAAGAATGAGCTCGTTCTCATCTATTGCCACAGTATAATTTTCAAATTCAGGAAATATAACATCTTTGTGATATCACTTTATAATTTGTAGTCCATATTCAAATTTCTTCCTGGCCATTTTCCCTCCAATAGTGGATCCAACTGAAGGTCATACATTTCATTTAGTCATCATGTCTCTGTAAGTCTTCTTTAGTTTGGACAATTACTCAGCCTTTGTTTTTCAAGAGGTAATTTTTGAAGAATGTATAAACCAATGTTTTGTAAAATGCTCTTCACTTTGTGTTAATCTCATGTTTTGTCAGGATCAGACTCAGGTTATGGGTTTTTTGGTAGGAATACAGTAAAAGGGTTGTGTTCTTCACAGTGTACCACATCAGGAGGCAAATGATGCTGGTTTGCCTGCTTATTGGTGGTATTAACTTCAGTGTCTCGGTTACAGTGGTATTTGTCTTGTTTCCTCATAATAAAATTATAATCTGTCCCTTTGTAATTTTAAGTAATCTGAAAGAATTAAGTTTCAAAGTAATAATTACTACATCTACAACTCAAAACCTGATTTTTTCATTGCCAAAATCCTAGGAAGAAGATATATTAGGAATCTAGAGGCCAGCTAACAGAATCTGCCATGGAGACCCATGTTAATTTGCCCAGTTTCTAATATGCAGCTTCTAATTTTATTGAAATCTCTTAATCACATGAAGGGCTAAGTTGGAAATGGGTATTATGTGATCATATTCATGATGTGGTTCCAACCCATTTTGGTAAGTAGGAAACTTCTGGTCTTTGTACCATTCCTCCTGTCCCTTACAGTACTAAAGAAAGGTTGCTTGATGGTTATTCAATATACACCCAAACTATTTTACATAAATTATCATTGACTTATCTCCCCATCCCCTCTTCACAAGAATTCTAATATTCCTAATATCCTTGAATTAGGTATTGGCTTTTTACCTTGTCTCATTCCCTATAATTATCAATCTTAGGGTGCCAAAATGAACCTTAAAATACCAAGAATCTACTCATCTACTCATATAAATATGAAGAAATGTATAACCGAGTTTTTAATTTTATTCTTGAATTAAATGGTTATTCCCTCAGCCCTGTAATCATTAGTTTTAAGCCAAATTCTGTAACAACCAAAAAACATGAAAACAACATACTTGTAAAAGGCTTTATGCATATTTTATCCATTTTTATTTTATAAACTTGTAATGAGTCATCCAGTATGAATTTTGGCAGACTAGTGTAAAATAGTACAGTTCTGTGATTTTTCAGACCCTGTTAACATTGGGTCACATTTTGCCTTTGTTCCACATCTGCTCAAAGCTTGTTACAAGCTTAACAAAATTCCTGCTGTATATGGACTCTTCTAAATGAAAGAGATTTCAGAGAATAATTCCTTTCAAGCATGAATATTTAAATAAGACATTTGTCCTTAACATCTTCCCATGAACATTGGCTTCTTAGCCTTGTTTCCAGTTATTTAACCTTCAAATGAATTCCACTGGGTTAAAAACAATAAGAAAACTTTAGTCCATTCAATCATGTTGTCTCCATGATTGACCCCCAAGGTAATGGAATGGACCACAAAATAGAAAGAAAAGCTTATCTTATGCTATTAAGTAGTGTGTTGAATCTGGTAAAATCAATTACCTCATTTACTACTAATAAATTTAGAATTATTGAAGATCCAGGTTGAAACAGGAATCTCACTTCATTTGGTCAAGTATTGAGATTAGATACTTCAAAAATATACATTGCTAAGATGAGCAACTAATCTTAGCTCAATAGTACACTGAATATGTTGAATGCCCTTAGAATACTTTTCAACTAATGTCAAAATTGCTAGAAAAGTTTTTTGTGACCTTAGTATATTGTGCTTTATAATAAGTTATAAGATATTTTCTTGAACAGGGGCGCCTGGGGGGCGCAGTTGGTTAAGCAACTGCCTTCGGCTCAGATCATGATCCCGGAGTCCTGGGATCGAGTCCCGCATCGGGCTCCCGGCTCCATGGGGAGTCCGCGTCTCACTCTGACCTTCTCCCTTCTCATGCTCTCTCTCACTCTCTCTCTTTCCTAATAAATAAATAAAAAAAAAATCTTAAAAAAAATAAAAAAAAAAAGATATTTTCTTGAACAGAGTTTTTTAGACTGTCTTACAGTGTTCAATGCAGCCAGACACTTTTCCTATAAAGGAATATTGAAAGACCTAATACTTTTATTATGATGTCCCTGTCATATTTTCTTCATGAAAAAAATACCAAACAATTTTAAATTGACCTTAAGCATTTTATTTAAAGCTGAGGCATAGAAGGTATGTTAGTTAGGATAAAAGTTAAATGCTATAACAAAGAAAGTGAACAATATTGTAGCTTAAAGATCTTAAAGAGCACAGAAGCTTATTTCTCTTATGCTGTAGTCTAATAAGTCTAGGCTGGGGGGGCAGTGGGATCCATGGAGTCATTCAGGAGACCATATTCTTTTTATCTTGTTTCCTACTATTTTCTCAGATGTCATCTTTGTCTAGAAGTTGAAACAAGGTTGTGGGCTAGGTTATGAAGCTAGGTTGCATTTTTAAAAAAGGCTAGGTTGTCTGTGGTTGAAGCTAGGTTGTGGGTACATGCATCTTGTTCTTCAAAAAGGGAAGGGAGCATGAAGAAGTGCATGTCCAGTGTCTTAAGGTCCAGATCAAGAAATGATACACGTTTATTCAGTTCATGTTCCTTAGTCACATGGTTACTAAATGTAAGGGGGGCTGGGGAATGTAGTGTAGCTAAGCAGTCATGTACCCAGTGAATACTTTGTTCCTATGGAAGAAGGGGTAGATGTTAACCTTCAGAGAGGTTTGATAACTAGGCTAAGGCCACATAGCTAGTAAGTGAAAGAGTAAATAGGATTCGTACCCAGGGAATCTTGTTCTAAAAATATTGGCCTTAAATATTATTTCAGTTCTTGTTGCTGTATAATAGCCATCCCCAAATGTAGCTATTTTTCATGGTTCTGTGGGTTGGCTGGGTGGTACTTCTGTTGCCTAGAGTCACTCATATGAATACATTCAGCTGGCAGATTGGTTTAAGACTGGATTCAACTGGAGCTGCAAATAGGGCACCTTGATTTTTCTTCTTGTGTCTTCTCCACATGACTGGTTTGGGCTTCCTTACAGTACTGCATTCTCAGGGCAGCATTCCAACAGGGAGTGTTTTAGGAGCATAGAAATAGAAGTTACAAGATTCCTGAAAGCCTAGCATTGGAACCAAATATCTCTACTTCTAGTGCATTCTTTTGGTAAAACCAAGTCAGAGGGCTAGTGCAGATTTCAGGAGAGCTTCCATAGCTTTATGAAAATAGTGGAAAAGGGTTAATGGGACGGGAATTCTTGTGTCCATCTTTCTAAACAATTTACCACAAATACTAGGCAATTCTACTTCTAAAAATCTAGGATTGGAGAACACCTAGGGAAATCTGAGAGATGCTCTGATCCAGGTCTGAAATTCACATAAGAGATACAGATATATGGAATCTGTGGTCTTCCCATTTTCATTCTGCCCTAAGAAACGATCAGGATAGGAAGCATACCAGGATGGAACTAAGAGACTATGAAAGAATGTCTGGTTTTGAATGGGTGGTACATACCATTGACTCTCCTATGGCATAATGTATTACATTTTGCAGTGTGTTCAAGGAACTAGGAGGCTTGATGTGCGGATACATGTTAGTTGTGTTCACTAGAAGACACCTTGTAATGGGAATGATTACATCTGGGGTATAATCAGGAGGAGATGTTCTCTGAACAAAGAGACCTGGATCTTGGGGCCAGAGTGCCTCTGAATTGAGAGGGACAGTCTGTGAGAAGCAGGGAATCTAAGCTCTGTAGGGCAAGGTGGAGGAGCCAGTGTTGCTTCAAGTAGGAGTCAGGAATCTGTAAGGCAGCTGACAGTGGAAAATAAAGTTCAGTGGGATGACAGGGGAGGGGATCCAGTGGGTTTGGGGGAATGGAAGAGGAGGAGATTAGGTAGAACTAAAATTTCAGATGGAAATCTGATATAATTTGTCCTGAAATCTTCAGGGGTAGTAAGCACATCCCATTTGCTCTCACATCCCTTGTGGGAGTTGGTGTTAAATATATAGTAGCTACTTGTAAACGTATATTTAAACAAAAGAATTTTGTACTGAAGTATAAGTGAGAAAATTCCTAAATAATAAGGGCAAGTAATAGTGGGTATTAACAAAAAGACAAGGAGGTTAGTTGGTAGCAGATGGTCAGATTTTGTGATTTTGAAAATCAAAATGGTATTTGTTTCCCATTTTGTGGGAAGGGGTATTTAAAAGAGCCATCATCCTTTTCTGCTATGGTCTCTGATTTGATAGGAAATACAATCTCTACATGCCTATAGTTTTTTAGGACATAATTTGACTTCCAGTAAAACCCAAATTCATGAAATAGTGGAGCATTTTAAAGAGGTTTTCCTAAATTATATAGCTAAATTACCAAATCTTGAAGATGGGGGATCTCAGTTGTGCTGAATTACTGATTTTCAACTAGTTCAACATTTTAAAGTCTCTTTTATTATGGAAATATTAAAAAGGCCTTTTATTAACATTAATTCTGTAGTTTTTTCTGTCCTTAGTTTCAAGCATGCAATCAAATCTAATTTTTACAGCTCTCTCTTTTTTTTGGTCACTGAGGTTTACCATTCTAGGCAAAGTAAAAATTTCCATGGATTTCAGTCGGTAGAGCTGCCAGCAACTGTTAGTTGTCTCTTAACTATACTGCCTAGTGTTCAAGGTTGGTTTATTATATCCCAAGTTTCTGTATGTTTGAGCTGAATTTGGACATGCACCCAAGAACAATGGTGCAGCTCCTGAGTTTTTGTATAAAATAGTTTTGGAGTTCCTATATGCTGTCTTGCAAAGGTATATACCAAAGTAAGAGTAAAAGAAGTTTCTACTTTTGGTTATGATATAGAAGAAGAGGAAAAATATTTACTCTTCTGGTACCAACAACTAAAAACTTAGATAAGATTAAAATTATTCTTTTCTATGGGGCTAGGGGAGAAAAGTGAACACAGGAAGCCAAAATTTACAAAATTGATATAACTGCTATGTAGCTACTAAAATGGTGAGGACCATGAACATGGCAAAATTTGTATAATTGATATCACGATTCTAGGTAATTCTAGGTAATAAGAAAAACACAGAGAAAGAAAGAACAAAAGCAGGCAAGCCAGCCTTCTGTGGATAACAGTAGTGTGGCGGCTTCCATACATGGGGCAGGTCACCCCCACTCCGGCTTTGGGCAGACACATTTGCAGACCTGCCATAGATACAGAAATCCTGTAGGATGAAGAGACATCAGCCGAGCCTTAGATAACTGTGTGGGCTGCTGGGATGGACTGAAATCTGGAAGAGCACTAGAGACAAAAGCAAATAGCATGATCCAAAAATCCTCCTGTTCCCACTATCCTTGAAAACTATTGAGAAAGCTACGGTGGATGAAGAGCTGGAAAGCAGAGAGCAATCATTTTGTTTCACATATTCTCATGGGAGTGGATTCTGTGGTTCTGCCAGAGTTAAATACAAGGATGAATTAAAAAAACCTTTCCTAGCTTAATTGCTGGTTGTCAAAGACTGAGGGTGTGAGATTTTGCCGTACTTGCAAGCTAATAGGTTAGACTGCCACAGGTTCATGGATGCTGGGAGAAGACACAAAACTCCTGGTCAGAGATGAAAGATAGTTTATTAATTACAAAAACAGCAGTAGCCAGAGAATAAAAATATTTGCATTGATTCCCCAAGCTCCAATTCATAAAAGGTGATGCAAAGCAGGTGAGATGATTCCTGAACATGCAGTGAGTTCTGGTACAGGAAAGTAAACCTGAGCTCAAGGAACCCAAATATTTTATAATGGATTGTAAGCTAACTGTTCTTTTTTGCTATCCCTGTCTTCCACGACTGTGTACTGTACAAACATTCTCAGTGATTGTTTTGAATATAAATATTCCTGGCTAGTGTCCAAATCATTTCTATGGATCGAGAGTTTGCATGAGTATATGCTTTGTGAACTGAAAACAACTAAATACATTCTAATTATTATTGCTGTTACTTTAAATTTTTAAATATTTGTATGTTTTCATCAGTAAACCCTACTTTTAAAAACTCTGCTTGTTTATTGCTTAAAAGTCTAAGTTATAGTGGAACAATTAGAAAACCACATATAAAGCCAAAAGAATAAAAAAACCCAACCAACCCTGTGGTCATGTTAGGTATATAATTCTGGACATAATCATGGAGATTAACCATCCATGTTGTATTGTTCTGAAATTGATATCATTATTTCAATATCACTTAATATGTGTTACAATATTATCTTAAAGGCTATATAGTGAACTGTCGTGATCCTTTCTATAATCCTGTGATCTTGAATATTTAGGTTTTTTCTATTCATCATGACAGATAATTGTGCATCTTTGTATTTATCCTTAATTATTTTTAGGGTAGATTTTGGCATTGTTCCTTTTGACATATACTGACATTCCCAGTGTCTCTATCAGTATAATGAACTGTTTCAGTGTAAGTTTTTCCTTTACCAAAATTACCTGGAAAAAATGATCGTCTTTCTATTGTTTTGTAGGCACATTCTGAACCAGGAAATGTGCTGTTTCGGTTTTCAGGAAATCAAATCCAAGACAAAAGCTTTTTTCGAAAAAAAAATAAGAAAGGTTATGGTCCAGTGGAAAAGTCGTGGCTCACAGGTTGACCCATTATGCTTCCTTCTTCCTGTTTGGCTGATGTGTTACTGGAATCATTACGTGGTTGTGTTATGAGGGGAAAGAATGAGAGGGAGATGATGGGTAATAGGATGAAGGGAAGAGATGCGGACAGAATCAAGGACCAGGGCAGGCGAGATAGAATGAGCCTGATACGGGAGAAGAATAATGGCCCCCACAAGATGTCCACGTCCTAATCCCCTGACCCTGTAAATATGTTGCTACACATGGCAAAGGGGACTTTGCCAATATGATTAAGTTACAGATCTAGAGGTAGAGATTATCCTGGATTATCCAGTGGGTTTAACGTAATCATAGGGATCTTTATAAGTGAAAGAAGAAGGCAGGAGAATCAGAGTCGGAGAAGATGTGACAACGGAATTAGAGGTCTGGGTGGTGCAGTTGCTGGCGAGAAGGGGGCAGTCCTGACAACTGGGAGAGTGAGGAAACCCAGCCTCCCTTAGGAGACTTGAGAGGAATGCAGCCCTGCCAACATGTCGGTTTTAGCCAGGAAGGTCCATTTTGAACGTCTTACCTCCAGAACTTTGAGAAAATAAATTGTTTTAAGTCACTAAGATTGTAGTAATTAGATACAGCAGCAGTGGGATGGTAGGACAGGTGCTAAAGGTAAGGGGGGAGTTGGGAAGAGGAATTTGATGTTTGGGTGGGAGAGACAGTGATGGAGAAAGGTAAGGTATGTAGGAACTGCAGGGAGAGGCAGAGACAAAGAAGAGGGACTCTACGATGAGTTCCTGACCCTCTGCTTGGTTTTCTCAGCACTACATACTTTTCCTTCCTCGCACTGCTTCCTATGTACGTGTAATGATTTATTTGATCTGTCTTTCCCTCTAGAATGCAGATTCCTGTTTTGATCATTATCGTCTTCTGAGTAGGGCTCTAATAACTAATAAGGAACACGTGAACATCACGAAGAATAAGTCAGTGAGTGAACTGGGAGAGAAAGCTGTTGGGTAAATAGAAAATAATGGAAAATCCAGCAGGGAGGGAAGCCCGACACATAGCCAGTTTCTCATAGATGTAAACCTCTGTACACTGCCTATTGTGAGTTTTTACTCGATAGGGCTTACTGATTGATGCAGTTCTATAGGCAGAGTGATTGATGAAGAATCGGTGGGAAACTAGATTTCCTTGGTTCAAATCCACGTAGCCATGCATACTGTCATATTTAAGTATGTCCCAAGCATACTTAAATGTGATACTTGTCAGAGAAGCTGGGCTAAATACAGCAGAAGGCTCCACGCATCCTTGCATCCATCTGTCCAGTCCTGGCCAGTGGTTAGGAACACATGTGATAGGAGCGCCTGGGAGGCTCAGTCGGTTAAGTGCCTGCTTTTGGTTCAGGTCATGATCCCAGGGGTCTGGGATCAAGCCCCTGCATTGGGCTCCTTGCTCAGCGGGGAGTCTGCTTGTCTCCCTCTCCTCCCCGCCGCCCCCCCAACTCGTGCGTAATCTCTTTCTGTCTCAAATACACATGAGAAGAAGAAGAAGAAAAAAAAAAAGGAACGCAAAAAAAAAAAAAAAAAAAGGAACGCAACTGCTGAAGCCAGCGTTCAGTCTCATTTCTTCAGTTGCTACTATAGGATGCCGGGCAAACTGCTTACAACTCAGTCGTTTGATCTGTAAAATCGGGGCACTGATAGGGCTGTTGTGAGAACTAGATGTAAAGCCATTAGAGTAATTGCTGGCATCTAGACATTGATAATATTACCTATTATCGTTATTAGTTGAAGAAGATGAATTTTGGTTAAGTAGAAGCTGAGACCAAGTCTGCCACTAGATAGCTGGGCAAACGTGCACAAACTCTTTATTGTTCTCAACCAGCAATTGCCAGTCTCTAACATGCGTATGAACTGCTCGTAGGGCCTGGGAGAGTGCAAACTCGGGCTCAGTGGGTCTGGGTGGAGGCCGGGGTTCTGCATCTAACAGGCGCTCAGGAAATGTGACACGGCCGGTCCACAGACCGCAGTCTGAGGGGGCTCCTTCTAGTTGTAATACTTCTGCTGTTTGTGTCACTGGCCTTCTAGTTTCGCAGACTGGGGAGACCTCGCACTTTCCTTCCACTTTTTCTTCCCTCTCATTGCCTGTTCCAATCTTTGCTGAGTCAGTTCATCTAAAAGATGAACTCTTTGGTGTCCATGGAGCCTAAATTATGAGAGAATGATTTACAAAATTGATATAACTGCTATGTAGCTACTAAAATGGTGAGGACCATGAACATGGTAAAATTTGTATAATTGATATCACGAATATGAAAACATGCATCATGTATGGTTAACTCTAAGATACCCCCAACCCCCAGCATTCTATATATGGAGGAAAAAGGGTAGGAAGGAAATACCCAAGTGGGCTGAGTTTGGATGGTAGAAACATGATCCTCTCCAGGTGTGTATTGTGTTTTTTTTTCTTTTCCTATAGCTCCTTTAATGAATATGTAGTATTTAGAAAATGAAAACATTGTTTTCAAAGAATTGCTGGACCAGAATTCTTCCAGTGCAAAGGTATTTCTGGAACCTTTAGGGATGGCTGCACTTCTTTCTAAGTATCTTTATTGGCTTTTCTTTCTCTTCATTCTTTTTTTTTTTTTTTCTCTTCATTCTTTATCTTCAGGCTTCATTGACAGAAAAGTCCCCACTCTCCAAAAAGATTTTTCATTTCATCTCCCCTGGGAGTGGAAGGAAACTCATCCCCTCCGCCCTCCAGGTTCTGCCTGACGGAGGAGATTAGCCTCTTTCCTAAACCGTAACATGGTACCGAATTCGAGTCCCCATACAGTCAGGTCCAGAGGGCTGACGCCATCCAGAATCTCGCCCTGACCCCTCTGGGGTCCGCTCCAGGTCAGAGGACAGGGAAGGGATGGAGAAGGACAAAGTCACATGCAGCCCGGCTGCAACTGATGCCCGCAGCGACTTGGGATGCGGCCCCACAGCTGCGAAGCTAGCCGAGCAGCCAGCCACGTCCACAGCCGCAGAGCCTCCAAGGGAAAAAACGCCATTGAGCCAGATGTTATTTCTAGAAAAAAATTGCTGTGGAACTTGGCCTGAGAATGGTGCATCTGTCCAACTTATCTCCGCTTGGTCATAGATGATGAAAACTCTGCTAGGAAGCCTGGAAAAAACAAGGAAGAAGCATAACTTGACTTTGAAAAGAAAAGTCATGAAATAGATGTTTTTGCCAAAGCGTTTATTTTGGAGTTTCTCATCTTTCTTAGCTTGAATTCATATTGAAATGTCCTTTCTGGGAGGAAAAAAGGTCTGTTAATCTGCTGCTGATATACATTCTGCTTGATTCTACTTTTTATGTCCCAGGGGATATGAGGAGGACACTTGATTATACCTCAGAGGAGAAAAGGAAAGCCCTTGCCTTGCCCTAAATTCTAGACCTTTCTGGAAGAAACCTCCTACGTTAAGCCACTGTATCTTCCAGGACTGCCAGTTACGGTTAGATGGATTGCTCACTGCCCAAGGGTGCCTGAGTGAGGAACCAGAAGGAAGCTAGAATGTAGCCTATGCTTCACACAGGTCTGTGTCCAACTGGGAGGGACGTATTTTTATCGGTAACACAATAGTGCTATCCATTTGCCCAGCGCCGTGCCCACACGTTTATCTTCATGTGGACAGGATACCGTTTCCTAATCAAGTGTTATATGGGCCTGTAGCCCAACCTGAGCCATCTCAGACTTTCAGACTGAGACCACCACCCTCTTGGTTGCTGAGCTAGCAGCAGGGATGTCTCCATCCAGACTGCAAACCAGAGAGCTTGTAGGACTCTGCCCAGGGGCCAGAGCATCTGGCCCTGAATATGTGTCTCTTTTGTGATCAGGGAGGTTTTGTCTGGAGATCAAGGCTCTCCACTTATATTTAAGAGGGAGATTCTTGTCTTGTTTTCTGGGTCAAGTTGATGTCTCAGAGACATGCCTGGTGTTTTGGTTCCTTTGGAGCTAAGGACCTGTCTTGGTCTGGCCCTTCACAGGCCAGGGATTTGAACAGAGCTCTGCTCCCCGGCGTGCTTACTGCTCCTAGTTTCCCCAGTGGTCCTTTCTAATTAGATCTTGGAATGTGACCTGGTTCAGAGCGAATTTCTTTATTCTTCCACTTGCCTGTATAGATGTTCCTACCAATTTGTGTTATATTCCTGAAGTTGACAGCTCCCCTGGACCTCTTCCTTTCTCTTTTGCCTTAAATGCTCTGGACATGGTATTCTGAACTTGTCATTGAGGTCTGGCTCTCTTTATTGGGTGGGTCTGTTTCAATGTCTGCTCTTTCCTAAGCGGCCTCATCCTGCTTCAGGGAAGAGGGCACATCCTTGGCCATCCTCCAAGATGTGGTACTTATCTCTGGGGAAGGGCCAACTTCATATGAGCAAATAATCACTTAAATGTTATAATGAATACTCCTTCCTGCCAGGTGTACAGTGTCTGAAATTCTGTCAAAGGCACTTTTCTCTCCAGGAGGGACAGGGTGGGGGACAGTGAGTTACAAATACTTATGGCCACTAGTTAGTAATATCATTATCTTTCTTAACTATAGGAATCCAGGGTAGTAGACAGACATAGGAGGCCCAGAGAGAGCAGAAGAGAGACTCATACAGAGAACAAGTTAGGAAGTTATCGAGGACAACTCTTCCCTAATCTGGTCCCAGTCTTTGAAGAAGTTTGGACGCTGAGAATATATTGGGCACAGATATTGTCCTTTAGGATCAATGGAGAAAGAAACAGAAACAGAATTTGGCTATTATTTGGAAGTGGGCAGAAAAGCTGAGGAATGAGCCATAACTGCACCAAGCAATAGATTATAATGTAAAATAAGGACCAAAACATGGTTAGTGTCAGGAATGAGTTAGGGATAAAGGCCAGGGAAAGGATGCGGGGTCACAGGCAAGACGACTAGCAGTTAGACCTCCTGGCACTGACATTAACCTTTGAATGTGATGTCCACACTCAGATGCTCACGTAAACACTCACCTCTCTGGGACAGGCTGGCGCACCTTACTTCCTCCAGGTGAATAAGGGCAGTGCAGGCCGATGGGAAGAGCTGAATATGAGATTGAGAGGTCACTAAATGGGAATTGAAGAACGTCTTGTAATTTTCCTGAAGCATTGGGGCTGTGGCATGGAAATTCACCCTCCTGTGGGAGGGGGTGGTCCAGAGTGGCTGGGCCGTGGCTTTGATGTCAGCCGGGATGGGACCTCTCTGGTCCTAGCTCAACCACGTGCTAGTTGTCTATGCTTGAGCACTTAACCTAGGTCTCCCTTTCCTCCTCTATGAACTGGGTATGAATACAGTGCCTGTATTCGAGGGTATTGTGGGGATTACATGGGATTGTGTGGGATTGTATGTTCTTACACCACGTGATATTACGAAGCTCCAAATAGAACGTCCAGCAGGGGGTGAATGTTCGGGAACAGTGCCTCTGTTTTGGAGGAATGCCCTATTTTCCCACAAAACAACCTGGTATTCCTGTCAGCAGAGTTCTCAGATGTCTAAAGAGGTCAGAGCACTTTCATTTTTGAATCTTCTGGTGTATGGAGAAGCGAAATAGAAAAGTAGGTTTATAGTTTACCTAACTGCTTTTAGAATAGCAATGCTGTTAACACATAAACGTGCACACATGGCATTGTGCAACATGGTTGTGTTAGTCACACGATCCTGGTGGGCCTGGAAGGGCCCAGGTTTAAAGTTGTGTGGGGAATGTCTTTCGGTTCTGTTGGGGTGTTTCTAGAACTGAATGTTTAACCTTATTGGGGGTTAAGATGAAAAGTCTAACTTTGAGGCTCGGACTGATGGTCCCCTGGCCCCTTATGTGATAAGCCTCAATGAAAAAGATATCTGAGCTGTATAGACCACCTTTTCTGTTTGTTTCTGCTGATAGATATCCAAAAGTGTCCGCTGTTCTCTCAGTGTAACAGATACAGGCAGTTTAGGTAAAACTTGTCTTTATTTCAGGAAAATCATTATGTGGGACAGACACTGGACTAGGTATGAGGAGCCCTGTAATAAGGTTTGAATCCATCTACCAGCAACAGGAGATGTGGACGAAGGAGCTCTTCTCCAGGCTCTGGCGTCCCATCGTTCAAATGACGGTGCTAGGATTCCATTTTCCAAAGGTCTAGGCTCTAGGTTTCTGTGATCCCGAGTGTGCAAGGAGTTTGCACACTTGCACGGGGCACACTTTCTTAAAGGCTGAAAGAGTCAAGCAGAGTGAAAGATTTGACTTCGTACTTTTCAGACCAAATTAACTATAAAAGGTAAAGTTAGTAATTAATCACTAAGTTAATTAAAGTGATTTCTTCTTAGAATAACCAAAGTTAACGGTATCTTTAGATTTTTGGCTATCTTTGCAAGATTTAAATATCAGGGAGAACAGTGAATCTGAAGATAAAAGGAGTAAGGCATCAGATATGAAAGGGACCATCCTAGAGTAAAAACTACCAACAAGTTCTGCAGATACAACCCCAGGTTCCCAACAGATATTTTTCCATTCAATCCTTACTTTTTAAAAAATTTTGAATTCCATTAGCTACCATATAGTACATACTTAGTTTCCGATGTGGAGTTCAGTAATTTATCAGGTGCCTATAACACCCAGTGCTCATCACATCACATGCCCTCCTTAATGCCCATCACCCAATTACCCCATCCTCCCACCCACCTCCCCTTCTTCAACCCTCAGTTTGTTTTTTGTTGGTAAGAGTCTCTCATGTTTTCTCTCTCTCTGATGACTTCTCATTCAGTTTTTCCTCCTTTACCCTATGATCCTCTGCGCTTTCTTATATTCCACATATGAGCGAAACTGTATGATAATTGTCTTTCTCTGATTCAGTCCTCACTTCTTTCATTTTCTCACTGAGTTTCTTTTTAGCTTTAGTGATCTCCTTTTCTAAGTATCTTTGTCTGTCTACAGTATTCCACCTTTATCCTTTCATTTTAAAAATAAGTTTAGGTGTATGACATAATGATTCGACGTACATGTATCATGAAATTATTACTATAATAAGTTTAGTTAACATCCATCACCTCATTCAGATACAAAAAAAAAGTTTTTATACTTGTGGTAAGAACTCATAGGATCTACTCTTTTACATTTAAAAAATGTATAAGGTTTAAAATGGCAGAATCTGGAATATTCGTGAGCATAGGGAAAATTATATCTATAAAACAACTCTGACTTCCTATTTTTTTTCTCTCTGCCAACAACGATCAGTTGGAAAATAGGAAAACATTTTCCAGTAAATAACTCACATATTTGGACATGCCTAAGTGTTTAGATGAGGAATGAGAAAATAAATGTATAACTTTATTTGAGGAGAAAGTTAAAAGTCTTTATTTGAGGTCTTTTGTGAAAGTGATTAAAGCATTAAAAATAGGAGAGATGTGTATTTAGAAGAAAACAGTATAAAGAAAAAGAACAAAACTTGTGCAATGACTTAAAATGTTTGAGAGATAAAGAATATAGCAAAAGACATTTAATGGAGTTAATTTATGTATTTGAATAAAAATGTCTTTTGACTAGAGAAACAGATTTCTTTTTAAGATACTGTTCACATAAGTTATTCAAGGCTGATGGGAAATTTACTACAATTCCAGATCAAGACAGATCTTAGGGGAGTTATGGGTGTAACAGTCGCTCTCAAATTTCACCCTTAAGAGTTTTATTCCTTTGATTTTTGACGATCTTCTGTTCCTCCAAGGCCCCCAGGAAAAAGGGAAATATTTCTGGAAGGTCTTTATGTTTTTTTTGAAGGTAAGGGTGGTATCTGAGTGTGGCCCAGGGACTGAAGGGGCATAATCCCTTCTATTTCACAGAGATAAAGTGGCATAATCCCTTCTATTTCACAGATAAAGCAAGGGCTGTGTTACCCAGAGCTATGTGGAAGGCTAAAGGCTGACAATCAGAACAATGACTCGTTAATTCAAATTCTGAGGATTATCTTGATCAGAAGGGTAGGGAACTCATTCTTGGAAAGTGAATGCATGGATTCCAAGGGAAAGAGTAATGACCTCTAAGTGCATGGAATACTTGGCATCGCCCTTCATAGAAATTTCTTTTGTTCACAACTGAACCCAACCTACTGTCTGGAGAAGTGGCTAAAGGAATCTTAGAAACTAAAAATTCAGTTCATGCCTTTGTCTGGGGGGGGGGGGGGGTGTCTCTGAGTGTCTTTCTCCATCTAGTGGCCAGTGCTCCCAACCACAAAACTAAAAGACAGTTGGTTATTATAGCAGCGAAACAAGTGAGGTTTCTTGTTTTGTAATACCAGGCTATCGAATCCTAGAGTGAAGAAGATATTTAAGCATATGTTTGGAAAAGCCAGTGGGTGTATTAATAATTAGGTTGGCTTGCAAAGCTTCCATTGTTCAGATGACATGCTTTGCATTCTAGTGGGGAATGAGCAGTTGGGAATGCTTGCTGATAGAATAATGCACACGAGTAGAGTTAAAGCTTGAGGCCGATTTTATAATATGAAGTGTTCACATTATGAAATCCACTTTCCAAGGACAGAAGAAGACGAGAAGAAGAGATTTAAAGAATCTCTAATTACTACTTTTTGGTGATTTTTGGGTAATCTGTCCCAGTTATCCTCTGGGCATACTCTAGGTACTCGATAAAAGTCTTCTGCATTTAATTGAATTTTATAGATCCTTCTGTGCCTCAATTCTTAAATTGTTCTGGTTATTTCTACTTCTCCCACCTAAAATCTTATTCCATTAAAAACAAATACATCTTTTGAAATATGCACGTAAGGAGCATTTTCCAGTTGTTTTCATGTTGGTCTTGGCAGAATTTGACACTGTTGAGTACTCCCTCCTCCTGGAAACACTTGTCTTCCTCTCTGCTCTGGTTTCCATGACACCATCCTCTTCTGCTTGCCTCCTACTTCCCTGGCAGGATTATTTTTTTGTTTGTTATCCAGCGTCACCCTCATTTTGTGATCTCTTAAATACTCTTGTGGCTGAGGATCTATTCTTAGATCTCTTTTCTCCATCCCACTTGTCTTCCTCCATGGTCACGTATCACCATTTGAACTCTGTTGTCCACACTGGTGGTGATTTCCAGTCTCCAGCTTCAGCTCTACCCATTTTCTCCTGAGCTCCAGACTGAAATTCTAGTCTCTTAGATCTTTCTACCACAACATCCTGCAGCCACCTAGAACCCTGGGAAGTCCTAACTGAGCTCATCATTTTGTGGCCTTCCTACATGCACCCTTGCGTACATTTTCTATCTGTGTATGTGACATTGTTATTCAGTATTCAGGACCCAGAGGATGAATGGTGTTGGCTTCATATTAATAATAAGAACAATTATTCATTAAGCAGTTAGGATTTTCCATATCCTGTACTTAGTGTTTCATACATGGCACCAGATAGATTCTGAACCCACGACATATGGCCTGTATCAGATTTTAGTGCAGCTATGGTGAAAAGTTCTGTGTCATTTGCCATCACCTTATCCCAAGGACATGCCTCACGACTTCCTCTGAAGGTGGGGAGGGCTGCCTAGGCAGTGAACAAACTAGCCAGGAGGTGTGGGGAAGATTAAAACTCCTTAGCAAATGAGGAGTGGGAGTTAGTGGATAAATGTCCCAGCTTCTATCCCGTAGAAGCATACTTTTGAGGGCCATTCGACAAGGTTCTTCCGAAGACCCTTGTAGGATTGAGTCCCCGCTGCCCGGCATGGTAACCAGTCCAACAATGTATTCTTAGTCGGCTTGGCATTCCTCCTTTTCTTCCCTTACCCTCCCAGCTCCTGAGGAGCGCCTCCTAAACCAGCTCTCTGAGCTTGAGTCCTATCTCAGGCTCCACTTTTGGGAAAACTCAAATTGAGACACACACATTTAATCCTCACAATAGGTCTTCCTGTGAGATTATAATATGCTTAGCCCCATTATAAAGATGAGGACACTGACACACAGAGGAGGTAGATAGATTTACCCAGGGCTATTCAGCCTTCTAGTTGAGGTTTGGGATTTGAACACAGGCAATCTGACTCCCAAACTTTTTGCCCACCCAAACAGTGGCCTAGTGGGCAAGGGAGAGAATACCTGAGCAGTTAGACTTGATTGGCTCTGATAGCCATATGTCATTGTCCCTTCAATGTCAAGAGATTTTTTTTTTCCCTCAATCTTTTCTAGCTTCGTAATGAGAATTCTCTGGAGATTTTTAGTTTGATGTTGAATAGAAAGGAAAGATTTACAGTTAAAGAGCTGTACATCTAAAAAAGAAAACAAAGTAGGCTTGTGTTTTTAGACAAATCTAAAGGATGTTAATGTTTTACATGGGAAAATATGCATGATTTTTGAAACTTGAGGTTAATGTTTGGATGTTCCTGTGAATCTCTTTGCTTTTTGTTTCCATTAAATGAGTATGCACCTTCACTGATAAAAGGCATTTTTAAATGTAGATTAAAATGTGATAGTGTTATACTAACATGGTAAGAATTTTAGAAAAATTAGAGGTTCCTCATGTAATCATAGAGATTCAGATGAAAGGAAAAATAAAATGTGAGAATTCATTTTGATTTAGAGTAGCAGGTAGATTTTGAAACATTTTTTGAAATTGGAAATAGGATTAAGAAAAGGAACCATGTGTTTTCCTACATGCTTTAGATACATGATCTCCTTTTACTCTCCATCAGCCCTGCAAATATTTTGTCATTTTTCTTGTTTTACGGATGAGGGATTAAGTTTAGAGTTTAAAGATCTGACAAACACCCATCAAATCACAGTTATTAAGTGGCAAAGCCGGGATTCAAACCTGGTTTGAGTAGCTCTCCAAAGCAAACTGTTGTTACTGTGCCTGGGCAATAGAATGTAGAGCAGGATGCAAGGATTTTGTATTCGCACATTCTTAATATGTATGTCTTTCCTGGTTATATGAAAAGTCATGCTGATGGTGTGGTATAGGATATGCACAAGTATCAATTTGGTGGACCTTGAATTAATGCAAACAATGACCTCCCTTGGAATAGCGACCTCCACATTTCCTCGGGCAATGTTCTCAGGAACAATCAAGAATTTTACATATAATATAAACTCAAAAGTATTCTAACTTATAAAACGACCAATGCTGGCTAAACTACTACACCAAAAAGAATTAATTTGCATTGCTCTTTTACCAGAAAATTGTCAACTGTGGGATGTTATCTTTAATACCACAGATTGGCACACTGACCAAATGTAGCCTGCCCCGTTTTCACTCAGCCTGTAAACTAAGAGTTTTTACATCTCTAAATGTTTTTTTAATAACCAAAAGAAAAAGAATATTTTATAACATGAAAGTCATAGGAAATTGAATTTTGATGTGCCTAAATAAAGTTTTATTGGAACACAGCCCTACTCATTCATTTGCATATTGTGTATAACAACTGAGTTGAGTAGTTGCAACAGAGACCATATGTCTCTCAAAGCCTGAAATATTTACTGTCTGGTACTTTATAGAACAAGTTTGTTGACCCTTGTTCTATACTATTTGGTGGCTGGAAGTGAAACTTGGAGCATTGGCTTTCTATGGCTTTGTTTTCTAAAAATCATTAAAATCCAATGCAAATAAGTTGGACACTCAAATACTAATGTGCATGTATGCTTTGTTTGTACCTGCTAGATTTTCTTCTCTACTTTCAAGATAACACTGTCTTGAAAGTTTTATCTTCCAGTGTTGGTTCCAATAATAAAGAGACATAAAGATAAAAGAAGCAAATTCATACTGGGACTGAGTTATTCTTTGGAAAACAATTTTCCTGGTAGGAGTCATATTAGTAGTGATAATGGTAATCTAGTAGTGTACAGTGTAGAAATCACTATTGTATGCCAAGTAACATTTAATCTTGATTTGATTTAAATTTGTGAGATCATATAATTATTACTCTATCTTTTGATTACATGTAAGGAAACTGAGGGTCTGTGAGATTAGTTGATTTGTCTAAGATCCCCAGATCCGTAACTATCAGAACCCAGACTCAAACACAGTGGTTACTTCTTTTTTTTTTTCCTTTTTTTTGGGAGGAAGAGAAACTTCATTGTTAAAAAGAAACATTTATGTTTTTACATCTATGAGCAATACAAATGTTTTGGTATCAGAAAAGTGATGGGAATTTATTAAAAATAATAGCTTTTACAATTTTGATTTTATTTTGGACATTTTTACTATTTACAGTGTTCTTCGAGGCAACATCCTTTTATCACCATAATTGCCGATATTTCCTTGTTGCCAGTTAAATTGTCAGCACTGAAATAGATTTTGCAAGTAGTGACATATGTGAGTGTATACTAAAATGATTTTTACTTATATGAGTAATATAAGTACGGACAAATATGTTCACTTGATTACAGGAAAATTCCCATTTCAGTATTTTTCTGAATGAAAACCAGTATTTTAAATGAATAAAATATATTAAAAAGGAAAAAAAGTCCCAAGACATATGATTGAATTTAACAGGGTCCTAATAAATGGTTTATTTGGATTTGTAGGTTATTTAAATCCTATAGAGTTATTTTATGTATTTTTCACATTCAAAAATGTTAATACAAAACAGATGCAAGCACTATGTCAGGTATTGGTGAGGGGAGTTACCCTGTGCTTTTATTAAGTTCATGTCTATGGAAAGATTAGCACAGGAATCAATAATTACAATGTAATTTAAGTTGATATGTCATCATGGAAATCTATATGAAAGTGCTATGGATACTAATTAAGTCTGATTAGAAAATGAGAGTATTGTCAGAGGGTAGGTGGAAGCATTGGGTGAATGGATGGTTCCTTCTAAACAGGGAATATAGAAGAGACTATAGAAGGGAAGTTTGGGTGATAGAAAGTAAAAAACTAGGGAGAGAGTTGGGGTATGGAGAAGTTAGTGAGTTTGGTTTGGACAAATTGAACCACTAACAGTCTGGTGAGAGCTAATACAAGAAAACATGGTCGTAGTATTGTATGAAAAGTGTTGTGATCAATAGCATGGGGTACCAAGGGAGAACAGAAGATGGGCACTAACTTTTACCAAGTGAGGAAGCCCAGAAGAGATTCCTGAAAGAAGACACCTCTATGGAGATACTTGAAGAAAGAGCAAGAGTTATCTGGATAAGATGGGCAAACAAGGACCATCATATGTGACTTTGTAGACACTGTAAGACTCCAGGGGATTCTGTTCACGTGACTCAGATGTGAATGGAGCTCCCCTGGAGTTCTTCAGAATAACATGTGCAACCACATGTGCTGGTCCTATATGGGAATGGGTATTTGGTGTTCTAGGTAGAAAAGAATGAGAGAGAGAAAGAGTATGTGTGTGTGTTCCTGGAAGACTAGGCCACAAGAGAAGATAAGAGCTCTGAGGTAGGAGAAAGCATGACATGGTCAGCATTGAAAAATGGATTTTAGTTTCTGTCATAGAGTGAAAGAATGGGGTGGTGAGGTAGGGGAGAAAGGACCAGAAATAAAGCTACAGTGGTAAATACGGACTAATCACCTAGAGAGCTGAAATCAGATAGGGTGTTGGAACCGGAGATGAAGAGAAGTGAATAAACAAATACATCAGGAACAGATTTAGGAAACAGGCTTGAGATGTTTATAGGAAATTCTAGAAAGTGATACCTAATTAAAAAAATAAGAGCAAACACATTGTGTTTATTATGTTTCAGGTACTATTCTAAAACTTTACATATATTATATATAAAAACCCTTAATATATTAAAGCATTTAATTGGAAAAAGAATCCTATGGAGTAGGTAATGTTATTTACCACTCCTTCCTCCAATTTACAGATAAAACTGTAGGACAGAGAGAGCTTAGGTGACTTCCCCAAGACCACACAGCCTAGGCATTCTGGCTCAAGTCCACGCTCTTAACTACCACTACCACGCTCTTCCGCCTTACAATAAGAAGTCAAAATAATGGAAGTGACTGGAAATCAGGCATGAGGGGGCAATAAGTGTAAATCTGGAAATCATCAGTGGAGAGAAAGGAAAGACTCAGAGAGTGTGGTGCCCTGCAAGTGAAGGGAAAAGTTTCATAATAAGAACCAGTGGACAACGTCAAGGGCAGCAGAATATTCTATTTAAAAAAGTTACTGGTCTTCACAGGCTTTAGTAATAGAGGGTTATGGGTGACCTTGGTGGAAGCAATTTTAGAAGGACGAGAGGGGCAGATGCTAGCACATACCGGATTGAAAAGTGGATGGATACTAGAAATAATGGAAGGAGCCAAGGTGGATGTTGATAGAAGTAGAAGAGGAGGCATTAACTAGAGGAAGTTTAGTCAATGGGGGGCAGATTATCTATCTATCTATCTATCTATCTATCTATCTATCTATCCATCCATCCATCCATCTATCCTCCTACCTACAGATCTATCCATCTGTCTATCATCCATCCGTCACCTATCATCTATCTATGTATCCTTCCTATCTATCTATCTATCTCAGGGTGATATGCCTCCACAGGCTATGCATCAACAGGTGGGGGTACTTTTGATATTTACTATATGTTAGTTTCATCTTAGCACCATTTTCTGATGTGCCAGACAGAAATGAGAGGTCTTTCTGCCTTAACTACTTCCAGCATGCCCATCTATTAAGCATGGAATGGAGAGTAGTGCCTGGAAAGCTGTGGGAAGCCTCAGAGTTTACTCAGAGTCCCTCCTTCCTTTTACTACTAAAGGTTTACCTCGTATCAGTTCTGACCGCCATTCCCTCTTCACTTGGCTCCCTTTTTTCATCTTGTTCCATTTACACAGTTGACTCTGGAACCAACTTGGCAACTCTGTAGGGTATACTGCTTTTGGCTGTGGCCCCTTGGCACTACCTGTCCTACAGAAGGTCCTCGTAGCATTACTGGTGAGGCTCACAATAGTCCTCACAAAGAAAGTGATGAGTCACTGGAGTAATTTCTAGGCATGCTTAGAGATTGAGAGGAAAAACCCAGTGGGATGGAGGTATTTTGTCTACTTGATTACTGAATTCATATCCAGGACCTTCTCAAATCTTTGTTTTTCCTTTTATAAAAATCATGTTGTTGACTCCTATTCTTTCAATCAATGGAAAAATAAAACATGAATGAAAAGGTTATATATTTTCTTAAACACTCTGTCCGGCTTGTCTATATAGGTATTTATATATGTATTTATCTATGTATCTTTCTATCTATCTATGTGTGATCATCATCTACCATTCTATCAACTGTCTCAAGTTATTGGAAAGTAGGAGTTTTTTTTTCCGTGAGTAGTCACTGATACTGCATTTTTAGGAAAATGCTTTTTTTTTTTTTTTTGAAGATTTTATTTATTTATTTGACAGAGAGAGATCACAGAGGTAGAGGCAGGCAGAGAGAAAAGGGAAATAGGCTCCCTGCTGAGTCGAGAGCCTGACGCGGGGCTCTATCCCAGGACCCTGAGATCATGACCTGAGCTGAAGGCAGAGGCTTGAATCCAGTGAGTCTCTCAGGCGCCCCAGGGAAATGCTTTTGTTCCACAAATTTTAACTGTTGACGGAAGAAGAAAAGAGATTTATAAAACTAGAGCCTGTGATTCAGTTAGTCTAGAAAGGTCCATGTTAAGGTTGAAAAAATTATCTCAACAATCTTTTACAGTGATAGTCAAAAGCAAAGAGATTCCTTCTGTGCTGTGAAAGTTTTCAGTTGTGAATTATCAATATTGGATATTTTTGAAATATATCTATGAAGAAAAATTTAATTGGCAAAACTCTCTCAAGTCTGACTTATTTTTTAAATATGTATTTTCGGGGTGCCTGGGTGGCTAAGTAAGTTGGGGAGGCTGTCACATCCTGATCTCAGGGCTCAAGTTGTGATCTTAGGGTCCTGGGATCGAACACTGCATTGGGCTCTGCACTCAGCAGGGAGACTGCTTCAGGATTTTCTCTCTCCCTCTCTCTGTCTCTCTCTCAAGTAAATACATTAAGTCTTAAAAAATATATATATATATATTTTTAGTGTAGTCCTTTTCCCCCCCACTTTGCATTTTATTTGATTTTCTTGTGTCTATCTTCTGTATCTTTATTGTGCTTTTTCTGCTGCCTCTTCCTCCTTGTGTTCTTTGTAATATAGTTTTCATTTATGAGATGGTTTTGTCTTTTTCTTACATTTTTTTTCCTGTGTGCTGTCAGTCCCTTTTGCATTATATCACTTCCTCTCATCTGGCCATCTGCTCTTCGAGTTTGGGTATTTCTCCTTTATAGTTTCAACTGCTGCAAAAAAATTTAAGACTCTCAGTTGGAATGTTAGATTATACTTCTTATCTGCTTTGGGTCAGTATTTTTCTGGTGTTTTCACTGTAAAAGAGCTATTTTACTCTTTTCCATCTTTTAAATTTTTCTTATAGGACCTTTGTGTGAATGTAGAGCATATTGCTTTGTTGTTAATCATGTTTTAATGAGATAGATTTTTGTACTATCTACGGGAGGTTACTGCGGAGCCCTAAGGCCAAGGTCATCCCTAGGCTTCCCAGCTCAAGGTCATCCTCCAATGCGGTTCTAATAAAAACCTAAAGTATGGCCTTCCTGTGTGGTTCCAACTTTTAAAAGTATTATTTTTTTTAATTCAAGTATAATTAACATGCAGCATTATATTAGTTTTGGGTAGACAGTATAATGATTCAACACTTCCATTCATCACTGGGTGCTCATTGTGATAAGTGTATTCCTAATCCCTTTTACCTATTTCACTCCTCTCCTCCCCCTACCTCCCCTCTGGTCACCACCAGTTTGTTCTCTATAGGTAAGAGTCTGCTTTTTTGTCTCCTTTTTTCTTTGCCCATTTGTTTTGTTTCTTAATTTCCACCTGTGAGTGAAATCATATGGTGTTTGTCTTTCTCTGACTCTTTATTCTTTCTACTCCATCATTGGGCAGCTATTATTTGGAGTTTTCTAATTTTCTGTTTCCTGGTTTCACTGGGAATAAAGTTTACGTGTTTGTTCTCCTTGCTGTTCTTCATGATGGGCAGATTCAGTGCAATGGCTGCTGCTGTGTTCCTACCAGAATCAAGTCAGTGTCCTGTAGTGCTTGTTAGGCCTCAAATTTATTTGGGCCCCAAACTTGATTCTCCATTTCCCAGATCTGCAAGCTTCTTCCCAAGCCACAACTGAGGTGATGAGTAACACTTATTTTGAAAAAACATGGGGATAAAGATGGAGATTAAAACAGATTATTTTTGATTTTATGTTTGTATCTTTTTTCCTATGCGAGAAATATTACTTCCTAATGACATTTCCTATTTACTGTATTTTAAAAGTAACAGCCGCAACATTTCTACAAAAAATAATATAGCTGAATGCAGCTTGTGATTTCATGGCAGTTATTTTGTCTTTTGTGTACATTTCCAGAGGAAGATACTTTGGAATATAATATTTTAATAGTCACTTGATGAGATTCTTCTCCATGTAGTCATATTATCAATTTGGTACACTATTAAATACATCTGTTTCAGAATGTTATTTTTATAGAATATTCTTTTTTAAATCTATTTTTTTAAAGTTACATAAAAACATTTATATGGCTCCAAAATCAGAACAATAAACAAAGTACATTCGGAGACATAGCTTTCATCTTTGTTGCCTGACCCCTATTTTTTTCCTCCCCAGTTTGTTCATTTTGGCTTATTCATCAATTTCTGCTTTTTGGTAAATAAACTTATTTATGTCTTCCTACTTCCATTCTTAGATAAAAGCTGTCCTATAATAAATATTGTTCTGTGTTTTGATTTTCCACTTGACACTATATCCTGGAGATCATGTCCTCACACAAGAGCAGTATATGAAGTTCTCTCTCCCTTCCTTCTCTGTCTTTCTCTTCTGCTTTTCCTCTTTCCCTTCCTCCCTCTACTTGCTTTTTCTTTTCTTCTTTCTTTTTCAAAACTGAGGTATAATAACATATATACAGCAAAGTGCACAAATCCTAATTGTTAAATTCTGTGAATTTTTTACTGTGTAATCACTACCAGATAAAGATATAGAAATTTATCCCCATCCAAAATGCTCTCTTTGTCACTTCCCAGTAAGTATTTCGCAAAGGAAACACTTTCTGATGTCTATTTTCATGGACATCATGGACATGTTTTGCCCAACACAGACATTTGAATAATGTCAGGCTTCTAATATCATGGCTATGAAATTTATTTATTCTCTTCCGGTGTTCTGTAATCAATTGTATGACTATACCACAACTTATTTATCCAGTCTGCTATTGATAGACAATTGGTTATTTCTAATTTTCTGAGAATAGTTTCATATGCATATCTATTTTTTTTTAAAAAAGACTGTCTTTATGCACTGAATTGCATAAACATCCTTGTGAAATATATATCCATGAACCTATTTCTAGAATCTTCACTCTGTTAGGTTGGCCTGTGTCTACCCTTTCACCAATGCTTTACTTCTTGAATACTAAACTTCAGATTAACTTGAAGTCAGGTAAAGGAATCCCCAGCTTTTCTCCTTTAAAAAGAAGATTGTTTTGACTCTTTTATTTCCTTTGCTTTTCCTGTAAATGTTAGAAATAGCTTGTTTACAAAAAAATGCGAGGACTTTTTACTAGGATTGTATAGAATCTACAGAGCAATTTGGGGAAAACCGACAGCCATATTGAGTCTTCTACTCCACGAACGCTGTATATCTTTCCATTTATTTAGGTCTTTGACCCAATTGGTATTTCTTTGATCAGAGCACATATTTTGCTCAAGTTGTACCCGAGGCGTTATTATAAGTAGTACAGTTTTTAAAATTTCAATTTGTAATTTTTAATTGTGTGTTCAAATACAACTGACTTTTGAACATGGACCTTGTATCTTTCAATCTTGCTAAACTCACTTATTAGTTCCCAGGTTGTTGTTTTTCTTTCCAGATTCAGTGGGATTTCCACTCTGACAATCATGTTGCGTGAGAATAGGTCACAATCTGTATGGTTTTCTTTCTTGCTTGCTTATTGAATTGGCTAGGAATTACCTCTTTTATGCTCACACTTTTCATGTGAAATTTAGGTGTTGACCAAGGATTGAGGGACGTTTACATGCAGATCATGGGGCTTTCTTTCCTAAGGCTCCCTTCTCTTTGTGATTTCAATCTAAAAGTTTTAGCTCCTGTGGTTGCCCAGATACCACACTCTCTCTCCACAGCCCATTAAGACCGGTGTATTTCTGGTAGAGGTCTAATCCTCTGCTTACCAGAAACTGGAAGGCAACCTCAGGGCGTGAGCCAGATGAAAAGGATAAAGCTCACTACCTGTACCTTCTTTTCCACATTCATCACAGCACCTCAAATCCTGCCTGTACTCATTCCCCCTCAATTCCTGCAGCGACTTTAACATATTTTGTCCCTGTTTTGTAATTTTTTCAGTGGGATGGATTAGTTTAATATCAGCTACTCCATTACGACTGGTATCAGAAGCTTTTAAGTGTACTTTTTTGTGAAAGAAACAAGGAAAATAGAAAAGCTATTATTAAGGATTTATTTATACAAATGACTTGCAGCCTTTTCCTGATATGAATCAGGCTGACGTATAACTTTGGAAAGTGTGTGGGAATACCAGCAAGCTTGCAGTTGCTATCTGCAACATAGATATTGTTTGTCACCATTGTAACACCATTGTTAGAATTTCCGAAGTGGAACCCCGAATAAGACTATGCACACAAGGGGCGCCTGGGTGGCTCAGTGGGTTAAAGCCTCTGCCTTTGGCTCAGGTCATGATCTCGGGGTCCTGGGATCGAGCCCCGCATCGGGCTCTCTGCTCGGCAGGGAGCCTGCTTTCCCCTCTCTCTCTGCCTGCCTCTCTGCATACTTGTGATCTCTCTCTCTGTCAAATAAATTATAAATAAAATCTTTAAAAAAAAAAAGACTATGCACACAAGATACACCATTGTCACCATTGTAACACCATTGTTACAATTTCCAAAGTGGAACCCCAAATAAGACTAAGCACACAAGATACACCACTCTGGTTTTTCTCTGGAACTTCCTGGTAACATGCGTGCTTAGTGTCACCACCCTTATCTTTGCTCTTAGAGTTCAATACAAGCACTTTGGGTATCCCTGCCAACACCTCACTCTTTTATTGCCCTAGGCAATGACTCAAGAAGCATTAAACAGAATGATTCTTACAAAATGTTGCCGTTCCTCTCTATCTGAAATGCCTATTGCTATTTAAAATTTTTATTTACAACCTTGAGACTCTTGCCATTTCCACTATGTCAGGAAGTGTTTCCCTTTGTTGCCCCTTCCCCCTAACCAAGCTCCTCTGAGTTTAGGTCTGGATGTCTGCCTTTAACACTTTCCGATTTGTTTCACACCTTCCTTTGATAGACTCAGCATTTACATTCTCAATTTGATTTCAGACTAGTTTCTCCCTTTCCTTGCTAAATTGCCGTGTTACCTCTCATGTTCTGGGCCCCAGGTGGAGTATAAATTTTTTTAAGAAAAGGACTTTGTCATCTATATATTTTGTGACTACCTTAGGTCTTGACAGAATCTGTTGTTTCACAGCTGTTCCATAAATATGCTCACCAGCTAAATTACAGTTTTACATAACATTATCTTTAGTTGCTATAAGTATAGGTTTTCAAGGTTATTTTTTCAGATGTTATTGGTGTTCAATCTAAAATTAAACAGTAAACAATTTGAAGCATAAGAGCTGCTCCAAGGAAACCACAAATATCATTGATATCCATTGCTCATGAATTGCTAGAGGACAGGCATTACCAACATTTTTCCATGATTCTTAACGTCAGGGATTTATAATTGCAACAGTGAAATAGAATGTACATGAAATTTCAGGAACCCACAATACCAAGCTGTTTCAGAAACAGAGTTAGTGGTGCAGTATGTCTGTTGCAGTTTCTTGCAGAATCACTGGGCACTTGTGTCATGTTGTGTCATGATGGAAGGAATGCTGGTTGTCTTTCTGCCGTGCCCAGCAGCCCTTGCTTGTGATTCTTTAATCTTCTGCCATTGGCCTTGTGAGCAGATTAATTATAGTAGAAAAGTATAGACATTTATAATGAGACTCAATTTGTTCTGAAAATGAAGACCATAAGTGAATGCCTTTCTTCCTGTATTTCCTGATAGGACTTCAAATTGAGAGACAAAATAAATGTTAGAAACATCTAGAAGTTGGTCTAAGAAATTGAAAGTGATCACAAGCTCTTTGAATTACATCTGTGTTAACATTGAGGCCTGTTCCTTATTCTCTCCATGCTAAGACTTCCTTTTTTGTCAGAGATTAATGTTCCCTCTTTATTCATACAAAAGATTAAAGAGGGCATATAAATATGAAACATGTGCTTTTCATTAATCAAGGTTTTAATTCACCTTCCTGATAGACATCAAAAGACATAAATAGCAGTGTGAGAGTTAGAATTCTATAATACAACTAATATGAAGTGGGTAGCTTTATTTGAAATACATAAAAGTAGTTAATGTATTTCTTCTCATGGTCAATGATGAGTTGAGTGATGGGTGATGATACTTGCTCAACAGGAATCTTTGGTTTCTTTTTATAGAGGCCTAAACTTTCCTTCTCTTGGGAACAACAGAGAGTTTGGTTGGAAGTAGTGGCTGTGCGGAGGGGAAGAAGGTGTGCCAGGTGAAGAAAAATGGAACTAATTTATTGTGATGATACAGTTAGCATTGTAGTGCTGTAATGATAAGAGAGATGATCTATTCCTGATCCTTGTGTTACCAATGGAGAGAACTGATGTTTAGGGTAGGAGTGGACTTGCATGAGATCACACCTCAGCCAGGTAAAGTGCTCTTTATCACCCCATGATGGTCACGACCCACGCTCAGTACTCAGGCTGCTCTTCAATAGTAGGGAGTTTCCCCAGCCCCTCAGAATATAAAGAATAGGTTCTTGGGAGGAATTCCTGCTTAGGGTATTTGTTCCATGAGCTAGAGGAACAAGAACAGTCATACTTAGTTTTTAAAGATCTTTATGACAGTGTCAAGCAGGGTCAAATGAACACTGTCAAGGAGCCTCATTCTCATGCAAGGTGTCTGCCAACTCTCTTCTCCATACCTGTTTTCACATCTGGTGAGCTGGATCCCTTCTGCTAAACCAGCAGAACAGCTCAGGTGAGATTGCTTAGAGGGAAAAGTGAAGGTAAATACAACATCAGTTCTAACACTGCTGAATTCTGCTGACTGGGGTCAGATGGTTTTGACATTGTAAATAAAGGCAAAGTGGTTTAAAATTTGCCGTGTCTGGTATTTTGAAAATCTGTGGAAATTACAAAAACAACACCAGGCCAAACCAGAAATGGTTGAAAAATATTTAAGTGTCACCAAAGAAATCTCTTCTTACTCCACCCTTCCGTTTTTGCTCCATCGTACCACCGGTATCTGATTAATAAGATTCCAGCTCTTTTGCTGTGGGTACATAAACAAAAGAATGATGATTTTATTTTGTTTTTATAAAAATGAAGCTGTACCTATTACACTTGATTCTTAACGTCGGTAATATTTCTTGGATTGCACCACATATCAAGACCTAGCTATATACTATTCCGTAGTAAGGTTATTCTATTATGCATTGTAAAATTTCTGTGTTGAAGAACATAAAAATTGCCTCTAGTTTTTTACTTATAAGAAATACTGGAATGAATATTCTATGCCTATCTTTTTGAACATGTGTGATCATTTCCTTAAGCTAAATCTGTACAGGTTGAATTTTTTCATTAATACATTTAGGCATTGAAAATTTTTCTAGGTAAAGTCAGTTCACCTTGAAGATTTGATATAGAGGTGAGAACCAGGGTAAAGGGATAAATCTAAGTAGAAGTCCTGAGTGTTTTCAGTTCCAAAAATCTACAGGGATAAAGAAATGAAAATAATTGAGTTTCTTTTACTCATTTTGGTGTTCACTCAAAGTGGCTCTGAGCCAGGGCTCCTCAAGATAATAATCAGACTTGAGGAATCTCCACACTGTTTTCCAAAGTGGCTGCACCAACTTGCATCCCCACCAACAGTGGAGGAGGGTTCCCCTTTCTCCACATCCTCTCCAGCATTCGTTGTTTACTGTCTTGTTAATTTTGGCCATTCTAACTGGTGTAAGGTGGTATCTCAGTGTGGTTTTGATTTGAATCTCTCTGATGGCTAAAGATGATGAACATTTTTTCATGTGTCTGCTAGCCATTTGTATGTCTTCTTTGGAGAAGTGTCTGTTCATGTCTTCTGCCCATTTTTGGATGTGATTATCTGTTTTGTGAGTGTTGAGTTTGAGGAGTTCTTTATAGATCTTAGATATCAGACCTTTGTCTGTAGTGTCATTTGCAGATATCTTCTCCCATTCTGTGGATTGCCTGTTTGTTTTGTTGACTGTTTCCTTTGCTTGCAGAAGCTTTTTATCTTGATGAAAATCATGGAGGGCATTGTGAGAAGGAAGGGAAGGATTAATGGGGGGAAATAGGAGGGGGCGATGAACCATGAGCGACTGTGGACTCTGAGCAACAAACTGAGGGTTTTGGAGGGGTGGGGGTGGGGGGTTGGGCGAGCCTGGTGGTGGGTATTGAGAAGGGCACGTATTGCATGGAGCACTGAGTGTGGTGCATGAACAATCAATCTTGTAACACTGAAAAAATAAAATAAACATATTTGGGGAAAAACGATAACTATGTAATTACAAAAAAAAGATAATAATCAGACTTGATGATTAGCGAGGACTTAGCAGGATTCAGAAAAGCTCTTACACTCACGGTTACGGTTTATTGCAGTGAAAGGATACAGATTAAAATCAGCAAAGGTAAAAGGTGAATGAGCAAAGTCCAGGAGAAGCCAGATGTAAGCTTGTAGGTGGCCTCTCCAGAGCAGTCACATGGGTATGCCTCATCCCCCCAGCGATGATATTTGACAACATATAGGAAGGGTTGCCAACCAGAGGAGCTGGCCAGAGCCATGGTGTCCAGGGTTTTTACCATTATAATGTTTCAGGTTGGTTTTATAGGGAGGCAGCACCCATGTGATTAACCTTAGCTACCAGTTCCAACCCCTCCAGAGGTCAAACTGGTACAGCATAGCCTAGGACCTCAGCATACAAAAACAGGCATTTACTGCAAGTCACATCATTAGCTAGCATAAACCATCTGGTCAAACGGACACACCCTAACTAAGGCCTTGGGAATACAGGACACTTTTACCAAGTAGAATATTCCAAGGACTCAGAGGTTATTTCCTAGGAGCTGGCCAAAGCCCGATCCCCCTAGGTCAGGCTTTTCTTTGGAATGTTCAGGGCTGGAGCAATGGGGCCTGAGTTAACCCTTTACTGCACCATCTCCTTGTACTTTATCAGAGTGATTCTGTGATCTATGTCTTGATCCACTGGAAAGGAAGGAGATATTAGGGCTACTTGGAATATGTTTATCATATATTTATTTTAGAACTAAGGAATTTTCTACTACTTCATATAATGGAGGCATAATGTGTATGGTGGAACCAGTGTCTGACTAGACTGACATGACTTGATTTGAATCTTAGTCTAAGCAAGTCCTGAATTTGAGTCTGAGAGGCTCATCATTCCAATAAAGGTCAGTGGTTTGTATGTGGAAGCAAAGTAGAGGATTTTCCAGGGATGAAAAGGCAGTGATGGGAATTTGAAAAAAGATACACTTTTGGGATATTCGTCTTGGTTTAGAGGGAAAAAGGTGACATTAGCAAATGTTCAATGTCTAACACCAATTAATGTTTATTCAAAAAACACAAACATTTGCTTTATACTTACATATGCAGGTACCATGATGTTCAAGTAGGGACCAGACCAACAACTGGTAGAGTTTCAAGGGAGCAGATGTTTTAACATTATACGACTTTGGCGACTCTATCTGTGATCTAGTTCTAAGGAGAGTGAAGCCCGGGGATAAGAATACAATTTCTTGGTCACATCAATAGCAGGCAGAGAATTCAGAAATTGTAAATCCTACTCTTAAGGGAAAAAAACAGAGTCTAACCATGAAGTGGTAGATCATCGAGTAGGAACTTAGATAAAGAATAAGAAGAAGAGAGGGTAAAGAGTCAATCACAAGGAGGCTGGGTCATAAGACGGGAAATAAATTACTGACAAACTGAACTTTTCTATTAGCATGGAACCAGAAATAAGCTTAAAGCCAGACTTTTATATTCCCTGTTTAGGAAACAGTTTGGTCTCAGAGTGTGGGAGGGACTTAGTGGCTCCATTTGTAGATTGGAGCTATTCAGGGACCAAATGTGAAGGACTTTCGGGATGGTGAATTTGCTTTTGTTTTATGAAAAAGAAATTAGTGTTTTATTTATTAAGTGACTAAAAATTAAAAATGGGAGATAGGAAAATATAGATCCAGTTGACTTATGGAAAGAAGGGAGGTTATGGGAGTCGAAGTGTGAAAAATGAAAAACAGGAGGAAAGAGTTTCCTTAAGTGTGGTAATTTTAGGTGGCTTGTTAAAGAGAAACTTCACTCAGTGGACAAGAAGCAGTCCCAATTCTATTCTGGTCCATTTTCAGAAAGATCCATTTCTCCTGTTATGGGTTGAATTTAGACTCCCTTCCTGAAAAATGAAGAAAGATGTATTGGAATCCTAACCCTTAGTGTCACAGAATGTGACCTTATCTAGAAATAGGGTCTTCACAGAGGTAGTCAGGTTAAAATGAGGTCATTGGGATGGGCCCTAACCCAATGTGACTGGTGTCCTTATAGAAAGGGGAAATTTGGACAGAGTCAGAAATGCACAGAAGGAACATGAGGTGAAGACAGAAGGAGAAGATGGCCACTTAGAAGCCAGAGGGAAAGGTCTGGAATGAATCTGTCCTCACAGCCCTCAGAAGGAACCAACCCTATTGACACCTTGATTTTGGACTTTTAGATTCCAGAAATGTGAGAATGTGAGGCAATGCATTTCTGTTGTTCAAGCTGCCCAGTCTTTGATACTTGTTATGATAACCCTGTCAGATTAGTGTACTTCCCTTAGCTGCCTCTATTGCCTTTCTTGTCCCTGACCTCTAACACCAAGAGCAGAATTTTCTATCTTTAATCTTTGTCATATCTATCAGGCCCCTTAAAAATAAATGTTTTTGAGTCAATACAATAGGTAAAAAAAAATGTCATATTAACTAAATAATTGGGTAGGTGGCGGGTAAAATATAGGGGTCAGTAAAGAAGAAAAATTAAGAATACATTAAGTAGAACAAAGACCATTATGAAAACACAGAACCATTCAAGGTTTTTCAGTTTTAAGTAGGTTGCTGGTTGGGATAATAACAAAGGAGAGAGAGAAAAAATATTTTAAAATCTTTGTCCTGGGGTAGTTTATTCCTTCACTGAATAAATGACTAAAACAGTCCTCTGTTGTATTAACACTACATTACTGATAAGTTTTGACATGTAGTGATTTTAGTTTTGTTATTGTCAATCTGAAATAATATATTTGAACAATTTTCCTTCTTATTTACAGTAGTTCTTTCTTTATATAGTTCACTTCTAAAAATTTACAGTGGTTTGTTCCTTTTTGTCAACATACATTTCCCTCTTTGTGCTATTTAAGTCTTTGTGTGTAATTGGTATGTGTCCCTTGGTTACTTTTTGTTTCTGTCTACCTGATAAATATATCACCATCCTTTCATTTTTGACATGAAGTGCTCCCCGCTCGATTCCTAGTGTCTGTTAGGCATTCATATTCATGTAGTGTGGCTTTTCCTGGTTGATGCAAGAGCTTATTGTTTTTCCACTGCCTCTGACTCTGTGAATCACTATGGCACACGGGAAATTATAATCCCCAGCCTTGACTTCACCCAGTGCTCTTCCCTTCAAGAGTTTACACTGAGGACAGAACCTCTCAGGGTGAAACGTGCTGGCTTTCTTCCTCAGGCTCCTTCCCCCACCGTCCTGGTTTGGTGGTGCAAACCACCTTGAAGTCGCAGCTTTTTGATGTGTGTAGGTAGTAATATGGTACTTTTCGAGCTCTGGGAAGTGGTGGTTCAGAATGGATTGCTGACATGGGAGAGGAACTGTTGTCAGTTTACTGTTAGTGTGGACTCTGAATTTCTGACCCGAGGGTAACAAAGCTATAATGGACATGAGTTTTGTTCCCCTCTATGCATCCTTTTCCAGGTACGCAACTCAATTTTTCTTTCAGAGAAATATTCCTTCTCTTGCCCAGAGCTGATAGGGGATGGGGATACTGAAGCAAATGATTCATTGGAGCATAATATTTTCCCACAGTGATGCCTTCGCAGAAAAGTAGATCCATTGGGAAAACAACCAAGGTATAGCTTTGCATGTCCTTATTCTCTCTAATAGGGGATGTGGCTCTACTCAGTGCTTGTAGTTTTGAAGGGGCTCCTCCCCTAGTTTAAGGGAGGAGGCAGGTGACTCTGGCATGGCAAATCAGAGGACTGCAAGTTCTCCTGGTCACAGTGATTCATAAAAGTTTGGGAGGTGACCCGGGCAGAGCCAATGAGACATAATGGTCCTAGGCTGAGACACAGATAAATGTCCTGCTTTTGAGCCCAGGAGAATATGACCCTGGAGCTTCTGGGAGCTATGCCATGAAGCCTGAGATGTATTCAATTCAGCCAACACAAGAAAACACAGATAACACATGAAGGGGAGCTGAGTCTTAGTCATATTATACAAGTTTCTCCATTAGTCTCTGCCTGAACTTTTATGCTAAGTTGAGTTGGGTTTCTATCATTTGGAAACAAAGAAGTATTGGCCAGTATAGTGGAAGAGGGATGTATTGTCTCTCTACCTTCTTTTAGGGCTTGTTGCTTAAGCCTCTGGTAGCAGAGTGACCCATGGGTCAGTAATTAATTCTCATTTCTACTTAACAACATTAGTTGAAATTCCTTCTTGACTCATCACATGCATTAACAGTAAGCTCTGGTTTTCTCTTTATGGTCGTTATAAATGTTTAGTGAGAGATTGAGTGAGAGTTGGTGAAGGACTCTTTGATACACTTTAAACTGGAAATGGTAATGCCAATGGCTGAGCTCTATCATATTCTCATTGGACAATCCTTCCCAATTGTCTCAAGCTGATCCCTTATTAATTAATCTTCTTTAGTTTGGCTACATATAGCAAAAATTCCAAGTTAAAGTAACTTAATCTAATTATGATCAATTGATTAAATTTTTTTCTTCCAAATTTTACTTAGATTCCAATTAGTCAACATATTAACATTAGTTAATGTTAATTAGTATAACATTAGTTTCAAGAGTAAAATTTAGTTATTCATCACTTTCATACAACACCCCATGCTCATCATAAGTACGCTCCTTAATACCCATCACCCATCTAGCCCATCCCTCACTCATCTCCCTCCATCAACACTCAGTTTGTTCTCTATCATTAAGAGTATCATATGGTTTGCTTCCCTCTCTTTCTTTTTTCCCTTCCCATATGTTCATCTGTTTTGTTTCCTAAATTCCACATATGAGTGAAATCATATGGTATTTGTTTTTCTCTGCCTGACTTATTTTGCTTAGCATAATACATTCTAGCTCCATTCATGTCATTGCCAGTGGCAAGATTTCATTCTTTTTGATGATTGAGTAATATTACATCACATATATATACCACATCTTCTTTATCCACTCATGAGTCGGTGGACATTTGGGCTCTCTCCATAGCTTGGCTATTGTTGATAGTGCTGCTGCATGTACCTCTTCAAATCTGTATTTTTTTTTTCTCCTTTATGTAAGTAGCTAGGAGTGTAATTGTTGAATCATAGGGTAGTTCTATTTTTAACTTTTTGAGGAACTTCCATACTGTTTTCCAGAGTGGCTGCACTAGTTTGCATTCTCACCAACAGTGTAAGAGGGTTTCCCTTTCTCTGCATCGTTGCCAACATCTGTTGTTTCCTGGCTTGTTAATTTTAGCCATTCTGGCAGGCATGAGGTGGTGTTTCATCATGGTTTTAATTTGTATTTCCCTGATGAGTGATGTTGAGCATCTTTTCATGCGTGTTTTAGCCACCTGGACGTCTTTGGAAAAATGTCTTTTCACATCTTCTCCCCATTTCTTGATTGGATTATTTGTTCTTTGGGTGTTCTTTTTCTTTTTTTTATTTATTTTTTCAGTGTCCCAAGATTCATTTTTCATGCACCACACCCAGTGCTCCATGTAATACGTGCCCTCCTCAATACCCACCACCAGGCTCACCCAACCCCCAACTTCCCTCCCCTCCAAAACCCTCAGTTTGTTTCTCAGAGTCCACAGTCTCTCATGGTTCATCTCCCCCTCCATTTTCCCCCAATTCACCCTTCCTTTCCTTCTCCCAATGTCCTCCATGCTTTTCCTCATGTTCCACACGTAAGTGAAACCATATGATAACTGACTCTATCTGCTTGATTTACTTCACTCAGCATAATCTCTTCCAGTGTTGAGTTTGATAAGTTCTTTACAGATTTTGGACACTAACCCTTTATCTGATATATGATTTGCAAATGTGGTCTTCCCAATTTTTCCTCATGTAATGAGAGTTGGAGGTAGGCAGTATCGAGATGGAAGGGTTCTCTATGATGTCATCAGGGAACTGACTTTTATATTTCTGCTCAAATATCTCAAGGATGAATTTTTAGTCTTAAGATTTAAGGGTCTTGACACAGAATTCCAAACAAGGAAGGAAAAGACCAAGGAAAAAACATGTGCCAGTTGAATGAATCCCTTAGGAGGGTCTTCTTGGAAGCCCTACCAAGTAATTTCCATTTACTTCTCATTGGCTTAAACTGCTACATGGCTGCCTCTCATTGCAAAGGAGTCTGGAAAGTGTAATTATTTAACTGGGAACATAAGTGCTCCAAATAAAAAGTGTTCTTTTGGTAAGAAGAAAGGGAAGAATGGCTATTGGATAGATAGCTTTTTAAGTTTCCTGTGTAAAAAGGGACACCTGGGTGGCTCAGTCGGTTAAGTGTCTGCCTTCTGCTCAGGTCACGATCCCGGGGTCCTGAGATTGAGTCCTGCATTGGGCTCCTTGCTCAGCTGAGAATCTGCTTCTCCCTCTGTCTTTCCCCCTGCTCATATTCTTTCTCTATCTCACAAATAAATAAATAAAATCTTTAAAAATATAAGTTTCCTTTATAAGAAGAAGAGCTGTTGATTGGATAGGTAATTGGAAGCCTCATCTTACGTACTCACTGCTTTGTATATATTCCTGTATTTTTTGGTTATTATAAATATTCTACATATTTTTGTTGTTGTTAGACTATGTCTCTTTCCTACAGTGCTCTTTGAAGTCTCTGAAGCCACCTATAGTCATATGTTGGATACTAGTAGATTGCATATTACTCTTCTTCAGGTTGTTACCTTACACATTTAAGTCATGGCCGGATCCCAGGTGTGCTGGAGCTAGCTCTACTGTCTCTATGAGTGGGTTGTTAAATTTTCAGATATTTTCTAAGCCAGCTGTTAAACACAGCCATCATTAAAAATGTAAATTCTAAAAACTTAAACTGAGATAAATTATATTAAAAACAAAGGAAAAATGCCCTAAACTCATCACTTCTTTTTTTTTTTTTTTTTAAAGATTTTATTTATTTATTTGACAGAGAGAGATCACAAGCAGGTAGAGAGGCAGATAGAGAGAGAGGGGAGGAAGCAGACTCCCCGCTGAGCAGAGAGCCTGATGTGGGGCTCGATCCCAGGACCCTGAGATCATGACCTGAGCTGAAGGCAGAGGCTTTAACCCACTGAGCCACCCAGGTGCCCCTAAACTCATCACTTCTTAATTATTTCACTCTATAATTATCTATGCTTTGAGATTATTTGTTTGTTTTATCCATATGGTATATTAGATGCTAATATGTCACTGTGCATTTCTTCTCAATTCTGCATTCTATGATATCATGTTGGTAGCTGAAAGGGGCCATAGTGGGAGTATCTATACCATGGAAATCAGCAAACACCACGGATTAGGGCTTGAGTTATTGTTTTGTTGATTGTCCATCTAGACTTAAGAAAGTGATAGAGACAATGTTAATAATGCAGATTAAAATTAAGTGTATGGTGCCTAGCTGATTTATTGTGACTAGCACAAAAAATTGTGAAAATATTCTTCCAGCATTAGGAAATTATTATCTGACTCAGTAACGAAGTCGTTTACATGAATGACAAACCAGTGAAGTTTCAAACATCTTAATTGTTTCACATCTGCCTTACTTATTCAATTCAGAATATTCAAGTCAGAACTATAGGCAGATAGCCAGTTGCTAAAGATTCACCAGCATATCCTGGCTGGAGCTTAATGGGGAAGAAAGTCATGTTCTTGATATCTAAACTAGAGTTGGTTTATGTTGGAAGGAAACATCAAAGAACTTGGTTTTTTTCGTGGTGCAACAGCCTCATTAGACCCATACTCTAGCTTCTGTCTACCTCTTACGCTCAAATTGCCTAGGTTCACAGACAGCTTCTGTAATATTCCGTACTTTGTGAGTTTTCTTAAATCAAGTTATTCTTATTTACTACTTTAAAGTAATATATGGATGGCAGATTATATTTAACCTCCTGTTCAGTGTCCTGCAGGCTTTTTGGACAGTCACTAGTCCCCCCACATATCCTGAATCTCCCAAGTCCTTTGCTTTTCTATTACTTACTGGGAGGAGGCTGAGATTTGCAGATCTTCTCAGCTAAATTTTCAGATGCTCTAGAGAAAACCATGCAAATTTGCACTATATCCATCATATTAAGTTGTTTCCTACTGCAGTGTACCTGAGTGTTCTAGGTTCTCAAAGATGTATCACTCTAAGGAAAAGTATTCAAAATAAGCTGAAATTTGTAGTTAGCTATTTTGAAAATCAGAGAGGCAGTACTAATCTTTAGAACACTGGGCAGAAAAAAAATTGAACATGGTCCATCAGCTCAGTAAGATAATTTTACTGAATCACTTTTTCTTGCCAGCCATGACATTGTTGGCTACTAAGCTGGGGATATTTTTCAAATAAATAGAGAAAAATCTCATTAATTTAGATGCCACTCATGTATAATTTGAACAAAGGTTGGTTTGGAGTTTTTCTGTATACTTTTCACGATGAATAAAGACGACTAAATGAATAGTCAAACAAGAAGAGAGAAGCAAGAGTACAAAGATTTTCAAGCACTTTAGTAGACCATTTGTAAATGATTTTGTTTGCCAGTGTTGCTAATTAGCTAACCATTAATGCTGATCTTGTAGGGCTTCACTTGGCAGAGTTCCGTCAGTCACCAGGTGTGTTCAGCTTACTAAAAGCAGTGCAATTACATGACCCTAAAAATCACCTACGATTAAGATTTTTCACTAATTGGATTGGCATTTTTCATGTAGACTCAATTAGGTATTATGGTATAGATGTAGGCACAATTCTCAAATATTACTCAGTAAGGTGCATATATGCCTATTGGAGTGCCTTTCTCAGTTATCAGAATGTTAGTATTTTACTTCCTTTGAGAGTCATCATCCTTTAGTATCTTTGTGCAGTTGTGTTTGCGCACACGTGCGTGCACGTGTGTGTGTGTGTCTGTGTTTATGTATGTTAGAGGAGGAAATATACTTGGATGCCCTCCTCCTGCATTCACTGGATTACTGCTCTTTTGAGTCTTGTCTTCCCACCCACCACTCTTTGCTCTACCACAACATGGCTGTCTTTGCTAAAAGTTAAATCCAGCAACAAATAGCCCATAGTTCCTTCAAGACAATATTGTTCCTATCTGAAGGACCATCATGGAGAGGGTTGGTGGAGAACATAGTGGAGGTCATAAACACATGACAGGGCTCACTTCTCTTTGTGTTCTTCCTCACTTCCTTTTAGGACTTCACTAAGCTAAGTTGTACAAATAAGAAATTATCTTAAAGGAAGACTTTTGAAACTTTCTTCAGAATGTTACCCTTTCCATGGCTCAAAAGAAATAGAAATAGATCCAAGAGTTTAAACCTTTGTCAAATAGGCACTTTGCGAGCCATCAGTGTTCCTCTGTAACATTTTCTAACCTTATTCTTATGTCCTCAGATTTACCTTCTTTTCTAATTTCCTCAAGGTGAATCTCTGTTCATCTTTTAGAAACCCTCTCCACATGACCAATTACAGCCTCAGATCCATCTCTTTTACCCAGTAGTGTATTTCTCAAATTTTGAGTAATGTAGTCTTGAAATATGCCTTTGGGGCTCTGGGAGGATAGTTTAGGATGGCCTTTGAAAGTCCTCCAGTCTAGGGTAGACTTGAGTCCTTAGAGTTCTTCCCCCTTCAAATTTCTCCCCTAAAATGAGCTATATATAGGCCCTTTATACGATTCTCTCTCTCCCTTTCTCTCTCTCCCTCACACACACACACAAACACACATATACATGTGCACAAAAACACACACCCTCTAAGGACACATAAAAGTTTTCAGTAATGTATAGTGTGGTGTAGTATAGTATAAACTCACAAGATGAGGGATATTCCCAATTACCTTATAATTTGTGAGGCTAATTATCTCAAAATATACATTTCATAGTATTACGTAGAGCTTGATTTATTCATCTTCATTCATTCCTCTCCATTCCCTCCAAATTGTGCCCCTTCAGTCCCATTGAAGGTAAAAACCAACCAAATGATATATATGCCTCTTAAAGAAAGCATTCAGTGACACAGCACCAGTTTGTAAGACCTTCATTAAACTTTCACATGAGTTATCAACCACTTCTTGAGGTTCTGTCTGGGCTGGAGAAGTTTAGTTTTTCTGTTTACACCACTCTTCCCCATCAAGCAATCTCCTACTCATTCTTTGTATCCACATATTGGAAGCTTTTCCCCAACTCCAAAAACAATTGGTCACCCACTTCTTTGCTCCCATGTTATTTTATATATATCTCCTCAACAGTCCTGTTTACCTGATAATTATTTATTTGTATATTGGTCTAGATTGTGCTGTCCAATATGGTAGTCACTGAGCACATGTGGCTATTTAAATTTAAATTAATTAGAATTAAATAAAATTAAATATTTATTTCATGAGGTGCATGAGTAACATTCTAAGCGCTCCCTAGCCATATCTGGCTGGTTGCTACAATATTAATCAGAGAAGGTATAGAACATTTGCATAATCACAGAAAGTTCTATTAGATAGTGCTGGTCTGTGAACCCTTGTATTACTAATCATTGTATTCCCTGCCCTTACAGTAGTGTCTGTAGTAGGTGCTCACCAAATGCTTGTTGGATAAGTGAAAGTCTCTTTTGTTCTTATTGGAATGGAGGATTAAGAGTTTCTTTTTTTTTTAAGTTTGTTTCTTAAGTTTTTTTTAAGAGATTTCTTTATTTATTTTAGAGAGAGAGGGAGTGCATGTGTATGAGTGGAGGAAGGGGCAGAGGATGAGGAGAGAGAGAATCCAAGCAGACTCCCCGCTGAGCATGGAGCCCAACACTGTTGGATCTCATGACCCTGAGATCATAACCTGAGTTGAAACCAGTCAGCCTGCTGAGCCCCCCAAGTGTCCCTGTTTCTGAAATTTTAGGAGTCCAATAGAAGTGACTTTTGAATGGGGAAGATTTTGCCTGAGAAACAAAATAGAGAAGGTGATTTGAGGAAGATGCATATGGATAGAAACAAAAACATCATGTTCAAAGAAATCTGGGGGGGCTGGTACAGGAGATGGTAACTATTACTGGGCATTTACTGTTTGCCAGGCACTGTTCTGCACACTTGACCTATATTATCTCTCTTAATTTTCAGGGAATATTATTATCTCCATTTTATGAATGGGAAGACATAGGCACAGACATGTTAAATAACTTGACACACAACTCAGTAAATGACAGAGCCAAGATTCAAACTCAGGCACTCTGACTTCAAAGCCTGGACTTTACATCACCTTTAAGACTACCTCTCCCCATGAGTAGGAAAGGCTCAGGAATTAGGCTGGAGAGGAAGGGAGCCAGATTATGATGGGTTTCGGGGCCCTCTGAGGAATTGAACTTTATTCTGCAGCTCTGGAAAATAAATTGTGGGTTTTTTTTTAAGATTATTTATTTATTTGGCAGAGAGAGAGATCACAAGCAGGCAGAGAGGCAGACAGAGAGAGGGGGAAGCAAGCTTCCTGCCGAGCAGAGAGCCTGATGTGGGGCTCCATCCCAGGACCCTAAGATCATGACCTGCGCCAAAGGCAGAGGTTTTAACCCGCTGAGTCACCCAGGCACCCCTGGAAAATAAATTGTTAAGAAAGAAAATTACTTTGGATGTTTGTTTTAGAAATATCATTGTGGTTATAGAACAGAGGATGGACTTGGGGGGAAGATGGACCATCAAGGGATTTATTACCAAAAAAACTAGAAAAGAAACGGTGATGGTAGTGTGCAGGGGGTAGGGTGAAAAGGAGCTCATCTGAGAGAGATGAAGGTTGTTGGAAGTGATAGTCCTGGCAACTGTTGATGTTCAGGTGAGGAAAAGAGGGTTGGACATAACTGGCCAGCTTTCTGGCCTGGTTCTTCTTGCACAGAGATATTTTACTAGCATTGGGTCCACTTGAGAAAGAGCCAAGTACAGATGGGGAGTGAGGGGTCACGAGGTGTCAAGTGTAAGTTTTAAATGCGTGGATGTGGAGATGTTTGTGGGATATTTAGTTGGAGATGGCCAGTGAGCGATTACAAATTCATATTTGGAGCTGGGGAGAGAAGTTATGGAAATAGAAATGTCTGTTCATTAGAGAAAACTTGGTAGTTGAAATTGAAGAAAGAAACAGGTGAAGCAAGAACTAGGGAAAAAAGAGAATGTGGTCCATTAACTTTGAAGGGGCATGTGAAAGAGGAGGCCTCAGACAGATGGAGGAGGGATGTTAGAGAGAGGAGGGACAATTGCTGTTTATCTCAACCCTCAAATACTCCCCTCTGATCAGGTGTTACCTGCACTTGGAAGGCCAACACCAGCCATCCTAAACATTTGAGCCCAAGCACACTGTTACCAAATATCCTCTCCTTTGTTACTGGTGTCTTGAATCTGGTCTATTTCTTTTCCCTGGCACTTGGGTTCTTGTAGATGTCCTGGTTTACTAGGCCATTTGGCCAGTATGTGACTTAAACAAATTATATAATCTCTCTGGGACCCAACTGCTCATTGGGAAAATATCAGATTAGGAATTTTCAAATTCCTTTTAGTAGCCATAGAACCCTTTTCTCAAATAAAATGTTTCGCAGCGCCTCACTATATTAAACAGAAAAAAAGGTATAGCTGCTTTGGTTGAAGTTGGATTGGGGGTAACCAGACCCTGTGCTCTTACCTATCACGCTATCTATCTCAACTAATGGTTTTAGATTTAAGTTTAAGTCTTTGCTTATAGACCCAAGTCCTATTAACTGACTTAAATAGAGGAAATGTATCTTGGCTGATAATATTTGTGAATTTTGATGATGACGACGTTCTTCTATGGTACTTTTGGTGGCCTTTCAATAGCCTTTTCTGTGTCAATTCCATTTCTCATTTCTCCCTGTCCTTCAACTTTTTGTTGTTGGCAGAGCTCTGATTTTGTTTTATTGTTTTCCTCTGATGGCTTAAGGAAAGTAAACTTTATTCCAGCTCCAAGGGATAACTGATAATTGGTCTAATTGTGATGGTCTTAAACTCTTTTCTAGTGATTTTGTTAGGAATGGGTAGGGCATGTATCTCAGTCTTGGCCTATAGAATTGAGGATGATTCTACTGAGGAGTTTCTGGGAAAGGTTTTTCTCATTAATAAAAAGAGCTGAATGGAGGAAACACTCCTTTTTTTAGCTGGGTGTTGTCATCCACCTGTGATATCTGAAAGGCTCTACTCATCTTGTGACTGTTCGGGGATGGTCCCATTCATGCATGCTGAGTGTTCAGAACAGAGAGAAGGCAAGAAACTGGAAATACTGAAGATACTATTCTGAAGCTAAAATAATTGCCCAAAGCTGACCCAAAGCTGCCCTTTCTGTGGTCTTCTAATTGTATGATATAATAAAAATTTTTATTGTTTAGACCTCTATTAGTTGGACCTTCCATTACTTGCTGCTAAAAGGATTATAATGGGTTCATCTGCTCTTCTGGCATAAAGGTGATAATCTTCAAAACCTGTCCATTCCTTTACACATTCAATATATATTAATTAAACACGTTTGTGCCAAGCATTGCCTAGGTGTCGACAATACTGCAGAGAACAGCATGGATATGGAGCTGACATCTTGGAGAGTTGTAAAAACAGAGAGAAGCTTAGTGTGGCTAGAGCACAGAGACCAAATTATGCAGGGCGTTATAAGCCAAGTTGAGGATTTATAATTTTATTTGAAGAGTAGGGTAGAAGGTATTTAAGAATTTAAAATGAAGGAGACATAATCAGATTTGCATTTTTAAAAAGACATGCTGGCTTCTCAATAGAAAATGCACCTTCCAAAGTCTAGAGTAGAAGCAGGAAGGACAGTTATTTACAGTGGTCCCAAGAGAGATGAAGTTTGTTTGAACTAGGACAATAGCCTTAGAAGAGGAGATTCATATTTCAAATTATAATTTAATGGAGTTATTAGCATGTGCTGATCAATTGGATCTGGTAGTAGGGGGGAGATCATGGTCAAAGTTGGATCCCAAGTTTCTGGCATTGCACAGGGAGTGGTGTAATTTCTGAGCTAGGGAATGCTGGAGAAGGAGCAGCCTGAGGTAGCCTAAGAGGTAAGAGTTCAATTTTGGCCATGTTAAGTATGAGATAGCTGTGGGACATTTAAATGAACATTTTAAGGAGGAAGGTGGAGATGTGAGCCTGCATCTTCAAAAGTGTCTCTCAGGAGAGAAAGAATTTAAATAATCGGGTGTTCCACTAGTGATGATAGATTTGTGTAATCAAACTCTCTGTGCTTGACAACCAAATGCATGCCACTGCCAGGTGTCTTCTCACAGGGTCCTTAATTAGCAGCTCTTTAACCATAAAGAAGAGCAAAGTTAACAAGGAACTGAGTCCATGCTTGTAGTGTTAGTGGATTAGACTTCTAATAATGTGAACTAACCTGCATTAATATGTCATAGACACTCTCTTGACACAAGTCTCAAAGTATGCCCCAAACCCTGCCTCTTTGGCCCATCTTCACTGGTACAGTCTTAATCTAGACCACTATGCACTATAGTATGCCATCTGGACCAATGCCACAGGCTTCTAATATCTTTCTGTGAAGATGTCAGCAAGGCAGTTGGATGTATGGTTTTGGGGTCAGGAAAGAATCTGGGGTTAATGATGTAAATTTAGAGTCCTTAAAATGAGGTAGGAGTTAGTAGACAAGCAATCAGGGCACAGAATATTGTAAGCATAAGGAGAAAATGCAAAAGCACAGAGGACTAAGGTAGTATTGGTTTAGGGAACTAAAAGTTAATAAAGGAAACCAATGTTAAGTATAATTAGTAACTGAGATAAACACCTATATTATAGGGAGAATTAGTAATCTCCTTAAGGTTACATAATTTGCTCTTTTAAAATAATATGGTACATTGTATGAGTTTGTCACATAGATGGGAGAGATTCATGCTTAGAAGTAAAGCCGATACAGGGCCAGTACCGGGTCAGTCTCTTGTACCACACAAGGTATTAAGATTTTGTGCTGTAACTCAGCTTGCTCGAACCCGTATCAGAGGAGGCTTGGATGATGATGAGAAAAACGCATTAGTTCAAATTCAACAAATAATTATTAAGAAGGCTATTGTATAAGCTCTGTGTCATACAAAGTGAGGTCAGACTTGGCTCTGACCTTTGACATGATCATCGGGGAGGGCAATGAGACGTGCAAGCTCATAACTACATTATGAGATGGAATGTGAGGCCAGAGGGCTCTCAAATCAGGGAATGCGGGAAATGAAGTTAGTCCCGGGAAGGTGGGTGAAGCGTGGAAGGGAGAGACGAAGCTTTTGTAAATTTGCAGGTGAGTTTGGTGTCTGTACAAAAGAAGAGGAAAGGACTGGCGGCCCATGGCTTGTGGCAGGATCAGAAAGGGGTGAAGACCAAAGCTGCGAGTCAACGAGTCACTCCAAGAAACCCAACAAATAAAGATCCACATTTAAGACAGATCAATTAGAGTAAGGTTAACGATGCTGCCAAATAATATTTGGTCTTATAAAAGAATTCGCCATGCAATAAGGAAGCAGTGCTGTCCGCAAAGACAAAGGAGAATTTCATTTCAAACATTTTCTTTCTACAAGTTTCCAGCTCTCACACTGCACACACAGCCCATACAGCCACCAGCACTTTCTTCCCTTTCGTGTGCGGGAAGAATGCTGCTGTGGCTCATTTCCAGACCCTGTAACTGCTTCAACCCAATGGCAACTAGGGCACACGTAGAGTAGAATTAAAACGTAGGTAATGAAAAGACATCAATAGCCCGAGCAGGTAGTTGGGTGGCTGCTTTGAGGGAAGCCAATCGCTTTGCTTTATAGGATAAGGTCATTATGATAATGTTGGTCAAAATCTGCCCAAGGGCAACAAACTGCTTTTATCTGTACTGCTGTGGGTTGGCAAACCATTAGACTGATTTTTGGGTTTGTTTGTTAATTCTCTATTAAATCTGGATAATACTATAAGCAGAAAGCAGCAAGCTTAAAATTAGAAAAATTTTTGAAGTTGGTCTGAAATCATGGTAATATATTGCAAAGGAGAAGAAAAAACAAAATAGAGTTTGCCAAAGCTAGACATTTTTGCTGGAAAAAAAATGGGGAGATTCATAAGGTAAGACAAAAAAGTTCTATTTTGATAGTCTACGATTCAAAACCAACAGGGGGAAAAAGAAAAATACTTATTTAATAATGAGTTCGGTGTCTGTTTTAAACATTTGCAGAATTACAACTTCCATTGTGAAGTTGTGTGTTTTCCGGGAATACAGGATTGTATCTCTCCCTTGGCCCCTGTTCACCACAGGCTTCATTGATTGGAGGTGCATTGTATTGTGTGTGGGCCCGTGTGTGTTTAAAGCTTTTGCTAAATTGGATTTTTTCGTACCAATCTTAAAGGAGGATTTGTGGAATCCTTTCCAGATATGATATTACATTATTGTAAAAGCTTTATTCCTCTTATCTTTGTGGGCAGAGGGTCAGAATGGATTGCATATGAGGATTAAAATCAGCCTTTGGTGAAACAGAGTAAACTGGGATGGATTGCACAAAACATTTTAACAAATGCTGGAGGTCCTGGCTTGCCTTTATCTTTCCCCTCTGAGATTTCAGAAAATGTTTCAAGGACATCCTTTGGAGGAAAGCGGAAGTCAGAAATATAAAAATCCAACAGCAACGAAGGCTGAACTTAGGTAAAACATCAATCTTAGTTTCATCAAACACTTAAATGCTTAAAAAAATAATAGTAGAAATATTCTTAGCTCTTCCTGCCTTGATAAAATAGGGCACCCCAAGACTCTACCTTATGCTCTACTCTCCTCTGCCATACTTCCCTTCTCTGCTTTTCTTTGTAACCTACAAGCGAGGGTCTGGACACGGTCCAGTCATACTTCTGAGCGGACCTCACATCCTGGAGCTGTCCTACAGCCTGACATGGTTTTTTTTTTTTTTAATATCTTATTTATTTATTTATATGACAGAGAGAGATCACAAGGAGGCAGAGAGGCAGGCAGAGAGAGGGGGGGAAGCAGGCTCCCTGCTGAGCCGAAAGCCCGATGTGGGGCTCGATCCCAGGACCCTGAGATCATGACCTGAGCCGAAGGCAGAGGCTTCAACCCACTGAGCCACCCAGGTGCCCCTGCCCGACATGTTTTAAATGAAAATTTTATGTGGCTGATATATAGACCAGTCCCTTTGTTATGGAATTGTTATCACTAAAGCTTTTGTGGGAAAAAGCGTGGTCTAGGATTAATCCTATTTCTTCTCAAATGTCACAATTTAAGAAATGTGTTGGCCTGCTGATGCCCCTGGAGGATTGTAAGAGCACCTCTTGCTACCTCCATTTGAAGAGACAGATGTTTTCTGTGCAATTAAAGTATAAGTAAGTTATAATTAATTAAGGTGTTCATAAGAGACTTAAACAAACAAACCTGAAATTACAGTGAACAGCAACTGACTTTTAATGTGGGTCGAATAACTAACAAATGTGAGAATAATCTCTATGTGGGAGCTGATGGGTGCGAAGGAAAGAAAAGAGAAGAAAATGAGCCTCTGTCCTGTTCTCCTGGGTATACAAGTTAAGGAAGCCAGAGAAATGGGGCATTAGTGAGCCAAGCACATTAATGAATCTTAGAATATCAATGATATGCCCAAGTCAAGCCACAGGGAGCAGAGACCTAAAGTGTTCTGCAAATTAAAGACAGGATTGAGTTTCCAGAGGATTCCAGAAAGAGGGGGGAGCTTGAGAAGCAGAGATGCAGGAAGTCTTTAGGGAATATCTACTGTTCACGGTTTATTTATTTATTTTTGTTCAGTTCATGTTACTCAACCATCATGCCTTGTGTTTTGGGTAGAAATCAAACCAAAGGGGTGGTGGTCTTTCTCTGACACAGAACTGGGAAGACAGAGTTAAGTGTGACTAGAAGGGAGAAGAGCGGCTTCTTTCCTGCTTCCTCCCTCTCTCAGTCCTGCTTCCCATTGAGGGAAGCCCCTGGGAGGATGGGCAGCTTGGCCCACTTCCACTGCATGGGTGATGGTGGCCGGAAAGTATCTTCCTTATCTCAAAAGGCAGCTGCCTTACACTTAGCTGTAGATACCTGCTTGTTAAGCATTTTCTTTTCTCTCTCTCCCTTTTTTTTTTTTTTTAAAGATTTTATCTATTCATCTGACTGAGAGAGACACAGTGAGAGTGGGAATGCAAGCAGGGTCCGTGGCAGAGGGAGAAGCGGGTTTCCTGCCCAGCGGGGAGCCCGATGCAGGACTAGACACGCTTAAGGACTGAGCCACCCAGGCGCCCTTGTTAAGCATTTTCAGAGGGAATTCTAGAACTGGTAGTGAAGAGCATTCTTAGAGAATAATCTTTGGAGCCACCCTGACCTGGGTTTGACTCTTGGATCTGACAGTATAAAATCTGTATGACTATGGACAAATTTTAAGACTTTTTAAAAAACGTTTGCGTCTTCACCTTTGAATTCGTGTTGTACTAAATTACTTAATACTTGTCAAGCAAGTGGCACTGGGCTTGATGCATGACAGGTATGCGATACACGGTATCTTCTGTTAATGTCAGTGGATTGGGTCTCAGTAATGAAACCTCAGGATGAAGTTAAGCTGAGGCCAGAGGACTCATGAAGAGGGCTCACCTATTTCTCCTCTCCTCTCCCTCTTTCTTTTTTTACCTTCCTTATCATCGATCCCAGCTCTGAACTATCATCTATTCTGCGCTGAGGTGATGGAAGAGTTAAATCGAGAGGTAATTCCAGGTGGGTAAGGAGCTACTAGCAGACAGAAGAGAGGAACACAAATGCAAACGTGGGTGCTTAGCAGCAGAGAGGAATTTCCTTGGTTTTCTGGCCCAGGCAGCACTTCCTGTGCTCACTTGGCTGACAGGGAGAGATTCTCCCCTCTTCTTGACCACGTGCCAAACCACCCTGCCCCTTAGGGCACCTCCTGATAACTTGGTCCCCCCCATAGTGCTTGTCAAAGAGATGCCTCCCACTGTTGTCATCTCCAAGCTTGGTTGGATAGAGGTAGGGTGAGGGAGTGGCCCATTCTGGTTGTTGGGTCCCTGCTGCCAGCTGGCTGATGACAGGTTGGCCAGTGGTTTAACATATGGAGCATTTCAGGAGGGAAAATGGCTTCCCAGAGTCTATTTTCTATCTGTGGTGTGTGACCCTCCTTCTTCTGCTCTCAGCTGCCTTTTTTTTTTTTTTTTTTTTTTTGCCTCCTCTAGGTCCTGAGTTCTGTCTTCACAGGGGTTTCTCATGGATTTTTGGTCTTCTGAGTTCTGTTAACTTCTTCTTGGGCTTCTGCATGGCTCAGTTCAGGGACGAGAAAGCCAACACTCTCTGTGTGTCATCCTTTCCCTTAGCTCTCTTTGGAAATGTTCTTTTTCATATCTGTGATTCTGCTCAGGTGTTACTCAGCCTATTACAGAGTTTAATTTGGTAATAGGTCTTCTGAATCTGAAGGAGTCTACTCAGTATTGTGGAACCTAGGTTACACTGATTAGGTAGGAAGGGAGGGTAACTTTGAATTCAGATAAGGAGACACTCCTTTAGGTGCTCACCCAGTACATGGGACAGATACTTTATAATTTGTTAAATGAATAATTTAAAAAATGGTTGCAAATTATCCCATGGTATAAGTTGAGAAAATGGCAGCGTCCAGCTTATCACTAAACTCTGTAGGATGGGCGTTAGCAGAATCATACAGTAGAGATATTATGTCTTTTATCGTAAAACCACAATAAAGTATTCTAGATTCAAGATAGTATAAGAGCTAATAAGAGCCTTTATTGCAACATGCAAAGAAGCTGTCTTGAATGGTGGCAGAGGTGAAGAATGTTGACCCTTTGGTTGATTTCCCTTTCTTTCTTGAGGGGAGGATTTGATCATCTAAAGACATTGTATGAAAGAAAACATTGTAACTGCAAATCATGTCTTTACAAGAAACAGTGAAAAACCTATTCAAATTGGCTTACTTGCTACATCAGCTTCTCTGTGCTATGGAACTTCAAAATGTAATTACTGGGCCAAGCAAAGACAAATAATTAAAAAAAAAAAAAAGGCCCTACAACCAAGACAGGCACACTCTGCAGTGTTTCTTTGGTTATGTGGAATCCCCATGGCCTCCACACTATAAACAATCCTGTGCATTCTCTAAAGCTTTATTAATATTACAACCAATTAAATATCTTCAGGGAATGATTATTTTCGCTTTATGAGTAATAATAATTGTTCCGTGCTGACCTTCCATGGCCACATTTCTCCGAAGAATTGATGATCCCTGTACTTTCGTTACACTTTTTTGTTTATATTTGTGATTTTTATTTTTACCCTAGGATATTTTAAATTGAGATTGTTACATAATGCCATATATTTTCCATTCAAGTGAATCTGTGAGACTAGAAATAATAACATTAAACGTTAGCTGGGCCATGGCTGTGTTGTCTTGGTCAGGTTAATTAACATCTTGTGTGTCCATTTCTTCATCTGTATAATAGCAATAATACACTTAATGCATGGAGTTTTTAGAAGGTTTAAAAGAGATTATGAATGTGAAAGTAGTTTTTAAAGCATGATGCAAAATACAGTTATTAGTTGTTCTAATTATTCGTAATAAGATAATAATTACTATCATTTGAGAAACATGTTCCTATCATTTACTGAATACTTTGATTTTTAGAGCATTTCTGCCTGGACTCAACAGAATCTTGGTATCAAAATACACAGTGGTAAAAGTCCTTGTTTCTGCTTCGAGCGTCCATAGTTAGATGCCTTTTCATTTCTCAGAGGTATATCCCACCAGTGCAGGGGCTGAGGGAAACTTTGACATTACCCCACATACCCCATGACCTGTCCTTGTTAGATCTGTAGATTTAATGTACATAGATCTATGAGAATGTTTTTCTTCATAAGCACCAGCAATTCATGCCAACAGCTTGTTTACTTTTATGAGATTTATCCAATCTAGCTGATTGGTTTATCATCAAGACTCCAACTTGGGCTTTAGACCTTACATCCACTGATAATTTGGCAAACTTATTTTATCACATCCTTGGTTCTGCCTTCATGGTTTTTGTGCTTCGAGTGGTCCCTCATTGTGCATATTTGCTTTTATGTGTGGTCACTGTATAAAGAAAGCACACCAAAGACTTAAGAGAGTCAGTGGTCTGCCTGGAAGGTTAAATTTGCTTCACTCCTTGAATTTGTTTGCAAGACAAAGGGAATTTCAAAGATGTCTGTACGAGAACCAGTTGTTTGATTGCATTTGATTGACCTCCCCCAAGTTCAAACAACCTTCAAGAAGCTTGTTCCATGAATTTTGTTGCAGTGATTTAGGTTTGTGAACCTCTAGAACTTCTAACAATGCTTTTTAAGAAATGGTACAGGACCCATCTATCTGGCATGGTTTAAGTCACTCAAACCTGAGTGCGGGGAGATTCACAATATACTAGACAGCCTGGCCTATTCTATGAATCTCTAAAGAATGTCATAATTAACTGAAAAATGAGATATTTCATGGCACCTTCATACCGTTTCATAGTTTTCTTTTTTCTTCAATATTGTAACTTTGTATAACAGCTTCTCTCTTTGATCTATCTGTACAAAGTGTTTACATACAGAGAAATTTCGTGTATTCCTTTTGAATTTAACAGGTCCTTATACTACAAGTTTCGAGTTGGCGGAATACAAATGTTTTAAATCCATGCCTTAAAGCAAAATGTCTCAAAGAGATAATTTCCTAGGATAGAGAAACCTCAAACTGAAACTTATAATTCATTTTCACAGGAAGAGGGCCTGGGATTATTTCAACTCCAGATCCTCTTAGTTGAATTCCTCAATCTTCTATGTGGTTTTCCAGGCACTTGTTATATGTTCTTGCCTCCAGACATTCTTCAGTATCATTTCAAATATGAGTTGGTGGCCCACTCACCTTTGTGAAGCCAAACTGTTGTAAACTCCGTAGTGGCTTCCATTTTTCTTAGACAAAGTAGCCTAGCATTCATTGAGTACTAGGTTCCACATACTATGCTAGGTGTATTACCTACATTATCTCATTTAATCTGTAATAGAAATATTGTGAGGAAATGCATTATTGTCCCTTTTATACGAATGAAAAACAAGGGCTCCTTGCTCAGCGGATGTCTGCTTCTCCCTCTCCCTCTGTCCATCCCCCCTCTCTCTTCCTCCCACCCCGCCACCAGTTCATGCTCTCTCTTGCTCACTCTCACTCTTAAATAAACAAATAAATCTCAAAAAAAGAAATCATGAAGTTATAGTAAATTACCCTAGTGTGCATCAATCTAATGTGTGTGTATGTTTAATTATAGCCTGTCTACTCGCGAGTAAAGATTTGAAGTATCTTGGGATCACAGTATATCTAGTGTCCACTGCTGTAGAACCCACATGTGGACATGGCCCAGCATTTACCTGTACTGTTTAGTCATCGTGGACATGATCCCCTCACATGACTTTGGGAACAGAGATCTCACCTTGGGGTGTTTCCCTCTGCTGACATCTAGTGCAAGGGTATCACTGTTAATAAATGCAAAATGAATTTAGAAAACTCTTAAGCTACGATGAAATTCAGTATTGTCCTGCTGGTGTGACTTTTAATCCCAATGTGACCTGAAGCACGTATATTAATTAGCGCGTAATTAGCATGAGATGAAGCCAGTGGTCTAGTTATAGACAGCTTTAGAAAGTGGCAATCAGGGCCCAATACTGGCAGCGGTCCACCCTTCCTTTCTCTTGGAAGGAATAGGAATCATCAGTGCTGAACACTGGCAGGATTGGGTCTTTTTGTGCTGACTCAGTTTTTACACGGAAGAGAATTTTAATCCTCCAGATGAACAGAGACTTGGGAAATGGAGGTTTTTTTCATGGATCTAAATTAGTAAGATGATATATAGATAAAATAACCTGGACAGTATGTGGCCCTATAAAGTTATTAAGTATCTACCTTTGCTTGAATGAGGAGGAACTGATCATGTAAAGTGTAGTAACTTCTTACGTAGGGGAAATCGTAGATGTATATAGATAGACCTGTAGATCCATTGATCAGTTGATTGATTAATGCATCCATCCTGTTTACCCATGTGGAACATAGAGCAAATTAAAGTAGATAATGAGACTTAAGTTATTTTTCTCCTATGGTCAAATGTAACAACTATAACAGTGAAATGGAATCAGTAATATTGATATCTGGGTAAGGGCCTCAAGACATGCAGAGACCCCAATAAGGAATTATCCTGGCCTTAGCTTCTTTTGTGCTTAGGTATCTTCATCAGAGACAAAGATATCCATATCTTCACAATTATCAAAGAGTCAGGAATCAGAAATTGTACTTAAACTCTTATTATTTTCCCCACATGTAAAATGAAAGGGTGAATTAGATGATCTTGAAGATCCTTATAAACATCACAGGATAAGTGGGAAGAACTGATTTTTAAATTTGACTTGTGTTTGAATCCTGGCTTCATTCCTTTCTAGTTATATAAGTCCTCTGTGCCTTAGTTTTTTTTTTTTTTCTGTAAAATGAGAGTGTAATCTTATTTCATATGGTTGATGGGAATATTAAATTACAATACCAAGAAGAGCTTAGCACATTGTAGATAAGCAAGGGATATTTTTATTCACTTTTTAGGACTAATTGAGAATACTAAAAGTCAGCTATTATTCTTGCTCGTGATTTTTACGGTTCAGATGAAATTTAAAAATGTGTAAGATTACACGGGCCAATAGACAATTGCATTTCCATAAGCCACGGTTAGGAGAGAAATACCTCACACAGCTGCTGTGGAAATTAAATAAATGAGATATTTTGAAGTGATTTGTTGATTCCTCCATTCAAAATGTGCTTACTGAGAGGATCTATGTGCTGACGTCGTGTCGGGTGTACACTGATGGACAAACCCAGATGAGTCTCCTGCCGTCAGGAGAGCGGGGAGGCCATTATTATTCAAGGAAACACACTGAAGTAGCGCTATGTAGGCCCTTTCCTTGGGAGAATTAATCTCCATTGAGTCCTAAGAGATACTGAGTGTGGTAGGCTTCCCATTCCTGGGTGGTGAATCAGGGGTAGTGCATGGGAAGTGAAGTGCTTTTGATACAGGAAACCAGAGTTCACGCGAGATCCTTTTCACCCCAGTTTATCATGAAAATTCCTGCGAGCTGATAAAAGAAAGTAGCCAAGAACTGAGAGACTTGGGGAGACTCTGCCTCCTTGTGGGCGGCCATGGTCTCTTTGCTTATAGTGTCTTGTTTCTCTCTGTGGGATTTTTGCCTCATAACATTTGATTTTCATTACCTACCGTGGCCCTGACAAGATATCATGGCTTCATTTCAGCTTCGGCTCACCAGCCACCTCATTATCTTCCTAAGGCCTAATTAAATTTTCCAAGGGAGTCCACTTGGCTTATCTCTCCTTTTTGCTCCAGGTCACACCAAAGTCCCTGACCAGTGTGTGGTCGCTGCTCCTGAGTTGGGTGCACATTCTTCATCCCATCAGTTGAAGCCAGGGCTGCTGGACTGACTTTCAGCAGGAGTAGTGAGTAGGGGAGGCCCTGGGCGGATGGGGGTGGTCCATTGTGGTTTATCAAAACTCAGGATAAAGCCTGGATAAGATATTTGTTCCGACCATCCGATTTCTATTCAATTTCTCCCCAAACAACCTTCTGTTAACTTACTTGTCTTTTCAGGCACCTGACTTTGGGAACACAAGGCTGTGAGTAAGTTGTGAATGGAATGGTTGCTGGAATGTAATGGTCACTCCCTTGAGAATCAGTACGTGGATGTTTGATCTGTAGTTTCATCTCTTGTTGGTCAGTAACCACCAATCTGACCTACTTCATGTGTAATGACAAAACTGAATGTGTAACAGCTATTAGAATGGTGAAAATAAAAAACACAAGAAGCAACAAGTGTTGGTAAGGAGGTGGAGAAAAAAGGAACCCTTGTGGACTGTTGGTGGGAATACAAATTGGTGCAGCCACTATGGAAAACAGTTTGGAGGCTCCAAAAGATATATGCACCCCTTTGTTTATTGCAGCATTATTTGCAATTGCCAAGATATGAAAGCTACCCAAGTGTCCGTTGATAGATGAATGGGTGTAGAGGATGTGGTATATTTATAATGGAATATTACTCAGCCATAAAGGGGAGGAAATCTTGCTATTTGTAACAACATGGATGGATGTAGAGGGTGTAATGCTAAGTAATTTAAGTCAGAGAAAGACAAATCCCATATGACTTTACTCACATGTGGAATTTAAGAAACAAATGAACAAACAAACTGAAAAAGAGACAAACAAAAAACCACACTCAAATGCAGAGCTCAAACTAGTGGTTGCCAGAGGGGAGGTGGGGGGTGATGGGGTGAAATAGGTGAAGGGGATTAAGAGTACACTTATCTTGATGAGCACTGAGACATTATAGGATTGTTGAATCATTACATTATATACTCGAAACTATATAACACTGTATGTTAGTAATAGTCAAATAAAAAAAAATTTAAAAAGAAAACACCCAAATGTATAAAGTAGAAGACAACATCCTGGATAGTGACTTCTCCAAGAACCAGATTCACTGCTGAAATCTTGTCTTTAACCTCACAGTATTAGAGTATGGGCACACAATTTCAGTTCAAATTTGAGAACTAATTTGTTGGTGTATAATGCCTGAAATTACTTCCTTATAAAAAAATAGTACAGAATATACAGATAAAATATACAAAATAAAAGTAGCTATAAACCTGCTCCTGAGCAATTGCCAATATTTAAATTTTTATGTACATCCCTCCCAAAAGGGGATATGAAAATGTGCAAAATATGTAATGCTACATTTATAAAAATGGGATTATACTGTTCATACTTTTGTAGTGTGTTTACTTTACAATATTTCTTTAATTTATTTCCATTTCTCTAAATGGTCTTCTACCAATATCTTTAAAGGCATCCTTCTATGTGAACAAAACATACCTCCTACATTGTTGGGCAATTGTTATTACAGACAATATCGCAATGAGCTATTTTAGCTAAATATCTGCCACTCTCGACAAGGACTCCTTTGGGGCACCTAGTAGATTTGGTTGATGCCCTGCCCAGACTCCCTTTACTAGACCAATGCATCTGTCCCCCCAGCTGCTGCATTTTGACTACTAATGACTCACAGCTGCTCCCTTTCACCAGCTAGATAACAGCTCCCAGCTAATGGGAACCTGCTTGTCAAGGTTCCAACTCCAGGGCTGGGGGCAGCTGCAGCCTAAGATCAACTAATACAAGGGTGCATAAGACCATCCCTCTTGATTCAAAGTAGGGATGATTCTGCAGGGGCAATTTAGTCTTTTGCTTGACTCTTGTCTCTTCCAGAACTATAGCTCTCACCTCCTTAAAAGTTTTCTTTTTTTTTTTTTAAGATTTTATTTATTTATTTGACAAAGAGAGAGATCACAAGTAGGCAGAGAGGCAGGCAGAGAGAGAGGGAGAAGCAGGCTCCCTGCTGAGCAGAGAGCCCCATGCGGGGCTCGATCCCAGGACCCTGAGATCACGAGCTGAGCCGAAGGCAGAGGCTTTAACACACTGAGCCACCCAGGTGCCCCATCCTTAAAAGTTTTCTTAAAGAGTACTTCCTCAATACATTGTACACACTAGAATCCAAGACTCTGGCTCTGTCTCTGGGGAATATGACCTGAGAAAATGATGACTACCTACATGGTATGTATAAGAAAGGGCATACGGAAAGGACCACTGATTTTTTGAATGACATCTTTATTGAGAATAAAAGTCACACACCGTACAATCCATCCTCTTAAAAGGGATACCTGGGTGTCTCAGTTGGTTAAGTGTCTGCCTTTGGCTCAGGTCATGATCTCAGGTCCTGGGATCGAGCCTGGCATTCGGGCTTCCCGCTAAGCGGGAAGTTTCTCCATCTCCCACTTCCCCTGCTTGTGTTCCCTCTCCCGCTGTGTCTCTCTCTGTCAAATAAATAAATAAAATCTTTTAAAGAATAAACAAACCAACAAATAAATAAAAGAAAAAACCAAGAGTTCAAAAATATTCACAGATATATGTGCCCATCAGGATGATTGGGTAGAAGGTGCAGCTAAAGTATAAGAGGTTTCTTTCTTAGGTGATGAAATGTTCTCAAATTGTCTATTTATTACATACATGGATGTTGAGCTCGTTAAATTCTCTTTTTCCTATCAATTTAAATGAGCATATGGTTTTCTTCCTTTATTCTTTTGGTGTGATGAATTGCATCAACTGATTTTGAATGTTAAAACAAACACATTTTTGGGGTAAATTGTACTTAGTCATGCAGTGTTTTCCTTTGTATGTTTTGCTGAATTTCATTTGCTAGTATTTTCTTATGGAATTTTGGCATTGTTTTCCTAAAGAATGTTGGTCTAGATAAAGCTAAAAAGGACAAATTAGAGGTCATAAATTTGAAACTAATGATTTGAAAAGCCATGAAGAAAGTGTTGAAAGTTTTGACAGCTTGTATGTATTTATATATAAAGGAGAATAAAGGCATATTGTCACAGAGATGAAATTCACATAGAATAAAACTAGCATATGAGGGTTTTTTTCTTTCTCTTAGGTAGTAAAGTTATCCTCTGTTCTGGTAACAGAGATTTCTTTTATTAAGTTGTCCTTACTCTGTGCTTTTTGAGTAATCTTAAATTACTTTGACAAAAGGGTTACTTATTTTTTTAAGTTAAAAATATTAATAGTTATGGTTATTTATTTAAAAATATTGCATGTAATTATTTCTCGTCTTTGGATACTAATGACTTATATGCTCATCATTTCTGAAGAGTCTGATTTTGCCTTTCTCCAAATCAAACCTCAAATTTATAATAAAATTATTAAGATGGCCTTTATGTTTGAATAATCTGTTGCATTTCCTGGTATGGCCACCAGGAAATACAAAGATTTCCTCCTCATTTATCCATAAAAAAAAGTGAGTAGAAATATTTATTTCTTGTTTTTTTCTACATTTTAATTAATTCAAAACTGTTGTGAGAGTTCTTTTGTTTACCAAACATAGAATAAAGGAATGATACATGGAATCAACTCAAAAGAAAATTTCAGTCTTCCTAGGCTATCTACTTGATATAAATAGATGATGACCATATATCTTTCATACTAAGAGAAACACTACAGTCATGTACAAAAACTGACAGTATTTACAGAATGTTTTATTTCTCAGTTTTAATATTCTTGTCAATCAGGGACAACCATAATACAGTTTTACGGGATAAATTAAAGGCCTAGGGTTTGTCAATTTTCAAACTTTTCATAATATATCCTCTTTCTCCCAGCATAATCAGTGCCTAAATCTTTGCAAAATTGATTACGTATCATCGCTTAGTAGAAGGTTCCATTCTCCTCCATTCTGATATTGTTAGTTATTATAATAAATTAACAATTTGTTTTTATCATTCACAGGGGCTTCTAGTGCTTCTTTATATTCACCTAACTGCCTCTGATGTAAGATCAAGAACTGGAATGTGTCTTCTAGAGGGAACACCAAAAGAATCTGAGTAAGGGACTGTCACAGGTGTTCTTTCTCTTTCTCCCTCCCTTTTAGGATACTCGCTCTTGGAAACGATGACCATGTTGCAAGGAAGCTGGGCATGTGGGTGTTCTGGTCAGCATCTGCAGCTAAGGTCTCAGCCCATGGGTAGCATTAACCACTGGGCAAATGAATGAGCAAGCTTTCAAATGATTTCGATCCCCATCCTTCACGTTGTCTCAGCTAATGCCCAGAAAAGTAGAGATGGGTTGTCTTTACCAAGGCCTGCTCAGATTTCAGGTTCATGAGGAAACTAGGTATCATTGGGAGCCACTGAATTTTGGAATAATTTGCTATGCTATCATCATAACTGGAATTGATTTTGCTTCTGGAACACAGTAACTGGAACAGATAATATAGGGAATACATTAATAGGTATCACTGAAATCACCACCAACAACAGTGACTGGAAGTCAAGATTTCCAGAACTATTTGGGTCCAGAAGCAGGAAACAACAGCAACAGGTTGCTTTCTTCCCAGATCATTGGCATAAGTCTCCCAGATTCCAAGAGCCCGTGCTTACCTTGAGCTGCTTTGCACGTTTTTATGTTTTATCCTCTTTTTTTTAAATCATCATACCTTTGTAGGAAACTCTGTTCTTTAGTTACAGTACTCCCAAACACTTTATCTTTGACAGTTATGAGATACGTGACGAATTTTTCAAATGCAGCAAAGTTATCTGGGGATTGGATATTTTCTACTGGGAATTTAAAGTGAATCATCTACAAGTTGATTGAAAGTTGAACACCTAGATGAAGAGTTGGGAATTAGAACTTTTGGATAGATTTACTCTAATTTTATCTTGTGGAAGAAATGGGGGGATTTTTTTCCCCTGTGTGTTTCTATGACAGATTGCAATCTTGTTCACAGTGTACAAATGTAGAGTACACCTGTAGCCACTTGTGTGGCTGGTTTATCACTTCCTTCATTCAGTGTTTTCACCATCTAAGAAATATTTTGGTTGCAAGTGACAGAAAATAGAATTCAAACTAACTTTAACAATCAAGGCAATGATACATTACCCTAACAAATAATAAGATCTAGAAGTTAAGAATTCATGTGTTCCAGTCCAGTTGGAAGCTCTATCGACCCATTATAGCTACAGGCTCTGCCTTTTAGGTACCAAAATGGCTGCTTTAATTCTAGGTTTCATAATCTACCAACTAGGGGTGTGAGACAGAAAGCTTCTGTCTCCCAGGAGTGTTTGATAAAATCTTTTCACATCTCTTTGGTTCTAAGTAACATGGTCATATTTAAACCAGTCACTGTGGACAAAGGGGATATGGAATGCTGATTAACTTAAGCCAAATAGATTCCTCTCCTGGAATTGGTAGTGCATTGGAGTCAAGGCCATCTATACCATATGACTGAGAAGAGGAGATGGAGGCTGTCCAAGGAACTTTGGGGCTACCAAGGAATACATTTCAGAGAGGGAGCAAACAAATGTCTATACATCAATTGAGTATTTATCCTATACCTGGCACTATGGTGGTAAATGCTATTTGTGTAGCAGTCCTGTTGGCTCTTTTCCTGTTTTACAGGTAGAATCTTGCAAAAAGAGAACGCAGGCAAGGTAGGAAGGGGATATTCTTGTACACATGTATGTATTTATGTAGGTATGTATGTATTTCTTTATTATTTTTCTAAGTATGCTAAGGAAGACGTGTTGCTAGCATTATCCTGAATATTGTTGAGAAGAAATAAGCTTGCTTGTAATTTAGAATAGAGCCTTTCACTTGATTTTTGTTGCCATGGGCAGCTATCTTATGTTAGGTGTATGCTCAGGGAAGTCCCTTGGGAAACCACCTTTTCTTTAGGCGGTGCCATTTCCTTCCATATGGAGTGTAGTTTAAGGGAGAATGGATTTTGAGCATCCCTGAACAAATCGAGAACTTTTGAACATGACATATAGAAAAATATTTATTATTATTATTACTTTTAATTTAAATTCAATTTGCAAACATATAACGCATCATTTTTTTTTTGGTGTAGTGTTTAATAATTTCATTAGTTGAACGTAACACCCAGTGCTTATCACATCCCGTAAAATGTTTTTTAAATCTTGTAGGTGATTCCAGCTTTTTAATCCCTGATTTTATTCGAGCCTGATTCACCTCATCACACATAAGACAAAGTGATTTGAGAAGGTATTAATAGATTATAATGCTCTATTATGTTAATAAATAAAATCTCACTCTCTGGAAATTTTATTTAAAATACTCTATTGTGGGTTGCATAGGTACTAAAATGAAAATATCATAATTTCTTCACTTCCCTTTGGCCAATTTATCCATATTCTGAACGTAAAGCATAAAAACAAACGTGTGGTATCTAATCATTTAATAAAACAAGCACTCTTCTTTATATGATTATTCTTATTAAGTATTTTGTAAGATGTTTCTGAATATCTGGTTCGTATTTTACAGAGGAAATTTAAGAGGTATCAATAATAAATCACAAATATGAATCTTACTGCTGAAATTTTAATTTTGTGGATCTTATGATGGACTGAATTGTGTCCCCTCAAAACTCACATGTTGAAGTCACAAGAATATGACTGTATGTGGAACTAGGGCCTTTAAAAAGGTGATGAAGTGAAAATGAGGTTTTTTTAAGGTGGGCCTTCATATAATCTGACTGGCGTCTATGCAGAGACACCAGGGATGCATGCACAGAGGAAAGATCATGCGAAGATGCGACAGGAAGGCGCCCATCGACAAGCCAAGTCGAGAGGCCTCAGAAGGAGCCAAACCTGCCGACTGACACTGTGATCTCAAACTTCCAGCCTCCAGAATTATGAGCAAATAAATTTCTGTTATTTAAGCTGCTCAGTCTGTGGTACTTTATTGTGGCAGCTCTAGCAAAGGAATATAATCTTCTATAAATGTATATCGAAAGCCAGGTTACCTTTTTGTGTGTTTATTGAGGTCAGGGAATAAGATGGGTTCATCAATGCTTCTTCATCATCTGACTAGAATCTGGCCCAGAGAAGGTGCCTGGGAAGCATTTGTGGAGTTGAATTGAAACGAATAAACACACACTGTTTTGATCGTGTCAGGCAGAGCAGCTGGCTGCCAGCCTGGCTCTTTCTGGCTTCCACCTGAAATTTCCAGACTGTTGTTTGGTTCTTCCTAAGTGAAAATGGCTGTTTTTGTTCTTTCTGATTATAAAGACAGATGTAAAAATATACACGTATAGAAACGCGTGGTCGTTATAAAAATAATCTGGCAATGGGCTAAGGTGTAAAAAAGAAAGTAAAATTCACTCAGAATTCCCCCGCCCAAAGTAAACCACTAGTTTAAAAACTTTGATATATGTATGTTTCTCATGGCACTTTTTTCAGGAGGCAGGGATCATACCAGTATGTTTTTGTTTTCCCTTTTTTGAAGATTTTATTTATTTATTTATTTGACAGAGAGAGAGAGATCACAAGTAGGCAGAGAGGCAGGCAGAGAGGGAGGGGGAAGCAGGCTCCCTGCTTAGCAGACAGCCCAATGCGAGGCTTGATCCCAGGACCCTGAGATCATGACCCGAGCCAAAACCCGAGCCAAAGGCAGAGGCTTTAACCCACTGAGCTGCCCAGGTGCTCCACCAGTATGATTATTAATTGCTTTCTCTAACAAATACATGATATGATTATATAGCGTGTGTTATTTTGTAAAATCCTTTTTCCATATAATTTGAATATCTTTCATACTGGGAAATAAATGTAGATTTATAGTAGCAATTTCTAGTGGTTGACTTATATTTCATTTAAGGAATCGTAATAACTTACTTAAGCCTAGTCCCAACTATGGATAGTTAGTTTGTTTCTAGTGTTTTCCTCACGTGAATAGTGCTGTGAGGATTTAGTGTTTTTCTGTGGTTCTTATCTCATTATCCCTCCTTCTACTTGCCAGCTCTTTACCCACTAAGGACATGAAAGAAAGAGAACAGCATGCCGTTCAACCCTTGTGGGGAATTGTGGAACTGGTAATGTAGACACAGAGGTCATGTAGACGCCTTTAGAGAAAATCCTTGCAGAATTCCCTTGGTTGGGAAATCTCCATCTGCTCTCAGGAACCAAAACCTCTCCGGTGAACTCCAGACTCAGCGCAACAAATCTCCTCCCTGATGTCTCCACCTTGGATATATCAACTTCACAATGTCACAACAGATTTCTCTTCTAGAACCTGTCTTTCACTGACAGATCTTCCTCATCGCAGGCAATAGTACCATTGTTCACCCAGTTGCTGACATCAGGAACAGAGGTTAGTCCTGTCCTTACCTTCCACATCCATTCCATTGATGAGTGTTGATTTTATCTCCCAACTCATCTCCACCCTGCCCCATCCTTTCTCCACTGTTCATTTTTGCAACACACTCTTACCTCTTGCCTGGATTATGACATCAGCCTTCTTGCTGGGCTCATGCCCTCCTCTCCTGCTTCTTGCTGACACAGAGTGATCCCACCACACCCCACCTATAAATGCCTCAGTGACTCCCCTTTATATTTTGCAAGGAAAAGTTCTAACTCCTTGCCTTCATCTACAAACCAAATGTCATTGCATTTCTTTATGCTCAACATCACTTTGCATCCCTCTCCCCCTTATTACTTTGCTCCAGCCCCACCTTTTTATGGTTTCCGTAAGGTCCCCCACTTTTTTTCACGTGAGGCCTGGTATAAGAGCTATCCCCTCTTCCTGGAGTGCTCTTCCTTCTGCCTTGTCGGGCTTAGCTCCTTTCCATCCTCTAATCTGCAGCTTCACCGTGACCTCTACAGAGAGAGACTTTCTCTGGGCATTTAATCTAAAGTGTCCCCCTCCACTTAATTCTTTTTAACTTAATTAGCCGTTGACCTTAGGCAAGTTATTGACTTCTCTGAGTGTAAGTTTCACCATCTATAATGTGGGGATAGATAATATCTATCTGGAAACGTTTTGAGGGTTAGTGACTGCCTATGACAAGTAGCTGATGTAGGGTGTATCATACAGCCCCACCCCGACCCCCCCCTTTCCTAGCTTCTTTCTCCCGTCCTCCTAGCCCATGATGCCAATTCTGTCCTCCACTTGCATGGGCTATTTTAGGCTATTCTTTCTCTCCCGATCTGGGCTGACTTCTTTAACTTTCTGTTTTCTTTTTGGCCCATATCCTTTAAACAAAAAACTCTCTTTTAACTGCCTCTGGTTTACACATCTGAGCCACTTTGATCTATTTCTTTCTAGCATAAGAGACATTTGTTCATTTTTGTAAGTAAAGTGCATGCCATAGTTTTTTTCAAAGGCCCCCATAGTCCTTTCTAGAGAAGATGCCAGCCTGATCTCCCCAAAGATGATGTACAGGGTGGAGGGCTTTCATTATGTCCACATGTGAAGGATGTTTTTATAATAAGGGACATTTCTTGCCCAATTTTGAGGCTGTAACATTGTTTTATACTGCAAATGGAATGTAGCATAATGGCCTTCTGTGTGAAGAATCTTTTTTTGCAATGACTTTTTAAATGCACCATCTATTTTTTTCAAGGTTACAATTAGAATTACATGACCATAGGACTTTTCTGGAAGGCATGAAGCTGTTCTCTGGAGCCCAGCCCCCTCAGACACCTTGGCATGAATAATTTGAAGAATGGCTGGGATCCCATATGTTTCTTCATTCCTCCTAGACAGCGCTGGCATTTGGGAATTTATTCTTAGAGTTTGCTTCTTTGAACATGTTTGGTTCAATTAGTCTACTGAAGCTGAGGTGGCATAAACTGTTTTTTAAAGAAGCGGTGCCATATTCAGAACAGGATGTTTGAGACACAACAGATGGGCTTGTGATCAGGCTAGATTGCCATTTATCAAGTCTAGAGTAAACTTAGTGGATCCATAGCACCTAACCCAGTTCTCGAAGAAGGAGAAGCTCAAGAAATGCTGATCAGAAGAAAGAATGAATCATAAACAACTAAAGGCTGGAACTCTATTGACGCCTTGGGGAAAGGAGAACATTTAAATGAGTTGGAGAATATTTAAGTGTCAGATATACTACAGAGTGAGTAACTTTCTAATTTTCTTTCCTGAGATTAAAAGGTCAGAACTGCTTTGCATGATAGTAACTACCATCTGCTGAGTATCTACTATAATGGGTATGTATTGTTTTTGCTCGTCCAGCTTCTATATTCCTTTTGGGGTACTGTGCCTGTCCCCATAGTCAGTGAGATGATCAACCATGGTCTTCCCAGCACATGCCCCAGGCTGAGCCAGTTCCTATATTCCATCCCCTATACAACTGTTCTTGGTGCCACAGGTTAGGGCCCGCTGGGGGCTTCCTCTGGACTGCTGTTGAGATATTGAGAGGAGAGCTTTCTGTTTGAACAGGGATTGCTAAACTTAAAATTGGTGAATCTAGGCACTAGCATGTGGGTAACTGTTTAACGGCTAACTCTGGTTGACTTTTACAAATGCATATATATATTTTTAAATTTTATATACATTCTGTTGATATCAAATGTGTGTAGCATATAATTTTCAAGTAACATTAAAATGTTCAGCACTCTCTTTTGTAAATTCCATGTAGCCTGTTGATTTTCACAGGATGCTTGCATGGATTTTTTGCTTAACTTTTGAGTCTGTGGTTGACCTATGATGTCATTGATGATAGTTCCAACATGAATATCGGTTGGTATTTTCCTTTATCTAGATGAAAAAGAAATAGATAGAAGCTAAAATTTAGCTTGCCAATGATGTGACTATTCTGTTGAAGGTGGAGGAAGCCAGTGAATAGAGTTCTCTTTTCTTTAGGTCAGAAGCTTAGTCATCTTACAGAGGCTGATCTACTCACTACTAAGTAAGCCTCCATTTGCTGAGAATGCAGGCTGAGGAAGTCATACAGAGCTGGGCTTGAGCCTACCTTAGAGCAAGTCACCTTTAACATCTCCTGGTTTATTAGAAAAATGAGAACAAAGAAAAACAGGCAGCCAGGCATCTTATAGATTGTGCTAAGGATTAAATGAGATAATATTTAACAACCAAACACTTCACTTGTAAAATGGAGACAATACCCTCTGTGTGCAACCATTTTAAGAAATGGAAGTAAGAAAGTGCTAGAAATAAGCAGGGTCCTCCACATGTTAGAACTCTTTGGTGGCTATTAAAACTAAGGTCCATTCATCTAGCTAGAGCAAAAAAGAAAACTGAGAAAATCCCTGGGCAAAATCCCTTCTTTGGTCCCTGCTTGTTTCCCCTGGCAAGTGGCTTTTGTTCCGCACACAGGCCGTCTCCATCCAGTGGGGGGAACGTCCCCCTAACAACAGCCCTATGTTCTGTGGTGTGCTGGAACCAGCTTGTACCTGCTTGTAAGAGCCAACTTTTAAAATTTCAGGGTGTGAAATGTAGTCACTAATAAAGATTAAATTATGTTAATTTGCAATTAATTAAATTATATTAAAAGTGAACACAATCAATGCCCCAAACTCATCACTTCCTAAATTATGTTGCTACATTTTACTATTATCTATATTCTTGACATTATTTATGACTATTCTATCTGTAAGGTGGAAATTCTGTATAATGGTGTGCTAGTGTGCATCAATTTCCAACCCCATGTTGAGTGATGTCACATTAGAAACTTGGTCGGCTATGGAAATCAGCTAATGCTACAAATCAGGGTTTGATTTATTGCTTTGTCGATTGCATAAACTTAACAGAGTGATGGAGACAATGCAGATTATAAATAATGCAGATTAAATTCAAAGTGTTTATGTCTATAGCGATCACATTGTAAATAGCAACAAAACATTTGAGGATATAATCTTCTAGTAGTATCAATCATATGAATTATGAATAATTTTTCTCATTTCTTTAAATTCTTCTTCATCTACATTGTGCTTTTTTGTGTGTGTGCAGGTGAGAGAGCTTTGATGTTCTCAAAACTGCCTTATCTTATTATTTATAATTTCCTATGTTCCAAAAATAATTTAGAAACCTATTTTAAATAAGTGTTACATGTTTAACTTAGTAGCATATTTGGAATTTATTGTTGTGTGCGGTGTGAAGTATGGGTAGAAATTAAAATTTTGAATTTTACACTAAAATTTTCCCAATCACATTGAATAATTAACAAATCAATGTATTTGGTAGCCTGCATGTTCTAGGCGCTGAATCAGAGCTAAAGAAACATATGTGCAGAAGACTTGATCTCTGACATTAAGGAGTTCACAATGTGGTGAGGGAGACAGGTAGGTAAAACCAACAATATAAGTGATTTAATTTCACTGGGTTTTAATTTCTCTGCTGCCTGGGTGACCCTCTGGTGAATGCAGGAATCATTCCACTGTGTTCAAGTCCACATGTCCACCAAGGTCTGGGGAATTTCTCTGTGCTAATTAAATCCCATTTCTTGGGTCACCCAATTCAGCCATCTCCCCTCCACGGACTTGTTGCTTCTCTAGAGTTCTACCCAGGAGAGGGGCAGATCATCTCTCTCTTGGCACCCATAGACTTACTGGGAGTCTTCATTATTTCCCTTCGAAATTCAGGGCTCTGTCCACATTGCAATAGAGACGGAACTTTCTTAATCCTTGCTTTCTCTCCAGTTTGTTTCCCTTCTTTTAGCATAGGGGAATTTTTTTCTCATCTAGGCTGGAAGTGGGAATATGAGAGATAGCTGGTTCTTGTTAGTTATTTCCCAAATCTTTGGGGAAATAGTGTAGTGCCATGATTAAACAGAAGGGTCAAGAATTTGGACTGTGAAAACAGAATACCTAGGTGCATAATCCTGGTTATAATACATACTGGTTGGGAGACCTTGTGCAAGTTACTTGACTCCTCTGTGCCTCAGTTTCATTTCTGATTCAATGGGAATAATGTAAATACCTACTAAAGTGCCTGGTGCATAAATGTTCAATGAATATTTGTTGGATTGTATGAAATTCTATTTTACTCTATTAGAATTAAATGAGATTGGGGGCACCTGGGTGGCCCACTCAGTTGAGCACTGGACTCTTGATTTTGGCTCAGGTCACGGTCTGGAATCTTGGGATTGGGCCCTGCCTCAAGCTCCATGCTCAGACTCTCTCATCCTCTTCCTCTGCTTCCCCTCCCTCCATTTGCACATTCTCTTTCTCTCTCTCTCTCAAAAAAAAAAAAAAAGAATTGAACGAGATTAAATGAGAAAATGCATATAAAGTACTTAGGGCAATCTAGTACCTGGTAAGACTACATATAGCCTTTATTATAACATTTTATGTATTGCACTTTTGTTTCTCCGATGCTTAGGCTTTTGAAATCCAAAAGCTACGAAGAGGTGGGCTGTTTGGGGTGTGACAGTGTAATGACAGCAAGAGAGTATCAGTAAATACGAAGATTCAGGGGGAGATAACTTATTAATGTATCAAAAATATCGTATGCTCATATGCAGGGGTCTCTCATACAATTTCTCCAATCATGGTCTTTTCTCTCTCCAAAGCATCTTTTTAAAAAACAATCGAGATATAACCAACATGTAGTAAATTAGTTTCAGATATACAACATAGCGACTCAAATTTGTGCATATTGCAAAATGATGACCACAGTGTCTAGTTAACATCCATCACCATATGGAGTTAACAAAAAATTTTTTGGTGATGAGTCCCCAAAGCATGTTGCACAGCAATTACATATAGATTCCTTCTCCTAAAATACCATGTCACTTCTTGACTCAAAACGTCTTTCCTTGCCCACAGCATAAGCCCAAACTCCTTAAACTGGCCCAATGAGTCCCTAACTGTGTCTGTAATTCTATCTCCCATTTTTCTTGGTTAATTCTGAATTATCTACTTTTTGTCACACATCATAAGCTTTCCTATTAGTATGCTTTTCCTTTTTTCTAGTTCTCTCATTTAGAAAGCCTCCCTCCTCTTCCCACTGAAGGTGCTCATCAAAGGTGAAATCCAGCTCATAATCACCTCACCAACTGGTGTGTCTGCCTTAGTCCTGTGACTGTCTGCAGGAGATTCCTTTTCCTCATTCTCCCAAAGAGAGGCCTCCCAAAGCGGCTGGCCAGTAGCAGTGCCGGTGAGGAGAGACTTAGGTTTTCATCTGTATTTGTAATCTCTTCTCTAGAACAGCAAGACAACTGCTGCCGTAAAGAAAGTGTATGGTGGCATGAGGAAAGGACACAGGAAGGGCCCTTTTCCCAGTCTTGGAAGTCAAAGAGACGTTTTGGAAGAAATGATATCTCACCTATAATCTGAAGGAATATGTCTGGTGATACAGGACACAGGTGAAGGAAGAAAGAGGTCATGGTAAGTCCAAGGAATAAAAGGGAGTGTAGGGTAAAAGGAGGTTTGGGGATAGGGGGTGGCAATGGGAAATGAGGAGTTTACATATTTATGTAAGCAGGAGTCAGACAGGAATGGATAGAAGAAGGCTAGCTAAGGGCTTTGGACTTTCACCAGAGGTAAGGGGGACATTAGAAGGGCAATGTAAATAGATTTCACGAAGTACAGGGTGAAAAGCGAATTGGGGTGGAGCTCAGAGATGGGAATGGAGTGGAGTAAGACAGGAAGAGACAGGAAGCAGGGGCACAAGGTTAGAGGACCATCGCAGCAATGCAATTGCAAATGAATTCTGGCATTGTTTATTAATGCACCATAACCTAGTCTGTCTTGATTAATGTAGTTATGAACTTGCTTTATTTTTTTTAAGATTGTATTTATTTATTTGACAGAGACAGCAAGAGAGGGAACATGAGCAGGGGGAGTGGGAGAGGGAGAAGCAGGCTTCCCAAGAGCAGAGAGCCCAATGCGGGGCTCCATCCCAGGACCCTGGGATCATGACCCAAGCCGAAGGCAGTTGCTTAATAGACCGAGCCACCTAGGTGCCACTGAACTTGTTTTAGGTACAAGAAATGAGGGAACAATAATTCTCTACCCTGACTGCACAGGCGGTGCCCTGATCACAAACAGTGCCAGGAATGATAGTGAACAGTGAATACTTTTAAGAGATGCATGGGAGACAGAATAAGCAGCATTGGAGGTGAGGGATAAGGATAGAGAAGGGTTAATGGGACAGGGTGGGTGGGTGGAGGGGGCGCTTCTGAGATACCTGAATTAGGGATCCCTGAGAAATTGCCACACAGAGAGAGGCAATTGGCACACAGGTATGTGTGTCTAGAGTTTCAGGAATGATATCTGTGTTTTGGAAGTAAGAAATTTGTGGATTTCTGTACATTTGTATCTCCCCTCTCAGAGTTAGGGATGGCAATCCCTGTGATCAAACATATTAATATCTATACAGCAAAGCATGTCAATATTCACGGCGAGTGGGGTAAAGAGAGTACAAATAGCCTTCTGACAGGTCATGTCAGGATTTTCTGGCAGACAAATTTGTGAAAAAAAAGGTCTAGGTTTTCAAAGTTTTCAGTTTCAGAAATTTGGATGCAAGACTGTCCACCTGTATGATTTCATTTAATTCTTACATTGACCGTTTGAGGTAGGCACCTTTACTATTCCATTTTTACGGATAAAGATACTCAGTCACAGGTAGGTTAACTAAAGTGCTGAGGTCTCACAATTAGTATTCCAAACCAGTCAGTCTAAGGTAAGAGAATGTTTCAAGAGGAGAGGAGTGGTAACAGGACCAAATGTGATAGGCAGGTGAGGTCAAATTAATAAAATCGCCTCACGGGATTTGGCAATTTGAAAAATGGTCTTTGGGAAGGCAGTTTGAGGGAAGTAGTGGGGTGGAGGTCAGTCCACAGTAAAGGAGTGGACAGGAGGCGCAGAAGTCCTTCCTTCCATCCTTCCTTACTACAGAGCACCCCTCTGAGCCTTTGACATGAATGGATGGGAGGGCAGTTAGTAAAGTGAGATCGCTCCAGAGACACAAGTGGATAGGACACAGAACACTGGTGGAGGGATGGAGAAGGAAATCGCTTCCTCTTCACCTAGAAGAAAGAAGAAAAGGAAGAGAAAGAGGCAAAGCAGGTGGTCTAAGGATGGACAGCATGACCTGTTCTCCGTGAGTCATCTTCTGAGACTGAGAGGTGAGAGGGTGACACCTGAGGTGTGAACATAGAGGAGAAGCTCTGAAAATCTTCCTGCAGAGAGCAGAAGGGATGGTTGAGGAATGCGTAGAAGGACGGGGCTGCATCTGAGAAGGCAAGTGATTTGGAAGCTTTGGATTTATGGCACATCAGTCTTGGAGATTTCTCTCCCGAGATGCCCAGTAGCTACAAGGATGGAGATTAGGGCTGGGTCTTTGCTGGCTATGTGTAACCGCAGGTCTGGTCCTTGGGCGCTGAGGATCTTGGCACACAGTATCTAAATCTCGGAGATTCCTGCAGAGTACAGCATTGCTCTGGGACGGTGGTTCTCAACCTGGATGCACACAGAAATCACCTGGGGAACTTTAAAACTGCTGAGGTCTGAGTCTCATGCTCAGAAATTCTGAGTTACCTGGTCTGGGAGCTGGGCTTTGGATGTTGGGATTTTGAGAAAATCACAGGTGGTTCTAATGTGTAGTCAAGGAATTACTGTTCCCCTAATTTCCTGTACCTAAAGCAAGCTCATAATCTGTATCAGTCAGGGTAGATTAGGTTATGGTATAGTAATAAACAATGCCAGAATCTCTGGGTCTTAGTTAACAAGAGCTTATTTCCTACTTATATGAGGTCACCACAGGTCTAGGTGACACCTCTAGGCAGCCGTTTTCTGTGTGTTGCTTGGCATTCCATTGACAATGAGGCAGAGGAAGAGGAGCATCAACAATTGAGTTCTAGCTCTTACTTGTTTTACACATCCCCTCCATTCACATATAACTCCAGGGGAAGTTACACACATCCCCTCCATTCACATATAACTCCAGGGGAAGTTACACACATCCCCTCCATTCACATATAACTCCAGGGGAAGTTACACACATCCCCTCCATTCACACTTCATTGATCAGAACCAGTTTATGGCTGCAACTAATTTCAAGAAGGTGGAGAAGGCAACAGGATCTGGTGAATGTTAGCAATGATCACCACCTAGAGCTTTGACTATAAATGAAAGCAGAAGGGGATAAAAACATTTTACTTTATGAACACTTATATGGTACTTGTTACATGCCAGATTCTATTTTGATGGCTTCCAAATAGGAACTCATTTAACCCTCATAACAGCCCTATTAAATAGATCATCTTTACCTCCATTCGAAAGAAGGGGAAATCGAGGCTCTATTACTTATTCTAGGTCATATAGCTAGCATGAGGCAAGGTTAAATTCCAGGCAGTCTGAGTCCAGAGTCTAAGCACTGAACCTCTGTATAATACTCTGCTTTCTGTTCTGCTGTCTATTCTGCCTTTTCTCAACTTAGGTTGGGGAGGGGGTGGGA
>CM052797.1:93843339-93896402 GCA_028533885.1 Nasua narica | reverse complement strand
GGGCAGGGCGGGTGCCGACAGCTCTTCTGTCGAGTCTCGGGCGCCAAAGCCCGGAGGGGGGCGGTAGCAGCGTCAGGTGGCTGCTCTGCGTCCCCGCGCGCCTCCCAGTCAGTCCCTGCTCGGCGCTCAGCCTCTGCTGGAGCAGATGCTGCTCGACACTTTCGCCCTGACAGCCGCGTCTTCGGGAGCAGCCGGGGCTCGCGACCCCGGCGGGAGAAGCTGAGATGTAAGCCCTCCGACTGCCCATTGCTGTCTCTGGCATCTTGCTCGCTTCTCACTTCCTTTCCCGCTCCGTGGCCCCATTGGACAGCGAACGTTTGCCTGGATCTCCGGGGAGAGAGGAGCGGCCACCGGGCGCACAGCCTGGCAGAAGTTGGGCTCAGCTGGGCAGCCGTGCTCCAGCTGCGCCGGAGGGGTGGGCCTGGGAAGGAAGAGAGGAAGGCTCGGCAGAGGGGTCCGGATCTGGACTGAGAGGGACTGGGAGCGAGGACTTGAGTTGACACCCCCCGCTCCCCGGCCCCGGGGCGCGGGGCAGCGGGAGAAATGCTGAGTCCGCGCCCAGGCGACCGCCGCCGCGGCAGCAGCCTCAGCAGCAGCTTCAGCATCAGCACCGGCGGGACAGCGACAGCGGGGGCGGCGCAGGCGCACTGTGCCCCGCGGAGCCTGCAGTTCCCGAGCCCCGTGTGCGGCACCGCCACAGTCTGGGCAGCGGCGGCCGGGGGAGCGCTACTACCATGAACTGCCTGGCCCTCCTCCCCAGAGCTGCTCATCCGGGTCGGGCTGGAGACACAGTCAGGGGACCCCGTCGCCGCCGCCGCGCCCCCACTTATTTCGGCTCGATCTTCTCCTCCACCTTTTTCTCCTCTTCCTCCACCTTCTCTTCCTGCATCCCCCCCTCCCCCGCCGCGGATCCTGGCCGCCGCTCTCCAGACCCAGGATGCCGGGGGGCAAGAGAGGGCTGGTGGCACCGCAGAACACATTTTTGGAGAACATCGTCAGGCGCTCCAGCGGTAAGAAGAGTTGCAGTTCAGAACACCCCCACCTTCATCCTGCCCACGCGCGCCCCCCATCTTCCCCATCCCATCCCTCTCCTAAGGGGGAGGGGGATGCAGACCGCCTTACCTGGGTGGCATCAGTTACTAGTTGGACCTAATTTGGGGTGGGGAGCAGAATAAGGTGGTGGAGGAAAGTTAGTTGCATCCCCTCTCCAAGACATACTCTTCTTTCTCCCACCTGTCCAGAGCCCAGAAAGGGAGGAAGGGAAGAGACAGCTGGTAGGGTGTAGGTTCATCTGGAGAATAAAGTTGAGTTTTGCTTCGATGAGGGATATATTTCTTGTTCATCCTTTCCCCGCATTTTTTCCCCAAGTCGACTTCAGGGACTGATCAAATTCCAGGAGTTAATCTTAGTGGAAGGGTTTCCCTCAAGTTGGGAATGGCTGTGAAAGTGGCTACTTAATAAGATGTAAGTCTCTGGAATGGCTTTTGGGCCCAATGAGCAGGGCTGAAAGGAACCTTGTGCTGGGGAGAGTAGTTGGAGTTGAACCTAATAGTGCTTGAAAAATGGGAAGGCAATTGCTATGGTTAAGTTCGTGTTTAAAGTTTCTTTATTTAATTTTATTTTCATTGTGCATTGGTCTGTATTAATCTATATGATATATTTGATTTGACTTAAACAGGAGAAATGTAAAAGGAAGCAATAGCAACTGTGCTTTTTAAAGTAACTGGAGAAAGAATTTTTAGAAATGCCGTTCTACTTTGCTACTGATTGTAAGGTTTTCTTACCCTAAAGCGTCTTTAAAATGCCATGCATTTATAAATTCATTTCCTCCATGGTATTCTGAATCGGGATCATTATATAGTTCACATTTTAAGACCTTCTAAACATTGCTGATGTTACTGAAATCTCCATCTTTCATGTCTTTTTAATTCTTGTATATAATTTCCAATTTTATAAGCAAGCTATGTAAAGTATCCTTTAAACTTTTTTCCTTTAGAGGCCTGTTATTTTATTTTGAGATCTCTTATTTGGAGACTTATGAGAGAGATATTTCTGCATATTGATTACAGTAGAGCAATGGAAATACTGTATGCAGTTCCATAATTTGTTGTTTACTCATTCATTGAAACAATATTTATTTGGGTGCCATATACAACAGACCCTCTCTGGGGTCCTTTGGATAAAAGAAATGGGGAAAACACTTCTGTTCTCAAGTGGGTAAGAGAGGGTCACAGTAAAAAAAATAATTAAAAAAATAGATACAATTATGCTTTCCCTGAATTGGTTGACTAGATTAATTCTTAGAGAATTAATTCCAAGAGATTGGAATCTCTTCTAAAACTAGGCTTGCAAATATTTCCCCTGATTTTGGGACTATCTATATTTAAGTGTCCGAAGGTATTTTTCATAAATCTCTGCCATGATGATATTTGACTTTAATTCGAAGCTCGTGACTTTATTTCTTCCACTTTGGTGAACACCTGATATTATACAAGTCTAGAGTAGACTTTTTGGTTGAAAAAGTAGTTAATGGTCTCAGTCTAATTTTAAAAAATCTGTAGGATTTCTAGCCATTCTGGTGTGATTTCAAATGTGTTTTGATTTTTATGATAATACAAAATATAAATCCGTAACTGTAGGCAACTTCTGTGTTTATACATTATGTTTATGTTAGTAGGTAAAGACTTAGAGTACAAGGAGATGTTACTATTAAAACAACCCATTTGAAAAATTTAAAGTTTATTGGGATCAACTATTTAAGATACATACATTTTATTTGACCTTTCTTATCTTCTTGGGTTATTTCAACTCCATGCAGTCTGTGAGAGGACTTTTCAGAGAAGGCCTTAAAAAATAAACCCCCCAGACTCTGTGTTCCTCTGCACAATACCCAGAAAGAAGATGAGAATTCCTTGACTGAAGTTGACTACTATTGACTAATACAGCATCTTTGGTTGAAACTTCTACAGATTGGAACTATGAGCCAGTTTTTAGAATATCCCTTATTGCAGATATAAAAGAAATTAATACTTTACCTTAATGTGGCTTATAAATATCTGTTTCTGGGGCACCTGGGTGGCTCAGTCGTTAAGCATCTGCCTCCAACTCAGGTCTTGATCCTAGGGTCCTGGGATCAAGTCCTGCATCAGGCTCCCTGCTCAGTGGGAAGCCTGCTTCTCCCTCTCCCACTGTGTTCCTCTCTCACTGTGTCTCTTTCTGTCATTATTTGACAGAAAATCATAAATAAAAATCTTAAAAAAAAGAAAGAAAAGTAAAGAAATATCTGCTTCTATTTTATATTTACCATCCAAATTAACGAATGTTTTATCTTTTTGACACCTTACCTATGTAAGTGCTTCATGGGTTTAATGTTTCTTTCCATGGATAACAATACCAAGTGCAAATGAAAACTGATCTGTTTTGGCATTTAAAATATCACTTCTCATTGCTTATGGCTAACTTTTAATACCACTACTCAAAACCTCTGAGCTTTGTTTGAAATGTATTGGACATGTGAGCTAAGTATATGCACGTGTGTAGGTAGTAAAAACTAGAAAGTCTCAGTACTACTTTTATAGGAAGAACCCCAGAAATTGAGAATTACAGTATTAAATCGGTCTGCACACTCATGTGGGAGTATCCCACAGTTGTTGCCATTTCTATATGATTTGGCAGAGAAATAGAAAAATTCATTCTGAGAAATTGTTTAATTGAGACGAACGGAGAAAATTCCCTTCAGGATTCTCACAGAAGGATGAGGTTTGTCACATTGAAGATTTCATTATTCACTAACTTAACCACATTGAAAATGAAGTGTTGGCAGAGCTTTAGCGGAAAAGAAAGAAATTGAAGAAAGATAGACTGGAGTTATGTATTCAACTTTACCCCGTGAAATGCTTCTCTGTCTGATATATCGTGTTCTTATGAAAAGATCAGATCTTTTAATGAGTGTCGGATGAAAAAGAAACTTATACAGAGAGACGTACAGAAATAAACAACCATCCACCCAGATACAAAGATGGAGGTACCGGAAAAAACTTTCTCTTTTTCTCTCTCTCTCACACATATGCACACACAAAGAGAAAAAGAAAGATGTGGAAAGTAATAGAAATATAGAAAGAGAGATACAGAAGTGGGGGAGGATATCAGATTTGAAAAACTATTAGACACAAAGAAAAAATACCAGGCACTTACTTGTCCATGGATGGATATCACTAGTGAACTGAAATTTCAGCCTCAGCCATCCATCAGAGAACTTCTTAATGACGTGGAACAAAAGAGCATAAAGTATGGTCTATTTGGATGTAGCTTTTAAATCGGAGCACTTCCTAATAAAGTTCCTAACTCTTCAGTTGCAATTTCCCAGACGAATGGTGGTGTATTCTGTCCCCTACTGTGGCTCTGGCTCCTGTTTGCTGTTTCTTTATACCTCTTGAGATTGGATTTTTATTTTCCTTATTTGGTTGATTCAGTCTGTGATGGGAAAGCATTTCAAATTGTTACCAGTGTTTCAAAGTCTATAAAATAAAATGATGAGGGTTATTGAGTAGGATGGATACAAACATACTTTATGGCCAAATCTCAAAATGGTACCAGGAAGGAATTTCCCTTTTTAAAATTTTAAGATAAAAGACAAGGTCAGTTTTAGATAAATAAAAGGAACTACAATAATTCTTAGTATATGATTCTAGTGGATATTGTCTAAGAATTTGTAAAGGTCAAAAATATAAGTGTATTAGCAAGATTTAGATACATTTTTGGAGGTTCAAAATGAGTTGCTAGGAACAGAAAGTTTGGGAACTAGTTCATTACATCTGTGAAATGTCTCATAGAAGACCTCAGCCCAAAGTACTTATTGATTGAACCTGCATCTGGCACATTATTAGACTATCTTCCCTTATTTTAATTTCAATTATTTATGCAAGCTAATCATCAGTGTACATCAGGTTGTAGGGAGCAGTAAACCTGTGGGTAGAGGGTAAATACCTGAAAGAAAGCCAAGGGTATTTAAGAGTTATAGGTGAAATTTTAGACTCAAACAAAACAAAACAAAACAAAACAAAACAAAATATTTCCAAAGCCTTCCAAGGCCTGACTCTGTCTTTGGGCAGCACATTTTATTTACATGTTGTCTTTGATTCCTTAACAAATAAGCAGAAATGATTAATGTCTATGAGAGTGAACTAGAATGCCATTTTGAAATATTATACATACCAAATTTAATATCCTTTTATTAGAATTTGATTATTTTTCTTTAATATTTTAAACATTATGAAAAACTAAAAATGTTTTTCTCTTTAGAGGAAAAAAAAAGGGGATCAGGAAAGAAGAACACAGAAAAGGTAGTATTTTATCAACCACTTATCCTGCAAAAGAAGAAGTTCAATATACTCGATTTTCCATTATGGCTTGAGATATTTATGTTGTACAAGCACTTTCTTGATTCAGTCACCATTTACAGAAAATCCGAAATTATTTTTTTGCTATAATTAATATTTGTAAAAACTGAGATCTTAAAAGGGAACCTATAGGAGAAGAAATAGAGAACTAGTGATTTAAAAATAAAACAAAAAAAGGTATCATACCTTTTTAGTGGTGTCCAATGTAAAAAGTGGTGAACACATGATTTTTTTTTTTTTTTTGGTATAACGTTCATGATATTTTTTCTTGAACGATATTCTTTAACATCTAAACCGCTATTCAGGAAATAGTGACAGAACTGCGTAGTGTTGGAAGCATTGATTAGCTCAAGTCTTACAATACATCATAGAGGTTGAAATTATACTGACCACTCCCTGAATTATATAAATAAACCAGTGGGTTGTCTCTGGCTCTAGAGCCCACTCTGTGTTATGTAATGAATAACAATGCTTTGCTGACCAGAACTCTGCTTATCCCAGTTTACTCTTGTCTTTCCCAGAAATTGCCCTCTTCCTCTGTCCTTTGCTTGATCCAGGAGTGGGGGTGTGTAAAAACTCCACGTCCCCAGCTCTCTTTTTACTGTCCTACTGGAAGAACCATGTAAGATACTCTATTTTTTTTTCAAAGATTTTTTTTATTTGACAGAGAGAGAGATCACAAGTAGGCAGAGAGGCAGGCGGGGGGCAGGAGGAGCAGGCTCCCCGCTGAGCAGAGAGCCTGATGTGGGGCTCGATCCCAGGACCCTGAGATCATGACCTGAGCTGAAGGCAGAGGCTTAACCCACTTAGCCACCCAGGCGCCCCATTCTATTTTTTAATAGAAAAAAGCAACTATGAATATTTTCATTGACAACGACTGAGTAGACTTCCAATAAGAAATCCTTTAATTTAGTTAGTATCTGTCTTTTACTTCCACTGTTAGTGATGGCTCTTTGCCAGCCCAGAGGAGCAATGCTTCCCTGCTCTCTGGTGTCTGGCCTAGGAAAAGGTATTGTTCTCCAAAGCTCTGTAGACAGTATGTACCACAAGAGGTCACTATAGGTTCTGGCACAGGTGAACCAAGTGCATGTCTTTCTTTTTCTGTTTTAAGTGATTTTCCCCTCCAGTTTGTTTGGAGGTTAAAACCAATATAGTTAGTCATTACTCTTGGAAGAAGATATCTAAAATATAACACATATAGGGAAGTGAAGTGAAAAAAAGTTTTTTCATTTCTTTTAATTATTACATTCTTATTTTAGTTGATGGTGACCAACCTTTCATGACTAAATAAACTGGCTATTAATAAAAACAGTTTATGTACAGGAATATATTTAAATACATTTTAGACTAGTATAATATTTACTTTAGCAGAGGGACAAAACTTTATTGTAATAAATCATTTCAGTGTGGTGGTGATATACATGAAATAAAAAGTTTTGCAGAAAAATGCCAGATAAATAATGTCCATATATATTTTCTATTTCAACAAAATTTTTCCTCTGCCAGATGCCTTAATATAATTCATATTAAATCAGTGAAGTAGAGTCAGTTCCTGACAGTGCTTTGATTTTATTGAAAGATAGATCACAGATTTGTAGTTATTTTCCTAGGATATTATATGATTCTAGTATTTTGATGTTATCCAAACTTTTAAAATAAAATGCAGAGCTAGATCAAATATTCTCTGAAGTTCTCCAAACTCATTAAACTTTCCCCAGCATATGGTTGGGGATAATACTATTTTAAGAGGTTTTGTTTCTTGACAGTCAGCAAGTCTGAATCTTGGTTTCAGGAATTGCTTTTTCCTTTTGGTTGGGTTAGAAACTGAATATTGGGGGGAGGCTTCAAAATGTCCCAAATGAAATTAGTTTTAATTGGAAAATTAAAATATTCCTTACAGCACTTTTATGAATAGAAGAGATATGCTGTGAAGTCAAGTAAACATGAATAATGGACTCTAAGAAATGGACATTTATAAAACATTTTCCTTTACCAATAACGGAGTAGAATTTTTAAAAATCCCACCTTAAGTTCTTACTACCCACACAAAGGAAAAAGAAAAAGTATGTGAGAGGATAAAAATGTTAATTAACTTGATTGTGATAATCACCTCACCATGTATACACTTATGAAACCATCACGTTGTACAGCTTAAATCCGTACAATTTTTATTTATGTATACCTGAATAAAGTTGAAAGAAATTCTCATTGTGTTTTGCCAAATACTCTTCGCTTAATAATAGATATGGCATGATGCCTTGTCATCACTAAAGAATGACTAAAAAGAATCATGTAAATATTCTCATTTTATAAAATATATAAGTTAATATTGGAAATGCTTAGTCTTGGACTATTTGAATGGTGGAAGTGATAATATTGAGTGTGTATTTTAGATATTAGTTTTTGGTTGTATGTGGTAGTATTACTAATAAAGAGATATTTGTATATATTTTAGAAAAATATATTTTTCTAAATATATTAGAAATATTAGAATATTTCTAATATTCGAATATTAGAAATATATCTAAATACATTAGAAAAATACAAAGTATGAAGTCCTATTGATTTCAGAAGGTATGGGACTTGAGATCTGAGTTTAGATGCACAGTTATAGGAGTTCCTAGAGGCAATATAATTGGAAAATCATGAACAAGTTGCTCTATGAAATAAGCTCCTTAATCACAGGGGTCATACCTCACACATAGGTTTATATTTTCCACCATGAAGAGCACTTAGCACCAAGTACTAGTTGATTTTTGACTTTGTCTCCTAAGTCGAATTAAGTCCATAATTGACTTTTTCCAAAACAATGCTGATTAAATCTATTAAGTAAGCTTGTATAAGCGACTGGATAGTTTAAAGTATTTAGTCAATGGGTATATCTGAAAGCAGAAATTGCCTTGTGTAGGGCAAATCACACGGGACCCCTGAGAGCATGAGAGCCGAACATACAAGGGATCGCACGCCCCTCTCCTAGTCCAACTTGATGTACAGCTAAAATATTTCCTGCTGCTTTTGTTCTACTCTCTAAGGGTTTGGAAAGCTAGACTGTTTTGTACAAGAAAATTGTACAGAGATTTGTAGATTCTAGTTAAATTTTTAAAAAATAATCTCACAGTTAGGAGATGGCAGGTTTTATCGTTGGGAATCGATCCTTACGAGCTTAAGTATCTTCTGAGTGGTTTTGCCTTGAGGAGCAGCTTGTAGTTCTGGGCAGTGTCCCACAGACGAGAGAAAATGGATTTTGGTTTTTTCGAGATGGCAGGGCCTGCCTCAGATCGCCAAGTTTGACTGAAAATCAAACAACTCACTTGGCTTGAGGGGAGAAGTTAATCTTTATCCTGATCTTTTCCGTAAGCCTTTTCTGTCCGCGGGCACATTTGGGGGGGAGGCTGGCAAGTTAAAGCACAATAAGTTTATATTCACATATTTATAGCATTAGGGGATAGAAAAATTCTTCAACAAGGGCTGAATGGGCTCACAATAAAGTCCTCCTGAAACAGCTCCTATCCTTTTGCTTGACCCTCAAAAAGTCTTTTTAGTTACCTATTTATCAGTGAAACAAAAGTGTATTGAGTGCCTCCTGCAGGCTAGGCGCTGATGTAGGCACTGGGGTGTATAATAAATACAATGATAAAAATAATCCTTTGTTTTTTTTTTCCTGTGAGGGGCAGTGTGCGCATTGGTTAGGAGCCACAGGCTTCCATGAAAGTCTTGGCTCCAATGTGTACTAGCTCTGTGACTCACTTATTCGTACCTAGTTTTCTCCTCTGTAACATACAAGTAATGAGTACCTAGCGTATGGTGTTAGAGTGAGGATTGAATGAGGTAATACAGACATAGTAGTGAGAACGGTGTCTGGCATGTAACAAACACTTTGTCAGTAGGGATGTCTTTAGTTATTACTATCATTTAGATCATTCAAATATTTGAATGCACCATCTGTAGTCGATGTCTTTAATTCTTAGTTCACCATTTCCTTTTGCACTTCTTTCAAATAATTTCTGTCTGTACCGTAATGTTAAAATATCCTAGAAGATTGCAAATGAGTATTCCTGTGAATCCAAAGTCCTTTTTGTTGTCCATATTTTCTGACTTTGCAGGATTCGAGACTGTATTCCACCACCGTCTCCCCACACTTGCTTGTCTTTTGGCTTTCATGACTTTGCACTTTCTCTGGCCCTTTGCCCTGGTTTCTCCTTTTAGTCCCTTCCTACTCCTTTCCTGTTCCTGCTCTCCTCTCTTCCTTGCCCTATCTGTCCCTTCTCCTCTCCCCTCTCCTGAAGAGCAAGTGGTCTTCCAGGTTCAAATTTCAACCATCTCTCTTACACATCTTCATCATGCTGTTCAGAGCAAGGTTTCCTCTGTCATAATTGAGACTGTGTCCTCTCTGTGTCCCAGTTCTGTGTTTCCAATGGCCTACAGATTTTCTCTTCTTGTATTTCTCACAAGTAATCTAACCCCCAGTGGTGGCCAGAATTGAAGTTATCATTAGTTTTGGCTTCTAACAGACTTACTCACTTTGCTGTTTCCCCATCTTTGTCAAAGGTGTCTTTAATATTTTAGTCTTTTAGTAGGATCAGACCTGTAAATTAATAGAGAGCAAACTGGTGGTTGCCAGATAGGAAGGGGGATGGAAGGATGGGCAGAATGGGTAAGGGGGAGTGGGAGATACAGGCTTCTACTTATTGAATCAATAAGTCATGGCAATAAAAGTTACAGAATAAGGAATATAGTCAATGGCATTGTAACAGTGTTACATGGGGACACCACACTTGTGGTGGGCACAGCATAACTTAGGTTGAATCACTGTTTTGTACACCTGAAACTAATGCAACATTGTGTATCAGCTATACTCAAATAAAACAAATTTAAAATTGTAGTCTCTTAGGCTAGAAATCTGAAGGTCTTCTTTGGCTTCTCACTCAGTATAATACTGGTCTTCCTAACTGGGTAAGCAGTCCTTGGAGGTAAGACTTTCCCCATGTACTCCTCTTGTACTGACTGTAAGTGCTGTGTGCAGAGTAAGGAAATTCATGCCGGTTAACTATACTGATTCATGGCACATGAAATGTGTCCACAGCTGACATCATATGCAGCCAATATATGTAAATATGATGGTCCAAAGAAGGAATTATAGGTGGAAAGGAAAGAGTTGCTTCATTAACTGGGCTCAGACACCAAATATCTTATCTCTGTGTGAGGAGGGAAAGGTGTGATACATTCTCCTTATTCATTTCTAAAGCAGTCTTTCTTTCTCCTAGAGCAACCATAGTCAAAGTAACTGGCAATCTTTCTGAGACTCTGTGGGAGCATTTCTAAGGCTCAGAGAACAGAGCTCTCCCAGAGCGAAGGCATTTCCATCTTGATGACACAGACTCCTGTCCTGGCTCTAGCCCTTACCCACAGTGAAACACTGGGCCTCTCTAGGATTTTAAGTACTACCTTGCAAGTCAGTGGAGAGACTCAGCAAAGCCATAAATGTAATGGATCTTGCACTGTACCTCATCATAGTAAGAGCTTAATAAATACTCACCTTTTCTTATTTTCTCTAGATAAGGGAAGGTAAGGGAGATTTTCTTTCTTTTTTTTTTCCTTTTTTTTTTTAACTTGAAGAAAACAAAGAATTAAGTTGTTGACATTTTAAGTCATAAACTAATGAGTCTGAGCTTAAAGCATTTGGACTCATTTAACCAATGGGTTATTTATTTGGAGAAAAAACCCAAAACTCCAAACAAACGCCACTCCTCCCTCCAACAAATAACTACTATTTAGAGCCAAAGAAACATCAGTTCTCTTTAGCTCAGTAACTGGCGGTGCTTACAGAAGCTGAAGAAGAAGGCAGAAATGTCAGCTTCTCTGTAACTGGCTCTGTGAAATCTGGCCAAAGGAGAGAAAGGAATTGAATTTGTGATCTGTATCTTTCCCTTGCACAATTAGCTCCTACTGTCTAGATAGTAGAAAAAACTAGAACAATGCTTTAGAAAATTAATTAGATTATAAATCCATTCAGAACAGTCTCACTTCTGTATTTCTACCAGGTGTGCAAGTTAGTCTCATCTCTTCATTGGAATTCGTCGTTAGTTATCTAGCCATTAGTGCTGATTGCCTTAAAAGGTTAACTTCAAAGAAAATTTATAATCCCTCCAGAACAGATGCAAATCGCTTGCAAAAACGAGGTTTGTTTATTTGAAGGATTGAAAAATGCTTGAACATTAAATATGTAATACTTTTTCCCTCCTGATAAACACATTTTGACGGATTTAGCTTTTGTTCAAGATTATATAACTAGTGAATGTCTTATGGCTTCACATATTTTAAGAAATTTCATTGTAATAAAATTCAGTAAAAGTTTGTCACTATCTATATCAGGGTGAAGGTTTTCTATTGTATTCTGAGACTATGAGTCCTATAGGTTATTACTGCAGTTACATTTTGCTTCTAATAATTCTGAATAGTATACGTCCTAGATGCCCATCTTCTCATAAACAAAATACCAACTATTAAAAGTAGAAATTTTGAATTGCCGAACATTCCTTTTTTGTGCGCAGAGAAATATTTTCTACGGCAAAATTGCTATTATTCCTATCATTAGAATTTCAGAACTATGTGTTAAAGAATCTCATGCATTCTAACCCACTTCGGCCAGTTGGAAAAACGTTGACGTTAATGCCATCAAAGAAACACAGAAACTTAAAAATGTACCTTTGATCTTGAAGGAGATGAAAAGTGGAGGCATATTTTTATCTTTGATGACAGCTGAACAAATTTGAATAAATTAACAGATATTTTTTGCATAGTTCAAACTCCCACAGTGATGGTCTGCTTAATGTTGCCAATATTATTATATAATAATTAGTCTCGTTGTGGAGGGTACAAAATGTATGCATCTACACACACACACACACACACACACACACACACACACGTGCTACTTTGCTATAAAGCTGTAGAGTAAAGGTGTATTTGTAAGAACAGGAAAGATACCAGCCTTAGATACTCTGTTATTGCATAGCGGAAGTAGAGCAATGCATCTACCAGAAATCAATATTGTGGACGTGGGCATGACGTATAAGTTATTTATGCTCTTGTTTAGCAATCTGTGCCAGGATTTTATTTAACCCGAATAGCATGTGCTATATGTGCTTCAGGGATTGTTCTGCTATTACTGTTCTATGAAGCTTAAATATATCTACAGATACCACTCACTCAGAAGACAAGTTTAAAAAATAATATAGACGCCATGATTTAAGTTTACAAGTTTCCAGAGTGCGGGGAAATCTGCTTGGGAACCCTTGATTTTTTTTTTTTTCATAGAATTGTCTGTTCTTTGAAGAAAGCTACCTAGCAGAGTCCTTATCTATAATTCTTGACAATATCTAGCATTGCTCTAATAATTGTTGATTAGATGGCCTTAAATAGGAATCAAAATTTTTATATTTGATTTTGATGATTCAGCAAACACTGGTGGGGATACGATGATAAACAAACAGACGTGCCCTCCGACCGTGTGGAACTGGGAGTCTGGTAGGGGAGATAGGAATTCAACAAACCCACTTCCCGACACGTAACTACAAATCGTGGTAAACGTCATGAAGAAAGGAAAGGGTTATGGCTGAGAGTGATTGGGATTGATTTCTATTGGGAGGTGGTATCAGGGAAGGTCTTTCTAAGGCGGTAGTCTAAAATGGAGACCTAAAGTAAAAGGTGGCTAGATGATAAGTGGGCAGGACAATGTTTCAGGTGAAGAGAAAACAGGTGAACAGTCCTAAAGAGAGACAGAGAAAATGAGTGGCTAAGTTTGTGGAGCTTAAAGGCCAGTGTAGATGGATTGCAGTAAGCAAGAACAAGAGAAAGCTGGGGCCTGATTATTCAGGGCGAAGCTTTTGCATCGTATTCCAAGTGCAGTGGACAAATCTCCTGGCTACAAGGATAATTTGTTGTGTAACAACAAGCTTGGTCAGAAGGAGGAGAAGCCATGGTAGGGGACCAGCTAGGGGACTGATGCAATAGTGTAGACAAGAGATGATGGTGGCCTGGGCTGGGCTGGGAGCAATAGACATGGAGAGAAGTGGATGCATCAGACACATTTCTTTGGTGGAATTATTAGGGTTCAGTGGTGAATCAGATGGCATAAATGAAGAGGTGTGAAGGGTGCCTTTCTGGGTTTTGGCTCAAACATCTGGGTATAGATAGAGGTAGTGAAGATTTGTCTGTGAGCCAGGTTTGGAGTGAAGCTTTAGACATCGCCCACATCATCCCTTTGTTATCTAGCTCCCTTTCGTTCCCTTGAAGTGAAGAAGAATGCAGCCCAAAAAGCTTAGTTCAGTGTGATTGTGTATACAGGGTTCTTCTGCATTCTACTTACAGAAATTCAGGAAAGACTATCACAGGCGAGGTCATTAGCTTGGTCAGTCTGGTTGTTCTTGTGGACTAGAAACATGTAGCTTCAGATTTTAATAAGAGGCTTATTCAGACCAGAAACAAAGTAAATTTTTTAATAAAGCCAAAATTTCAAACCTAAACCTTAATTTTATAATGAATATTTGACAATTAGCATTGTTGAAATACCCTTTAATCAATCCCTTTTGGGAAACATTAGCAATTACTACGTGAATTTTGCTATGTTGCTTTTAAGCTTCAAGTTTTCCTTTTTGGTTACTGATTTTTTTTAAATCTAAATTTTAGTTAACATACAATACAATATTTGTTTCAGGAGTAGAATTCAGTGATTCATCACTTACTTACGACACCCAGGGCTCGTCACAACAAGGGCCCTATTTAATCCCCATCACCCATCTAGCCCATCTCCCCCCACTTCCCACCGTCATCCCCCTCAGTTTGTTCTCTATCATTAAGAGTCTCTAATGCTTTGTTTCCCTCTCTCCTTTTTTCCCCCTTTCCCCTAGGTTCATCTGTTCTCGTTCTTAAATACCACAAATGAGTAAGATGATGTGGTATTTGTCTTTCTCTGACCGACTTATTTCACTTAGCATAATACATTTTAGTTCCACCCACATCATTGCAAATGACGAGATTTCATTCTTTTTAATGGCTGAGTAATATTCTATTGCGTGTATATATGCATACATATACATACACACACCAATCTTCCTTATCCACTCATCAGTTGATGGACATTTGGGCTCTCTCCATAGTTAGGTGATTGTTGATAAAGCTGCTATAAAAATTGGGGTGCATGTACCCCTTTGAATCAGTATTTTTGTATCTTTTGGGTACATACCTAGTAGTGCAGTTGCTGGATCATAGGGTAGTTCTATTTCTAACTTTTTGAGGAACCTCTATACTGTTCTCCAGAGTGGCTGCACCAGTTTGCATTCCCACCAACAGTAAGAGAGTTCCTCTTTCTCTGCATCCTCACCAACACCTGTTGTTTCTTATGTTGTTAATTTTAGCCATTCTGACAGGTGTGAGGTGGTATCTCATCATGGTTTTGATTTGTATTCTCTGATCATGAGTGATGTTGAACATCTTTTCATGTGTCTGTTAACCATCTGGATGTCTTCTTTGGAAAAATGTCTATTCATGTCTTCTGCCCATTTCTTAACTGGATTATTTGGGTTTTTTTGGGTGTTGAGTTTGATACAATTTCTTTAAAGATTTTGGATACTAACCCTTTATCAGAAATGTCATTTGCAAATATCTTCTCCCATTCCATTGGCTGCCTTTCAGTTTTGTTGATTGTTTCCTTTGCTATGCAGGAGATTTTTATCTCAATGATGTTCCAATAGTTCATTTTTGCTTTTGTTTCCCTTGCCTCTGGTGATGTGTCTAGAAAGAAGTTTTTATGGCTGAGGTCAAAGAGGTTTCTGCCTGTGTTCTCCTTTAGGATTTTGATGGTTTCCTGTCTCGCATTTAGGTCTTTGATCCACTGTGAACTTATTTCTATGTATGGTGTAAGAAAGTGGTCTAGTTTTGTTCCTCTGTATGTAGCTGTCTAGTTTCCCAGCACCGTTTGTTAAAGAGACTATCTTTTTTCCTTTGATGTTCTTTGTTGCTTTGTCAAAGATTAGTTGACTGTATAGTTATGGGCCCATTTCTTGGTTCTCTATTCTGATCCATTGATCCATGTGTCTGTTTCGGTGCCAGTAGCATACTGTCTTGATGACTGCAGCTTCATAAGATAACTTGAAATCCAGAATTGTGATGCCTGTAGTTTTGTTTTTCTTTTTCAGGATTGCTTTGGCTTTTTGGGATCCTTTTTTGGCTCCATACAAATTTTAGGATTGTTTGTTCTAGCTCTGTGAAAAATGCTGGAGGCGTTTTGATAGGAATTGTATTAAATGTGTAGATTGCTTCAGTAGCATCGACATTTTAACAAAGTTTGTTCTTCCAATCCGTGAGCATAGAATGCTTTTCCATTTCTTTGAGGTCACTGATTTTTGGAATGTGTGTTCTTTAGCTCTTTGAATCAGAAGATTTGGAGGGTGAGGTGCTACTTGGAGCTATGAGTACCTGTGCTCAGCCCTTCTTCGCAGAGGCCCAGGGGATCTGGAGAGCAGCTCGAAATAGCTCTCAGCCAGGTTTCTGGGCTTCCACCTGCAACTTAACCTCTGTTGAAGGATCCCTGTCCTGGGGTTGTAAGGCTTTCAGAATAACAGTGCTGGTTTCTGGGTGGTGTGCTTCTCCAAAGTTAGGATGATATGAACGTAGTCAGAAAATCCTGTTGATTGTCCTCAGAGGCAACCCTAGACCTTGGAAAAACTATACATTAGTGAAAGTGTTTAGTTTGGTGTTTCTGGATTCCTTTTGTGAAGTACTTTCCCTTTCTCACCCCCCACCTGATATCTTCTCTCCTCCTTTGTACTCTAGAATTCTTTTGTGTGTTTCATCACTTCCTAAAAAAATCTGAAAACTTCTCTGTGTTAGTGCTCTGAAATTCATCTCTTTGGGGTAACTTGCATAAGAAAGTTGAGGGAGTGGGAGGGAGGGAGTAAAAGAGAGAGAGAGAGTGAGAGAGAGAGAGTTAATTTCCCAAAAGATGTTTCACCTTGTTAATGTCCATGGAATCTCTGGACCAAGAAGGGTATAGTTTTCATAAAACCAAAGTAAAACAAAAAATTAAAAAAAAAACAACTGTCTAATCATGCCAAATACAGGTAGTGTTGGAAGCTCAGAGGAAAACACTTTTTCCTGGAATTGCTATAGAAAAGGAAGGGGAAAAAAAAAAAGGGAAGGAACACCTCCCATGCTTTTATATTGTCATTGACTGAATAAAACTTCTCTGAGAAATGTTTACCAGTCAGGACTATTGACTTCATAGTTTGTATATGATCTCTTTTAAGAATGGGATTAAGATGCTGGGGCATAGAATATGGTTATTTTCCTATTATCTGAAGAAATGGCACTTTAAAGAGAAAGTGCTTCCTTTATATTCAGACAAAGCAAAACAAAAGCTTAGATAGCAATTCAGAAATACACTGTGATGGGATAGAAAGTCTTAGTGAGGCCTGGCTGGGTGTTCGTCTTCCGTCAGACACTTTTCCTGTGTGCGCGGAGTCAATTAACTTTCCGGGCCTGCTTTCCCGTTGTGGGCTTGAAGATCACCTGATGATCTTGCTAATATGTGGATTCTGATTCATCAGTTCTGTGGGGGGTCCCAGAGTCTGCCCTGCTAGCAAACATCCCGGTGGGACTGGTCTACATTTTGAATAGTGAAGTACTACATCAGTTCCGCAAACCTGGCTGAGCATGGGACTTTCCTTCAGAGGCTGTATTTTTGTGTTTCATCTTGAGGGATTCTATTCAGTGTGTCTGCATTAGAATTTAGCAATTGGTATTTTTGACACTCACGACAGGATTCTATTGCAGCACCAGTATTGGGGGATTATTGCAATAGATGAGTACTTCTCCACTCCAGCTGCGCATTAGAACCACCTCAGAAGGTTTAAAAACAAATACTGATGCCTGGATCTCACCCCAGACCTATTAAAACAGAATCTTTGAGGGGTGAGTCCTGGAATGAGTAACTCCTGGGGCCCCTTCCAATGCTCCTCAATCTCCATCTCAATGAAATGTGCAGTCAAAATTGGGAGAAACATGTAATGATTCCTACTAGGTCATTTTGAATCAGGATCTTGTGATTTATTTTTGACCTTCTAACCCATGAGGGAAGAGTGCTTGATTTATTTCATGTCCATCTCTGAGAAAATACTGAATGGTCTTGAAAGAATAGGAGATGTTTCAAGACTTGGCCTCTTTGCAGAAATTCAGTCAAGAGTCTGCTCATCTATGGGGCACCTGGGTGATCCAGTTGGTTAAGCATCAGACTCTTGATTTCAGCTCAGGTCATGGTCTCAGGGTCCTGAGATGAAGTTCCCCATCACACTCCACACTAAGCCTAGAGTTTGCTTGTCCCTTTCCCTTTGGTCCTCCCCTGCTTTCTTTCTCTCTCAAATAAACAAACAAAATCTTAAGAAAAAAAAAATATAAAGAATCTACTCGTGTAGAATTTGGTTTCCAAAATATTGTACTGGACTGCTAACACGGAATAAGGATAATGACCTGATTCTTAGGCCCCTCATGCAAGAACATACTGTGTATTTGAACCATTTGGAAGGAAATACTTGCCAACATCTTCAAGGCCTGAAACAGTCTGGATCCCAAAGAGGTTGAATTTTCCAGAACTCATGGCTCTTGGTGTGCTAAGAGCTGCCAGGCCATATCAGAATGACAGGACATTTCCCTGTCAAGATTGGTTGAGGAATATCTTAATCTATTTGGGCTACTCCAACAAAATAGCATAAATTGAGTGGCTTCTAAACAACAGAAATTTATTTCTCGCGATCTTGAAAGTCCAAGATCAAGGTCCCAGAGCAGTTGGGTTCTGGTGAGAAACCTCTTCCTGGTTGTGGACAGCTGGCTTCTTGTTGTGTCCTCACATGGTAGAGAGCAGAGCAGAGGAGGCAAACTCTCTTGTGACACTTACAAGGGCACTCATCCCATTCATGCAGGACTTCACCCTCATGACCTCATCAAATCCTAACCACATCCCAAAGGCTCTACCTTCCAAAGCCTTCGCATGAGAGGTAGGGTTTCAACATATGAATTTTAGGAGGACTCAAATATTCAGTTCAGAACAGTAACGATGGTATCAGTCACCAAGAATTCTGGGCAATTTCCTTAATAGCTTTATGTTTCCAAAACTTCTGAACTGATCTCACTTTCAAGATTTGCAATTTACCTCCTTTGCAGAGAAGTTATCTCTCAGTAGCCAGATTGCTTTTCCTCTCCATGTTTTAAAGCCAAAGGAAATTAAAAATTTCCAGGAAACAATTTTAATTAATTTGCTATCCTGTTCTTAATGTTTGTTAATCATACCAGATTTCACATTCACTGAAACAGTAATTTTCATGACTGAAGGGAAATGGAACAGTTGTATGAATATTTCAAATACACATTTGTGTTTCAGTTATCAAGCAGACAAATACCCAAAGGAAAATCCTAGACGGTCTATTTAATATTTATCAGTTTTCATCTAATTTAGCCTTTGACATGAGAAGGAAATCTGTCTCCTCTTCTTTTGTGCTCCCCTCCCAATATTTTATTTTGTAGTTCAGCTTTCAGTGACAAATACAATTTTGTAGGTTTTGGTTTGCAGGGTCAACATTTAAATATTTTTTTCTAGTTCTTTGCTTGTGCATACACATATAGAACTCACACATAGAAAGCTCTCTCTGCATATATGACATAGTCATACAAGAATCTTATACATAATAAATAATAACAGTTATTAGTTTATTAAGACTTCTTTAAAATTTAAATTCAATTAGCCAATTTATAGTACACCATTAGTTTCAGATGTAGTTCAATAATTTATCAGTTGCATATAACACCCAGTGCTATGAAGACTTTTTGCTCTAATAGTTTATTTATAAAGATTTTGCTTGGATTACTCTGTTTCATCTCTATAAATTACCCGGCGTGGTAGATACTGGTATCTCTAGTTTGTGTGTGAGGAAACCAATAACCTAACTAAAACTCCACTTCAGAGTAGCTCCCTTGGGAGTATTGAGAAGGGATCCAAGTGCTCGCAGATAGTTTGCAGACAAGGCTCTTTGTGGTAATTTGATTGTTATGAATATTTACTGGTTGATGATTTGTTATATGAAGTCCTTGGCACTGTGGCTAATTTTCTCAATTACAGCTTTATAAAACATTCAGAAGTGATTAAAGCAGTTCTTATGCTTGTCCTCCATAAACCCAGAGCACATATTGCTAACATGCAATTGTTAGGACCTTGAGGTAAGGCCTAGTGAACACGTAGTTACTTCATTCTCTGATGGTCTAAATGAATAAAATCAAACTGGAAGCATAAAGATGAACGGACACCATATCTCCTGGACTATTTGTTTCATTGTTAAGTTGGCTTAAGAAACTCTTCTGAGTTGCTAGGTCTGATTGAACCTGTGAGCAAATACTCTAGTATGTGGCTGGCAAATATCTGAATGGTCCATATTCTATGATTATTGACTAAAATCAAGAATATATTTTGAAAAATGGGATTGATTCAAACTTTGGTGTTTTTTTTTTTCCCCACCGAACAGCTCTGTCTCCAAGTTAATATGAGAATTAATCTTGCCTGTAGTGAGTTGCTTTAGGACTTCTTCACTCTTTGACTTTCTACTTTTCCATTACAAGAAAAAAAAAAGACATAATTTCACTTAGAAAATGTTTGAATTTGCAAATATCTCAGTCAAGAACTAGAATTTAGGGAACCTGTGGTCTAGTCGCTGTTTCTGGGGAATCTGGGCTTAGTGAATCTCTGACTCATTGCAGAATAGAGTTGTTTTCCAGATTAGAGATAATAGATATGATATCTGTCACAATTCCCAGCACAGTTTGGGCTCCACTAACAGTCGCTTTAATTTTGTTATTACTTAGAGTTACTAGAGTATAAGGGAAATAATATATCAACAATAAATGAATAATCATAGTTAGGCCCTACTGAGCTGGAGTCTTAATTTTCTCATTGTAGAGTTAATGAAAACAGTATGGTAGAGCAGTTTAATATTTTTAATAGCAGAATTAACTAGGAGCAGTTAGAGTTCCTGATCCAAATCCTAACAAATGTCTTGAAAACAAGTCTTTAAATGATTGAGGGAGGTCTGCAAGAAATTGGGGATGTTTAGGATATTGTGAGACATAACCCGTACTTTGGGGTATAAAATTGATTTAATGGGTCTTAACTAGCACACCAAAAAATTGAAATAGAATAAAAAAAGAAGATATCTCAGGTAGTAAGTGTTGTTTGATTTTTTTTTTTAGTTGTATGTTTGTGCAGGTACATGTGTGTACCTGTGCAAACACATTTTTGAGATACTATATAAAATTAATTTCTTACTTTGAGCTTCAACTTAAAACGAGTTTGAAAACACTGGTTTTCTTAGTTTCTGGGGGAGAGAAAGCCTCCCTCAGTAGGACCTTTCATGCTTATATTAGTTCTTTTTTAGAACATTTGTTTTCTGCTTTCTGGGATAGAAGCAATTATTTCAGTCAATAAATGATTAGTATACTGCAACTCTTCTAGGCACAGTAGGCATAAAATTCATAATCCAAGGAATATGTGAGATTCAGAGTCATGAAATGACCTACTACCCTGACTGATGAAAGCACAAAAAAGTGAAATGGATCTACGTGAGTTTGTAGAAGCATGACTTTTCTAATATCTTAGAAGTTAAAAGTAGCATATATATGAAGTATTTAGAGTGGCATTGCATACTAAATTTCACGATACCATTATATAAAGAGAGATCCCTGCATTAATATATTAATTCATTTGTTTATTGATATAGTCAACCAAAAAGCAAGCATCTGCTATGTGTCAGACACTGTATTAGATACAGAGGGATCAAATAGGACCAAAATAGGTATAGGCTCTGTCCTATAGAACTTACAGCCCAACAGGCAGATATGCATTCATCATGTAACACAAATAGGTATAAAATTGTAACCATATTACTGACTGTGAGGAAGAGGTGCGTGTGTCTAAAATTATTACATATGATCTGGTCAGAAGGTCAGGGAAAGATTTACAAAGGTCATGACAGTTAGGATCTAAATAACTGCAAGTGTCAGTCATCTAAGTAAGGGAAAGAATGGTGTTTAGCCAGAGAGAATGGCAAGTTGAAAGTCCAATGTTGGGAGAGAGCTTGAAGCTTACAAAAATGTAAGAAAAATTTGACTGTGGCTGATTTGACAGACTTTGAAAGGCATTATAGGCCATATCAAGGATTTGAGCATTCTGAGAGCCATTATAATCTACTGGCGGGTGTTAAAGCAGGGAGAGAACATGATTCAACTGGAAATTTGGAAAGACCTCTCTGGCTTCAGTATGGAAAATTCATTGAAGAAACCCCAGAGAGGATTGGTGTAAATCAATTAGATAGCTGTTGGAGTGATATAGACGAGAGGTGTTGGAAGCCTGGATTTGGGAGATGATAGTGAGGATCCAGAGAAATGGAGAAATTTGAAAGATTGAGGAGATAAAATTTATAGGATTTTGTGATGGATTAGATATAAGAGTAATGAGAAGGTTTTTGAAAGATGGCTCCTAGATTTCTGGCTTACATAACTGCATGAATTGTAATTCCATTCTCTAAGATATTGAGGTCCATTTAAGATATCTAAGAGGATATCAAGGTCAATGTGGTTATCAAGATCTAGAGTTTAGAAAGGAGGTCTGATTTGGAGATACAAAGTTATGAGTTACTGAATCTATAGAGACAGGTGAAGTATAAGAGGAAATGATGCAGAAAAACTGTAATGTATACTCACTGGATAAGGAATATTGAGCGTGCAAAGGAAATGGAGGACTGTTCAGAGAACCGGAGGAAGATCATTTTATGAAAGCTAAGGGTCAAGAAATTTTAGGGAGGGAGTGGTTGCCAGTACTTCTGAATTGTCAAGTGAGATCAGTAAAAAGCATCCTTTGGGTTTGGTGACATGGAGAGATTATTGGTAACGTCAGTTGTCCTGGAGTGGTAAGGAAAGAACCAGATAGGAGTGTGTCGAGTGAATAGGAGCTGAGAAGATGGAACCAATGAGAATAGACAACTTTTATGGAAAGTTTGTCCAGTGAAGGGTTGGAGACAGATATGGTGGTAGCCAGAGGGGGATGTAGGCTGAGTGGTATTCATTGAATGTGTCCATGGAGAAGGTAGAGTGAGCTGATTCTGAAAGGTTTGATATAGGTAAAGGGATGGGGGAAAAGCATTTCAAGTGGACAGTAGCCTTCATGGATGAGTATATTTTGGGGCCATAATGAGAAAACTGACTTAACTACAATAGTATGGACTTCAGAAGTAATGAGAAATATGTTTGTATAGGTAGGGAGAGTAAAGCTCTCTAAGCTAAGTCTGGGAGAGAATCTGATAATGTAAGCACTTGGGAATCCTCATCTAGAACAGGAGTGGTAGAATGGAGGCAAGGATTCAGCAGGACAAATGAACAAACAAGACCAGTTGAGGCAGGGAGACCATGTAGCTGAATGGACTGCTACAGCTGCCTAGTCATGAAGTGGACAGCATATGGGTTAGGAGGCATAGACTGAGTAGGACCCAACCTAGGCTAAGAGAAGAAAACTTAATTTTTGATAATCACACTATAACTATTTATACTTGATGTATACATAAATGAAAATGTCATATATTTATAAAGGAATTTATACTTTATGAAGCATTTTTTGTGGGATGTTCATTTTATTTTATTTATTTTATTAACATATAATGTATTACTTGCTTCCGAGGTACAAGTCTGTGAATCATCAGTCTTATACTATTCACAGCACTCACCATAGCACATACCCTCCCCAATGTCCATAACCCAGCCACCCTATCCCTCCCCTACAACCCCCCAGCAACCCTCAGTTTGTTTCCTGAGATTAAGAGCCTGTTATGGTTTATTACCCTCTCTGGTCCCAACTTGTTTCATTTTTCCCCTCCTCACCCCCCAGGACCCCCTGCCCTGCCTCTCAAATTCCTCATATCAGAGAGATCATATGATAATTGTCTTTCTCTGATTGACTTATTTTGCTTAGCATAATACCCTCTAGTTCCATCACGTCATTGCAAATGGCAAGATTTTGGGGTTTTTTGACAGCTGCATAGTATTCCATTGTATGTATTTGTGTGTGTGTGTGTGTGTGTGTGTATATGTATGTGTGTGTGTATATATATATATATATATATATATATATATATATATACCACATCTTCTTTATCCATTCATCTGTTGATGGACATCTAGGTTCTTCCCATAGTTTGGCTATTGTGGACATTGCTGCTATAAATATTTGGGTGCATGTGCCCCTTTACATCACTACATTTGTATCTTTAGGGTAAATACCCAGTAGTGTGATTTCTGGGTTGAAAAGTAGCTCTATTTTCAACTTTTTGAGGAGCCTCCGTACTGTTTTCCAGAGTGGCTGCACAAGCTTGATTTCGAACCAACAGTGTAGGAGGGTTCCCCTTTTCTCTGAGATTTTAATCTCTACTTTAACCACCCTATCTACCAAGAAAAGGTAGTATTACCATTCTTGTTGCTAAGGTTCATTTCAATGTCACAGCTTTCCTAAAACTTCTGAATCTTTGTTTTTTTGGCCTTCCTTGTGTTTTCTTTTAAATTTGAAGTAATTAATTTATATGTGGTAAAATACACAGATCTTAAGTGTACAATTCAGTTGGTTTTGACAATGTATACACTTGTGTAACTTATACTTCTGAAAAGATAGAGAACAATGACATTCACCAGAAAGTTTCTTTTTCATCTTTCTCGTCAGTTCTCCTACCCATTCCCTTTAGCCATAATTGTTCTGATCTCTATCACCATAGATTAACTTTGCCTGTATTTGAACTTTGTATGAATGAAATTATAGCTTCTGGCTTCTTTCAATCATTATAATGTTTATCAGATTCATCCATGTTGTTGCATGTATAAGTAGTTTGTTCCATTTTAGAGCTGAGTAGCTTTTCTTGTGTGAATATGTCACAATTTTTTTTTTATTCATTTGAGAGAGAGAGAGAGAGAGAGAATGAGAGGGGAGAAGGTCAGAGGGAGAAGCAGACTTCCTGCAGAGCCGGGAGCTCGATACGGGACTCGATCCCGGGACTCCGGGATCATGACCTGAGCCAAAGGCAGTCGCCCAACCAACTGAGCCACCCAGGCGCCCCTATGTCACAATTTTTAATCTGTTCTCTTGTTGATAGACATTTGCACATTGTTTTCAGTTTTTGGCTGCTATGAATACATGTGATGTGAACACTTTCTACAAGTCTTATTGTTAACATGTTTTCTTTTCACTGACTAAATGCCTAAGAATGAAATCTCTGGGTCATAGTTAAATATTTAACTCTGCAAGAAACTATTTTTCAAAGTGATTGTTCCATTTTATATTTTTAGTAATAATTTTATAAAGAAAAAAGAAAAGAAAAAAATATCATAAGTATTTTTTCTCAGTCTGTGAATTTCCTTTTCATTTTTTTGACAATGTCCTTGAATGAGCAGCTGCTTTAATTTGATGATGTCTAATTTATCAACACTTACTTTTACGTTGATTCTTATATGAATCTTATCTAAGAAATTTTTGTCTTCCTTAAAGTGGCAAAGGTTTTCTCCCTTGTTTCATTTTTAGTTTTCACTTTTTTATTTAGGTTGATCACACATTTAAAATTTGTGTGTGTGTGTGTGTGATTGTGTGTGTGTGTGAGGTAGTAGTCATGGTTAAATTTTTACTCATGTGGATATATAGTTGTTTTAGCACTGTTTATTGAAAAGACTTTTCTTTATCCATTAAACTGCCTTGGCATCTATGCAAAAAATCAATTGACCATTTATGTGAGGTTCTATCTCTGAACTTTTTTTTTTTTTAATATCTCTGAACTTTTAAACCTGGTTGTATGTTCCCCCAACTTGCTCCTTCTTTTTCAGATTTTATTTTGGATTATTATAGGTAATTTTTACTTTCATAAACATTTTATGATTACTTTGTCAGTTACTTCAGAAAAGCCTATTTGTATTTTCATTGGGATTGTGTTGAATATATAGATCAATTTGCACAGAATTGGATGTCTTAAAAATATCCAGCTTCAATTCATGAGCATGGCATAGCTCTCTTTTTGTCTAGGTGTTTCTTAATTTACTTACCCAGAGTTTTTTTAGTTTTCACTCTAGAGGTCCTGCACATCTACTGATAAATTTATTCCTAAGTATTTTATATTTTTATATCATTATAAGTGAAATTGTTTTTCATTTTCCAATTATTTAATATTAGTATATAGAAACAAAATTGACTTTCATATTAACTTTATATCCTGCAAACTTCCTTGCCAAATTCACTTAATTTTAGATCTTCCTTTGAATATTCCTTAGTGCCATTTGCAAGTAGAAAACAATTATATCTTCCTTTCCAATATTTATATCCTTTGTGTTTTTTTCTTCTTCTTCTTCTTTTTTTTTTTTGGCTTTATTTCACTAGTTGGACCATCAATAAAATGTTGAATGTAAGGGTTGAGAATATACATCCTTAACTTTTTCCTGATCTTAGGGGGAAGTTATTCAATATTCTACTTTAAGAATAATGTTAGTTACAGATTTTTTAGTAGGTATCCTCTATCAGCTTGAGGAAGTTTCCTTCTTTTCAGGTTTGCTCAGAGATTTTAATCATGAATAAGTGTGTCAAATGTTTTTTTCTGCATCTATTGAGATATAATGATATGTTTTTTTCTTTTATTCTGTTGATATGATATGATTATATTGATTGATCTCATAATGATAAATCAATGATAAATCATCCTTACATTGATAAGATAACCCTACCTGGTTATATATAACATATATATATTGCTATTTCTATTTGCTAACCTCATAAAACAAGTTCAGAAATGCTTCCTCATATATTTTCTGAGAATTAGTATAATAGCTATATTATGTTTTATTTAAATATTTGAAAGATTTCACTGAGTCTGGAACCATCTGAGCCTTTAGTTTTCATTAATAGATATTGAGAGAATTATGTCTTCTTAAGGAATTGACCCTTTTGTTATTATTAATTGCCCCTTTTAATCTCTATTATCCTTGTCTTTAAGACTATTTTGTTTTGCATTAATGTTGCCACATTTACTTTATTACGTTTAATGTTTATGTAGTGTGTTTTCCCCACACTTTCACTTTCAATGTGTCTATTTCTTTATACTTTAAATGGCTTTCTTAGAAATAGTAGACTATCAGTTTCTTGTTTTAAAATCCAGTCTGAAAATTTTTGTCTGTTAATGTCTATTTATTCCATTTACATTTAATGTAATGTGTGATATGGTTGGATTTAGGGCTACCATCCCATGGTTTACTTTTTTTTTTTTAAGATTTATTTATTTATTTTACAGAGAGAAAGAGAGAGAGAGAGCATGCGGGTAGGGGCAAACAGAGATGGAGCGTGAGAATCTCAAGCAGATTCTTCACTGAATGTGGAGCCCAGTGCAGGGCTCTATTCCATGACCTTGAGATCATGACCTTGAAATCATAACCTGAGCCAAAATCAAGAGTTGTGCATTCAACCTACTGAGCCACATAGACACCCCCAGTGGTTTGCTTTCTGTTTGTCCCACCAGTTGTTTATTTTTACCTTCTTAACTTTTTTTGCAAGGGTCATCATTATTATTTTGATTTTTTTTCCCTTTCAGCTAAAACTCCTACCACATTTGTTTTGCTGTGATTTTGCTGGCAATGAATTCTTCCTGTTTTGTTTCTGAATGTGTCTTTATTTTGCCTTCAATTTTGAAGGATACCTTTGCTGTACATGAAAATCTAGGTTAATAAATACTTTCCTCTCAATATTTTAAAGATGTCATTTCATTGTTTTTTGGGTCATCTTTGTTTTTCAGGATTTGTATGCTGTAATTATTATCTCTCCCATCGCACCCAAACATATTTAAATAATCTTCTTTCTTTGGATGTTTAAAAGACTTTTTTCCCCTTGTTTTTTATTTTCAGCTTTACTGTTACCCATCTTTGTACTGTGGCTTTGTTTGCATTTATTTTGCTTGAGGTTTCTGAACTAAGATCTCTAGGTTGTTATTTTTCATGCAATTCAAAAAATTTTAGTTGTCCTTTATTCATATAACATTTGTACCCTATTCTGTCTTTTTTATTTTTCCCTCATACTCAACTACATATGTTTTAGACTGCTTGATATTGTCCTATAGAACATCTTTTAATCTCTTTCTCTTTTTGCTTCAGTTTGGAATCATTTTCATTGATATGTTTTTAAATTGTTATTTCTTAGCGTTCAATGTACTGTTAAACCTATTCAATGAGTTTTTTTATTCCAGAAGTTGTATTGTTTATTTCTATGGTCCCATATTGACCTCTCTTTCTATTGCTTATTTTTTCCCTGGATTATCATAAAAATTTTCTGTTTCTTGACATGTCTAATAGTTTTTAAGTGTATACTTGACATTGTGTTCATACATTGTAGAGAGCAGGTAAATTATGGGGGTAATTATCAAAATTAAAAAGGTAAATTGAAAAAAGGTAAATTATCAAAAATTGATCATGATTTTAGTTTTGTGTGAGTGTGTGTATGTGTGTAAGTGTATATTCCACATTTTTAATCTTAGTCCCAGTTTATAACCCATTATCCTGGGACTTGTTTCTTATTCCTAAAGCATGACCTTTTTGTGGCTTAAATGGAGAACTTGAGGTATCTACCAAGCTTCTTTAACTTGATAGGACTTGAACTCAAAAATTTGTCTTCTAGCCTTGAGGGCTAGTAAAATTTCTGCTTCCCTCTTGCCTTGTAGTCATTGCTGCAGTCGACAGGTTTCTTGTAGTCTCATTTTGTGCATGCATAGTTTAGATCACAGAGGGGGATTTGAGGTAGATTTATATTCAGGTTTATTGCTCCATATGTTAAAGGATCTCCCCCTCAGCTTCAAGCTGCCCTGGTAGCCCCAAATTGTGACTTTTTTTTTAAAAGATTTTATTTATTTGACAGAGAGAGAGACAGAGAGATCACAAGTAGGCTAAGAGGCAGGCAGAGAGAGAGGGGGAAGCAGTCTCCCTGCTGAGCAGAGAGCCCAATGCGGGGCTTAATCCCAGGACCCTGAGATCATGACCTGAGTCAAAGGTAGAGACTTTAACCACTGAGCCACCCAGGTGCCCTCAAACTGTGACTTTGATGATTTAGTCCCATAAGACTTTTTCTCCTTAAACTCTATCACCAATGAACTGTATAAACTGGAAATTTGCTCTCTGGGGGAATGGACAGTTAAATGAATAACTTATTTAATGTATTTCTTTTTTTCCCCCAAGGGTTTCTTTTTTTTTTTTTTTTTTTTTTGATTTCTGTCTACTTTTGTTTGTTTTTAGTACCCTGAAACAAATTTTTGCCATGTTTTGTCCAATGCATCTAGATTTAGCATGTATTCTGATAAATTGTAATTGGTTGTTACATATTTATTTTTCTTAACATGTAAGGTTTTTTTTGAGAGTATAGGGTGTGTTTTATTGATCTTCTATCAATAAAGATATTCTATCCCATTGTTTGACCAAGAGTAGTGCCTTTTACTTAGCAGCTACTTAGTAAATGTTGAATTGCACTGTTATTTTTATGAAGACCAACTTTGAGTCAGGATTTAAACGTAAAGTCTTAAAATCATAAGTTAATTTCCCTTTTAGGACACTATTTTGAATATGAGTTCAAAGGAGATTTTTTTTTGGTAGATATTTTGAATTTTTGAAGTATAATATTCCCTTAAAATTTACTCTTTTTTTAAAAAAGATTTTTATTATTTATTTATTTAACAGAGATAGAGAGAGAGAGAGAGAGAGAGATCACAAGTAGGCAGAGAGGCAGGCAGAGGGAGAGGGGGAAGCAGGCTCCCCGCTGAGCAGAGAGCCCAACGCGGGGCTTGATCCCAGGACCCTGAGATCATGAGTGGCTTAACCCACTGAGCCACCCAGGTGCCCCAAATTTACTCTTTTTAAATATTGGATTTTTAATCAAGGGTGATATCAAAAGATATTATATTTTGTATTAATTTCTTAAATTTACATTCAAATTGGTTAACATATAGTGTAGTATTGGTTTCAGGAGTAGAATTTAGTGATTTATTACTTATAAATAACCCCCAGTGCTCATCCTAGCAAATGCCCTCTTTAATGCCTATCCCCCATTTAGCCCATCCTCCCACCCACCTCCCCTCCAGCAATCCGCAGTTTGTTCTCAATATTTAAGATTCTCTTATGGTTTACCTCCCTCTCTGTTTTTATCTTATTTTATTTCATACCTAAAGCAAAATCATTTCTCTATGCAAAATAGACCAGAGATGTTCCTTTTATTTACAATAATGATAGTTTCCAAATTCGGTTTAGAATGTGGTTGAAAATAATATATTTGAATAATTTTTTTTAAAAAAGGAATCTTCAATGTTATTTTAAATTTCTTGTAAAGATTTATTTATTTAATTGAAAGAGAGAGAGAGAGAGAGAGCAAGTGGAGGGAGGGGCAGAGGGAGAGACTCTAAAGCATACTCCCCAGTGAGCATAGAGCCCACCGTGGGGCTTGATTTCACGACCCAGGAGATCATGAGCTGAGCTAAAACCAAGAGTCCAAAGCTTAACCAACTGAGCCATGCAAGCACCCCTCTTTAATGTTATTTTAAATTAGACTTCTCAAGATCAATCTAATGGACAATTTGTCCCATGATGTCAAAATTATAATAATAGAATCTTTGGAGCAGTCATACAAATTTGTCTCAATATTATCAAGTTTAGTTTTCTCAGTTAGTGGAGAAATGACTCTAGCCCTAATCTCAATAAATTAACCTGTATTTAGGTGTAATTTTATAGTCATTAACATTTATTTAATATTAACCATACTTATTTTTCAGAGATTAGAATATACTCAAATGCAAGGAAGTATTACACACTGGCTTTTTTTCAGTGGAGTTTTTGTTTGTATGCAGATCTTGTACTTACTGCAGATGTCATTTGATAATCGAGCTAAAACTGATTATGTCAATCACAAGAATAGGCTTTATTATTTGTACCATAACAAACCATAGTTGCATATGTCTTAATTTTGTCTTTTTGTTTCCTTGAAAGAAGTACATTGTTAAATGAAGATAAAAAACTTCCTTTTCCTTCTTTCTTCTTTAGAATCAAGTTTCTTACTGGGAAATGCCCAGATTGTGGATTGGCCTGTAGTTTATAGTAATGACGGTTTTTGCAAACTCTCTGGGTATCATCGAGCTGACGTCATGCAGAAAAGCAGCACTTGCAGGTAGGTACTAGAACAGCTCAGGAATCTTTTCTGAAATTTAACTCAATGCTGAATGTGGTTAAAGGCTAAACTTAAAGTAGTCTCCTACTTGATCCAGGTTTTGCTTCCTTGTGGTTTTTGCTTCCTACGGTTTTGTGTCCTGTGGTCTCAGGCTTTCAGTAGTTCATTACCCACGGTTTACCACTTCCAGGGGCAATTGCTCCTCCTTCTGATGCCTACATCATTCACCCCACTTCCTGTCGTTTCCTATGAAACACTATGCTATTTTGCATTTTCTCATTTCACATCTTCACAAGAAAGGTGAGTACAATACAGTAAGATGCTTAAAGAGAGACCACACTCATAACTTTTATTACAGTATATTGTTACGATTGTTCTATTTTATTATTAGTTAATATTGTTAATCTCCTCCTTTGCCTAATTTATAGATTAAACTTTATCATAAGTACGCATGTGTAGGGAAAAAAAGCAGTTTATACATACAGTGTTAGGTACTATCTGCGATTTCAGACATCCACCCGGGGGGGTTCTTCGAAAGGATCCTCCCCAGATAAGGGGGAAATTCCTGTGCTTATACTCTCTGTGATATTGGGATTTATTTATAATAAGAAATATATATTTGGTTTTTGACAAGGCTCCTGGCAAGATCTCTTAAAACCCTTAGAATTTCCTGTGATAAGAACGGTGAAGGTGCCTTTTATTATGTTAACGGTGACTTTTGAAAAGCCCTTAAGTAACCTTAGTGTGGAGGCTATTGCCTGGGGAAGGATGCAGGTGATTGGAGGATTGAGACTTTCAGTACTCCAGCCCCTCAACGTCCCAACCTCTAGAAAAGGAACGGGGCTGCAGGTCGAATTAATTGCCAATTGTCAAGGGTTTAATCAATCATGACTATGTAGTGAAGCCTCCATAAAAACACCAAAGGACAGGCTTCAGAGAGCTTCTAGGCTGGTGAGCGTGTGAGGTGCTTGGGAGAGTCGAGTCCCTGGGGGCAGCATGGAACTCTGTGCTTCCCCCCTACCCCCAAACCTTGCCTGTGCATCTCTTCCATCTAGCTATGCCGGAGTCGTATCCTTTTATAATAAACCCTTGATCTAGTAAGTAAAATATTTCTCTGAGCTCTGTATGCTGGCCTAGCAAATTAAGCAAACCCAAGAAGGTTGTGGAAACTTCCACGCTGTCGTTGGTAGGTCGGAAGTACAGATAACGACTTGTGCTTTCAATTGGTGTCTGGATTGAGGGATGGGAGATGGTCTTGTAGGGCAGAACCCTTGACTTCTGGAATTATGCTATCTCCCCGTAGATAGTGTCAGAATTCAGTTGAATTGTAGGACTACTGTTACCGAACCAATGTAAGTTCATTCCTTGATGAGTCAGAAACCGCACCAGGTGGGGTAGCTGTACAAAGAAAACTTTATTTACAGCGAATGAGGACATCCTGGGGAATGGCTTCCAAAGCTGTGACTCCCCTGAGCAAGGGTGGATGGGTTCTTTTTATTTAGGGTTAAGATGAATATTTAGATAGGGAAGCCTCACTTGTAGAGAAGGGCCTAACGTCGCGCATTCGCCTTAGGGAACGTGCGGATACCCACATTGTATGTTATGTAAATGAGGCTCCTCCAGGTGCAGAGATTTTAGTATGGTACTGAGGTGAAGGTAGTTGTGGTTATTCGGGAGGGCGCTCTATGGCCCATTTGCGCAGGCGCGAGTCAGGGGTTAAGCTCCTAGTGGCCCGAGCGGCTGGCGGGCTGGAGGTCTTATCAGCTCTGCTGCTTTCCCCGGAGGGAGGTTTTACTTTCCGTTTGGCTGACTCAAGAGGTAAGCTGGAAAGAAGAGCTTAAGGAACAATATGGAAGGAAGGTCGGTGAGCACAAGCAGGTAGGCGGGAAAGGTCAGGTCTTGGGGTCTAGCTGGTGATACACTTAGCTGGTGTCCCAGGAATTGCTTTTTGTTGTGGCACTGTCGCCCCCTCCCCCCACCTTGGAACCAGAATCTATTTACTTCTATATAAAAACCGTAGAGTAAAAATTATAGTAGAATATTAAGGAGACTAAATTGTCAATGGAAATAAATAGTTTACGAGCCACTGGGGGGAACTTGTGCAAAGAAAAAGATTTTTGCCACCTGCAATTATTAATTCATTCCATAAATACTTTTTGACCATCTACGATGAACCATGAACTATTCTAGGTACTGAGTGATCAAAGGAGCCTCCTATATCAGAGAACCACTGATGGCATCAGCACTTTTTGAGCTGCTAAAACTGTCTGGAACAGAGTAAACAGCCCCCAACCAAGTAGGACATAATTCATGGAACTTTAAAATGAAGTTTTTACATCCTGTGCAAATCACATGTACTTTGTAATGTTGATACACTGTACTGTTGCTGTTTGTTTGCCATATGTAAAACAGAATCTGGCATTTACATTATTTAAAACAATTTTTTCTAAAATAGGCCTTTTCTGTGAGTTTAAAGAGAGTATTATGAAAAAAGATGATAGAAAAGCAAGTTCTATAAAGGAACCAAGTTAGATCCGAAAACTTTTTCACAATTTTTCAGTAAGGCCAGATGGGATGTTTTTCCCTTGAGTTAATTTTTCTTCAAAGCTCTCACTTAACTAAGCCCAAGATCATGTTATTTTGGAACTATAAGGGATCTAAATTATTTTCTACTCCAAATCCTTTGTTTTTCAGAGCAGAAAACTGAGGTAGAATTATGTTTAGGGACTTGGGCGGGGAAATACAGTGATTTACTTGCCTTTCTATGTATTTATGCTGAAAAAAAACCATGTATTCTACATCTTCATGAAGGCAGGGATTTCATACTATACCAGTGAGTCTAAACCTGATGACACATAGGAATCATTTGGAGAGGTTTCGCACCACGTAGATTTCTAGACCTAACTTATGGGAGTCACCTGTTCAGGTGGGAGGTGGGGGCAGGTATCAGTACCTTTAGCCCTTGGCTTCAGATGATTGATGTTAGCTGGGTTTGAGGAGTAGTTTGTTCAAACATCTTCCTTCACTTATCTGGTCCCCACAGTCCTCGTTTTTCTCTCAAGTTAGTTTCACATTCAATCTTCACTCCCAGGTCTGAAATTGGTAAACAAGAGTGATGGAAAACTGTGGCCCGCGCTTGTTGAGAAACTGCCTTTGGTAGCATTGATGCCTTTGTGCGTTTTTCTTCCGTTGGATGGTCAGCTCCCAGGCTGGAACTGCCCTGAGGTGTGTGTTCTCAGTTCTGGGAGCTTAAGTTCTGTGTTGAGCTTCTGCCTTCTGTTATGAATCAGCAGGCTTTCGGTTAGGAAAAGTTTAGCTTTATGGTAGATGTTGCTTATGGAACAGGCTCTATAGAGAGTTCGGGGGACTGTAGATGCTCCCATACCCATTTCGTCTTTTTGGACTGTGGACATCCCACCATCATACCATGCCATCCTCCACCTAAAGGTATTTACGATGCCCTCAACAAGATTTTCCTCCTCTGACTTGCTTGTGGTTCATTATTTGGCATCACCATCTATCTGGCCTGAAACTAGCTTTCTTTATCCCTTGGGTTTTTTATTGTTATTGCTTTTGTCATTTTTGAGACCTGTTCCTCTTCATATCTGGATGCATTGTGAAGTCCTGCTCCCATCTTTTCTTGATTCCGTGTATCTGCCTCTACTTCCAGTCTCCTTTCATTGGCATGTGCAATGTGTCCTACAAAAGGGTTCATTAAAAAAAATTCTTGCATGTTACATTAGCGTATTTTCTCCCCTAAAAGAGCTGCTTTTCCCCTCCCGCCACCAGTGATAGATTATAAATGTCTTTAAGGGGGCACCTGGGTGGCTCAATCATTAAGTATCTACCTTCAACCCAGGTCATGATCCCAGGGTCCTGGGATGGAGCCCCGCATCGGGCTCCCTACTCAGCGGGAAGACTGCTTCTCCCTCTCCCACTCCCCCTGCCTGTGTTCTCTCTCTGTGTCTGTCTCTGTCATATAAATAAATAAAATCTTAAAAAAAGTGTCTTTAAGGTAGGTATTTCATCTTGTTCACTTTTGTATGCACTAAGGACACAGCTCAGTGTTTTGTGTTTGTATTTGTTGAATTAGATTGGCTTGCATTGCAATAAACCCTAACCTAGTCTGTATGACAAGCTTTTGTTTATTGTATTTCATCCCAAGTATTACAGTGTTTAAGGTGGGTAGAGAGTGGAGAGCTTTGGGTCATGTTATCCTTTTTCACTGTGGGCAGAAGTATGCAAACCTTCCCCCAGTTCTTCTTCACTATTGTTAGAGATGACATTTTCAAAATGATAATCTTTATTTGAATAAATTTAAAAAATTTATTTATGGGGGAGTGCAGGCACATGCGCACAAGTGGGGGGGGAGGGGCAGATGGAGGGAGAGAATCCACAAGCAGATTCCCACTGAGCTGAAGCCTATTGTGGCTCAATCCCAGGACTCTGAGATCATGACCTGATCTGAAATCAAGAATCAGCTGTTCAACTGAGCCACCCAGGTGCTCCTGAAATGATATTATTAACGTAAACAATTATTACTTGATTGCACAAAACACCCAGTGTGTTTTGCTGATCTGAAAATTGCAACTAGTTTATGCCTTCACAGAAAAATGAAGATTAGTATCTGACACATGAGCAGTTGATATTTGAACCTTACCAGATTTTCTTTTTTTTAAGATTTTATTTATTCATTTGAGAGAGAGAGAGAGAGCACAAGCAGGGGGAGAGGGAGAGGGAGAAGCAGAAGCAGACGCAGACTCTCTGCTGAGCAGGGAGCCCGACGTGGGACTTGATCTCAGGACCCTGGGATCATGACCTGAGCTGAAGGCAGACTTTTAACTGACTGAACCACCCAGGCATCCCACCTTTTTTTTTTTTTTTTTAAAGATTTTATTTATTTGACAGAGGTGGAGTGCAGCAGAGGGAGAGAGAGAGAGAAGCAGACTCTCCACTGAGTAAGGAGCCTGACGCCAGGCTGGATCCCTGGACCCTAGGATCATGACCTGGGCCGAAGGCAGACGCTTAACAACTGAACCACCCAGGCACCCCAGAACTTTATCAGGTTTTCTTATAGGCATAATTTATTCTAATGCATTCCCCTTTTCAGCCTCCTTGTCCCTTTTTAAAATTAAACTCTACCCATTTTATGTTTACGGCAGCATTTTTAGAAGAATAAAGTCCTAGAAATAGTCAAAATGTCCAGTAGTAAGTTTGCTAAAAAATATTATGGCTAAGCTTAACTTTCTAAATCATCTGTTGGAAGGATAAAACACTGAAAGAAGCTAACAACATATTTTTTAGGCAAAAAAAAAAAAAAAAATCACCCAAGCAAACAGACGAAAAATACTTCACAGAACAGTATCTACATTCTGATTCTGTTTTTTTTTATAGATGGCTTTTTTCTGTTTCCTATATAGGTATAAAAACCTCTCAATATCATGCACAAGGAAACAAAACAGTTTTATACACATACAGAAATACATTGTTAAAGCTAAGAGTTATTATAAAGTTTGGAATCACTGTAGTTCTAGTCGAAGATAACTAATTTGACACTGAGGATAGCCTTGCAAATAATTCAAAGAATTTTACGGATTTTAATAATGAGATATTTTAGGCAAACAGAGTAAGAAACTACAAATCCATGAGCATCAGTCTGTGAGGAAACTATGACATTTTATATGTGGAAAAAAGAAACCATTTTTATAGAACTTGCATTAGATGGATTAAAGTAGTGACTGATAAAAATGTTCTACTTTTAAAATACTCAAATATGAGTTGTTTGGAGAAAATGAAAGAAAATTAACTTGGGATTTTACAAATATCAAGAGGCTAATATTTAGTTCTTCCATCTCCTTTGCCCTTCCCTGTTGGTCTCCCATTAGACCAGGTGCATGAAATTAAACTAAACATACTCCTCGGTTTGTCCCAATAACATTATAATCCCTCTGGGCAAAGTCTCCATTTTATCTTCTTTTTCTTTTATTTCTTTTCCCCTTCAGTCCATTCCTCTTCCTTTTCCATAGTTATTCCCTGTAGTGTGTGTGTTGTATGTCCTTCTAATCCATCTTCTGTTTATTAAGTATGTGTATTTTTGAAATGTTATTTTCTATTTTTATTAAAATCTACATATTTCATACCATGCAGTAAGATTGATAGTTTCTTACTGTTCTCACTCAACATTGTTATTGAGCTGTTTTTTCATTGCCATATAATACTCTATTTCATTGTGTCTGATGTTGTGTAGTGCTCGAGTGTCTTCCCAGCCTTCTATTTTATTAACCATTCTAGTAGTCGGGAACTCCAACTTCTGACACTTTGCTACATTCAACAGTAACAGTAAATATCCTTATACACATCTTCTTGTGGCCCCGTGTAAAAAATCATCTGTCCCTATAGCCAGAAATAGGATTGCTGGATAGTAGAATGTTTGCAGAATGTGTAGATTAACTGCTAGCAGATTTCTTTTTCTTTTTTTTTTTTTAAAGGTTTTATTTATTTGACACAGAAAGATCACAGTAGGCAGAGAGGCAGGCAGAGAGAGAGAGAGAGAGGGAAGCAGGCTCCTTGCTGAGCAGAGAGCCTGATGCGAGGCTGGATCCCAGGACCCTGGGATCATGACCTGAGCCGAAGGCAGAGGCTTTAACCCATTGAGCCACCCAGGCGCCCCCTGCTATCAGATTTCTGTCCAGAGTACCTTTTTGTTTCCACTCTCAGCAGACATGAGGGAGTGTCACTATTTTCCTACATCCTTGTACATAAGAATATGTACTCTAAACATTTTTTAATTTGTATATTTGAGAGAGACGGAGGGAGCTGGGGAAGCAGCAGAAGGGGAGGGACAAGCAGACTGCATGCTGAGCATGGACCTGACTTGGGGACTCCATCCCAGGACCCTCAGATCGTGACCTGAGCCGAAATCAAGAGTAGGACGCTTAACCAGCTGAGCCACCCAGGTGCCCCTACATTTCTATTTTTAAATATGCGATGTGTGCTAGGTACCATCTCATTTTTGTTGTGGCTGAAATTTCAGAAAAATAGTCTAATGACACTTAAGGATTGGTAGAGATTTCAAATCTGGTCCATTTTATTGTCTAATTGTGTTTCCAAGCCTTTGGACTGTTTTGCTGTTTATTGCAGGACACAAAATGTTTTGCATATTTAAAAGAGATTGTGGGTTTTGGGGGAGGGTATTTAAAAGCTTCTGATCTTATCTTGTGACCCCCGGAAATCCTGACATTCGAGACATCAAGACATGCTATTGTAGGTAGGTGGTAACCATTTCAGCATTTTACCTTTTATTGACCTGAGTGTTTTAAAAGCCCCTTCTATTTTTTTGTTTGTTTGCTTTTGTTTGTTTTTTTTAGAATGGTGAGAGGAGTAATAATATAGGTAGGGAGGATTGGAGTATATAGATGCTTTCAAATACCTTTTCTTCCCCCTCTGGGAGGCTCATTACTAATCTTTTATCCAAGCCATCAAATGAGACAATGAAGCAATTACAAGGCACTTTACTGGATGTATTTCACGAGTAGTTTTATTAACACAGGTCATCTCAGCCAGTGAGAGCACATTACACATGATGGATGTCAGTCAGTTTGGTTCCCTTTGGCTGAGGGCTCTGCCTCAAACAGTGGCACTGAGGGAAAGTGTTGGAGAGCAGAGGGGCCTCAGTGACGTCACACTCCAAAGATTAGAGATGTCCAGTGCTCTCCCTAGTTTCTCTTAATTACATGCCATGGATCTACCATTTATGACTCTATCTAAATCCTTTTAAGCTCATATAAATTAATGGGTTGTCAAACCTCCTGGTTACGATTCAATGTATAAGTAATGCTTTGATTTATTCCAAAAATTACTTCTTTCAGATTTTGAAAGCTGTGTTATTTGTTTGTAAATTTTCCTCCTTACTCCCCCTCTCCCATGCTTTTTACTTTTTGAACCTTTGACTCTATAGGTTTGAGCCCATTCTCTCATTAATTTTTTTATTTATTGTGTTATGTTAGTCACCATTCAGTACTTCATTAGTTTTTGAGGTAGTGTTCCATGCTTCACTGTTTGCGTATAACACCTAGTACTTCATGCAATATGTGCCCTCTTTAATACCCACCACCAAGCTCACGCATCCCCCCACCCCCTCCCTTCTAATTTTATTCTTGTGGCTGATTGTGAGCGAGAGGCCACATTTACCCACCGCATTAAGTCAATCTGTGTGGTTTCTGTGATGAAGCATTTTCTAGGCTGTGAATTACAATCTATAGATAATATTACCCTTTTTGTGGTGACCTGATATGGTGTTTGAGTCTAAGAGCTTTGTCGACCATTAGCAGATTAAGATAGATTGGCAGAACTCATGAATAGGTTGTATTTTTTTGTTTGTAAGGTTCCGAATTTCTCCCTTGGAAATCTGTCAACGTTTATAGCCATCCTTGCTGGTAGATATTATAATGAGGCTTGTTTGTGAGATTTTGTTGGCAGAACAAGGGATCCAAGAATAAGTAAATCCTGCTGTAAACCAAGACCACTTGTCCTTAGAAATTTGCTAGGGTAGAAAATACCTGAAAGGTATACTGCCCAGTGCTTAGGCAAGCTGGATTTAGCCTAGGCCAGGCCTCAGAAAAACTTCTCCTTTACTCCAAGGACCAAATTTTACTGCCAATTGTGTGGCGGGAAAACTGGCCGGAATATTCAGGAGCAGGCCCTGAGTGGGTTTATGCCTCCACCTCATGGGCTCATAAAGAAAGAAGACACACAAGGGCACCTGGGTGGCTCGGTTGGTTAAGCACCTGCCTTCAGCTCAGGTCATATCAGGGTCCTGGGATTGAGCCCATGTCTGGCTCCCTGCTCAGTGTGGAGTCTTCCTCTCTTCTCCCTCTCACCCTAATCCCACTCATGTGCTCACTCCCTTTCTCTCTTTCAAATAAATAGAATCTTAAAACACACACACACACACACACACACACAATGATGTACATGTCCCTTTAGGACATGGTGACACTGCCCATTAGCAAGCATGGGCCCTGTTCTAGAATTGTAGAGGAACTAGAGGGTAGTGGGCTGAGGGGCTTTCTTCTACCCCCACCCGTAAGAAGCATTCCAGTCATAGTTCAGCCCTTGTATAGCACATTATAATATGTGGCCTCATGTGCATTATCTTTTAAAAACCCTCACCCTCTGAAGTATATGAACATTATCCTCATTTTACGGATGAGGAGACTGAAGGTCAAAGCAATTAGATGTCTTGCCCATGAATTATGCAGTTTGTAAGTGGTATGGTAGTCTTCTGTTGTATCATGACCACTCAGTATTATAGCGGGGATAGATGGCTTCTGAGCATCTAATTTTATTTTCCTTTCCAATAAGATAACAGTGCAGCTGTGGAAGTCACTTATAATTACTCTAAGGAGAGAGAGTGGCATTCTAAGGGAGCAATTTGAAGTTCTGAAAATTTTTTTATATTCCCATTATGTAATCCTGGAGGGTATACATAAAAAAAGTGCAAATTATATAGGTATATAGTTTCTAAAGCCTGATGGTTACCATTTCTAAATCATGGTTTCCTTCAAATTCCATTAACCATTCAAAGGCTGCATTGAGCTTCAGCCATCTGGAGTCAGGCTACTGGAAACCTTGATAAAGACAGTCAACATTTACGTGTAAAATAACTGAGCAAATAAACCAATGTGTCATTCTCATAGACTGTTGGGAAGCATTGACTCATGGTTTGAACAATTTCAGATGGAAATAGTTTCATTGGAAGGATGAATAATACATTTCAAACATCATTTATAGTCCATTTTGAAATTTTTTTATCATATCATTATTTTTAATCATTTTGAAATATTTTTTATTAATTGCTGCATTTTACCACTTCAAATATGTGTTCTGTCACATATATTTGGTTTAATAAACTTAAAATGAAAAATATGGGTGAAACACATAAGAAATAAAAGACTAATTTTTAAGGAAGTATTCAGATTGTAATAATCTGGGTTTTTTTTTTCTTAAAGTGCCTCTATTAGGACAGGTAATTTTACCTAATTTTTCAAAAAAATTTTAATCTTGGGGCACCTGGGTGGCTGAGTGGGTTAAAGCCTCTGCCTTCGGCTCAGGTCATGGTCTCGGGGTCCTGGGGTCGAGCCCCGCATCGGGCTCTCTGCTCGGAGGGGAGCCTGCTTCCCCCTCTCTCTCTGCCTGCCTCTCTGCCTACTTGTGATCTCTCTTTCTCTATCAAATAAATAAATAAAATCTTAAAAAAAATTTTTAATCTTAATTGCATGTTAGATGCTTTCTTTTTTTTAATGTTTTCCTGTTGGTTAGTTGTAGACATTGTGTTTTAGTTTATTGAACCTCATAGCTCTGACATTTACTAACAGGAGTAAAATGTTTTTCTTTTCTTTCCTTTTAAGACCATAAACATTTAATTATCTAAATTTTTTTTCCGGATTTTTAGTATTTTCTTTCTACCAACATGTCAATAACAGTCAATTAAAAAAAACTGGTTGAGGGCGCCTGGGTGGCTCAGTTGGTTGGGTGACTGCCTTCGGTTCGGGTCGTGATCCCGGAGTCCTGGGATTGAGTCCCATATCGGGCTCCCACCTCTGTGGGAGGTCTGCTTCTCCCTCTGACCTTCTCCCCGCTCATTCTCTCTCTCTCTCAAATAAATAAATAATCTTTAAAACAACAACAAAAACTGGTTGATTAAAAAGGTCACCTATCTGTAAAAAAAAAAAAAATGTTAACAGTATTAAAGTAGTGTCTTATTTTTTGAAGGGCAAAGAGGGTGCCTTTAACTGAGTGATTCTAGTTGCAGTGTGATGCCTTCAAGAGATTTTCATGAAACTGTCACAAGCTGTAGTTCAGGCTTTGGCAGAAGTAATGGTTTTTCATTGTTGTCTTATGGGTAGGCCCAGAGGCTTCCTCTGTGAGTCTGGCTCTGAGATTACGGAGTTAGAATCTGTCATTTTATTGAGCTTCTCTTGCTTATTTTACTGTTATAATGACAATGAAAATTTTCTTTTTTAATAGAAGATATAAATACTGTAATTGACAATGCAGGTGTGGATTGGGCAGTCTTCGGTAAGCTTTATCTATTTTGCTTTCTTAGTTTCTAGAATTCTAGTTGCTTAGGTTAGTGTTATTATAAGATGGGCCATGACTCTGTAATTTCTGGTTGTGATATGGCATTGCTGTTGAATCCTCTAGTTGTTTTTTTGGGGGGGGGTTGGGGAGTTTGCTATTGAACTATGCTTTTCCTGTTGTAAATTTTCTAGATTGATACATTCAGGGGCAGATTTCCTATGAGGATAATGAATCTCAACCTTCAGGGGGCCTCCCTTGAGTGGATGTCTTCCAAAGCTCTGTACCTAATTTTGTTTTATTATTTATTTATTTATTTATAATTTTTTAAAAATTTTATTTATTCATTTGACAGAGAACACAAGTAGGCAGAGAGGAGGAAGCAGGCTCCCCGCCAAACAGAGAGCCCGATGCCGGGCCCGATGCCAGGACCCCGAGACCACGAGCTGAAGGCGGAGGTTTCAACCCACTGAGCCACCCAGGCGCCCCCCTAATTTTGTTTTATAATTTTATATTATTTTCTTTAAAGAGAGTCCCTAAGATTGTATAAGCTTTAGGCCCTTCCTCATTTGGATTAGCCTGTAGCCAATATGCAAACTCATTGAAACTGGAAGAAAAGCAGTAACAGAGATAGACTTGAACCTTCAGAAACTTAGTCAAAGTATCTGGCAGATGCTGCATATTCTTTTCTCGTGGAAGAAAGGTTCTGGACAATTATGCTTACTAGTAGAACTATGTATCTAAAACCAGATGCACAATTGATGATTGTGGAAGCATCATGAGTAGAGTTTTAGAGGCTTTGACTGAGTTCTGTTTTGTAGATAATCAGGCTTTTGCTGAGGTTCTCTTAGAAAAACAGATAATTTCAAACATTGGGAAATTTTGGGGGCATGTAGAATTTCATTCTTTTTTTTTTTTCTTTTTTAAGAATCTGACTCTTTAACCTGTTTTGTATGTTCCCCACTCATGGCAACAATGTATATCTTATTCAATTTCTCACCATCATTTTTCTCCTGTCAGTCATACTTGCACCTGTCTTGAGAAAATCCTCATAACTGATGAGAATGTTGATGTATTATATGTATAACATGGACCCTTCACATATCCTTGTGTGTGGGAAGATAAATAATACCATGCAAGCTGAAACCGTGCAATATGATCTTAAAACTCAGTGGAAAACTTTGTGATTATTCTGTGACCTTTACCAGTGTCTGTCAAAACATTAAAAACTCTCTTACTTTTGGTTATAAATGCAGGGGAAATGCAAATAATAGTAAAACTCATATTTAGCACACTGTGATTTAGAGCTTAAGAAGCATTGAGAATTAAAGCATTTCATTTCTTTGTAAAAAAACAATCATGAGTCACTTGAATTATACTGCCTTCTCATAATATAGCATGACATGAAGAGAACACTTTTTTTCTCCTAGTAAATGCTCATACCCCTTCATAAGTCTGCATCAACCACAACTATTTTATTCCTGTACTCTCACTATTGTGAACTATCTCCTGTGGTTCTTTTAATGTGAAGTGTTTTTACTGGCTTCACTTCCTCTGGGGAAACTTGATCCTCCTTGTCACAATCGCTTTCCTGATTTATGTTGATAAGTTCACCCTGCCTAAGTTCCTCTGGCTGCACGTCTAGAGTCTCTCAAGTGACAACAGTGTCAACATTGCCACAGTCTCGTGTTTCATCTACAGCTTCACTTATGTTCAATTTGGGTGTCCCTTTCGGCGTTATCATTTTTCATTTCTTTGCTAGACTTTAACCTTTGATGGCTGTGTATACCTGCTTTCAATTATCCAGTTTTGCAAAATGTCACCTGGGTTTATTGCTGAGAGCCAAGGAGGCAACACAACTCCACGCTTTGAGTCTGTGCATGAACTGAATAACAAACACCGTGACCAAGACTGAGGGGCTTTGAAAGAAGTGATGTGATTGGTTACTGATGGTGATGTCTATCTGTTATTTATTAGTGATCTGTAGACTCAGGAGCCAACAGCAAAGTTTATACTTTATGCAGTTATTTACAGTCAATATACTATGATAAGTGAAATTTGAACTATGCTGTTGGGAAACTGGTGTTATTTAACTAAACCATAGTTACTGAAAATCATGCCTATAGGAGCTATGTAAGTTGATTCTCCCTCTCTCTATATATATATGTATGAAATAACTTCTAGCTTCTAGCAAGAAGTTTAACAATCGTGATTAAAACATTATTTCAGTCATTTAGTTTGTTTTGTGGGAGCACAATTTAATTTTGTAACTATATTTGAATACTCAATCAAAAGAGACAACTATGTGATTTTATAAAGCATTTGAAAAGCAACACAGAACTGAAATGGATTACTTGTTTTTTTCCCAGTTTTATGTATGGAGAATTGACTGACAAGAAGACCATTGAGAAAGTCAGACAGACTTTTGACAACTACGAGTCAAACTGCTTTGAAGTTCTTCTGTATAAGAAAAACAGTACGTATCTAAATTACCAATAAGATGTGTCAACTCTGATGAAGGTTATGTTTTGGTCAGTGGTGGTTGAGATATCATGGCCTGGGAGGGGCAGATGGGGCAGAGAGAATATCAAACTTTATCCTTCCCTTGGCCAAGGCAGGGGGTACTGATGAAAGTAGATAGCAGAACTAATAAATAATTCTACCTATGAAAAGCAACCTTTTGAGGAATGGCAGGAAAATAGTATGCATTTTAAATGTGATTTTGTGTGTGTGTGTGTGTGTGAGGTGGCCAAATGTTTTATAATTAATACTCATGGTAAAGATCCTATAGTTACATGACAGCAACTAAAAATGATAGAGGAATTCATTCATTTCTTCTTGTGGTTAATGCAAACGGTGATTGGTATCACTGAGTATGTGTGATTCCCTTTCTACATGTGCATGGCTGAGGTCTTTACCAATATGGTCTTTTGCTAGACTCTGACTCTTGTGTGGAAGGCTAACAGAAGTAGTTCCTACTTTCAGAATAGGCCATTCACATCTGGTAAATTTGTATTGATTATAGCAAACTGTGTTTTTTGTTTTTTGTTTTTTTTTAAGATTTTATCTCTTTGGCAGAGAGAGAGATCACAAATAGGCAGAGAGAGGGGAAGCAGGGTCCCTGCTGAGCAGAGAGCCCGATGCGGGGCTCGATCCCAGGAACCTGAAATCATGACCTGAGCCGAAGGCAGAGGCTTTAACCCACTGAGCCACCCAGGCAAACTGTATTTGTGAATGATCAGTTGTCCATTTATATATCACATAAGACCTCATGACATGGACTCTCTTTCAGAATTTGGAGGAAAAAACCAGCCAAACAAAAAATGACTAATGTACTTTACAACCAAGTTTCCTTTCTAAATTGTTTTCTTTAAATAGTCTGGGCACTTTTATTATTATGTTTTAAGTAGTCATTTCACAAGATGGGTCAGTTTATTTCATGTTAATGATAAATGACAGCAAAGCCAATTATTATAGTTTTTAAGATTTATTTATTTGAGAGAGAGCGAGAAAGGAAGGGAGAGAGCAGAGTGGGAGGGGCAGAGAGAGCGGAATCTCAAGCAGACTCCCTGCTGAGCATGGAACCCAACCTGGGGCTCCATCTCATGACCCTCAGATCATGACCTGAGCCGAAGGCAGATGCTTAACGCCGGAGCCAACCAGGCGCCCCTTCACTATAAAATATTTAGAATTGAACTTAGATTTCTCTTTTTATTAATAGACCATCAAAGAGATAATTACAACCACAGGCATTGCTTTAAAATTAGTGCAGTTGGTAATGGAAATATTGGTCTTTAGTGGTTTTACCCAAGGAATGTCTTATCATTTCATCTTTCATTTTAGAATCAAGGCCAAGGAGGTATTTCTCTTTATTCATAGCCAAATGCCTGTTGGCTTGTCACCTAGAAAACAGTCTATTCTGAATGATCTGCTCTGGCATCTACCAGAGAGAAGTCAAGCTTGGGGTGTCCCCTGGTGTCTTTTTCACCAGGTCCAGATACATAGGGATAAATTTGTAGTAGACTCCTATGTCGAAACCCTGTATCCTTTTCATATAGGGTTGTTCTTTGAATGACTTAGATATGTGCCCTGAGTTTAGCAAATAATTTAAGGATATTCCCTATTACTAAAGTCATTTCACTTTGACACTAAGAGGAATAAACAAATTTTTGCCTGATTTTAAAGCATGAGAACCAAATTCATAGTTTCTGAGTTTCTTTAAAATACCTTTGTGGAGGGCATCTGGGTAGTTCAATTGGTTAAGCCACTGCCTTTAGCTCAGGTCATGATCTTGGGGTCCTGGGATCACATCCTACATGGGGCTTCCTGCTCAGCAGGGATCCTGCTTCTCTCTCTCTCTCCCTCTGTCAGCCTCTCCCCCTGCTTGTGCGTGCTCTCTCTCTCTCATTCTCTCTCTGTGTCAAATAAATAAATAAAATCTTAAAAAAAATACCTTTGTGGAGATTCTGTTTTCCTTATATCCTTTAAATCATGTTAATAAGAACTTGAATTTTACATTTCCAGAAGTTTCCTTCCAAGGTAGCATTTTGCTTTCTTTTAATGTTTTGAAATTCTCTTATTTGCATTGGGTTTTTTTCATTAATATGAAGGATCGATACCATTTATGTATTTTAGTGGCATTCTACTACACTTAAAAGAGCTTTAAAAATTCTTGTAAATTGTTACCTGAAGATTCTTGAACATTAAGTAAAGAAAGTATGTTCCCGTAACTTTTAAAAAATGTTAGATGGAAAAATTCACATGTCTGTAAGTACATGTTTTGGGAATGCCTGAATGCCGAGTCTTCCTAAAATTTCCCATTAAGTAATTAGGTTAAACAGCATTTTGCAAATGGAGGGATTGAGGTATCTGATTTAACATGTGTCATCGTTGACATTTCAATTTGTAGGCTCTATTTTTAAGGTGCATTGCTCTGATTAGCAGGGAACTATTTCTACTGTTGTAAAGGAAACAGTAGCTCTGGGTTGATGATTTATATGGATCTTTCTATCTGCACAAAGGCACACCTGGGATAGCCTGGGCCACCCGGATAATCAATGCCAAGGCACTGCCCTGAGTTTCCATCTACAACTGGCTTCTCTGCCTCACCTTTTCAGACTTTCTGCTTCCTTGAACCCCCAAACCAGAATATGGATATTTTACCAGCCATTCAGTAAATACCCTGTTTACTTGGGGAATCTGACCCTGTAAATCAACTTGAAAAAGATCTACCTTGATAACTGAAAGCAGTTTTAAAAAAACAGCCCTGACTCTATGCTAAAATTTGAAAAGTTGCTCTTTTCATAGCAGGTGCTAAATGTAACATCATCTCTTTTCAGATTTTTAACAGACCTTGGAAAATGACTTATTTTTAATGCTCTTTTCTCTGTTTATGACCCTGCTGTCTCAAGCTCACTGTGTTGGAACAGCCATAGGCCACGTATCTGCTAGCATGTGTGCCTGGTAATTTGTAGAACTGTGTGCACCACTCACAGTTCTTGGGTACACTGTGTAGAAGAACAAAGAACAGTCCTCTCTGGGAAATGGTGTGATGGTTTTTGAGATTGCTGGCTTACCCATGTTTTCACAGGCCCCAGGCTTACAAAGGGTCTGGTTGTCAGAGCTGAATATTCTATAAACACCTCCTCTTTCTAATTCTGACTTCTTGAACCTGGTAGTTAAGCCATTGCTTCTTGTATAGATGACAAATTCCCCACTGTGGTGACATTACTTCATGATTTTTTTTGGCCAAAGGTACAAAGGTTTTTCTAATTTGGTTTTCCTTGCACCATTAACAGGCTATCAACTCTCACGTAGAGACTATGAATAGCTGCATATTTCCCCCCCCAAATCCCAAACCTAACAAAAGCCTTTATGTCTTTAAGATAGAAGATTTGGAGAGGCTTTGCTGCACTATGGCTTGGAAAGAATATAATGGAAAATGTGTCTTCTTGATTCAGATGGAACATTCCTTCAGTGTTTTATCGTTTAATGGATAATTACTCCTTTGAAGGCATTTCTTGTGTCTTCAAATATTTATTGTTTGAAGTAATGCCAGTTTCTGGTTTGTCCAAATCCAAAGCCTTAAGTGCTCTGAAACTCTGTTTTTTGGAATCTGCAGGAGCCATTGTTTAAATAACACAGTGACAGCAGGGAGGGTCATAGGGGAAGGGAGGGAAAACTGAATGAGAGGTCGTCAGAGAGGGAGAAAGATCGTGAGAGACTCTTGACTATAGGAAGCAAACTGGGGGTTGCTGGAGGGGAGGTGGGCAGGAAGATGGGGTAATCGGGCGATGGGTATTAAGGAGGGCACATGATATGATGAGCACTGGGTGTTATATGCAACTGATAAATTATTAAAAAACTAAGACTATTTGAAGAACTGCCAAAAAAAGACCAAAAAACAAAAAACCATAGCAACAGAGTCAAGCCTTGTTCTTTGAGTGAAGGAGATAGGAAGCAGTGGCTCTTGAAGACACCTTTGAATCTCAAGGGCTAGGGGCACGTCTTTTTTTCTTTTTTTCTCCCCCTTAAGTTCGCCTTAAAAGCTTCAGATAGAGCTCTGTGTATAGCAGACACCAAGTGTTGCTGACATTTTCTCTCTCCGATGTGGGGGTGCTGTCAAAGGCATAGAGCCATCTTAGAACTCTGACTGATGAGAAAACTTTGGGGTAGGAACAGCATTTCAAATGCCCCTCCAAGAGGAGTGCTTATCAGAGCATCAGGGATTACTGGGGAAGTCAACTGGAAACACTTCTCAAAGTGACAGGAAGAGAGCAGCATGTAGGAGTGGTCACATGTGGTGAAACTATGAAAAGGAAGTTGGCGAGAGCAGGGGTCTTGTAGGGACACAGACCTGAAGGTCATGCTGGTGTTATTTAAGTTGCCACACTGCGCTTGTGCTACTGTGTGGTGAAATGTCACTCTCAGCTTTACTTTCACATTTTGATATTTTGGGAAAACTGTTTTATTAATATTTGAGCAATTAGTAATTGATACAAAGGTAAAGTTTTTTTTGGTTTTCTTTTTTTTTTTTTAATTCTGAAAGCAGTTAAAATACTGTTGTTTTGGTGCTGGTTCCTGGCATAGCAGTTGGCAGCTAAAGAAGGAGGGAAGGCAGGAGACCGAATCAGTGCTGTGGCTATGTCACACTCTATTGTCCTTTCTGTCTCTTACAGGAACCCCTGTTTGGTTTTATATGCAAATTGCACCAATAAGAAATGAACATGAAAAGGTAGTCTTGTTCCTATGTACTTTCAAGGATATTACGTTGTTCAAACAGCCAATAGAGGATGATTCAACAAAAGGTAATTTGCTTTTTCTTCTTTCTTTCTTTCTTTCTTTATTTTTTTGAGAGAGAGAGGGGGGAGAGGCGGAGGGAGAGAGAATCCTAAGCAGTCTTCATGCCCAGCGTGGAGTGATGCAGGGCTTGATCTCATGACCCTAACATCGTGACCTGAGCTGAAATCAAGAGTTGGTTGCTTTAACTGATTGAGCCACGCAGGTGCCCCAACAAAAGGTAAATTCCAGAGGAATGGCCGCACTTAAGAATTAGGCTGTCAATCAAATATATTATTATTAAAAAAAATACATAGGTTCAATTGGAAAACAAAATTTTACTGTGTGGTACTTCTTTTGCTTTATGTTTATGCCAGTAATTATCCAGAATCAGGTTTTATTCAGTCATATCATTTGAATGGAAATAGCATGGCTGTCCAAAATAGAATGAATAGTTGGCTAACTTAAATTATACTAAGAGAAATTGAGATAAAAGGAAGAAATGTCATAGAGCACTATTAATTTAGAATAAATAAATGGGAGTTTCGACAGCTTCTATCAGGATGAGCTTTAGAAACACAAAATATAACAACCTGTGAGATGGTTTGGGTGAAGTCCTTTTATAGCATAGTTGATCAGTTGATTGAATTTTCTTGAATTGGTTAGAGATTGATTAGTTGACTTTTTTCAGATTACTTTTCACCCTTATTCAGCTATTGTATTTTCTCTTGGGTAGATGCTATTAGATTATGTGAAGAATAATTTTGTTATCAAGAGAGTGGCTGGCAAAATGCCAACATCCTGACTGTAATCTTACGGACTTTAATATTCAGGAAGAGAGTTAGAGGAAGCAGTAGTCAGTGGCATGTGCTTTTATCCTCTTTTCTATGTAATTTTCTGTCATTTTGTTCTCTTCAGTTATGTTTAAATTAAATGCTGGTATCTGATAAATGAAGAATTTCAAATACTCTTAGGAGTTTTTATGACATGTTTTTAATAATCTCTTATGAAACTAAAAATGAAATCTTCCTCTTTGCATTTGGTATTGCCTTTTCTTACCTCTTTAAAAAAACTGGCATGAAAGTTTAATCTTTCCAGCTGTAATCATAATTATAGACAAATTTTTTTGACAAATTTTATAGGTTTATTCCCTATGTATGAATTCACATATACTTGGTCAGTTTTTGGTTAGCATCAAATTGTAACAGGAAAATTATATAATGTACTATACTATACATTTAAAGTATAGCATGGAACAATTGTGAATGTTTCTGAAAATGTGGGTATTAAGTCATCTTCTGGAAGATCGAATATTCACTTTTGGACTTCTGCCTATTCTTCTACCTTTACTCATAGACCCAGTGTCTAGAAGGTTTAGGATGAATTTAAATACTGTTTTTAAAAATAGAATAGTCTTCTAATAGTATTTAGGTTTAATGCTTGTTTGTTTTAAAATTCAAGCAGATTTTGTGTTCTCAAGCTTACATGGAACATTCACTAGATAGTTGGCCATAAAACACACTTGACCAATTTAAAAGAATAGAAATCTTAAAAGGCATGTATTTAGATCGCAATGGAATTAAACTAGAAATCAATAACAGAAAGAGGGCTAAGAAATCTCCACAAATATTGAGAAATTAACAGATTTCTAAATAACCCATGGTTCAAAGAAGAGGCCTTAAGATAAATTAGAAAAATATTTTGACTAACCGAAAATGAAAATATAAATTATCAAATATATGGGATATAACAAAATAATGGTTAGATCAAAATATATGTAATATTAAATGCATATATAAGAAAAGAAGAAAGATATAAAATTAGAAAGCTAAGCTTCCACCTTAGGGAGACAAAGAAGAGCAATTTAGGTGAAAGTAAGCTGAAGACAAGAAATAAGAAACCTTAGAGCAGAAATCAATGAACTAGAAAATAGGAAAACATTAGAGAAAATCACTACAACTCAAAGCTGGTTCTTTAAAAAGCTCATCAAAGTTAATAAACCTCTAGCCGGGCTAACCAAGAACAAAGGGAGAAGGGACAGATTACCAGAATCAGAAGTTAAAGAAGGGCTGTCACAACTTATCCCAAGGACATTAAAGCATTATAGAGGAATACTTTGATCAACTCTATTGCCACTGAATTGATAATTTAGGGGAAATGGACCATTTCTTTGAAAAACAAACTGCCAGAATTTACACTAGGAGAAATAGATAACCTAAATCATCCTATCTCTACTAAAAATAATCAATAATTAATAAACTTCCAAAACAAAGAAACACCAGTGGATGTTTTTGTTTTTCATTTTTGGCAAATCTACAATCTTTTCCAAAAAATAGAAGCAGAGGGAACTTTGCTCATTCGTTCTGTGAGAATAGCACTACCCTCATACCAAAACCAGAAAAAGACATTGCTAGAAAAAAAATCATAGACCAATGTTTCTCATGAATATTCATGTAAAGATACTCAACAAAAATTGAATCCACATGACAACGAAGTGGGATCTATTTCACACATACAAAGCTGATTTAACATGAAGAAATGTAATCACTGTAATCTATCATTTCAACAGGCTAAAAAAAGAAAGATAGTATCATTGTATCATTTGACATGAACAAGCATTTGACAAAATCCAACACCCATTCATGGTAAAAACTCTTGGCAAAGTAGGAATGGAGACCTCAACTTGATAAGGAACATCTATGAAAAACCTACAGTTAATATCTTACTCTATCTTAAAGTAATATGTTTTTCAATAAAATGTAAATAATTGTTACTTGATTTGTGACCTAACATATTCTTCAGATGAATTTTTCTTGCTTTCACACTGAATGATGATAATACTGAGTAAAAAGCTTTCATGTCACAGTCTTTCCCCTTAAATATTTATATTTATGTTTACATTTGATGAATATTATTTTCTCTCTCAAGAGATTCCATGACACTGCTGAAGTTAGGGAGAGTATTGTACATTCTGTGTTTTGATATGCTGAACATCGATGGTGTCGGTATATGTAGTCTATGGGAACTGAAAGTTGACAGCATTTTATAGTGAGATTGGGGAAAAGGTGCTAATATTGAGAGTTGACTTTTATTTCTCAAGTTAATGGCTTTGCATTCATCTGCCTACACCCCCATCTTTGTATTCTTACATCAGAATCTCAGAGTTCTTTATCAGGAAAATCTCTTAAATGTGCAACTCCTTCTTAGAAAGAAAATGGCATTTGCATAAACTCCAAACAACTCCGACCATTTGATTTTTGAACTATGTGCTTGATAGGTTTGTAGATTAGAATTTATAGGGAAGATCAGACCCCATTGTGAAAAGCATTAGAGAAGACTATCTCTTCCCAGTGCCAGAATTTGTAGATGAAGAGCTTATTTTAAGATTTTATTTATTTATTTATTTGAGAGAGATAGAGAGACCATGATAGGGGGAAGATCAGAGGGAGAAGCAGACTCCCTGCTGAGTAGGGATTCCAGCCCCCCCCCCCCCCCCCAATGCGGGACTTGATCCTGGGATTCCAGGATCCTGACCTGAGATGAAGGCAGTTGCTTAAACAACTGAGCCACCCAGGTGTCTAAGGAAGAACTTATTTTATTTTATTTTAAAGATTTTATTTATTTGACAGAGAGAGAGTAATCACAAGTAGGCAGAGAGAGAGAGAGGGAAGCAGGCTCCCTGCTGAGCAGATGATTGTTTCTATTTCCTTTGGATTAGTCGTGATCTCTCCCCTTTCATTCATAATTTTGTTGATTAAGGTCCTCTCTCTTTTCTTCTGGATGAGTTTGGCCAGTGGTTTATCGATCTTATTGATTCTTTCAAAAAACCAACTTCTGGATTCATTGATGCGTTCTACTGTTTCTTTGGTTTCTAACTCGTTGATCTCTGCTCTAACCTTGATTATTTCCCTTCTTGTGCGTGGGGTTGGCTTGATTTGTTGTTGATTTTCCAGTTCTTTAAGGTGTAAGGAGAGCTGGCGTATTTGGTATTTTTCAATGTTTTTGAGCGA
>CM052797.1:93822871-93842839 GCA_028533885.1 Nasua narica | reverse complement strand
TTGATGTCCATGTCCAATAGTTCTGAAGGAGAGGGTGTAGTCTCCGGGTTTTTCTTCTGTTGGGTGTTCCTCCTCCTAGTCATTTTGATGAGAAATGGATGAGAGGGTGTGTAGCTGGATATACCGCCCCCGATCCAGGCAGGGTGTACTCCGGAGGGTTTTGGAGCAATTGGGCTCTCCACTGCTGTCTTCTGCTCTCGGAGAGATCCCGGGGTTAGAAATCTTTCTCCTCCGGGTGATTTCATGGGTGTTCAGCGTGTTCTGGTAGATTTTCAGCTCACTTTTGGGGACCAGTTGCTGCAGGATCTCTTACTTCTCCGCCATCTTGCCCCCCTCCCCTCGTCCCTGCTGAGCAGAGAACCTGGTGCAGGGCTAGATCCCAGGACCCTGAGATCATAACCTAAGCCGAAGGCAGAGGCTCTAACCCACTGAGCCACCCAGGTGCCCTAGGAAGAGCTTATTTTATTTTTTTTTATTTTTTTATTTTTTATTTTTTTTCTCCCCAAATATGTTTATTTTAGTTTTTCAGTGTTACAAGATTGATTGTTCATGCACCACACCCAGTGCTCCATGCAATACGTGCCCTTCTCAATACCCACCACCAGGCTCGCCCACCCCCCCACCCCCTCCCCTCCAAAACCCTCAGTTTGTTGCTCAGAGTCCACAGTCTCTCCTGGTTCAACACCCCCTCCGATTTCCCCCCATTCGCCCTTCCCTTCCTTCTCACGATGCCCTCCATGATTTTCTTTATACTCCACACGTAAGTGAGCCCATAAGATAATTGACTCTCTCTGCTTGACTTATTTCACTCCGCATAATCCCTTCTAGTCCTGTCCATGTTAATAGAAAAGTTGGATATTCATCCTTTCTGATGGAGGCATAATATTCCATTATATAGATGTACCACATCTCAGGAAGAGCTTATTTTAAACAATTTTGAGACTTTTCCACACCTTTCAAATACATAACAGATAACTGAAAAAGATTTGTACAATGTAACTATGAATGCTGTATATGAGCTACTTTCTATTATTCATATGAGCTGTAAAATTAATATGAAAAATTCAATAGAAATAAAGTATGACATTAAGTAATCATCCTACTATCTCTGTGAAGGTAGAGGTATAGGGAAGTGTGTTTGGAAATCTTGGCAGAAAAATGTGTCTCTCAAATTCTTAGGTTGAGTAAAGGGGACTGAGGAACTTTTGAGAAAGAGCAGACAAGATTTTATGATAACACCATAATCAAATGGTTTGGGTCTGGAGCATTGAATTGGGAGATGGTAGATTTGCTCTTAGCCTTAGGCGCCAGAGTTACTTAACATGAGCCTTCTTATGACTCTTGTAGGAAAATTTTGTTCCCCTTGTTTTATCTATTTTACTGACTTATTTTTTTCCCCTCAACCAAAAATGCTGATTAGGCATACAGAATCGTGCAGGAACCATTGTAGGTCATGGAGATACACAGTTCCTTCCCATCCAAATGGGGAAGGGGGAGATAAACAAGTAAATATATGTTGGAAGTTTTCTTCTGATTGTTTTTATCTTCTCAGAAACATAAAAAACCTGGTTATCAGGCCCCTGGGTGGCTCAGTTGTTTAAGCATTTGCCTTCAGCTTGTGTTGTGATCCGAGGGTCCTGAGATCAAGTCCCACATCCCCTGCCTCTCACTCTGTCTCTCATGAAGAAATAAATAAAATCTTTAAAACGAACAAACAAAAAACCAAACTTGGTTATGACCTGAGAGTAAGGATGGTGAAGGAGATGAAGAAGCATTGCAGGCATGGTAAGAGAGAAGTAGGTATGAAATGGTAATCTGAGAGGGTGGAGAAGTGAGTAGGCAAAGAGAATTTGGTAGGTTTGCTGAGCACTAAGGTCTGCTTGGGATAGTGATCATGAGTTCCACTAGCATCTGTGAGCAGGATTATGTGTTTTATTCCACCCATGTTTAGTCAAAAGTATATAGATGGAGAAGTAATGAAGAGTTGGATTTAATCAGAGTTGGGATTTGGTGACGTGAGTGAATCGAAAAGAATCAGGGCAAAGGATTAGGCAGTTGTGGCTGTTGCAAGGGAGGAGATACAAGGTGTTTGCAAAATTTTGAAGAAATACTTAGGTAATTGTGTTCTACCTAAGACATAGGAAATAGTATTTTAAGATACAGAATAGACAAGTGAATCTATACATTAGCAGGCCAAAATGGAACTTTTAATCCCAGAGCAAGGGTATTTTTACCTTCCCTTTCCTCCACTTCCCCCTTCTGCTTCCCCTCCTCCTCCTTCTGAAGAATTGTTAGAAGACAATTCAATAAATTTGTTGAACGGCATCTACAAATATATCTACACAAATATCATACTTAATGGTTGAAACATTGAAAGGTTTCCCCTTGAGATTATTAACAAGTAAGCAATGCCCCCATAGCTGCTGCTATTCAGCATCTTACATTTGGCCTTCTTAATGTGAAAAGGGGCCAGTTATTAGAGGAAGGGCCCAAGTCCTTTGAGGATTTGCCAAGGTTGGAATTAACATCAATTTCCTATTTGATTTGGTATTTTTACCAAGAAATACATACATGGTTGTATTAGATACATGGTTGAAAGACTTGAGCAAACTGGCTAATTCTGAATTTTATTTATAAATTGTACCTGGGATGGTGGCTACAATGTGGTGATGGCAGCCAACCAATCTGAGTGCACCTCTTCCTCATAATGAATCTTACAATACCAAAAATTCATTCTAGACTGATTTTTTTTCCATTAAAAAAAATGACACTGAGTGATGTCAGTGATACCTCTGATTTGTACCATGATGGATGGTAGTAAAAACCATTGAAAGGGAAAGAATCCAGCTTTGATGGAGTAGTTACTGTATATCAGGAACTTTAAGTTCTTTAATGTTCTTTCCTTTAATTCTGAAAATTAGTATCATTATCTCCATTTTACTGTTGAAGATCCCGACATGCGATGTGTGACTGATTTCCAGTCCCACATTCTCTCTACTGCACTGCTGCCTCATCCTTTCCAGTGGAAACTTACTATTGTGGTTTGCCCACCTTAATACCCTACGCTCTTTTTTTCCTATAGCAATTAAGCACAAGTTGAGAACACTGATTCTGACAGAACTGAACTGTTTTGAACCAAGAAATTTACTGATAATAATTTAAGGGGGCAAAGAATTTTTGTTATCTTTTATTCCTGGTACTGAAGTCTTGGAACTGTTGCTCACATAATCAGTCAATGGTACCTGATTCATCATTTGTAATAATACAAAGGGGAAAAATTACAGCCAAGAAATCCATTCTGTTGATTATCCATATGTGTTCTAAAAGAGAGGGCCAAAATCTCTGCCCATTTATCCTGTACAGATATTTTCAAACAGATTCCAAAACTGCCAAGACACTCACAGTGTGAAATATCCTGTGCCAAATAGTTAGAACATCTTCATGCCAATAATTGAGACAAAAAATTCTTATAGAATGAAGCTAACAGCAAAAATAGCAACCTCCCCCTGTGGGAAGCCAATGGTTTTCTTTAGAGAGGAAACAACAGATGAAATATGAGTAATTATGCCATGTAGTCTCTTTGGCCAAGAGTATAATTGTTTACCTAAGCTTTTTTCGTATAGATTAGAATCTTGTGTTGCAGTCTAATAGATTGATTTAACTGCCTCTGTGACTTCCTCTTATTTTTAAGATTAGGCAGTGCATGACAGAGAGGTTAATTGCAACCCAATAGAGCTAAACTAATGTTTTATTAAGAAGGAGTTGGCATCCTTAGCTTTTAGGAGAACAAATGTTCTCATAATTCCATGAACAACTCATAGAGCAAGTATTAGGCTTTTCATATTTAGCTGTCTGTTCACATTACCCCATATCGACCACGTCTAAGTAACATCAGCAAACTGTGCTGAATAATCAGTTACACCAGTGAGGTCTCTCTAAAGGTGAGATCAGTAAATGTATCACTGGAAAAAGTTAGAACTGCTGATGTGTCTTTTTTCTCTGACCTAGACCAGTTTGGCTGCTCAACTTCGTTTCAAAGTTTGTATAGTTTGTATAGGGGGTTGGTGACAGATCAAAGGAACTAATTTAATTAATAACATAGCCAATTCTAGATGTGTCCAAGGACACAAAGGGATAGGCATAAGGAAATTCACTATGGTGTTGTTAGTGAAAAATCTAGAAACTACCTAAATGTCCATGAACAGAACATATGCATGATCAGAAAAGAGCAAATGTCTAATACTTTGAGATGATAAAGGTGTGGGCACCTTTATATGGGTGGGTCTAGATATGGAGGGGTAGAAGGGAAATTGAGGGCTATCATGTTTTTTATGGCTTTGTTTATTCAATAACATTAGACAAGGTAATCTGCTGAGAGTGAGGAGAAAGGAGCGGTATAGGGGTCTTGAAAAAAGATGCTAATTGTTTAGACCCGAGGACTGTGAGAAAGCCTAAACTCTAGCCATGATCCTAGGAAATGAGAGAATGCATGTCATTTGATGATTTATATTCTTCCATGTGTCAATTTATTCCTTCAATATCTCTTAATTTTTTTTTCAAAATATTTTCTGGATAAACTTTATTGTACTCTGGGAATAAAAATGGGTTTCTTTGTAAATCCAATACTCAGATGTACTAAGATGTGTAACATCACTTGTCTTAGAATAAGGAAGCTTCAATAAATATAGCATTGCCTTGTAAGTTTCTAGAAATATTCAGTGCAATTATAATATCCGGTTGAAGTAAGAAAGAGAAATGATCACAGGAAATATTTCAGTTGCTAACATTGTTACTGTCATTTGAAGGCACTCTTACCACTTTTACCTAACAAAAAGCAAAACCGAACCAAATCCAATGATAATAAAACAAAATGAGATTTATTTTAAATCTGATTTTTAAAGTTACAAATAAGTCTTAGGTCATTAATTAATGGCCTGTTTTAGGCCAGGCCTTGAGCAAGTGCTGAATATGGAGAGAATAATAGTGAGAATGACTGACATGTTAATCAACAACTGCATTAGTGTTGCCCGTGCCATGTGAGGTATGTAGCTTATGGTGTGCAAGCACAGAGGAGGGTACCTCTCTTATGAGTGGATCAGAGAAGCTTCCAGAAGGAGATAATGCTTTAACTGAGTCTGGAGGTGCCAGTAAGTGTTAGCCAGACAGGTGGGGATAGGGGAAGCATTTCAGGCAGGCAGAATGATTATAATGAATGAAAGCCTGGAAGCACTGAATATCATGGAGTGTACAGAGAATTCTTAGTAGATTTAATTTTAGTTTTGAATTAAAAAAAAATTTTAAATTTGTTAATTTGTAAGTTTAAGCTTAATTTTTAAATTTATTAATTTGTAAATTTAAGTTTTGAATTTTTAAAAATTTTTAAATTTGCTACTGATTTTAGTAGGGCTGGAAAACAGAGTATATATGAAGAAGTAGAAGGAGATGAATGCAGAGCCGATCTTTGGGATCAGAAGTTAAACAACCTGTCTACCAAGGATATGCAGTGTTATCCTGAAGGCCTCCAGGGATCTCTTGGAGAGTTTAAAATAGGGGAAGAGCAGGAACCAGGTGTGTGCTTTAGAAAGTACTTGGGCAGCAATGTAGAGAGTTGCTTGAGTATGTGGTCAGAGAGCAGGTAGAGTATAGTCTAAGATGCTGCCTCCTAACTTGGGTGGAAGATGATATACTCTCTGACATACAGGGATGGAGAGAGGAGATTCAGCTTAGTATTTATTAATAAGTTATAGTCTATAAGGCTTATAAGTGACTGGTATGTGGATTTGGAGATAGTAGTGAAGGAGGATGGTAAATTTCAAGTTTCTGATTTGGGCAGTGGAAATATCATGGACCCATTCACCAAGTCCAGGAATAAATGAAAGATGCAGAGTTGTGGATGGAAGGAGAAGATGATGAAATCAATTTTGGGCATGTTGAGCGTCAGATGCCAGTAGAACATCTTAGTAAGAGGTGGCTAATGGCTGATTAGATACTAGATAGGTCTAGTGCTCAGAAGAGTCATCTAGATTGATGATACAGATTCCATATTGTTCTTTTACATTGATGTTAAGTTTTTGGAGAGTTAGTGGCATATCTGGTGTTTCTTTTCTTTTCTTTTTTTCTTTTTTTTTAGCACATTATACAGGGTTAGTCTCAGGGTTACATTCCCAAAGCCTAACATTTTTTTTTTCATCTGGTCATTAGTATAAAGTCCATTAATGAAGAATTAAGGACCTTCTATCAATTGATGCCAGTTTATTTATTTTCTAATCCACTTGTTGGATGCCATAGACAGAGCTGAACTGGTGGGGAAATACAAAGCTTAACTGAAGTCAGAATTACCCTGAAGAATGGTAGAAAAGTATGATGTCATCTACCTAGTATAGTTTGAAAGACATTTGACAGGTGTCTGCCCAGGATTTCTTCCTTCATCTTTTGTCACATTGTCTGAAATTTCATCATTGCCATTGCAGTCATTCCTTGGGACCATCAGGAGTTCTCCTTGTTAAGGAGTTGTTTGACAAATAACCTAGTTAGGGGCAATAGCATATAAATTATCAAATGGTCTTAATGGAATCTTTAATAAATTAGAGTCTTTGGGATATCTAGAGAAAGGATAATTGAGATAGGACCAGAGTTTGGTTAGTTTTGCTCTACTTACTCACATCTCTTTGACATTTTCTTGAAATTAATTATTTTAATAACAAATTTGAGGCCTCAGAAGAAATTTCTTTCTCATTAAATTCACATCCCTTTCTCCCAGAAGTTAAAATTACTCTTTCAGAAAACAATATTAGGGATTCTATACATTTAAGGAATAATCTTTAGATATCACTGTAGTTAAGAGAGAAATAACATTTTTCTATGTAACAAGAAAGATGGAAGTGTGATATGAACCATAATAGGTGAGATTCGTCAAAACTGGGCTTCATTTTCTTTTGCGTATATATCTCCACATAATGTACAATAGCATTGTTTTTGTTAGGCTATGATAAATGTTACCCACTCCCAACTTTCAGTGGCTTAACACAACAGAAGCATATTTCTTGCTCACATTACAGTCCAAGGTAGATCCTTGGTATATGACAGTCTTCGTGCTCTGATTTGGTGTTTTACCTTTCCCTGGGGCTTTGTGTCACTTGCATCCAGCTGGTAGAAAGAGGAAGAAAGTATAGAGAAGTCTCACTTGCTGCTTACGTTGTAACATGCACAGGAGTAGGAGTGACCCACATTATTTCTGGTCTTATTCCATTAATGAGAACTAGGGACATGAACACAGCTAGATGCAAGGAATGCTGGGAAGTGTCTTCCTGGCTGGGCAGCTGTGTTCCAGTAACGAATCTATATAAGGCAAGGGGAGCACAGAATTTTGCGGGCAGCTGTACCTTGGCTACTGAGATGATACAATATATATGAGCAAAACACAAAGGTCACATTTAAAAATTACTCATTACTTTATAGCTATACTTGAATGTGATGATGTCTATGCAGAAATAAAATGCTTTAGATTGATACTTTTATTGGTTCTGGATATTAGACTATTTATGAGATCCTTTGAATATTAGCAAGAATGTTGGGTTCCATATTCATTATATGTGAAAAACTGAGATTTTCTCTCCTTTTTTTTAAGGTTGGACAAAATTTGCCCGATTGACGCGGGCTTTGACAAATAGCCGAAGTGTTTTGCAGCAGCTCACGCCAATGAATAAAACAGAGGTGGTCCACAAACATTCAAGATTAGCTGAAGTAAGTGGGAGGCTAACTTTCCTTCCCAAGATGGTGGGTGTGGTACGTTTTCCCCTCAAATGATTCAATATAGATGATTCTGGTTATTATTTTATAAGTACTTATCTTCTAATTATTTTTCCCTTGTGGAATTATAGAAAATTGAAATATTTCTTTTTATTTTCTCATATTTTTGAAATGGGAAACTAGTTCATGATATCCCAAGTGGTATTTGTAGAGGGTGAGGTTTTCTTTGAGTAAATGAGATAGGAAGTTCACTCATTTTATCCGTTTACGTATGCAGCGCACCCTCATTGAGAGTATTCTCTGTGCCTGGTACTCTACAAAGGTTGTGGAGATAAGCAATGGGCTCTACCATCAAGGAACGAAAGATCAAGCGGAAGAAACTGACAATAGGATGTGATAATTAGAATGTAAGAGTGCAGAATGTTAGGGAACACACACAAGAGCATTTACCTAGACTTGGGGCTCTAGGGAGGCTTACCTGAGTCAGATGATACGTGGGCTGGGTGAGTCTTGAAAGAAAAATAGGAGACATGGGTAAATAAAGGCTACATACAGGTCATTCCTACCAGGGACACCAGCATGTGCAAAGGCTCAGAGATGAGAAAGTCTGATGACTTTGAGTATGAGTTCAGTGTGGGTGAAATCAGGTGAAGGAAAGTTTAAAGTGATGGAGAGTGAAACAGGGGTGGTTGATATCCCATGTGCTAGAGAAATGAAATGATCACATTTGTGCTCAGAGAAACCTCTCAAAGGGAGATTGTTCCCTATGGTTTCCTTTGCAATGCCATGTTTTTCTTGTATTAATTTAAAAACATGATTCTAAGAAGGGGTCCATAGATTTCACCAGATTACCAGAAGGGATCTGTGGTACAAAAATGATTAAGAACCTAGTGGCTCTGTGTTGAATGGGAGGATGGGGAAACTAGTCGAGAGGACTTAAGTAGTAAATCAGCTAGCCTGACCATGGCTTTCAGCAAGGAAACCAGAAACAGAAGTGAGCAGATAGCAGACACTCCAAGATGAGAGTCAACACATTTGTTGATAGATAAGAATTGAATATGAAAAAGAGGATGAGTCGAAGACAACTTGGTAGATAGTACTGTTGGCTGATAAAATGGCAAATACAAGAGAAGGAGGAGAAGGTTTAGGGGCAATAGAGTTCAGTTCTGGACATCTTAAGTTTGAAGTGCCTGATGGGAAATCCGAGTGGAGATGCCCCAAAGGCAGGGGGATTTCCTGGGTCTGGCTCTAGAGGGATGTCTGGGTCTGAAATTGCAGGCGTTGGCGCCATGGGACTAGATGACATTACCCAAAGAAAGTATATTGAAATCAGAGGGAAAAGGAATTGAGGACAGAACTCCAGGGCAGCTAGAAGCTTTGTTGTTCACACGTCTTCTGTAATCATCCCTTGTCCTCCTGGTGTGAATGATGCCAAAAACTAACTAAACTACAGAAGCTTGACTGAGCACTTAGTGGGCGCTCACAGAATGTTCTGAGGTAGCTTACCAAAGAAGAGAAAGATGAAATTAAATATATATGTTCATCAGTTTGCTCTGCTGGAGCGAAGCGAGTTGAAGAGCTCCAGAGTAACTTTCTGAACAAGTGGCGGATATTAAATCTGGTTTGGAGAGGGTTAGGAAGTAAAGTATGTTCCTTGGATTTGGAGGGTTCTGGAGTTTTTCTTGGACCATAGCTCACAGGGGGACTTAGAAGGCTTTCTGCTCTAAATAGCACTGTTAGCTTGGGGAGAGATTAATACTTGGATGTGCAAACATGTTTTTAAAAGCCCAGGTAAGACATTAACATAATAAAATATTAACTACTACTAGTAATCAGAATATTTTAAAAAACAATATGCAATTAGGACAAGACTTAAAGCAGGCTATTAGATACAACTCTTCTTTTGTCAATAATGCTTGTTATAAAGTACTGCTTGATTTTAAAGCTTTCTTTTCTGCCTTGAGTTGTCCCTTTTTCTACAAATCAGCTGAAGTGGAGGGGCTTGTTTCTGTGACTGCTGACTTTCATAGTCAGTATTACTTCTGGGTCTTAACAATACCTTATTCAGAGTTCTTTGTTCTTTTCTCTGGGCAAGATCAAGAGGAAAGGAAAGAGGAAAACTTTATAATTTAGTGCCGTGAAACACTCATTTTTTTTTTTTCTTCAGCATCAAGTGGGAAGTTTCTTTCCCCTGAAGAGGTTTTTTACTTTTATTTTTATTTTATTTTTACATCGCCTTTGGATTATTGATAGTTTCCTTATTGGTCATCCCTAATTCACAAAACTGACTCAGACACAAAACTGTTTTCTGTCAGGTCAAAGGGTTGATATCAGAGAACATGAAGAAATAATGAGATTCGCAAAAGATATTTTGTCTGCATGTGCTCTTGGTCCAAAGGTTGACCCCAAAGAAGCAAGTTAGCAACAGGATATCATTTCCAAAATTTTACTCAGTGGAATACTTTGTTCAACCTGACTATTTGGATTTGCTGTTCAACTTCAGGTTTGCACTTTTTCCAAGACCTGTAAATTTTATTGCAATGCCATCGGCACACCTACGTTTGGAGCCAGTTCCTGGTTTCAGAAGATCCTGGTCTCCTTGTCGGCAGTTCATCAGTTATCCACAGGAACTGACATCCGGCAGACTGGCTTCAGGGTCTCACTTTTACAGGGGTGGAGATAAATATCTATAGCAATGTCATGTCCATGGTCCTGATTCTGTTAGTGTCAGTGCTCTCAGATATTCAGAGAGAAAGAACATGTTTGTAATGGTACAGAAATACATCAGAAAATGTGTTTTCATCCCCCTCCACCTAAGGCTCATCACTTCTCGAAGTATAAGTGGAATAGCATCGAAAGTGAAGGATTGTTACTCACTGCTTTATAAAAGCGTCCCAGAGTCAGAGTGAAGATTAAAGTCGTGCTCTGCATATGAGAGAGATCAAAGTGTGAGCACGAGTGTCCCTTTGTGGTTGATGCTGTGCTCCTTCCCCTCCTTCTCTCTGCCTGCTTCTCCTCCTCCTCTTGTAGCATTTCTGGGTCCTTTTACATAATCAAGTCACTGTCTGAAGAACTGGGTCCTGAGTGTTAAAGGAAATATCAGACAAGAGTTTTACCTTGGACTGTACATTGTAATCCCTCAGGAAAGGTTTTGAAAATAAAGATAATGCACAAGATGAATTTAACTATTGTCGGGAGGGGCATATTTAGGTATGAGTATATCATCGTTTAAAAAATTTCTCCAGATGATTCTCATTTGTAGCCATATTTAAGGGATACTAATCCCAGGAGTGATCCCATTCCATCTCTAGAGATGACATTATACGTCTTGCCAGGGTGCTGAGCAGGGTCGACTTGTCTATAAGCGGTGTGCGGGGCCACAGCATTTATAGGGGCCCATGGGGTGTCTGAATTTCTATTAACAGTAGAAGGAAAAATTGAACTTTTAGGTAAAAAAGTTGTATTTATAATATTAACTTATTCTTCTTTGTAACAATGCAGTTGTAAAATGCAACTTTTATTTTTTGTGGAGAAAGGAGTCCAGGAAGGCAAAAACGCCTAGGGCCCATGAAGGTCATAAATGTACCCTGGCACTGAGTTTATTTTCTAAGTCTGATTTCTTTGTGGTTCAACTATAGGCTGTGTAAATATAGATGGTATAATGTTAACATTGACTGTGAAGCAAATTTTCATGTTGAACACAGTGAAATTGGAATGGATAGACCAGTGGCTATAAAGACAAAGGGAAGCCATGATTATGTATGATTCTGTCTACATAAACCTCTGTCCCAACATGAAACTTACATTCCTGGTAGGAAAATTTGTTGCTGATTAATTTAAGACCTTATGGGAGAAATATGGCTGGGGCACTGATAATGAGGATAAGTACATAAAAAACTTTCTAAATAGTTCTTATAGTCCCCAAACAAAGAACAGTAGTTGTAATACACAACTAATGAGAATACTAGGGATGTTTTTCACATTTCAAGTATTAATAATGGGTATTCTGTACTTAGTTTTCAGGTACATAAGTTCTATGCACAGGAGAAACTTTTCAGGATAATTCTCAAGTTTCAAGAAGTGCTAGTATATTTGTTTTGCCTTGTGGCATATGAGTTATGTGCTAATACGTATTTTTGTTTAGATCTATTCCTATATTCAAATATTTAATGCATTTATAACTTTACGATAACTTTTTGACTTCTACCTTCTGGATCCCATTAGTCCTAGAGACACTGAACACTTGGATATAAAAGATTACAAAGCTGTTGTAAATACTCATCGAAGTTCCATTTACAAACTCCTTAACATGTAGGTTTACTCAACTTTCGCTTCATTGATGGCATGGAGCAGAGCTCTCTGATCTATTCCTTCAACTCCTTTTCACAATTTCTAAGGTCCAGGTTCTGGAAAGCAGTGCTGTCTGTGTTTGTTACTTTTGCCCAGGGCTGCCCAGGCCTCTACTCTTGCTCTGTCCTCTGCTTTTTCCCTTTTTCTCTTTAATTAGACCTGCCTAGAGAAAGTCAAGGTTCATATAACCTTGCAGTAAAATTTTTCCATCTGTCAAAAAGGGATGGAGAAGCAAGCCTGAGTGTTTAGCATTTTTTTTTCCAAAGCAAATATGCATCTGGACAGGAAACACAATTCTATAAGTACTGATTGAAAGGAGAATAGGAAAAAGCAGGCTATAACATTTACAACCCTGATATCACAATGCCACTCATTAGGGCCCGTACTGAGTCCCGGCCAACAGCAAGACCACCAGCATTGTGGTCCTGGGGTTCAGCGAGGCCATCAGTATCAAAGTTGTGCTCCTTGAGGCGCTAAATATGTGTGAAGAATGGACAATGGTGAGTCACCCATGTAACTGTTGGACAGTCAGTTAGAGATGTGTGATTTTAGGCAGGCTTGCAAGTGAGTGTACTGAAAGCAATCTCAGAAGTGGATGTCCAGCAGCGCTGTGGATCAGTGTTGGTGCTGGAGGAGGTCACCGAGAGGATGTGACTGCTGGCTGACCCTAGAACTGGACCCAGGCAATTGGAGGCTCCTCATTCCAGTCCTCTGCCCACCATTCCCACAGTGGGAGCCATTTTCAAGAACATAGCCTTGAAAGAGTAGGATGTTGTTGAGATCATTTGGACTGTATATGTGACTGGATCCAGTTAGAGTATCTACTAAATTTTTAAGATTCTGGTAGGTAGGTGTGGAGGTCTACTCATCTTAAATTTCCTATAACAAGCCTTTTAAGTATATTCCCTTGCTTATTAAACTGCCATCTAATGATCTGAAGTGGCCTTTCCTTTTCTTTGTTCTGTCCTTGCCCTTGGTGTTTGGGGGCCGGTTTGTGAACCAACAATTGGCCACTGAAGAGAAAGCCAGATACAACAGCAGACAGATTAGCTTTCTTTGAACAAACTTTGGTACAACTCAGAGGAGGGAGACAAAACTGGTTTGACTTCCAGTAAGTTTGAATTCATTACTAACTGCAGAGATGTCCAAGTCATTTATATATACATTGTCTCTCTTTTAGGTTCTTCAGCTGGGATCAGATATCCTTCCTCAGTATAAGCAAGAAGCTCCAAAGACGCCACCACACATTATTTTACATTATTGTGCTTTTAAAACTACTTGGGATTGGGTGATTTTAATTCTTACCTTCTACACCGCCATTATGGTTCCTTACAACGTTTCCTTCAAAACGAAGCAGAACAACATAGCCTGGCTGGTGCTGGACAGTGTGGTGGACGTTATTTTTCTGGTTGACATTGTTTTAAATTTTCACACGACCTTTGTGGGACCTGGTGGAGAGGTCATTTCTGACCCCAAGCTAATAAGGATGAACTATCTGAAAACTTGGTTTGTGATCGATCTGTTGTCTTGTTTACCTTATGACATCATCAATGCCTTTGAAAATGTGGATGAGGTAAGTTTCTTTTTTTCTGAGTACTGTGGATTATATGTTTTGAGAAAATTAAGATAAAAGGAGTTTACAAATAATTCAGACTTCTTTTTAGCCACCACTTTCAGCCTTCACCCTACTCGCCATAAATTATAATATTCAATGACTTTAATTTTCATCTTCTTTTTCTTGATTTCTGGTTGATAATACCAATTACTAGGACAGTGGTGGTTGTTCGAAGTTGTGGTTTGAAGAAGTAGAGGTTGTGGTTGGAGGAGGTGGAACAGAAGGAAAGTCGCAGCATTTGGGGGTCAAAGTAATGAATTAGGTAATTGATTAAAAGAGATGAAATAGATGTATTTTCTTTGGAAAACAGTAGTGTTCTATGCATTCATGGAACTTTTGACTCCTCTTCTCCAGATATATATGGTAGCAGTGCTTGAGTTAACTAAAAAAAAAAAAAAAACTTTTATGGAAAATCCTCAAATTTTTGCCTTCTTGGTTTCTTCTTCATAGCCTTTGTTTTAAATTTTGTCTAAGTACATTTGTGGTTAGAGACTATATTGGATGACTTCTAATGTCTGGTCTAGTTCAAGGTTTTCCTCATTCAGTGTTATCTGCACAACTAGAAATACTTAAAATGTGAGGGCATCTGGGTGGCTCAGTTGGTTGGGTGGATGATTCTTTGTCTGGGCTTAGGTCATGATCTCAGGGTCCTGGGATTGAGCCATGCATTGGGCTGTGCACTCGGTGGGGAGTCTGCTTGAGGATTCTTTTTCTCTCCCTCTGCTTCTCCCCCTGCTCACATACTCTCTCTCTCTAAAACAAATCTTAAAAGAGTACTAAAAATTTGTAATATCTTTTTTTAAATATTTATTTATTTGTCAGAGCATATGAGCAGGGGGAGCAGCAGGGAGAGGGAGAAGCAGGCCTCTGGCTGAGCGAGGAGCCCAATGCGGGACTCGATCCGAGGACCTTGGAATCATGACCTGAGCTGAAGGCCGACACTTAACCCACTGAGCCACCCAGGTGTCCCTAAAAATGTCTAATATCTTAAAAGACCACTTCATCCAGAGCCTCCTAGCTTTTAACTTAATAGTGGATGATTTCCAACCTGCTATAGCATGTTAATAGGATGCAACCAATAATCTCAACTAATAATGTAAAAATAAGTCAATATAGAATGCATCTATTATTAAAATGTGTTCATAATGATATTACAAATTTAATTTCCCTGAAGATTCTACTCTGTCCTTGTAAACTGCTCAGATGGAGATCTCTACTATGTTGTTGTTACTATTCAGTGACTTTTTCTCATAAAATTTCTACACTCAATTAACTTTAATAATATTAAAAAAACTATTTCCCTGGGGCACCTGGGTGGCTCAGTGGGTTAAAGCCTCTGCCTTCGGCTCAGGTCATGGTCTCAGGGGCCTGGGATCTAGCCCTGCATCAGGCTCTCTGCTCAGCGGGGAGCCTGTCCCCCCCCCCCTGCCCCCCGCCTACTTGTGATCTCTTTCTCTCTGTCAAATAAATAAATAAAATCTTAAAATCAAAAACAAAACTATTTCCCTGAAAGTTTAGTATAGATAGAGACTGTGTTTTGATGCTGTACATATTACTTTAATAATTATAGAAAAAAGAGGAATTACAGTAAATTGTTTCCTAATTTTAGATTCCATTTACATAAGCTTTTAAAGGTAGATTTATTTCTTATTTACCTTCTGGAAGGTGTTGAAAGGAGTTAATTTTGAAAATGTGAAATATGAGATGATTAGCAATATTTATATTTCACTTTATGAATTAATATATTATGATCAACATATATTAGATTTAATTATTTAGAAAATAAGCATAAAGATTTTATTTTATTTATTTATTTATTTAATATTTTATTTATTTGAGAGAGAGAGAGAATGAGAGAAAGAGAGAGCATGAGACAGAAGAGGTCAGTGGGAGAAGCAGACTCCCTGCTGAGCAGGGAGCCTGATGTGGGACTCGATCCTGGGACTCCAGGATTATGACCTGGGCCGAAGGCAGTCGCTTAACCAACTTAGCCACCCAGGCACCCAAGCATAAAGATTTTAATAATAATCAAAAGATTGGTTCAGCTCACAGAAAATATAATACGTTACAAAATAATAAATGCATTTAAGATAATATATAAATATATCGAGAGATTCTCAGCCTCATGCATATTAAGTAAAATGCAAAGTAAAACTACAAACTACATGGACATACCATTTTCACTTATCACACTGTTGTAATAAAAACTTTGTTAACACACTAGGTTGGTGAGTATGGTAGCTAAGAAGGTATGCCGCTGCTTAGATCGTCCTTCATGAAAACCTGTTGTCTGGATCTCAGTTCATAGCTTCCTAGAACCTGCTCTTGGTTTGGGAAAGCCAAATGTTAGCATCTTTTTCAAACTCAGCATTCATTCAGTGAGTCATCACACTGTCCCACTAATAGCTTGAAACTGACCAGAGTGGGAGTATTTACACTCAGAAAGCCCAAAATGCTGTAAATAAAAGGTTTTGCTTTGTTTGTTTTGTTTTTGTTTTTGTTTTTTTGACTGACAGCTGCTGCATTTTCCGATCTGCTGCAGTTCACAAACTGAAGCCATATTTCCTCCCGGCTACTTTTAGCCAATAATTAAGAATGGTGGTAATATTATAATTTAGTCTACTCCTACTCAATGCAGAACTCCTCTGTTGAGCAGCTTTTGCTCTGGGACTCCCCATTTACACGTACTGTGGTCTGAGGCTGTTCTACCCAATACTCTTCACACGCGTCAGACCTGTGTTTTGGTCTGGAGGCTCCTCCCTCCTCGGTTTATCTTTCCTAGACCTTTATCTCAGTAAGACTTGCACTCTAACCGTGACTTGGCAGCACTCCCCGTCGGGGACCCAAACTGATAAAGTGATGGTACAGGCACTCTCATACATTGCTCAAGGGAGTATAAGTTGGTAAAACTTGTTTGAAGAGTGACAGTATCTCATTTTGAAAAACAAAAACAAAAAAACCTAGAGGCAACCACTTTCAAATTATTTAGGGGACTCTTTTGTTATGTGCTTCCATGTCAGCAAACAAGATTATGTACCTGCCTCTTGGTGTTGCAGTTTTAGGCCTTGTCTTTGACTTCTCAGTATGGCATTTGAGGTTGTAGCCCTTACTATGTCCATGCACTCTCCCCATCGCGTCCTTCTCACAATACTGGTATATATCGTGCTTTTGGGTCCAGAAATATGAGGTGTTTGCATCATTATGACTACAAATATGCTATTTCTGGTGGAATCTTAAACATACTATGATTGTTTTCCTGCACTTTCCACTTTCCTGAGAGTTGATAAATAGCTGGTTTTATTGTTTGCTTAGTTTTTTGTACTTATCACTAAGTCAAACTCTAAGCTCTCCGCCAGTTGTCTACATCTTCTCTCATTACATCGATGCAAGCAATATTTGATCGACATCATTTTTTTTAAAGATTTTATTTATTTATTTGACAGAGAGAGAGAGAGAGAGAGATCACAAGTAGGCAGAGAGGCAAGCAGAGAGAGAGAGGGAAGCAGGCTCCCTCTTGAGCAGAGAGCCCAATGCAGGGCTTGATCCCAGGACCCTGAGATCTTGACCCGAGCCGAAGGCAGAGGCTTTAACTCACTGAGCCACCCAGGCGCCCCATCGACATCATTTTCTTAAACAAATCTCTCGTTATTGCTCTCTTCTGCATGATTGCCTTGGCTAATTATAATATTCTAGGCTAGAGATAATTAGGATTTCTGACCCTTTACACGTGACCTGTTCTCTTTTTGAAAGTTTGGTGTATCTTCTCTGTCCCAGAGTTCTGAAACTTTCTGATGATATGCCTTACTGTGAGTCCATTTTCATCAGTTGATGGTGGCCCTTTTCAGTCTGGCAAAGCACGTCTTCTGTCTTCATTTCTTTTTCCTATGATGATTATCTGCACCCTTCCTCCCCATTTTTTTTTGGAGCTCCTATTCTTCCAATACCGTACCTTTTGGACTAGTCCTCTAATTTTCTTTTTCTCTTCTCTCCTGTTTTCCAACACTTCATTTTTGCTATCCCATCTGGGAGATTTCCTCAACAGTATTTTCTCACTTTCTTTGTCTCTAATGATTGTTTTTGCTTAAAGCCTATTTGGCTTGATACTAGAAGAGTACCATTAGCTTTCATTTAGTATTTGGTATATATATTTCTATATTTTAAATTTTACTTTAGATTACTATATTCCAGCTGTATCTTCTATGGTGTATAGTTTCTGAGAGTATAACTGACAAGCTTAATCCAATATATATTTATTGAGATTAACTGCATTTTGATTCACTTAGAGAATATTCTTTTCCACTATAAAACGCTTTTTCTTTGCTTTTCTCTGTTTTTATTTCCTTTTTCTTTTTTTTCTTCCATCTTTTGGATTGATTTTTTTTCTTTCATCTACTGGATTCCCTCCACTAGTTTGGAAGTTTTTCTGTTAATTGACTACTCTTAATATTTTTAGCATCAATATGTGGCTTATTAGTATCTTTACTTGTTTCCTAATTAGCATCTTGTTTCCTTTCAAATTATTATTATCTTGTATCTTCTATATTGTTTTAACTTTCTCTTCTAATTAATATATTGTTTTATTTAATTTCAATACTTAGATATAGCCACAGGTCTACTGGTTTCTTTGCTCACATTATTTTATGTATTTTTGATTTCCTTCTGGTTCAGTTCCTGTGGATCGGCTCTCTGTTATATGACATCCAACTTTCTGGAACATACTTCTTCAGGGAAACCTTACTACATAATGTTAGAAAAATTCAACTGAGTAAATTTTAAAGATCATATTGGCTCTATTTAATGATTCATGAGTTGGGCAGCATCGCATCTAGCAAATAGAAAGGAGCTCTGAAGAGCTGTACAAAATAGAAGACTTATAGGCAGAAGGGGACAGGACAAGGACATTATTAGGGTGGGTTATTTCAGGCAATGTCACCTTCCTTTAGGGGCAGGCAGAGAGTCTGTCAGGCAGGTTACCTTACTAGTGCTGACCAGGTAATTCCAGATGGACTGGTTAAGATTACATTCTTGGGGAGGCTGAAAGTACAATTAAATTGGTGTTAAGTTATGTTTTGGTGACATGGACTTAACACAAGTGACTCCATTTTGGGTCTCTTGTCTTTTTAAAAATGATTATTTCCAAGCAACTGTAATGATTATCTTCATTGTGTTTCATCTTCAATTATGTACATGATGCACATGAATGTAATTAAAGCTACTTTTCTGTTTTGTGTGTTCATGAGCCATTTGTTGTGTGATCTGGGGCCTTAGGCCTTCCCTAGGACATGTTTGTTGTGAGCCTTTGGGTGATTACTCTGGTGCTCATTTCCATGTCTGTAAGAAAAGGAAAGGAATACCTAATTACATACAGCACAAGGTGGTTATAAGGAACAAATAGGAATAGAGATGGGAATGGATTTTGCTTGTAGAAATTTGCATATCTTAGGGGATATTATTTCATTTGTGTAGATTTGTTTCCTCAGCTTGATTATAAGCCTTGTGATTGTGAAGAATGTGGCCCATCTCCTTGATAATCCTTTATTACTCTTGGTGCATATCAGTGGCTCACTGACCTGAAGCAATGAGGTGTTAGCAAGGTTTTAGTAAATGGTACAATGACATAAAACTTAAGAATGACGAAGTGAGCTGGTGGTGGCTTGGGAATAGGAGAGTATGAATCTGAAAATAGTTTAATCTGTTAACGTGATACAGGTACAGGACTTAATAACTATTTTCATGATTGTCTCAGATGATGTGCTCTCTGAATGTAATTTACTAGGAATGCACTAGGAATTCATGAACTGGATATGTGATTCTGTAAGAGAGCTGTGAGGCACAGAAGGCAGCATCCATTAGAGGAAAGTGTTCAGTTTGAGAAGAAGTAATGCAGATTTCTAGGAACCATAACACAGGGTAAAAAAAAAATGTTGTCACTAGGAATCCAAGGAATAGAATCAAGCTCTTTTTTTTTTTTTTTTTAGATTTATTTATTTATTTATTTATTAGGAAAGAGAGAGAGTGAAAGAGAGCATGAGAAGGGAGAAGGTCAGAGTGAGAAGCGGACTCCCCATGGAGCTGGGAGCCCGATGTGGGACTCGATCTCAGGACTCTGGGATCATGACCTGAGCTGAAGGCAGTTGCTTAACCAACTGAGCCACCCAGGCGCCGGAATCAAGCTCTTTTGTAGACGCATTTGAATGCAGCTCTGGGTGGTCCTCAGAACCTGATTTCTGGCGGGGGGGGGGGGGGGGGGGGGG
>CM052797.1:93774323-93822771 GCA_028533885.1 Nasua narica | reverse complement strand
GGGGCAAAATGAATGGGACAGCTATTGCTAAGTGGAAATAAATATTTTTAATTTTCTGAAAATCTTGTGGAAAATGATTTCTAAATTATTATTTTGCAGATTATGCTTGTGAAGCTGCCTCATGATTTACTATGTTTAAGCATATATTGTTTACAGTGCATTTTTTTGTTTCTTATCTAACTATCAAATCAAGAATTGGAAATTAAAGAAGATAATTATGCTTGTAGATTTTGGTGACTTTTTCAGCCTCTGATCTTTTTTTTTTTCCCCTTCGGTTGAATCTCAGACACTCTACCAAATATATACCATGTTAGAAATTGTTATTTAATACAATTTGGTTGCTATTTTTCATTAAAGCCTACAGATAATTTAAATAATGTTTCATTATTTAAATTATGTTTCATTCACATAATTAAAAATAATGTGCCGGGGCACCTGGGTGGCTCAGTCAGTTAAGCATCTGCCTTTGGCTCAGGTCTGATCCCAGGGTCCTGGGATCAAGTCCCACATTGGGCTCGCTGCTCAGTGGGGAGCCAGCTTCTCCCTCTCTTTCTGCCTGCTGCTCTGCCTACTTGTGCTCTCTCTCTGTCTCTCTGTCAAATAAGTACATAAATAAAATCTTAAAAAAAATAATGTCTCAGTAGTACAGATAGGTATTAATACTTATTTTTCTTAGTTTTCTTAGATTTAATCTAATTAAATCCAAAGAAACACTATCCAGTCCACTTTGGAATGGATTGAGTTTTCTTATCATTGTGTTTGCATAGATGGTAATAGATTTTATTTTTAAGACCAATTTTAAATTCACAGCAAAGCTGAGAGGAAGGTATAGAGATTTTCCATACAGAGATTGCCGACTGCCACCCTCCCCCCCGCCCCCCATCCTCTCTCATTACCAACATCCCCCACCATAGTGGTGCATTTATTACAATTGGTGAACCTACATTGACACACTGTTATCATTTATTTTTTTTTAAAGATTTTATTTATTTATTTATTAGGAAAGAGAGAGAGTGAGAGAGAGCAGGTCAGAGTGAGAAGCGGACTCCCCATGGAGCTGGGAGCCCGATGTGGGACTCGATCCCGGGACTCTGGGATCATGACCTGAGCTGAAGGCAGTCGCTCAACCAACTGCGCCACCCAGGGGCCCCACTGTTATCATTTAAAGTCCATTTGTATGTTCTGTGGGTTAGGATAAATGTATAATGACATGTATCCGCCATTACAGTATTATCCAGAATACTTCCATTGCCCTAAAAATCCTCTGTGCTTTGTTAATTTATTCCTTCCTCCCTCCTTACTCCTAGCAGTCGCTAATCCTTTTTTACTGTCAATATAGTTTTGCATTTTCCGGAATGTCATATGGTTGGAATCATATAGTATGTAGCCTTTTCAGATTGGCTTCTTTCATGTTGTAATGTACATCTAAGGATTCTCCATGTCTTTTTATGGCTCGTGGCTCACTTCTTTTTGGAGCTCAGTAATATGAGATTGTCTGGATATGCCAGTTTATTGTTCTACTGAAGGAGATATTGGCTGCTTCCAAGTTTTGGTGATTAAGGATAAAGCTGCTGTAAACTCTGTGTGTAGGTTTTTGTGTAGGAGTAAGTTATCGACTCATTTGGGTTAATTCCAAGAAGCGCAATTGCCGGATCATCTGCAAAGATTATGTTCAATTTTGTAAGAAATTGCTGAACTATCTTCCAAAGATGCTGTACCATTTTGCATTTTCATCAGCAGTTAATGAGAGTTCCTGTGGATCCACATCCTCACCAGCATTTGGTGTTGTCAGTGTTTGGGAATTTGATCATCCTAATAGATGTGTAGTTTTATCTCCTTATTGTTTTAATTTGCATTTCCCTAATGACATAAGATGTTGAACAGCTTTTCATATGCTTGTTTTCCATCAGTTTTCCTTTGGTCAGGTGTCTGTCCAGATCTCAATTTTTGATCAAGTTTTTAATTTTCTCCTTGTTGAATTTTGAGAGTTCTTTGTATATTTTATGTCATGGTCCTTTATAAATATGTCTTCTACAAATATTTCTCTCAGTCTGTGGCTTGTCTTCTCATTCTCTTGATCGTATCTTTCACAGAGTAGAATTTTTAATATTACTGAAGTTCATTTTATTAATTATTTCTTTTATGGATCATGCCTTTGGTGTATCTAAAAAGTTATCACCAAAACCAAGGGGACCTAGTTTTCTCCCATGTTATTGTCTAGAAGTTTTAGTTTTGTGTTTTAAGTTTAGGTCTGTTGTCCATTTTGAGTTTTTATGAAGGGTTTAAGGTCTGTGTGTAGACTTTTTTTTTTTTTTTCCATTGAATGTCCAGTTGCCATTGTATTGCCTTTACTCCTTTGTTAAGAACAGTAGACTGTATTTTTGTGGGTCTATTTCTGGGCTCTTTATTTTGTCCCATGTATCTATTTGTCTCTACTTTCACCGCACTGTCTTTATTACTATAGATTTAAAGCAAATGTTGAAGTCGAGTAGTATCTGCCCTCCAACTTTGTTGTTCTCCTTCAATATTGAGTTGGCTATTCACAACTTTTTCTCTACATATAAACTTTAGAAATCAGTTTATTGATATCCACAAAATAACTTGTTGGGATTTTGATCAGGATTGTGTTATAACTATAAATCAAGTTGAGAAGAATTGACATTTTTTTAAAGATTTATTTTAGAGAGAGAATTTGTAGGAGGAGGGGCGGAGAGAGGGAAAGAGAGAATCTTATTATTTTTAAAATTTATTTTTATTTAAATTCAATTGACATATAATGTATTATTGGTTTTAGAAGTAGAGGTCAGTGATTCATCAGTCTTATATAATAGCCAGTGCTCATTACATCGCGTGCCCTCTTTAGTGGCCATCACCCAGTTACCCCATACCCCTTCTCCCCTTCAGCAACCTTGTTTGTTTCCTATGCTTAAAAGTCTCTTATAGTTTGTCTCCCTCGATGATTTCATCTTGTTTTATTTTTTCCTTGGAAAGAGATAATCTTAAGCAGACACCCTGCTGAACATGGAACCCAATGTGGGGCTCACTTTCACGACCCTGAGATCATGACCTGAGCTGAAATCAAGGGTCAGGTGCTTAACCAACTAAGCCACCCAGACACCCTGAGAAGAACTGACATCTTGTCAATATCAAGTATTCCTCTTCATGAACATGGGATATCACTCCATTTATTTAGTTCTTCTCTGATTTCTTTCATCAGAATTTTGTGGTTTTCCTCATAAACATCTTGTATTTATGTGATTATAATGTTAGCTGTAGGCTTTTTAGGTGTTCTTTATTAAGTTGAGGAAGTTCCTCTGTTTCTAGTTTTCTGGGAATTTTTATCATGAATGACATATTTTATTAAGTGCTTTTTCTGCATCTATCGTTATAATCATGTGATTTTTTTGTTCTTTAGTCTCTGATGTTATGGATTACCTTAATTGATTTTTGAGTGTTAAACCAGCCATGCATACCTAGGAACAATCCTACTTGGCCATATTGTATGATCATTTTTATATATTGTTGGATATATTGGATATATGATATATTTGCAATATTTTTTTGAGGATTTTGCATCTATGTTCATAAGAAATGTTGGTCTATAGTTTTCTTTTCTCATAATGTCTTTATCTGATTTTGGTAGTGGGGTAATTCTGTATTCCAAAAGGTGCGTTAGAAAATATCATATCTACTTCTACCTCTGGAAAAGGTTGTAGAAAATTGGTGTATCTCTTCCTGAGATATTTGGTAGAATTCACCAATGAACTCATCTGGGTCTGGGGCTATTTTGAAAGATTATTATTGTATTGATCTAATAGATATAGTTCTCTTCAAATAGCCTATTTTTTCTTGTGTGAGTTTGGGCAGATTACATCTTTCAAGGAATTGGTCCATTTCTTATAGAGTTATTCATAATATTCTATTACTGTTTTTTAAAAATTTGTTTATGAGAGAGAGAGAGGGAAAGAGAGAGAAGGACGAAGGTAGAGGGAGAGGGAAAGAAATCCTCAAGACTCCCTGCTGAGGACAGAGCCCAGAGCCCAGTGTGGGACTCCATCCCAGGACCTGAGATCATGAGCTGAGCCAAAATTGAGAGCTGGGTGCTTAACTGACTGAGCCACCCATGCTCCCCTCTGTTACTATTGTTGTTACTATTCTCTTAATGTCTATGTTGTGATGTTCTCTCTTTCATTTCTCATATTAGTAATTTGTGTTTTCTCTATTTTTTTTTTCTTAGTGTGGCTAGAATCTTAATTTTATCTGTCTTTTCAAAGAACAAGCTTTTGGTTTTCTTGACTTTTCTCTATGATTTCTTATTTTCAATTTCATTGATTTTCTGATTTTCATTATGTCTTTTCTTTTTGCTCTGTACTTAATTTTCTCTTCTTTTTTCAGTTTGCTAAAGTGGAAGTTTAGATTATTGATTTTTGATCTTTCTTCTTTTCTAATATTTGCATTCAAAGCTATAAATTTCCCTCTAAGCTCTACTTTCACTTCATCCCATAAATTTCAATACATTGTATTTTCATTTTTATTTAGTTCAAAAACTTCAGAAATTTTTCTTGAAATTTCTTATTTGAACTATTTTTGTTTAGAAGTATGTTGCTTAGTCTCCAAGTATTTTGAGATTTTCCAAGTATCTCTCTGTTGTTGATTTCTAACTTAATTCCATTGTGATCTAAAAACAAACACCATGACCTATGTTCTTTCAGTTTTGTTAAGGTGTGTGTTGTGGCCCAGAATGTGTTCTGTCTTGGTAATGTTTTATGTGAGCTTGAGACGAATGTGTTTTCTTTGCTGTTTTTATATAAAGTAGTTGATCAATGTCAATTATGTCCAGTTGATTCATGGTGCCGTTGAGTTCTACTACGTCCTTACTGATTTTCTGTCTGCTGGATCTGACCATTTCTGATAGAGAGGCACTGAAGTCTTCAACTATAATAGTGGATTTATCTCTTTCTCCTAGTGGTTCTACTACCTTTTGCTTTACATATTTTGATGTTCTTGCTAGGTGCATATACATTAAGGCTATTACCTTTTGGAGAATTGGCCATTTTATCATTATTCAGTGCCCCTCTTTATCCTGATATTTCCTTGCTCTGAGAGCATGAGACTTCAATGGTGATGAAATCTTCATCTGTTGTCTTTGGTGTGATTCTACCTTCTAATCAGACATAGGTTTTTTAGTGCCTGCTTTAAAAAACTTAAGCTACCGTTTTAAGTCCTTTATACATCCCAGTTCTTCTCTGCTTGAGAAAGCACCTTAACAATGTTAGTGATTCTAAGAACAGTAAAAATCATTTATTTTTTTACTGAGGATTAGATCGATGGTTTACCCATACTTGACTTTCACCTATACACTCAGAGGAAAGTGTATGGATGGCCACCCTATTTAGCATCCTTTACTACCTCTTCAAGTCAAAAGTTAGGATTGGGTAAATTTCAAGGATCCATGATACAATAGTTCAGGACTGGTAGAAACAGCAAGGTGAGGATTTTGAGGCAAAGAATTCAAAGAATATTAGGGCATAAACCGTTTATGCTTTCTGCTGAAGAGTTACTGGGTCTTTGGGAAGTTCCTATGATGAAAAATCAAACCACTTGCCTGGGCAGGTGAGTCCTGGAAAAATTAAGTCATGCTAAGGAAGACAGAGGACTAGCACAAAGTCATGTTAACATAAACAGTCAGGTATGGTTTCAGTTATGAGTGTTCAGGCTGTGTGTGAGGTTGCACAGTATCAGTTCTCTAGTCTTTAAGTCAGGATGGTCCTAGTAATTGCCAATTGAGTCTCATTTGCTTGCTTTTGAGTTGCCCCCTTGGGAGAAGGGCACAACTAACATAGCTCTGTGGACTGCTACACAGATAACTATGAGGTCAAGTCTTGCAGAAGAGGATGCCTTCTGCTGCCTTACTTGTAACCAGTGATTTCTGCCCTGTATCCTTCTGAGTCTTCAGTTTATAGCAGTCTTTTGAGTCTGAATGTTTACTTGGTTAGCATTGCAGATACAAATACGGACTTTATAATCAAATGTCTGGTGTGCATTTTTCCAGAAGATGCCAGTTTTCGCTGTGATTTGTTTCTGCTTATGTCATTGTGTCGGTTCAAATCAGCCACCTTCAGTTACATTCACATTTATACATAAGCTCGTACTGAGTTATAAACGGCCATACTCAAAAGTTTTTGTTTGAGCTTTTGCAGATGTTGTAATTGTTTTGGCCACAGCAAGTGAAGAGCCCTAGATGATAGGAGGTTGTGCATCTGTTATTTTGTGATAATTACAGATCGTTAGGCTAGCAGAATTTTTAACTCAACTATGCTAGAATTTTACAACCAGTTGAATTGCTTGTATTTAAGATTAAAATCTAACAAATGTTTAATAGTAGCACATATATTTAGCAGTTTTACCTTTATTGGTAAAGAAAGTATTCATATTTAGGGAATAAAATTTCCATGTGCAGAAGCCTGTCAGTTCATGTAATAAAGTTATATCCCCAGGACTGATAATTTCTTAGTGTGATTAATAAGCCATGTGCATAGATTTAATTTTGAGATGTGCTAGTACATTCAGAAATATAGAGGAATAGCTCAAGAGGGATTTATTTTTCTCTCAAAGTCATCCTTTAAATGCAAAAAAAAAATGCCTATGTGACGTCATTCATCCATTCATTCAACAGATATATATTGAGCTACTTCTTTATTGTAAATATTGGGAATCTCAGCAGTGAATGAGCATGAAAATCCTCCCTATCTTCATGGAACTGTCAAAGAGAAATTGAACTGAACACTTGTTAAGAATGGGAAGAAAGGCTTTGTTCAAGACTACTGCAATAGGGGAGGGAAATTGAACTTAACTCTGCTGAAACAAAAGGTGAAGAAGTTAGTCAATGTGATTAAACCACCTGTGTTTGCTAATTGGTGTCATCAAAGTTAGGCTCCTACTCTCTCACAGACACTTAGAGATAGGGGTGCTATTTTTCTTGATAAGTTTTAAAGAGATGGCCCCCAAGTCCTTGAAAAACACATTTCTGGCTTGTACAACTGACAGGAGTCTGGGAGAAGGTTCATATCTCAAAGGCCCAGAGAAAGAATTTATAATTGGAAGCTTTCTAAAGTAAATACTCTAAGAAAAGGGAGGTCAGGGGCCTAGAGTCAAGGAAAAAGCCTGTCTAAAGTTTAATCAAGCTGCGTTGAGGCAGTCTTGGTCAGAGTTTTTATTCTGGTGGGGAAAAACAGACAGTAAACATATATGGAAAATTTAACAATTATGTATAAAATTTTAGATAGTGATGATATGCTCTCTACATAGAAATAATACAGGGCAGTAAGAGATGGGTAATGACTAGGATGATTGGGAGTTGAGCCATGTAAGAAAGCATGTACTGGGCTAAATGTAGCTGTTAGGTGAAGATTTTGTTGTTCTGTTGCAAAGAAAAGATACTCAAGTAACCTGAAGTGATGGGAGATATAATGACAGACATTTTCCAGAATGTTGGAAAAGAAATGGGACCTTAGGAACTAGTGTATGATCCTGGACCATGAGAACCATAGAAATCTTGGCCCAACACATAGCCAAGTTATAATATTAGGGGAGTAATCCTGGAGGTGAGTGCTTGGTGGAAGAGTTAGGTAGGGAGGGAAAAGCTAACAAAAGGAGAGCTACTCTTTGACCACCTTCTTTGCATGTCTCACAGCCTTGCTTTGAGATTGCTTCATCTTTTTATTATAGCCTTAACACTATATTGTTGTCTGTTATCATTGTTATCATTACATTTTATCATTACAATTGTTATCATTGTCAATATTATCATTAATATCATTATCATATTATGATATGATATTATCATTGATATATCAATGATATGATTATTGTCATATTATCATTATTATGACACTAATATTATATTTATCATTACAGTTGTTGGAATTTATCATTACAATTGTTGGAAAAGGGCCACTTTTAGAAAATAATTTTGGAGGACATGACTGTTCACTCTACTCTTCTATTTTTTCCAGAATTTGTAGATCTGAGTGTTCCACTGTTAGTGCGATTCACTTAGTCCTGTTGATATCCTTTCTTCTCTTTTCTTCACTGATGGAATTCTTACCTTCTCTTCTCCTTTTCCTTATCTCTTGGCTCTCATTCCTTAGTCTTCTAAACTTTCACTAACACATAGTCCTTCATGGCCACTTCGACCTTTCTCTGCTTCAACTCTCACTCTCCATTATTCTCTCAGCACTTCTTGGACCAAGCATTTCTACTGTAAAACAAGGGTCTTAATCTATTTGAGGATGGGGATTGTTAAGGGAAGTCTCTGAAGAGGGGACAGACCTGAAAGATAAGTAGGAGTTAACCAGGCAAAAGAGGTGATTGGTAGGTTCAGTACCATACACTAGTTTTAAACATCATGTTTAGAGACCCCCAAATGAAAGAATATTACATTTTTTTGAGAATATTACATTTTTGAAGAAAAGAATAAAGTTTTCTGTGACTAGAGTATAGAGGACAGAAGACAGAGATGCACAAGATGAGAGTGTAGAGGTAAGGCAGATTGCATTAAGGCATTTGGATTATTGTAAAGGCAACAAGTCATTGAAGGATTTAAAGTATCCCCCAACTTAGTTTGCTTGTACATCTATCAAAATATTCAAAAAAATTTTGACACTTAGGGCAATATACTTCTTTTTAGGGTGTGTATTTTGGTCATGCTTTGTATTTACTGTGGACCCAATGGATATGTAATGGATAGTAAAGGGAAAATCTTTTCCACTTAAGCACTTAAAAAGTACATTATGGATATTTCTGAACATAGAGATCTGCTCTTCATCTGTCTGTCTATCTACCTGCCTATCATCTCTATCCCACTGTGTTCTGGTAAGAATATAAATTGGCTAAAACAGGTGGTATGTACAAATTATCCAAATTGAGATTCTTCTCTAAAGTATGTTAACTAATGCATGGAGTAATTAGGATTATTTCCCCGTGGATGTCTTGATAGAAGGAGTTGGAGATGTGAATTTTGAATAAGAAGGAGACAATGGAATTTGTTATCTGGGTTAGAGGTTCAGATAACAAATGCACTTTGTAATTTTCTTTGTTTTTAAATTGTGTTCTGCAGAAGAAAATGGAAATGTACTTTGTAGTCATTCATGTACATAATCTATTTAGAATAAGAACCCAATGCTTATCAAATGGAATTTATTATTATTTTGTGGGTTTTTTTATCCAGTTGCCTTATATGGTACTATCTGTGAAGATGAAATAGCTGTTAATTATTAATTATAATATCAGTGGTGGAGGAGTAGGAAATTATTATGAAAGATTTATGTATCAGTTAGTTTATTCTTTAAATAATGTATTCATCCAGTAAATATTTGGCCCTTACTACATGCAAGGGAGAGCTAAAGAACATGCAAGGAATAAGAGGATGAACAAAACATATACAGTCACAAACAGACAAATGTCATGAAGAGAATGTATATGGTCCTTTGAGATTATATAATGAAATGACCTAGCCCGGACAGGAAGTTTCCCTGAAGAAGCAATGGTTGAGCTTCATAGTCATCTGAAGTATGAATAGATGTAGGTAAGCTAAGGACAGAGGGTATGAAAGTTTAGCAAGTGCATAAGATCTGTGTTTGAGGGAGCAAGGCATATCCAAAAATTGAAAGTTGGATGAAGAGTGAGCTTAAGAGTATTGAAGGATGAGGTAAGAGTGGTAGGCAGGGGCCACACTATGCAGGTCTGTATAAACCAACACAGATTTTAGAACAATGGGAAGTCATCATGTAATTTTAAACTGGGAATGATTTTGAAAAGTAACTCATATAGTGTTCAGAGAAGATAGATTGGGGTAAAATAAGTGACTTGAAACTTAAGAACCACCTATAGATCCAGGAAACAGATGCTAGTAGCATGGTCTTAGGAGGTGACAGTAGAGATGGGGAGATATGGATAAATCTGAGAGATATTTAGGAGCTAAAATTAATAAGATTTTAAGATAGATTGGATGTCAAGGATGTCAGAGAGAGGAGTGACAAGAATACTTCTCGGGGGGCGCCTGAGTGGCTCAGTGGGTTAAGCTTCTGCCTTTGGCTCAGGTCATGATCCCAGGGTCCTGGGATGGACATTTGCTTAGATATTAAAGACCAGGGACATGGTCTGGAATGGGAGGGTGCAGTTTCTTGCAAGTTTCTTGCAAACTTTATCTATCTATCTATCTATCTATCTATCATCTATCTATCTTTCAGTGAGAGACACATGAAGAATGTAGTTGAAGAGGGGAATGGTTGGGATTTTGAGCAGAGTAGAGAAAGTTGGAAAAATAGTGCATGAATTCATAAGAAAGGAAGTAAAACTATTAGTTGTGAGATGCTTTGAGATTAATGATGATGAACTTATAGTAGACCCAATCTGCCCTATTATGTGTCAAGATTAGACTTTCTTGGCAGTTAACACAGGCATGAAGAAAGAAAGCTGATGATTGAGCTAGGGTTCGGATTTTGATAGAAGTTATAATGAAGAGACAGATGTTAAGGAATTCAGGATGTATAGTGTTACGCCATTATGGGGCCACATAAAGAAGAGAGTGGAGAATGGAGAGTGTTGACATATTGATAAAAAGTAGATCTGTTGGTGGACTGGAGTTTCAATAAGGTTGAACTACTATTGCAGTTGTAATTGGACCAGTTAGCTCAACAGAGAAGAGGAAATGGTCAGATAACTGGGTGGGTGAGTTCAAGACTTCAGTGCTGGAAAAACGTTTAGGATATGACAAATTTCAGATTATGCCCATGTGAGTGAGTGAGGAAAAGTAGAAAGATTACTGGAGAGGAATTGGTGAAGAAACCGTGATGCCAGAGTATTGGAAGGCTCATCTACATGGGTAATAAAGTTACCCTAGGAGATGGAAAAATTTTAGTTGAGGTTGGAATTGAAAAATATTTAGGAAGTATGTGAAGTAATAACTGAGTTCTCTATTTTCATGGACTAGTCATTGGCACAAATCTATTCAAAGCAAAATAATGACACATTTCTCAATATGAAAGATAAATGATATGTAGCATTTGTATGTTAAATTTTATTTTACATACCCATATCTTACCTATATTGGATACTCTTGTTAAAATGGGACCTTTATATCTAGTAGGTATATATATTGTCCCCAGTGTTAAAGTCATACCAAGTCTGAAATTCTACATACATAAAACATAACATATGTGTTTTCCCCACATATTACTTTGTGGATAGTAACAACCACCATTTCTTTAAAACTCACAAGTCTTTGACTCCATTAGCTGGTTCTGGTGTCTTGGGCTTGGTTTAACTTACCTCAACTAAGTTTACCCATGCATTTGTGGTAGATTGCTGAGTTGCTTGGTAGCTGACAGATCTGGGATGGCTCAAATGGATGACTCAGAAGGCTCCTTCTGTGGTTTCTCATCATTCAAAGCCTTGTAGGTCTTCTTCACATAGCCAGTAGTCTGGGTTCCAAGACCGTGAGTGGAGGTGCCATCCCTCTTGAGGTGTAGGCTTAGAACTGGCACAATGTCATTTATGCCATATGCTGTTGGCCAAAGCAAGCCCTAAGGCCAGTTCAGACTCAAGAGTTGGGGAAATAGATCTTAACTCTTGAAGGTAGGAGTTGCAAAGTCACATTGCCGAAAGATGTGGATACAGGAAGGAAAATAACCACAGCCTTTTTTTTTTTCTCCTTGCCAACAATCTACCACAACATCCTGTGTGTGGGAATGCAAGATGTAGGTGAAACACTGTGCACTGGATATTACAAAGCTGTGTTTCTGCTCTATCACTCCCACTTATTTGTCATGTATTCTTGGATAAGAAAGTTCTTGGATCATCCTGTTTCTCTTTATTAAGCAAGAAGGGAAGAAAGTAGGAGAAAATATTAGCGGAGCCATTTACCTACTATCATTAGTGATGATTCAATGAGAGCATCGATTTGTGTTTTAAATGGCTTTATCTTTGAAATACATTGTTTTTATGCTAATAACATGCCACATCTCTTTAATGCAGGAATCCATAAAAATATTGAGGAGCTAAGAACTCAGAGATGTCTCTTGGATATTGTTTGTTGTGCTCCAGTGGCCTGTGGGCTTGTCAAGTAAGGAAATTAGCTGGAAAGGCAGAATGCTGATGACTGAAGGTTCTCCATTAGCCTTGCTGTGTTCTCTTTTACATTTCATGTGTTTGATATTCTCTTCTACCTGTGAGACCCAGGGATTTGTATGCTAAGAGCTCAGAGGTGGGGATAGAGACTGAAGACTGAGCTTCAGAGGAGGGCACAGGAGGACTGGACATTGTGGAGAGAAATGAGACAATGAGTGAGCAGATAGAACTGGTAGAAAGTACAAAATTAAGGTGTTATCAAAAAGGAGGTAGTTCAGAAGGAGGGCATTTTTTGAGGATCGTCCTTCAAAAGTGTCCAGTATTATTCTCTGCGTGAAATACAAATTTAAACCAGGAATTAAATACAATTGTGGCCTGAGCTAAAGGTTGTGAGAGTGAGTCATAAATAAGGAAAGTCTCTAATTTTAATACAATATTGAATATGACTCCCCCTTCTCAAAAAAATCATGTGATGCAGAAGAAATCATTAATCTGAGTAATGTACTGTGGTGAAATGTTAACAACACAGCAGTGACTGCTGGATTTCCAGAACATTATTTTTTATGTTTAAATATAACATCTTAAAGAAAATGACAGTTTTAAGTGTGGCACTCAGAGTTTTCACAAAGTGAGCACACCTAGTAATTATAGTCATATTAAGAAACCGAATGTTGCCAGAACCCCACGATCCTCCTCATGCCCCTCATGGTCACTACTTCTCCGCTAATAAAGGGATCCACTATCTTGACTTGTAATTCCACAGAGGAGTTCCACCTATTTTTACACTTTTTATACAGGAAATCATATAGTATATAATCTTTTGTATCTGGTCTTTTTTGTTCAACATGATTCTTTTTAGATTCATTCTTCTTGTTGTAAATAGTCTATTTGTGTTTATTTTTGGGGAGCATTCCATTGAGTGAATGTGTGATTATGTACTTACCAATTACACTGGAGAAGGACATTTATGTCATATCAAGTTCTAAGTATTTCATCACTTTTTTGGGGTCTTTTTTCCATTGGATATTCATTCCTGCTTTGTTGAGGATTAGTTATTATTTCATCACATTTTAAAAGCAAGTCATTTCACTTTGAGTTTTGGTTATAGTGATCGCATTAAATTCTGTTTGATACAAAACAGTGGAGAAAGAGAAAGTTAAAACAACTTTCCAAATAAAGCAGACTTGCCTATTTGCATATTATTCATTTTGAATAACAGTTTCTGAGTTTATAAGTAGTTGAAGGGAACACTCGGGACAGAGTCAAAGGTGAAACTTTGGGGTTGTGTTTGGGAGCAAACGGAAGTTTGGTTTGCCCCGAGCACTATTGCTATGCAAAGGCATGGTGGGAAACGTCTTGGCAGTGCAGGCAGAGGTGGGCCTAGGCACCTTGAAGGCCTGCGCTGGAGTCTGGTTAATGTAATGTCTGTGATGAGTCCCTGGAGGGTACTGTGTACTAGAAAGCTGAGTATTTCAGGTATCATTGGGGGTAAGGACAAGAAGACTGCACAGCTATGGGTTGTTGTGCAAAATGCACTAAGAATCTGAGCGACTAGATCTGAGTGATGCTTCCATTCATTCCTAGCTCTCTGACTTTGGACAAGTCATTTACTATGTCTGAGATTCAGTGTCCTCATATGAGCAACGGAGATAGGAATCCTGCTGTTGTGGGGATGCAGTAAGTTTGTCCATATTAGAGAGTTGCAGACTCTACAGAGTTCTCGGGCCTCCACATGCCCCTGCAGTGGGCCACGGTTGTGCCTGGGTGGGGAGAAGACAGTGGCAAGGTATTTAATCTCCTTTATTCAGTCGTGTAGAGAATGGCCACATAAAAGTCACTATTGCAGGTCCTAATGTACTTAAATTACACATCCTGCTCTAGGAATAATACAGAGTTTCAGACTGAGGTTAGATAGTGAGGTGGTTTAGACTGGAGCCAGACTGTCTGTATTTGAATCTTGGCTCCTCTTGGTAGCTGTGTGAACTTAGTCAAATTACTCAAACTTTCTGGGTTATGTTTTTTTTTGTTTCATTAAAAATTTTAAAAGATTTATTTATTTATTTATTTAGAGAGAGAGGGTGTGTGCAAACACCTGAGTTGTGGGGTCAAAGGGGCAGAGGGAGAGAGAGAATCCCAGGCAGACTCCCCGCTGAACACGGAGCCCGACCTGGGGGCTCAGTCATGACCCTGAGATCATGACCTGAGCTGAAACCAAAAGTAAGCTGCTCAACTGACTGAGCCACCCAGGTGCCCCTGGGCTATGTTTTAATAATGCTACCTACCAGATCACATTGTGTTGAAGATTAAATTAGTTAACGCATATACGACAGTTAGAACAGTAGCTAGGCTGTAGTAAGTGTTCAATATTAGTGTAGATTATTTGTCTTTTCTAAGTAGCAATGACTGATCTTGCTTTCTGGTGGGTTTATTGCAGGGAAGTATTTGGTACAGGCTTGATAAAATCTTTATTGTGTCCTTCTGTCCCTGTAGCTCTAACTATAATTCAGGTTACCTCATTAGGATTACGCAGAATGAGCTTAACCCTCATCAGGGCCCTGTGTATTTGAACACAATTATAATGCCCTGCATCAGTCTCCTTTTTTCTATTTCCTTCCATATTTACTAATACGGTATTCTTCTGAGTTCTTTTTTTAGGCAGTCCTTGGCTGAATATATTTTATGTATCTCCTACACCTGTGGTCTGGTCATTAGAGAAATTAAGGAGAATTTCTTTTCCTTACTTCATGCCATATCTTTATTAATGTAACTCAAAGTTACATTGCCTGTTTTGTTGTCTGTAATTTACTATTAAATCACATTGTGTCTATTGTTAATTATCCCTCCCTAAATTTACTCTATCCACATTTGCTTGTATTGTGTAAGTAATATGCTCATCATATTACCTGAGCATATTACCATAGACCATGCTTTGTAATTGACGCTAGATATATTCTTCAAGGGGTCTAGAGTTTCCTAAAATGTCATGCATGCAAGCTAGATTTGTAATAAAGTGTTGTAGTGATAGAAATGCACAAAGAGTATATGATAACATAAAGGAAGAACACTTAACTCTCAACGGTGGGGGAGAGGATGAAGGTATGTCAATGAAGATGGTGGGGGAGGGTGGAGGTATGTCAATGAAGATGGTGGGGGAAGGTGGAGGTGTTGGGGAAATGCACACGGAGGAGAGAGCATTTGCCATAAACTGTAATTAAGATGCTAGCCACCATGAGGGGGAGGGACAAACCTTTTAAGAAGAAGGAGCAACTAGTAACATGAAACAGATGGGCGTCTGGGAACTACATGTCACTGAGTGTGGCTGGAACATAGAAGGCAGGAGGAGGAACTGGGGGGAGAGATGCTGACGAGATAGGCAGATAGTAGGTTCTGAAGGGCTCTGCATGTCATAGTGGGGAGTTAATACCTAACCCTATAGGTATGAGGTAACGGTAAAGATTTGAGAGCGACAGGAATAAATATGATTTAAATATACATCAGACTTGTAGCCTGTATAGTGTGATCTGTGAATTAAAGGGAGTAGGAACAGAGCTAAGGTGGCTGATGGAGAGGCTTTTCCTGCTACACAAGTAAGTAAAAACATGAAGTCATGACCAGAACAAGGCCTTGGGAATAGGAAAGAAGAGAAATTTTTGAGAGATTTATTAAGTAGATGTATTTTGAGCACTTACGTCCTTTGATAACACTTGATAATCAGCTGGATGTGGCAGGAGGCTCAGCCCCAGGTCTGAGGGATGGGGCGGGTAACGACGTCACTCACAAGAGTAGGAGATCGAGAACTCATTCAGGAGGAGCAAGGGATTCCCTTTGGGACCAATTACCTTTTGAACACCTGCGAGACATTTAAATAGAGATGTATAGTGGGTGTTTGGCTTCTGTATCAGTAATTCAGGAGACAGTTTTGTGCTAAGAGGTGGACTGGTGAATACCATGTATAGAAGTCAGTTGAATCAGGCATATGGGCTGAGGGCTGAGGATAAGCATGATGAAAACCCTAACACATCACAGAAGCATGGGGAGGGGTAGCCCTACAAAATGATTTTGAAAGAGATGTGAGTTGGAGAGTTGGTAAAACCCAGGAGGAAGTGGTGTCACAGAACCTGTGGCAGAGTATAGTGCTTACAAAATATTTTGTAACGTTTAAGTAGTGTTGGACATGGCCATAGAAAATGGTGCTTTTTGACTAAGTGGGGTCCTGAGCAGGTACCTTTCAGGGTGGACCACCTCCTTTTGGAGAGCTCTGCCTCCATCAGAGATCAGGGGAGTGTGCCCGCCCACCACTTGGACCTAATTCTAGTAGGTCCTGATTCTTCGCATTCTAGTTGAGAGTGGTGACTGTTTTTTAGTTTGAGAATAAAGATTTCCTCTCTGTTTTTTCTTCTCTTTGTTTTTAGAGAAAAAAAATTCAGGTAGAAATGACTCTTCTGTGCAGTTGTGTGTGTGTGTGTGTGTGTTAGAGGGAGAGGCAAAGGAAGAGGGAGAGAATGACTCTTAAGCAGGCCTCACACACAGCACACAGCCCATTGCAGGGCTCAACATGGGGCCTGACTTGGGGCTTGATCTCATGACCCTGAGTCATGACCCGACCTGAAATCAAGAGTCAGATGCTGAACTGACTGAGCCACCCAAGCACCCCTTCTGTGCCGTATTTTATCAGAAGTATCATAGTTCCTTTGGAATTTTAAGCTAGCTAGACAGCGACATACATAGCATCAGTTTCATTTTTTAATTTAGTTCTGTTTGAAGCATTCTTGAACCTTTCAAGATCTCGTGTCCCTCAATTCTGCCAATTCATCTTCTGAATTTTCGTAATTCTGCTTTTTTTAACCACTTAAAGTTCAGTATCTGATTTCTCCCTTCATGTGTTCAAGCAAAATGAGAATTTACTTTAAGGCTGCATTGATGCCACAGCATTTGAGGGTAGGCCTTGAAGTAGAGCCAGACCTAAGGTATTGAGCTTGAGACAGAAAACTGTCAAAATGTTCCTGCTACTTTTGTTTCCACATGTTTGTTCTCTCTCTTGCAAATATTTATTTTGAAATACTTCCGTCATATGCTACCATATGGAGTATAATATAACCAAGTGAATTTTCTTTTAAAGATTTTACTTATTTGTCAGAGAGAGAGAGAGAGAGAGAGAGAGAACACAAGCAGGGGGAGCTGTAGGCAGAGGGAGAAGCAATTTCCCTGCTGATCAATGAGCCCGAAGTGGGACTTGATCTCAGAACCCTGGGATCATGACCTGAGCTGAACGCAGATGCTTAACCAACTGAGCCACCCAGATATCCCAACCAAATGAATTCTTAACCCTTTCACCTTAACTATTAAGAACCTTATGATGCCAAAATTAGAGTCTTACTAATGTCACATCTGTTCCATTACACCAACCAATTCCTCTATGTTGGTCAGAAGGAAGCTCAGAGTGAGTTATGCTAGACTCCTGTCTCTCCCCTGGGAGAAAGAATTAGTAATAATGGAGTCATAGACCTCATGAGATTTGGAGGTGTTGATCAGATGAGAGGCTTCCCGGTCACAGCTCTGTCTTCCCTCCCTGCATCAGGAATGAATTTATCCTCTTTCCCCACATGGCTTATTATATGCTTCAAAAAAAAAAAAATTACCATGGGACTTCCAGTGTTTGAGGAAAGTGTATGCTGTATTTCCGTTTGGATAATGTTGTATTGGATTTTAAGCTTCTCAGCAAAATATGAATTACCTTGCTGCTGTTCCCTTACAGTATTCTTTTCTATGACTATTGCTAGGGGATTGTAGGATTTTGTAGATTATGTACCCATTCTACGTTCAACTCTTAATTTTTTCAGAGGTCTACAAATTTAGTGCTTAGCATGACTGTGAGTAGTCATGGTAAGAGGTAGTGGAAACAACAATGGCACCTGCTTGTTTTCCCCACATGCCCAGAAATATTTCCTATTTGCTTGCCAGTAAGATTGAGATTCCTTTCTTAGAAGTTTGGTGCTCATGGTTATTAAAAAGTGAGAAATAAGAATAAGTGTTTTTGCGTAGAGGATAAGTTTTATAGGAAGATGTAATAAAAGGTCTGGTTTCACCATCCTATTTCTATACTCTGTATATATTGCATCTGAGTAATTTTCTCCTTTGGGTTTTCTCTGTGCTATTTATACTTCACTTATGAAGACAAATTGGATCTTCCTTAGCTAATGAAAAGTTGCCTTATTTAATAATTCAGAAATATTTTATTTCTTGGTGGGAAAAATCTGCTTTTTAAGAAAAGTTTCTTTAGCATTTCAGCATTTTTGTTGACTTAAAATCAGATCTGTATTATGTGTATGTTCTTAGCATATAGATGGGCAATCAGGTTCATGAAGGTAAACCATTGAATTGTTTCCCAGCCTTTTCTTTTCTGAAAGTGTCATGTCATTTCTTTTCTTTTCTTTAGGGAATCAGCAGTCTCTTCAGTTCTTTAAAAGTGGTGCGTCTTTTGCGACTGGGCCGTGTGGCTAGGAAATTGGACCATTATCTAGAGTATGGAGCAGCAGTCCTCGTGCTCCTGGTATGTGTGTTTGGACTGGTTGCCCATTGGCTGGCCTGCATATGGTACAGCATTGGAGACTATGAGGTCATCGATGAAGTGACGAACACCATCCAAATAGACAGTTGGCTCTATCAGCTGGCCTTGAGCATTGGGACTCCATATCGGTATAACACCAGTGCAGGGATATGGGAAGGAGGACCCAGCAAGGATTCTCTGTACGTGTCCTCTCTCTACTTTACCATGACAAGCCTTACAACCATAGGATTTGGAAACATAGCTCCTACCACAGATGTGGAGAAGATGTTTTCAGTGGCCATGATGATGGTTGGCTGTAAGTATCTTGTTTTTTTTCTTTTTTAATTAAAAAATTATTGTTGTGGGCAGTTTTCCAGACTCTAGTCTCTAACAGGATTAAAATGAAACTACTTTGTCTTTAGAAAGGCATTTAATCCGTATTACTTGCATTGGTTTAATTTTTATTCAGCCTTAGAAAATAAAAATGCAAAATAATATATTTTACTTTTTAGAATACATTAACACATGAAAAACAGTGTGGATGGAGTGATACAAAAATCAGGATGGGAACTCTTTGATTTAATTCTGTTCACAGTTTTCTATCTGGCAGAGCTCTTTCCAAGGGAGACCAGCATCTAGAAAGGCATCATCTGGCACATCCCATAGTTTTTGTTGGCAGTGTACTAAATTCTGAAAAAGCGCACGGGATATGATGGGGGGGACACATAGTTTAGAAACTATGTTAGTTAGTAATTGAATTCTTGACTAACATTGATCTCAGGAGAGTTTTATGTTGGTTTTTACAATTAAGACTCAGAAAAAGTTTTATAAATCTGGTCTTCATTACAAACACTCTAGGTTGAATATATGCCCCTTTGGGAGAATGAAAAGATTAGTAAATACAAGCTCATTTGGCAATGGCAAAAGTGTCCAGGATTTATCAGGCAGACCTGAGTCCTAAATGTCTGGATGGTGTTCAGGGGAGTAGAATGTTCCCTAAAGGAGTGAAAGAACAAGTGTTCTTCACTTGGGCTGAGGATGGATTATGTTAGAAGATCAGAACATTAAGGAGATACATATCAAAGAAGCTGTTTTAAAAGAAGATTTTGAGGGAGACTTCACCGTCATCTACCTCTTTTTTTTTTAATTTTTTAAAGATTTTTATTTATTCATTTAACAGAGAACACAAGCAGGCAGAGAGGCAGGCAGAAGCAGAGAGAGGAGCAGGCCCCCTGCGGAGCAAGGAGCCCGATGCGGGACTCGATCCCAAGATGCTGGGATCATGACCTGAGTCAAAGGCAGTTGCCCAACCAACTGGGCCACCCAGGCGTCCCCGTCATCTACCTCTTCAAGTTGACTGAGATGATTTGTCCAAGCCTAGTTCTGACCCCTAGAGTAACCATAAGATCATTGTACTAGAGGTATGATTAGTGTAATTAGGATCTGTTAAGCCTTTGGGTCATGGGTCATTGCTTTGTGGTCGGAGCCATCCTTTCTGAGATCCCATGTTGCAGAGGTTTACATTTTGACACCGATAGGGAAAGTGTTAAGAGTCCGGGAGTGTCAGGTGGCCCATGAAATATCACTATCTTGGGTCAATGTAAGGCAGTTTTTACATTTTCAGAGAGTTTTTGATAGCTGTTGGAGCACCACTGTTGGCAGTTTAGCTTCTGTGTCTCTACACTCCTTCGTGCAGGTGCAGAAACAAGAATGTACAGGTTCTACCTGCTGTTTAGAGGTAAAGAGGTAGACTGAGAATGCCAAGTGCTGTCTGCTTCCGAGGCTTTTAGGAGGAAATATGTTCCTACATACAAAGAGATCCTGATGATTAATTAAACTGTTGTCTACACACCCAACGTGGTAAAATGTATTGGTGTGCTATAAATTCAGAAGATGATATTTTGTCACATGTGATATTTAATTACTATACTGCTTTTAGTATTTATATAATGCATTTTGCCTTATACTTGAGCTTAGAGTTAAAAAAAAAAACATTTCCAAGTGATTATTGATTCACTGGAAGTTGCAAAGATAGTATAGAGAAGGGCTTTGTGCCGTTTACCTAGTTTCCTCCAATAGTTACATCCTGTATCATTAATCCAGCATGTGATCGACATTGGCACTAATACATTATGTATGTGTAGTTCTGTGTTGTTTTATCATGTGTAGATTCCTTTAACTACCACTGAAATCAAGATACAGAATTGTTCCATCACCACAAAAACCTTCCTTCCTGTGTTACTCCTTTATAGTCCTACCCACCCCTTCCCCCAAAGCATCCTTAAGCCTTGGCAACTACTGTTTTGCTCTTCATCTATATAGTGTTGCGATTTTGAGAATGTCATATAAATGGAGCCATGCAAAATGTGACCTTTCAGCATTACCCCTTTTCAGCATAACCCCTTGCAAGCCATCTAAGTTGTTGAGTGTATCAACAGTTTATTCCTTTGAATTGCTGAGTAGTATTTCATGGTTTGGCTATATCACTGTTTAACTGTTCATCTATTGAAAGCCATTTTTATTGTTTCCAGTTTTTGCCATTACAAAGAAAGCGGCCCTGAATATTCGTGTACAATTTTTTTTAAAGATTTTATTTATTTATTGATACACAGCAAGACAGGGAACACAAGCAGGGGGAGTGGGAGAGGGAGAGGCAGACTCCCCACCGAGCAGGGAGCCTGATGCGGGGCTCGATCCCAGGACACCAGGATCATGACCTGAGCTGAAGGCAGATACTTAATGACTGAGCCACCCAGTTGTCCCTTATGTACAGTTTTTTTTCCTGGGTATAAGTTCTCTGTTCTCTGGGATAAATATCCAGGAAAGAGATTGCCGAGACACACAATAAATGTATGGTTAGTTTTTTTTTTTTAATGTTTTATTTATTTATTTGAGAGAGAGAGAAAGTGAGAGTAGGTCAGAGGGAGAAGCAGACTCCCCGAGGAGCTGGGAGCCTGATGCAGGACTTGATCCCGGAACTCCAGGATCATGACCTGAGCCGAAGGCAGTTGCTTAACCAACTGCATTCTTTATCTCCAGGTGCCCTGTATGTTTAGTTTTTAAAAGAAATTGCCAAACTATTTTGTAGAGTGGATAGACTAGCATAGTTAGATTTTTCTTTCTTTTTTCTCAAGATTTTTAAACAGTAGGATAATAGGAAAATAGAATACGGAGTTGAAGCATAGCACTGTTCACTTTCTCAGGCCCCAAACCTAGGAATCATCCTAGATTGTTGTTTTTCTCATTTATTACATCTTTTCATAACAAGTCTTGTTGCCTTTACCTTCAGAATACATTTGATTATTTCTCTCCATTTCCATAGCTTACCACTCAAGACCATGTCACCATCACTGGTCAGGACATTTACTATAATCTCCTATATGTTCCTTCTGTTTTTACTCTTGCTCGATAGTCTCTACCCAGAAGTGATGCATGGAGCTAAAGAATATTATGATAAGTGAAATAAATCAGTCACAGAAAGTGAGAGTAGCCCTTTTAAAGTAAATAAGATCACATCATCCATTTGCTTGAAGCCCTCCAATGTTTTCCATTGCACATAATATAAAATCTAGATTCCCTACCTTTCTATCTAAATCTAAATGGTCTAGCTGTTGCCTGCCTTGCACATTTCACTTTCTGCTGTTCTTCCTCTTGCTTATTCTACTCCATCCATGCTAGCCATCTTGCTATGGACACATTAAGCTCAGTCTTATCTCAGGGTCTTTGTACCTGCTTCCTATTGCTTATAACACCCTCCCTCTGATTTATGCCATGAATTCTTGCAGGTCTCCACTCAAAGTACCTCTTCAGAAATTCCTCCCAATGCTACCCTCTATAAAAAGAGAAGTCCCAAAGCCAATCTCTCTTAATCCTTGCCCTTTAATCTTTTGCTTCTATACCTACCAAGACCTGAAAACACATTTACTCCATTTTTCTTTTCCTTGAGAATGCAAATTGCATGGAAGTAGTGTCTTTGCCTATTTTTACTTCTGAACACTCAGCTTCTAAACAATTTTTTTTAAAGATATTATTTATTTATTAGGAAAGAGAGAGAGAGAGAGAGCATGAGACGGGAGAAGGTCAGAGTGAGAAGCGGACTCCCCATGGAGCTGGGAGCCTGATGTGGGACTCGATCCCGGGACTCCAGGATCATGACCTGAGCCGAAGGCAGTTGCTTAACCAGCTGAGCCACCCAGGCACTCTAAACAATTTTTAATGCCATACTCAATCTCGGTTCATTGTATGAATGAATGAAACTGAAGATGTCTTTGATGGTTTTAATGAGAATCTCCTGTTCTTGAATCCACTCCACTTAGGTCTCTAATGAAGGCACAGGCCAGGAAAATGGACACTCTTCAAGTTTTGTCTCTGATTCCTTTGTGAAAGCCCTGAGTTCTCTTATGTCTGCCTCTGGGAATATAGTGGCTCTTATCTCTGGATTGCTCCAACTCTAAGTCTCTAAGCCCCTGATGATAAGTTCAAAGAGGCTACTTAGTGAAAGCACCAACAACCCTTTCTCCCACCACTTTTTACTCTCTACCTTCTGAATCTACCTACGTCGAAAATTTTCATGTAGATTCAGTTGAGTTTTCAAAACTTAATTTGGTTCATTTTGGTTCCATCCTTTCTCTACTTCATATATGGCCAATTCTATTGCTATATCTAAATGTCTTTCTCCTTCTTTTATCTTTATTTAGTTCCTATCTTGATTTGAAGATGAACACCTGGTCTTAAACTTGGTCCTTTTCTGAGTTTCTGCTATTTTCTTTTAACACCTGAGCAGTATTTTTCTGTTTATAAACTAGTTTCTAATATTTCTTTTGCCTGTTGACTTTGGTTTTCTTTTTATGCTTCAAGTCCAGTTTCTATTGCCAGGAGTGTTCCAGGGAAATGCCTTTTAATTTCCTTCTTAGTCTGTATCCTTTAGTAATTTAGTGGCGTGTTTCCTTTGCAACTACCCAAGAAGTTGATAGAAAACTGTCAAGACCCATGAAGTGTTACAGGAAGTTTTTGCATTTCCAAAATTTATTAGACATGCATGCTCAAAATATCAACCAAATGTGCCTATTGTAGCTGTTTGTAGTATTAGTGTCACTTTTCTCCCTACAATAACACCAAGGAAAACAAAACAAACTACTACTATTTCCAGAACCCAGTATATGTTATCAGCCATACATGCAGCTACGAATTTAGCATTTATGTCTGTATGCATGTGTGTGTGTGTGTGTGTGTGTGTGTGTAAGGAGAATAAAGGGAGAGGGAGGTAGAAAACACAAAGTTTTATGTTTTTAGTTGTGCTAAGATTCTAGTCAATCTAGAATTAAGTGGTGTTTGAGAATTACCACTTATAACCTTATATCCCAGTGATGGAGAAAAAAGTTTTGTCAAAAGGTTGGTGGAGAAACCAATTGCCTATATTCTGTGGAGGAAAATGCCTACTTTCTATGGAGAAAAAGAATCACTACTAGTAAAATGATAGCCTCTTTATCTGGAGAAAATTATCTAAAGTTTTCATTCCTTCTAGCAAAATTGAGAAATGTTAATGGCAGTAAGTCTAGTTCCTAGGTCCTTTCTGAGCTCTCTTCTTTCTTTAGTGGCCTTTCCTCTCTGACTTTTAGGTCCTTTCACCCCTGATGCTGAATTGCATGTGAACTCTGTCCAGGAACACAGTTTCAGGGTTCTCCTTGCTGCTGTCAGACAAATCTTCAGACAAAATTGACAATGGTGGCCTCCCTTCAATCTCAGTCACCTTATGTTCCCTCTTGATCCTTTCTCTATCAGTAGGATTCCAGGATATTTCTTTTATCTGCCACCTGGGGATTTCTTAGACTTAAATCCTTTGTCCATCATTTGTCCAAGGTGGGGAATCTTCCTGCTCAGATTGCAGAAATGGGAAAGTTTTTTGGATCTTCTCAACATATGTCTACCACCATGCATTCTTTATCTCCAATCTCTCTTCTCGATTTTGGCATGCTCCATGCCCTGAGTAGAACTCCATGGCTCTGGTAGCAGCCATTATACTAGCTCAGGATAGTATGTTCTCTCTCATTCCTTAGCATTTGTCCATTCATGTACGAACCTGATGACCCTGCTGATGTTCATGGAATTCACTACCAAAGGACATTTGTGAAAAGCTATTTTTGTAGTTAGTTCTGCAGCAGTTGTGGAAAATGACATACTTTTTTTTTGAGATCAAGATGTGGGTAATCTCTTTGCTTATTTGCAGAGCAAATACTTCATGATACCTTCATGAAATCTTTTCTAATCCATTTCATTTATATAATCTTATTGAGCCCCTAATATTTTTTTCCCCAAAGATTAGCAGACTAATTTTGCTTCTATTCAGAAAGCATCTTAGTGCACTGAGGTTTGTTTTGACAGCTATAAAACAAAGCAATATGAGAATGGAATTTTTCTGATATGATTATCCTTTTGTCTTAATGTATTTTTATGAATCCTCTTTTCAAGGTCTATCAAAGAAGTAATTACTTAGTTTCTTCTTCTTCATTATTAAACAATCACATAAATTGTATTTTACTTTAACCCAACCATTATAAAAATCTATATACTGGCATCTGTCATTATAATTTTAAAAAAGGAAACATAAAAATATAAGTTATGAATAACTTTTTGCCACAAATAATTTGTGTTTAACCCTAAATTTCTCTTTCTCTGTTTCCTTGCTTTGTTTTGTTTTAATGCACTGTTAAATACATTAGTAAACATGTACACAACATATTTTAGATAGCATATTTCAAAGGACTATAAGATTAGACTTTGTGTACTTGTTTTATTTAAAAGTATGTTTTTCTTTTTGGTCTTTGCATTGTTGCCTGCTTGGTTGCTAGGTTGAGGCAACCTGACTCATGTGGTATAACTAACAATCAGAATCTGTCCTGGTGGGATTCCATGCAATTAAGTCTTTAAGAGTAAAACAAAGCAAAACTAAAAACTATAAATATGAAAACTGCTGAGATTTAATTGGTAGACAGGCAGGTAGTTCTAGTAATGCTAATCTGCAATTTTCAAATAAGATGTAATTGATGATGGCTCAAACAGTCTAAGATCTTTATGTAATTGACTGATACGGTTTATAATGCAGCAAATGGTTTAGCACGTTTAGAAGTATATAGCAGGACCGTCTGCCAGTGGGATGTGTATGAAGAGAAATTCAGATCTCCATGTGGGTGGTTAAGCCACCAGGGGGCACCTAGTTACATACTGGTCACTCAACATCATGCAGGGGAGACCTATGCCACATATCCTATTCTCTAGTTGATGATCTAATTTAGCATTCTCTATGGAGTTTAGATAAAAGCCGAGCTGGGATTATAGGCATTGCTTTCATCTCTCTCTATAGAAAAAGGAAATAAATAGAAGATGGTGAGACCCAGAGATCGGGAGAATATAGAATAGGTTGAAGGCAAAGGACCATATGACTTTGGAGAGTCTTTGAATCTCTCTGGGTTTTAGTTTTTTCAACTGTAATGCAGGAGTTGATATAAATGGGTTTTGAGGTATCTTTCAGTGCCAACGTTTTATATATCTAAGATTCTGTTAGTGCAGTTATGCCACTCTTCATAGCATTGGGCTGTTTATTGGAATGGGGTTAATAATGAAAAGGAAGAGATGTCACAGGTTTTAGGGCTTTTCATGTATATTCCTTGTGTTATGGAGAGTAAGATGCATCTTGTATGGAATATATTCAGGAAAGAATTAAGAGGGGACATAGGAGATATTGTAGAGAACAGAAAATGTGCTTTTGGAAAGTATTTTTCAAATAGAAATTGGACAGAAAAAGACATTTGCTTCAGGACGTGAGAGTGGAGCCCAGGGAGAAGTCTGTACCCCAGGGCATTGGGGACTCTGAAGGAGTTTGACCCATATGGATATCCAAGCGGGTTTAAAAGTGAACTGTTAACTAACTGGAATTTAAATAAAAACTTGGAAGAAAAAAAAATAAAATGAAAATGAATATTAAATAAATGCTGCTAAAAAACATGAAAGTGAGCTGTTGCCCTTTTCCAATATTAAAAAAATTACAGATCTTAACATGAGACTTTAGATGATTGTGCTACAATATTAAGTAACATGTTGAATTTTTTCTTGTTCTTGCTGTTGTGGTGTAGGTAGGAAGTGGAGTGTGAACATGCTGATTTTCATTTCTGGTTTTAGATTCAGCCAGATGGAGAGACTTTTAAGCTTAATGTTTATTTTGGAAACTGGGTCAGTTCTTTCTGTCTGCTTTACCTCTGCTTGTGAAAAAGATTTCCATTTTTTTTGTTTTTGGTCTCTTTTCTTTAATGAACTGAGTATCCTATGAGGAAAAACATTTTGTGGAACACAAAGTTCAGGGTTATAAGTACTTTTATCATAATTCGATAGTTTCAGATGTATAGTCTGGTAGTTAGAAAAAGACTATATGATGTGCACTTTATTCCCTGTTTCTTATTCAAAATAGAACTTGTATCTTTTGCAGGAATGTTCTTTTATACTCATGTTTATTTTTATGCCCAGTCACATTTTCAGAGAACTTCTCAGATTCCCTAAAGATTGAGTTTTCCCAGAAACCAGGAAATTTTCACAGTGGTCTATTCCTGACCCTGACCTCTTTGAAAGGACTTGGTCTCTGGAACTACCTTGTGTCTCTATATCACTCAAAATTATTTAATTCATCTAGCATTGTCCCAGGTGTTCTGGTAGTATTGTTGGAAATTCTGGTAGTATTATGAAGGAAAGTAGTATTGTGAAGGAAACAAATTGGATACTTTCTGAGTCAAGTGGTATGGTGAGTTAGTTTAGTGGTATGGTGAGTGTTAGAGGAAAGAATTACTGAATCATCTCTTTTTCTCCCATTCCTTCCATCTCCATCCCCATTCCCACTGCCAACTCCATCCCTATCCCCATTTCCATCCCCGTCTCCATCCCTGTCACCATCCCCATTTCCATCCCAATTCCCATACTCATCTCCATCTCCTTATTCATCCCCATCTCCATCCCCATTTCCAATCCTGTTGCCATCTCCACCCCATCGCTATCTCCACCCCATTCCCATCTCCACCCCATCACCATTTCCATCCCCATCTCCATCCCAGTCCTCATACTCATCTCCATCTCCTTCTTCAACCCCAACTCCATCCCCGTTTCCATCCCCGTCTCCATTCCCATTTCCAGTCCTATTGCCATCTCCACCCCCATCCCCATCTCCACCCCATCACCATTTTCATCTCCATCCCCATTTCCATCCCCATCTCCACCCCCATCTCTATCCCAATCCCCAAACTCATCTCCATCTCCTTCTTCATCCCCATCTCCACCCCATCCCCATCCTCATCTCCACCCCTAGCCTTATCCCCATCCTCATCCTCATCACATCCCTGTCCTCATCCCCATATCCATCCTCATCCCTATCCCCATCTTCATCTCCACCCTCATCTTCGTCCTCATCTCCATCCTCATCTCCATCCTCATCTCCATCCTCATCTCCATCCTCATCTCCATCCTCATCTCCATCCTCATCTCCATCCTCATCTCCATCCTCATCTCCATCCTCATCTCCATCCTCATCTCCATCCTCATCTCCATCCTCTTCCTTATCCCTCTCTCCATCCCCATCTCATCTCCATCAACTCCATCCTCATCCCCATCTCTATTCCCATTTCCATCTGCAACTCCTTCCCCATCTCTGTTCCTTCTCCATCTTCATGTCCATCTTACTTCTCTTAATACTATGGCTAAGAGCTAAGACTTTGAACAGATGAATAAAGAAGTTAGGCTGAACTATAAGGCTGGTAAGAACAACCTTATTTGTCCTATTTGTCATATATTTAGCATAAAACAATGTGCTTTATTGATAGGCTCATTAAACATAATTTGAATGAATAAAAGAAGTTTATCTAGCTTATCCTGAACAATGCAGGAAGATTTCTAGGAGGAAGTGACTCTTGAGCTTAGAATACAAAAATATGTAGGACTTAGGAATTTTTTGAAATAAAGAGAACACATGTGAAAAAACCAGTAATGAAATGGCTTGGCCCTTCTGTAGAACTCCATGTATTTCACTTTGACTTGAATGGAAAGTAGGTGTGGATGGGGAGGAAGGAAGGTACTAGGATGTTAGAAAGCCTTGCATAGCTTGGTAAGGAATTTGTCTTTTATCCTAAAGGTTGTGGGATAAATAAGAACTTTATTCTTCAGTGTGGAAGATGGATTGGAAGAGATAAAGCCTGTGGGTAGAGAGACCATTTAGGAGGCTGTTGCAATAACCTGAGGTGGTAGGGATATGGAGGGTAGTATAGTTTCAGAATTGGCAAATTCCTTTTTCCTATAAAAGGACAGATAACTATCTTAGGCTTTGTGGTCCGTAAGTCTCTGTTGCAACCACTCATCTCTGCTGTTGTAGTGTTAAAGCAGGCAAAGACATAAATAAATGAACATGGCTATGTTCCAATAAAACTATAAAGAGGGGGCAGGCTAGATGTGGCATATTCATAGCTTCCCAAAGTCTACCTAGGCAGCGTGGTTTATGAAAAGACCATGGACTTTAGAGTCAGACAAACCTACATGCATTTATTAAGAATTTACATCAATTATCTAAACCATCAGCTGTAAAATGGAGATCCTACACTGCAGAGTTATTTGGAATGCTCAAAAATAGGTCGTATATAAAATTCCTGAAATATTTTTTAAGTTGTTATTGGTGAGTGGATAAATGTGTCAAGTAGGGTTGAGAGAAGAGTCAAAAGAACTGGTGGATTCTGGCTAATTGAGCTGAATGGATGACTAAATTCTTTTCTGAGATAGGAAAGAAGAAGCAACCATTCCTGGGGGAGGAAAATAGTCCTATTTTGTACATGTTGCACGTGAAGTGCCTGCAGGCCATTCGGTTGGTGGTATGCGTTATGCTAGACGGTGAGAAGTGTGTTTCGGGGTTCTAGCGATGTGAGGCGTGGTGAGATCTCTTTGTGAGTCATGATGTAGAGAAAGTAACTGATGCCAAGCGAGTGCAGGGTAGAGTCAGAATGAAGTTGGTGAAGGGTGACACTTGAGGAAGGAGAGCCACAGAACGGTAAAGAAGAGAACTGAGAGGGGTAAAAAGGAAGCATGAGTCCAGAGGAAGAGTTTGTTGCAACAAAGGATGAAAGAATGTCAAGAAGGAAGGGAACAGTAACAGCAACATAAATGGGATAGTGAGTCAGGAGGTCTGGATGGCATCACGAGGTCATTGGTGACACTCCGCAGTAGTTTCACTGGATAGTTGAGGGGAGAGAATCACATGGAGAATTTGCCTTTATGGGATCTAAACCTTTTTTTTTTTTTCCTCGTATGAAGGAAGATAATTTTATCAGTAGCCATTAATCTAGTGCGGGTAGATTACACTTACACAGTATTTTTCACTGCCAGTGATGCTTTTTTTCTTAAAGATTATTTATTTATTTATTAGAGAGAGAGACTGAGAATGAGAGGGGAGAAGGTCAGAGGGAGAAGCAGACTTCCTGCAGAGCCGGGAGTCCGATATGGGACTCGATCCCGGGACTCCGGGATCATGACCTGAGCTGAATGCAGTCGCTTAACCAACTGAGCCACCCAGGCGCCCCTTTTTTTTTTTCAGTGATGCCTTTTTTCTGAATCACCATTCAAGTTCCACAAAATATATTTATTTTTTTTATTTTTATTTTTTTTTCCACAAAATATATTTAAATGAGACTATTGGATATATTACATATACTTGGAGTTTTCTTTTCCTGTTATAAGCTAGGAAATAAAATTGACTTGGGAAGAAGTGTTTATGAAATCCTGCTTTCCAAGAACAAGGATTTTAGTCAGGGAAGAATTTTATTTATGAGATTATATGGTAACCTTCCGATAAATTTGTGTTGATTCCAATAAATGTGTATATTGTCCAAGGTAAGTTGTTACCTGGTAGGTGAATTGTTCTCTTTGAGAGCAAAAGTACTGGGGACTTAGATGATCCTTATGTATGTGATATCAAGGAGTAATTGATACATGATTTTAATTTCGCTGGAAATAAAATGCAGAATTTTTCAAAAGTTGAAAGACTAACAAATCCATATCTGAATATATTTAGAATTTGCTAAAATAAATGTTATACCGACAAGGCCTTTTATATGGATTTAAGAGTTGCTTTGGTAGGCTCAGGGGATTTTATTTGGAACAATCCCTAAGCCAGTTCCTAAGTGACTACTTCTTACCTATTAATATTTACATAAATTGTGATGACTGAGGTAGGCCTCCCTGGGAGGAAAGGTGCCAGGAACATGGTCGTAGCTTTGGTCTATCTGATTGTAGGTAGGAAGACTCTTATGGAATGAGAATCATGTTCAGGTTGACTGTCAGGAAATCCTGGTGGCTTTAAAAAATTCTCTCTGAAGCTAGTTCTGGAGCTACCCTTTTAGATAGGATCCTTTTTAAAGTTGAATTTATGTTTTAACAACCCCCAAAAGTCTTAATCTGAGAAAGTCTAATTTGGGAGCATTACTGCTTTAAAATGAATGTAAGGGAAGGGCCCTTAAGCTCATTCCTCTAGTTGGACTTTGCCAAAAGAAATGGGTATTGACTCTTCTAATGAGAATTGGGTGTAGGTGCTATTGACCTCGGGGACTTTTCTTACAGTGATCTGCCTGTGACTTTGCCTTTTCAGTTTTTAAAGAAAAGGCCTTAAAGGACCCCCATGATAGATGCATTTCCCAACTCCCTTCCCTTCAGAGGGTCTAGCTAGAAAACATTCTTCCCCCATCCCAGATACACATCAGCATATTCGAGATTCCATCATCCTTTGTTGCTGCAGTGTGTCTTGAAAAATTCCCAGCCTGAATCTACTTGCCTCTTTTGTTCCTGTTTCAGGACTGCCGAGCACAGGCTGGCGTAAACCACGGCTTTGTGAACAGGTGCCACGAAAACGCGTTGTTCATGATCTTACAAATCTTGGCTTATTTTAGGCCATCTCCCTCGCACATTTTGCTGAGTAGCTATTCTTGTGCAACTCTTACATGTTTTCTTCCCACCTCTCCTCAACCTCTGACTGTGCTTCTTCATTTCAGGAGATGGCCTTTCTTTTATTTCTCTGAGAAGGAAAGGGTTGTTGTGGCAGATGTGCATTCCTGGACTTCCCTGATCTTGCTACAGAGACGGGGTGGAGGAGGGAAGCGGCTTGGGAGTGAGGGGCAGCCAAACCACCCAGGACCGTCGAGGTGCAAGGAGTGAGTTTTTTTGAGTCAGATGGGCAGGTGTTTGAGGGTTTGGGGCCAAAGAATGGCAGGATTTGTCTTGTGGTATAAAGATCAATCTGGCTGCTGTGTGGAAAACAGACTGTGAGGGATAGAGGATGGCAGAGGGCAGACAGGTTAACAGTCAAGGCGAGAGATGGTGGCAGGGGGAGTTAGAATTGCTTAGGTTCTGGGCAGATGTTAGGACACACAACATACAAGGGCATGGGAGAAAGCAAGGGTCAGGATTTCATTTCAGGATTTGGGTGCAAGCAACTACTGTGCTAAGTAGCAAGTAGTCCCTTGTTATGTTGCGTGGGTAGTTTTGTATGTGAGTCTAGAGTTGTCTGGATGGTCCAGGGTGTGGTCATGGATTTGTTTTGTCCTTCAATGTTTTATTTCCTCCAACGGTTTGCCCTTGTTTCTCCGGTTTTCATCTCTCTAGCCCCCCAAAGCATGTGTCTTCACTTTCTTATCTTCATTTGCTATCTATTAAAAGTAGACTTTCCCTTCTACCGCTTGAAATATATTTGCTGAATTTCAGACACTTTTTCATCCTTGCAGAAACGTCTGTGGTTTCTTGATGTTTACCTCTCCCTGGTTTCTCTCCCACTGCTCTGGCTACTTTTTTTTTTTTTAATTTCTTTCTTTTTAATTTCTTATAATTTCATTATACTCTGTCTCTTAAATATTGGAAAATGTGATATTGGGAACAAATTTTTGAAAGATCAAGGGCAGCTTTCCTGATAGGTTGGGCAGTGTCTCCCTAAGGGAGTGATTAAGGGAACCAGACAATTTCCAGATAGATCCCTGATCACTTTGCCTGATGGTCCCTGTTTTGTGTGTCCTTCCCTCTAGAAGGCCCCTGTGAAACTGCCACTTTGTTCTCTGAAAGGTGTAAGCCTTTTTCCGCACACCAGCATGGACTAAGCTTCACACTAGCTCACTGCCATAATGAAGAAAGAGATGCTGGGTTTCAGAAGAGAGAAAGCATTGGGAGCGTGGAGCACTGCTTGGCAGGCAGAGGCAAGAGGGAGCTCAGGTGATGATGCCAAGAGGAAAGAGATTCTTCAAGAAAGACTCTTACTCTTCCTAGCTCTGTGCTGGGAAAAGTAATCAGATTGATGAATCATGCCCCTTCTCTGTAGATTCTTGCCATGCACGAAGTTCTAGAACTTTCTTCCCCAGTCTGTCTGAAGTGTCTCCATCCTTTGTATTTAATCCTTTTATTATGTGTTATAATTATGTTTTTAAATTCTTTCCTAACATATTTTCTGCTTGTCTCCTCAGCTGAAGTGGGAGCCACAAAGGCAGGGAGCTTGTCTATCTGGTTCACTTCTATATCCCTGGTGTAATGGGAGCATAGTACGTAATCAGTAAACTCTTTTTGAACAAGCGAATGGATTTTGATACTCCATATTAAAGAGGCTGTGTATTCAGAGCAAAGCAAAACTACCCCAGTTCTCCAGATCAAAACATTTTAGTGGTGGGTTTAAATTATTATATAATAGAACTTAGGTACATGAATATGTGGCTGACTTCATTTTCCTATAGAGAGCTCACTTAGTTTGTGACCTCCCACTTCACTCTTTTCCACCTTTCAGAAGTGTCTTCCATGCTATATCTGTCCTATGGTTGTATTCCTTACCCTTTGTCTAGCATGTACCAGAGTTCTGGATGGGAGGCAAGATACACTTTCTCTGTTGCCTTTGGATTTCCCCTTATTCTATTTCAACTTTCCTTTTTTCATCTCTATTTCCTTCTATTATGCCAACCTATGTTTCACTGCCCACCCCCCTACCCCAATGTTTTCTGGAAAAAGAGCTACGATTTTAACAGTAAAAATAAAACACAACAAGAACAACAGTAACAAAAAAGCCATTTGCTGTCTCGAGGCAAAGAAAATCTATGCTTTCAAGATTATTATTTTGGCTGTGGGCTTAAAAAAAAAGGTCTAATTTGAAACTCAAATCTACACTGCTTCCTTTGTTCCCAGCTGTATCCATACTCCCCTTGAAAAGTGACTGCCACTGTTTCAGTGGGAGGATAGCAGAGGGGCCACTAGGAAGAACCAGAGGTTAGAGGCACTGAAAATACTTGCGTGTGTGTGTTCCTCACCCACAGTCATGGGTGAGCCCTGGCATAAATGAATGAACTACAACCTCCCAATCCCTGTTTGTTTTTTGGCTATAGAAGAGAAGCACTGGGGATTTAAATGGTTTGGAAATAACTGTACCACACATAGAATTTAATGATAAAATTTGGGTATTCTGTTCTTAGGGGCCACATAAGGTTAGTACTATTTCAGCCTACATCAGGAGCATAAATATCCTTGTCACTGTTGTTACTGTTTGCTAAAGAAACAATCATATACATGTACTTTGGAGAAATTTGCATCTTGAAACAAGTGTGTTCAAGTGTGTCATTCACCCAAAGGGAAATTGCTTTGGCTTCTGATGTGTGGTGAAAGACTTTCTAGGGCTATGTGACTTTAACTGCTAATTTAGTCATTGGAGAGATTTCCAGAGACAGGAAGATGATTTGGTTAGAAAAGAATAGGATTTGGTTAATATGGCAACCCCAGAAATGACAGCTGAGGTAAACAGGAAGGGACCTAGGGCCCACAGAGGAAAAGAAGGAAATCCGAATATTTTCCAGACCTCTGGCTTTCCTGGCTTCTTTTTAATTTAATCTGCGTGGTAATTCAGGTTGTCTGCCTATTTTTTAAATTTAATTTTTAGATCAAAGTAATAGATGCATATAGCAATAGTGCTATAAGGTTTGAGAAGTAAAAGTTCCAGTAAACTTTCCCTATACGTTTTTCCATTTCCCAGAGATCACTTCAAAATACTCTCACCTTTTTTGGTAATATCTGTCTTTTTGTCTCTGAATATGATTATTGGGGAGGATTTTCAATTTTAGTCATTATCTGTTGACTTCCATCTTTGGAAGATTAAAATATAATTGTGTTTTCTGTCCCCTGTTAACCACCACCTATGTAAACATATATACATTTTCCAATTTTCTATCTTCTTGATATATTTAGATCATAATTTTGATTAAATCGACAGTCTATTTTTGTTACCATGACTATGCAAACACTATTTGTAGTGGAGTCACATGGTTTACGATGCTTATTTTCCTGCACAACATTTGGGTTTCATGTCATCTTCTTTCTGGGTGTTCCACATGCTTCTCCTCCATCATGTAATGGTCACCTCAGTATGCTTTTATCAGGTCGTTATCAACTTCTTGTCTTTAGAGGCTTCCTTGGAATCTTCTGACTTTCCCCATTCTGGACTACTCTCTATAGACCTGACCCTCAGCTCTCACTCAGCCTAATGTCTCCCTTCATCTGTGAACTTGAGAATTTCCTTTGCTTTTCTCTTTTGTGGACTCTGTTTCCTACCTCTGGATGGAACAACTCTTGAAATAGCCTACAGAGAAAGGATGCATAAAAGGTAATTTTTTTGAGGTTGTGTATGTCCTAAATTGTCTTTCATTTATCCTCACATTTAGTTGATAATTCATCTGGATAGAGATGTGAAGGTTAGAAGTAATTTTATGACAATCTTTAGGCACTCTTCCTTTGTCTTTGAGTTTTCAGTGGAATTATGTAGAAGACTGATTCTGTTTAAGTCTTCATTCTTATAAATATGTTTTTCTTTTCCCTTTGTTTCTGGAAAGCTTTAGAATCTTCTTTAGGTACCCAGCATTATGAAATACGACAACAGTGTCTCTTTGTATGTGTCTGTTTTCATCCACTCTTCTAGATTCTAGATTTTCTTCTAGATTCTCAATGAGTATGTTTCATCATTTGGAAATACTTATTCTTCACCTCTGAGAAATTTTCTCGAGTTATTTTATTGATAAATTCCTATTTTTTCTTTATTAAAATTCCTAATTTAGATATTAGATCTCCTGGATTGATTTTCCAATTTTCTTATTCCCTTCCTACAATTTTCTGTTTTTTTTGTTTTTGGTTTTTTCTCTATAGTCTGGAAGTTTCCATCAAGCTCATTTTCTACTCTTTCTCCTTAGTTTTCATTTCTGCTAATTTCCAAGAGCTCTTGAGTTCTCTGTGTTCCTTCTTATAATACTCTGTTTTTTCTTCATAGGTTCAAATTTTTCTCTATCCGCTCTGAGGATGTAGGATAGTTTTCAGATCCTTGCATAGTCTCCGTGTCCTTCAAATTTGAGATACCACTTCACACCAGTCAGACTGGCTAAAATTTGTTTTTCTGGTTTTGGTCTCTATTTCTCCTGTTGGAGGCATTATGCACATGTCTAGGAATTTGTACTGTTTGTATGTGGCTGGACTTAAGACTGTGGCCTTTAATGCAGAGAGATCTGTTGGCTTATTTTGTGGAGAATACTCAACATCAGTATTTTCGTGTCATTTCTGTAGGGCTGTCAATTTCCCCAAAGAGGAATTTTTCCAATTTCCAGGCTGCATATTATAAGCCTTGCTCCAGGTTTCTGGAAGCTGAATGGAGAATAGAGCTGAGTATTTGACATTTAGAGTGTAAACTTTTGCATAATCCCCCTGGTTTTAGTATGGTACCTTTCTTCTCTAGTCTTCCTTCAGTCCAGAGACTCTCTTCAGTCTGCTGAGGGGTAAGAAGGGAGTTGCCTGGCTCTGTGGAGTTAGGTAGGGCATAATGGAGATGGATATTCACCTGCTTCTTAGATTATCAACAAATCCTCCAGTTTCAGCTCCACCCTTGTGCTCCCCCCTACTCCCTGCCACCTCCAGGGGGTGGTGGTAGTAGCCATTCCTGGGATATCTGAGGACATTAGGTTGAACCTTCGTTTTCCCTTTTCCTGGCTTAAGATTCAGCTTTCTTGGATCTGCTAAGTCAGTTACTACTTGTGCTATGTTTTCCAGCTTTCAGAATTTTGCTGTTGTTGTGTGTTCTATTCTCTTCATTCTTGTGGCTTTATGGCTTAAAAAACCCCACTTACTGTTATTTTAATGGAGTTTTGAGAGAAAGCAGAGACACGTACATGTGATCAGTCCTCTATCTTAGGTTGAGCGTCTCTGTCCCTTTGGCATAGTTCTGCCATTTCTCCTGTTTCTTGATTCTCTTTCGTTTGTTTATTATCCAGATTTATATAACTTTTAATCTAAAATTTCCCACTGCTATTTATCATTTGCCTCAAGGTACTAGGTTGGTAGAGAATATCTCAACATTGTTAAACCCATCGGAGGTTCACTGCTAAATATCTATCTACTTAACCTATAAGCCTACTCCACCATCTGCTTGGCTTCTCTGCTATGCTGCATGGCCCCTGTGCCTTGGGAGTCCTGTGTCATTATGACAACCTCTGCTCAGTCACTTTCTCTGGCGTTATTCCTTCTGTATTCAGAAGAGCCAGGCTTTCTTTAATACTACATTCATCCTCAAGCCCATCTTTCCCCAATCCCTTATAATACAGACTAACATTGTAAAAATCATCAGTCTATGATGTTAGCCAGATTGAGTCAGGAGTCTAACTTTTTCACGGAGGTTTCTACTTAAGAATTTATGGAAAGTGTGCAGTTTATCAACATCATGGATGAAGCAAGCCTTAAGTATCTTCACTTTCTTAAAGTCAGGATTCTGTTATACTCTTAGGACTAAAAGTGGTCAGCAATAAAGGAGTGAGAGGACAAACCACTCTCAGTACTATTGGCTCAATTTAAAGCAGTGGCTAAATTTAAAATTTTAAAGAAAATTTAAGAACAAATAATCCAATCAAGAAATGGGCAGAAGACATGAACAGACATTTCTGCAAAGAAGACATCCAAATGGCCAACAGACACTTGGCATTAGGGAATATAAATCAAAACCTTAATGAGATACCACCTCACTCCAGTCAGACTGGCTAAAATTAACAAGTCAGAAAATGACAGGTGTTGGCGAGGATGCAGAGAAAGGGGAACCCTCCTACACTGTTGGTGGGAATACAGGCTCTTGCAGCCATTCTGGAAAACAGTATGGAGGTTCCTCAAAAAGTTGAAAATAGAGCTACTCCGTGACCCAATAATTGCCGCACTGGGTATTTACCCCAAATATACAAATGTAGCGATCTGAAGGGGCACGTGCACCCCAATGTTTATAGCAGTAATGTCCATAATAGCCAAACTATGGAAAAAGCCTAGGTGTCTGTTGACAGATGAATGGATAAAGAAGATGTGGTATATATACACACACACACACACACACACACACACACACACAATGAAATATTATGCAGCCATCAAAAATTTGAAATCTTAACATTTGCTGTGACGTAGAGGGTATTATGCTAAGTGAAATAAGTCAATCAGAGAAAGACAATTATCATATGATCTCACTGATATGAGAAATTTGAGAAACAAGACAGAGGATCATAGGGGAAGGAAGGAAAAGATGAAACAAGATGAAACCAGAGGGAGACAAACCATAAGAGACTCTTAATCTCAGGAAACAAACTGAGGGTTGCTGAAGTGGAGGGGGGTGGTATGGATAGGGTGGCTGGGGATGGACATTGGGGAGGGTATGTGCTATGGTGAGTGCTGTGAATTGTGTAAGACTGATAAATCACAGACCTGTACCCTTGAAACAAATAATTCATTATATGTTAATTAAAAAATAAATTAAAAAATAAAACCTGGAGCTCAAAAGAAAAAATTAAATTTTCTTCTGTCAGACTTTAATGAATAGCATTCTGTAGTCAACAGTGAGTTCAGCACAGTGATGCTTGGGTTTTGTTGATAAGCCTGTTATAGGTGTTTCTTAGTTTGTGTTGGGGCTGGAATACTGTCAGCTGGAATGCTTCACTGAGGCAGTCGGTGTAGGATGGGAACATATGTGCCTTTGATGAAAGCTGCTTTGCAGCGAAAAATCACAGGGATTCCTGTGAAGCTCTATCTTGTGAACAATGTTATATAAGCACTGCCTTTAAAATCTTTGCCTTGGGGCACCTGGGTGGCTCAGTGGGTTAAAGCCTCTGCCTTCGGCTCAGGTCATGATCTCAGGGTCCTGGGATCGAGCCCCGCATCGGGCTCTCTGCTCGGCGGGGAGCCTGCTTCCCCCTCTCTCTGCCTGCCTCTCTGCCTACTTGTGATCTCTCTCTCTGCCAAATAAATAAATAAATCTTTAAAAAAAAATCTTTGCCTTAAGTTTCAAGTAAATAGGTTTATAGAGTATGGGCCTACCTGGCACAGCAGGAGTGAAAATAAAATGTCTCATTATTGTGCTATTTGGGACTCATCTACTGTCAGATAGAAATTTGCTTACATAAATTTAAAGCAGGGGAAGGGCAACTAATAAAAAATCTTATGATTAGTGGTAAAAAACAGGCTTAAAAGTATCATGATGAAGGGCTGTGTCCCCATTATAAATTGAGTAACTAGAGAGTCTGGGATAGAGTGAAGTAGGGAGAAAATGGTGTGGGATGAGGTTCAGAAAGGTACTGGGACCAGATCATGCAGGGCCCTGGAAATTCTGTTTGCCTGTGGATGGGAACTTCTAGATGGTTCTGAGCAGGAAATGACATGATTTGGCATTTTAACAGGGTCACTCTGGCCCCTATGCTGGAAGTAAACTCTAGGGTGACAAGGGAAGGAAGAGACAACTCGGGGAGAATATTACAGCCTCACTGAGAGAGGATGGTGACTTGACGAAGGTAGTAGTGGTGAAGAGGGTGTGCAGTGGTTAGATTCTAGTTATATTTTGAAGCTAGAACCAGTAGGATTTGCTGACAGATCGGATATGGGTTGTTAAAGGAAGAGAGAAATTAAGGATGACTCAAAGTTGTTTTGTTTTGGTCTACTCATCTCTGGGGATGGAAATAATTATAGAGAAAGCAGAGGGATTTTTTAGGGGAGGATATCATAGAATTAGGAGTTAAATTCTGATGAGTCATGTTAAGTTTGAGATGCTTCTTGGACAACAAGGGCAGATATCTAATGGGCAGTTGGGGAGAGAAGTCTGTGTTTCAGGGGAGGGATTCTGGCTGGAAACATACATTTGGGAATTGTTGGTATAGAGCCGATATTTAAAATATGGCTGAGACTGGTTGAAACCTCCATGGGATTGAATGTAGATGGAGAAGAGGTCTAAGAATTCAGCCCTGGGCATTAGAATATTGAGTGGTCAGTAAGACAAGGCAAAACTAGCAAAAAGACTGAAAAAGAGCACTGAGTGAGGTAGGAAGAAACCCAAGAGTGAAGTGTCCTACAGGCCAAGTGAGGAAAATGTAACAAGGAGAAATGAGTGTGTAGCCTTGGAAAGTGTCATTTATAGATCAAGCAGAATGAGACCTGGGAACTGATCATTGGACTTTTCAGTCAAAGCATTGCTGGGGCTCTTGAGAAGATTTGATGGAATCATGGGGCAGAAGCTCTTACTCTAACCTCTTTAAGCCTCAGTTTAAATGGGGTAATATCCATTTCATAGAGTTGGTGTGAGAACTAAATAAATTGATCCGTGTAAAGTACTCAGAGCAGTGCCTGTACATTGTAAATGCCAAATGACCATTTCATTTTGTTCTCACTAGAAACCTCTATCCAGGTGGACATTGTCAGTCATGATCCTGTGGTGAGGTCATGCAGCTCATTGAGAATCTGCCGAACTGCGTGAGCGTTCCATCTGTATAACTCCCTCACAGGCTATCATGGAAAACTTTGCTTCCGGTCTCCCCAAAGTGTAGGTGAATCTGCACAGCGCAGTGACTGTCAAGCAAGAAATGAGGTTAGCACCACTGGACTTCTGCAGGACCACTGATGGGTCTTAGAGATCATTCCTGTCATTTCTGGGTGCTAATCCATTCTAAACCCTGTCAAAAGATAATGCCTAGTCCACCAGTTTGCTCTTGAAATTCATGATATTTTGTTATTCTTATTTCAAATTACAATTGGGTTTGCCTTATTTCTAGCGTTTTGCTGACTCTTAAGTCCTCAAACATAGGAAGTAGGGGCTCAACGAACTCCTTGGCAGATTCTCCAGTGTCTTGGGATGAAATCTGACGGGCCCAGAACACGTGAATGCTTTTAGAGCTACTAATGCTTTGTTTTCTTTTTAAATCAATTTGTCACCTGTCGGGTTTCTATCCTTTCACACAAATGCTCACTATCATCTTATACTCGGGCCTGAGTAGTGTTCTGCTTGAAGTCGAGAATGGGCAGAGCGGGAGTCAAAGACCTGTGATTCCTTTTGGTCATCCATAAACATTGACCCATAGCCCAAGAAGCAGGTGCTGTGGACTGAATTGTGTTTCTTCCAGATACTTCTGTTCCAGCCCTATCTCCCCACCCCCCTCCCTCCACCGTCCTGTGACTGTATCAGAGGCAGGGCCTTTAAAGAGATGATTAAAGTTAAGTGAAGTCATAAGAGGGACGCCCTGGTCTGATAGAATTGGCACTCTTACAACGAGAGAAGGTGACAACAGGGCTCTCTCTCCACCAAGTGAGGACGTGGCAAGGACGTGACAAGCCAGGAAGGGAGCTCTCACCAGAACCCAACCATGGGACCCCAGCTGCAGCCTCCGGAACTGTGAGCAAATCAACTTTTATGGTTTAAACCACCCGGTCTGTGGCATTTTGTTAAGGCAGCCTCGATGGACTAAAACAGGGGGAGCTCCTCTTTCTACTATTAGTTGTTCTTGCGTTTTTTCAAACATTGATTCTTTGGGGATTTTAGATTTCCTAACAGTCTAGTTAACCATCTGCGTTTTTAAAAAACCCTGATTGAGGCTTTGAAATACTGGCAACTTCTTTAACTGCATCAAGCATAGTGTTTTGTGCTGTAGACCATCTAAAATTTTCAGGAATTCATCACAGCAACTATAAAATGCACTTTTTAGTTTATCAGGCTCCTTAGCATTGAATTACTTTGATTTCCTGGAATTAAAGAGTAGGGTAGTTGGAGCGAGCCTACCCTCCTTACCTTCCTTGAAGCCTTTTCTTTCTTCTCTCCCATGTTTTCTTCTGTACTAACCTCTTAGCAATATTTCCTGCCTGAAATACTTTGAAATGTTTACTGTATGATATTTCAGGATACGTGAGCGTTTACCCGGCATTGATCAGTATGTAGCTCTTGTCATTTTTAAAGCTTGTGCAAGCCTATAGTGGCAAGGAGAAAAACTTACCTATTTCTCTGGCTTGTGTGTTAGCAGCAACAAAAATGCCAGTACCTGTAATGTCTTTTCTTGGTTTATTCCAGATCTTATTGTCCCTAATGTGGACATTTCTTGCTTCTTTAATATTGTGTCAGAAAACACCACAACATTGCACTACTATTTGTAGTCTCTAGAAATCCATAATTGGAACTCTAACTTCAGATTCCAGAATTGTGTCCACATGGGTTGATCAGAAACTGTCTTGTGGCCACAAGATCCAGACTGTCTGTGGACCATCCTGTCATTTAGGCTCAAAAGAGAATGTCTACTCACTGAGAATTTAAGGCTTTAAAGACACCCGGTACATGTGCCAAGGGCAGTGGGGAGGGCTTGGTTAATACTCTAACTTCTCTGTCTTCTAGCTGGGAAATGCAGAATGAGTATGTGCTGTATTACCTATATCTGTACCTATATCTCTATATACCGTTTATATCCTAGTATACATCAATGTATATTTTAGGTTGACACAAATCTGATGTTGAGGAATATTCGTTGTGGTACACAAGGAGAAAAATATAACAGTGTACTTTTGGAGAATTTTCAAGGAGGAGGAAACAGAAGAACATTTAAGTATGCAAGCTGCAGTTGCACAAAAGAAAGCCCATATGGTTTAATGCCATACATTAGTTTGTTTTAAACCTTTTGTGGTTTATTTTCAATTTAAAACGAATATGTGCTTTAATTAGTTTTGGAGTGGGATAGGGAGGCATATGTCTTTTAGTTAAACACAGAGTAATTTACATGGTATCCTCTCCCTTATACTTTGTGATAGGTTTGAATTCCAGTTAGTCAACAAAACGTAGTCCATAGGGACTCAGGCCAGCCAACCCTTAATGTGTTGGGAATCCTTTTTTTTTTTATACTTTGCTTAACTGAAAAGAATTTCTAAGTCTTCATTCATCTTTTAATTGATCACTTAGCTAACATTTTATAATTTTTTTATATTTGCTCTATAATACATATTATAATACATATTATAGAGCAAATTCATGTGTATATGCATATGTGTGTATGTCCTGCATCATTATGTCCTAGAATAAGCCAGTACAAGAACATTGGTCATAGATACCATCATGCAGTCCTCTGTATGTCACAGAGTTGCTACAAGGTCAGCTAAAAGAAAACATAAGAGCGTGTTTTAAGCTTTTAAGCACAACACTTATTGTTGGTATTCTCAGAATATTCAAAATTCAGCCACCAATGTGTCTGTCCCTTTCAAAAGGGGTAAAATAAGATGTGTTTTATTCATTATATCTTGACCCAGAAGACTGGCAGGTGAAAGGTCTTGTCCTTGTCCATTCTGGAATCAGATCAGTGTTGATTCAGCCCAGGCCCGGAGTACGGTGGGGGGATGGCGAGAGGGCCAGGCCAGCGTGGTTCTCTGGTGTTATGCTATCCCTGGGCTGGTTGTCTGCCCTTCCCCTGTCCAGAGGGGTGCGGCTCCAGCAAGTCATTTATGGCCCCGAGAAATTGTAGGCTTTCTACAATCGAGATTTGTAGTTGAGATTTCCCAGAATGTTGATGACTCAAAACTGGATCCTACCAGGCTGGAGTTACCTCCAAACCTTTTCTCTCCATCATGCTCAATTTCTAGGCACTTTATTCTCAGCGCAAATGGTCTATTAGACACTTTATATTCTATTAGGGTTTTGAGATTCTACCCACTAAGTCATGAAAACACAAACACACTTTCCTGTCTTTTAAAGGCCGAGCATAATTCAGCTTCCATTTATTTAGAGAGGTGATAGGTTTTTAAGCTCCTATTTTTACTCTGCAGTAGGTTTTTGGTAGCAGGAGAATGAAAACGGAGTCCCGTGTCTCTGCAACTGTGTTTAATTATGGGACCTGCTGAGCCACATTTGGCCATTTTTTATTTCTGAACTAATAATGTCAGCTTCTCCAGTCTGCCATGGAACACGTTTTGCAGCTCTACAACAAAGGATAAAAATAAAATAAATGCTTGGGAAAGTGCTTTGAGATAGCTAAACATCGAGAGCCACGCAAAAGCACACGGGCTTTGGTAGGAATGACAAATTAATTGTGCTATCTTTAAGTGATAACACAGAACAATTAATGCATTTAATTGCTTTATTGAGACAAAAATCTCTTTTGCAGTTTGCATGGTTTCTTTGTGTAATAAGGGTGTTTCAGAATGTATACATGAGTGCATGACCTCCGATTTAGGAAATTTTACTGATATATCTCTTTCTGTACTTTTTACTTGATTTTTATTTTCAGACAGCATTTTTCTTTCTTTTTGTGTAAATCTAGAACTGGGTTCATAATGAGATAAATGATTAGTAGTGGTTAGGGAAGGGAAAGAAAATGAAATCATTTTAGAATATCTAACAGCTTTGAATAATTTATCGGTATTTCAAATTTATTTATTTATTTACTCATTTATTTATTATTTGAATATAGTTGTCACACCATGTTACATTAGTTTCAGGTGTACCACTTAGTGGTTTGACAGATTTATGCATTATGCTCTGTTCACCACAAGTGTAGCTGACATCTTTCCCATTACGTTGCTATTATAGTATCAATGACTGTGTTCCTTATGCTCTGCTTTTTATTCCCTTGACTTACTCATTCCAGTTAATGAATCTTGTTTTCAAGACCGTATTGTTTTTGCTTGATGGGAACACACCCTAAAAAAATTTATTTTGAGGATTTTTTTTTAAATACAGAACAACGCTGAGTTCAGTGGTTTGTTTTTTTTTTTACATTCAACAACTTTAATAAAATAGTCTATTAAAAAATAGTCTGTAAAAAAATGAAAGAAAATTTATTTATTTATTTTTAAGATTTTATTATTTTTATTCTCCCCAAATATGTTTATTTTAATTTTTCAGTGTTACAAGATTGATTGTTCGTGCACCACACCCAGTGCTCCATGCAGTATGTGCCCTTCTCGATACCCACCACCAGGCTCACCCACACCCCCACCTCCTCCCCTCCAAAACCCTCAGTTTGTTGCTCAGTGGTTTTTTTTTTTTTTAAAGATTTTATTTATTTATTTGAGAATTTGAGAGAGAGAGAGAGAGAGAGCGCGCATGAGTGGGGAGAAGGTCAGAGGGAGAAGCAGACTCTCAGTGGAGCTGGGAGCCCGATGCGGGACTCGATCCCAGGACTCCGGGATCATGACCTGAGCCGAAGGCAGCCGCTCAACCAACTGAGCCACCCAGGCGCCCCTGCTCAGTGATTTTTAAGTTGCCCTGGAGGGTTGAAGATTTCTGAAGGGTCACCTTGGAACTGGGTGTGCAGGCAGAGCACCCCACAATGAGCTACATGAGGGTTTTTGTACTTAGCTGTGTCTCTAGCCCTTAGCACACTCAGTATTTTGGGATACACAAATGAACTAGCTGATCCCATCCCTCCATCCCTGCTTCAACTTGAGAGGTTCTATTTTCCCCATTTTCCTTATTGCACTTAGAATGAGTTTTCAGTATCCTGGCTCCTTCCTCTCTTTCCTCTTCTGTTATCTGCCTTCTCTTCCCCATTTCTCTCCTCCATTCTTTCCAGACCTCCAGCTCCCCTGTATTATTTGCCCCAGTGGGAGTTTGGTGTCCTAAAGCGATGGTCAATTACCGGTTTCCCTTCCCCCATTGAATTGGCATGGTGATCAGAGACACTACCAACCTATTATGGAGATGGGCACGCTCCCTGAAAACTGTCATGCACTGTATAAATGTATGGTGTTAGTAATAGTTTTGTATAGGAGTTTATTGATTTGTCAAAGTAATTGATATCACCTTGCAAAGATGGACAACCTGAGATATCCTGGGACTTTGGCTATCTGACATGGCTTCCTAAACCTTTGTTGACCTTTCTTTCTACCCTTGGTTTGGAAATGCTATATTTAAATTTATTAATGTTCAATAGACTGAGCCTCCTTATTCCGAGACAGAGAAAATGATTCATCTTCTCAGTGTCCTTAGGTGACACATGATGAGCAGATAGATTATAACAATAGTAAATATTTATTGTACTTCCATGATGGGTGAGGATGATTCTACACATTATCTCATTTTACAATGAATAGCTGACATTTTTTCCCAAGATGTCAGGTATGATTCTAAGTGCTTTACATAAATTGACTCATTTCATCCCCATAATAACTTTATGAGTTAAGTGATATTATTACTCCTAATTTAAGCAGCAAGAAAATTGAAGACAGGGAGATTCAGTAACTTAGGCCCAGCCAGTAAGACATGAAACCTGGTTAGGCAGTCTTACTCTAGGCCAGAATGTATGATGCTCTTTGTTTAATCATCTTGGCAACACTGTTAACTTCCTTTCATGTTTTTCCCTTTTTCCTTGTGGATCTCAGCTTTTTGAACTTTATAAAAACATACAGAAAAACCTAGGGCACTTATATCACTACTAAAATATCATCTCTAGGGAAGTAGCTATAATATTTGTTTTCTAGTATGAAAATAGCTTCATTTTTTATCTGATTATAAAAATAATTCATACTCATGAAGAAAAATGAAGCAATACACAAAATACGAATGAGAAATCATCATCACCCAAAGTCCTACTACCCACAGATGTTTGGGTGGATATGCCTTCTGACATTCCTCTATGCACATGCATGTAGGTACAGATAGCATTTTTATAAATGAGACTCTACCTGTTGTTGTATAACCTGTTCCTATGCTCACAGCGTATTAGGGATGTCTTTTCTGTGGCAGGGACTATGTTGTGCTTTTGAAAATGGTGTACTCTGTATGGCTTTGCCAGACTTCATTTAAGTAATCCCATATTGACAAACATTTAAACCACTTGCAGTATTTACATGATAAACAATGTTATGGCAAACATGATTTCCACAAACACTTTGGTGCGTGGAGGTTTTACTACTTGGGAACAAATTCCTGGAAGTGGGGTTGTTGGCACAAAGCATATTCATGTTTTATTTGGGTATAACAGTGCCAAATAAGAAAGGCTGTGACAACTTCACCCTCTATCAGTATATTTTGAAGTAAGAGCCCACCTCTTACTTCTTGCCATTGTTGACTTTGTTGATTTAAAAATACCTTTGCCTGTCTGATAGTTGAAAAAGATTTTAATTTCTAATACTCAATGTTTAGTGGGGGTGACTGTCCTTATTATGTTCATTGACCATTTGTATATATTTTGCAAATTACCTTGTAATGTCTTCTATCCATTATTTTTGTTAGTGTGCGGATTCTTTTTTGCTGATCTTTTATTATCTTTTTTTTTTTTTGCATATTAAGGATGAGTCTTCTGTTTATTCTAAGGATATGAGTCTTCTGTTTATTCTGTTTATTCTATGTTGCAGATATTTTTCCCAGATGATGGTTAGTTTTCCAGTCTTGTTTTAGTAGCTTATTTACTTATTAATCTATTATTTGGCGTACAGGAATTAACATTTTTTTGCGTGTGTGCTCAAACGAACCTCCTCTTTCATGGACTCTTGACTTTTGAGCAATTTTTCATAAAACCGTCTTTATCTACCCCAACATTATAGAAGTAGCTTCATCTTATTAAGACACAGGACCAGGCCATTTACCTGTGACTTCTGTGTCAATCACTTTAAAATTTCCCGAGTTTTCAGAGACCTTCTCATTTAATTCAGTTCACAATATAACATTATTAGTATTTCTTATATGAAAATAAGACAAAGAGAATAAAGGCTCCAAATCACACATCTACTAAGGATTAGAATGTAGGTTAGGCTAATGCCAAAGCAATACTTTTAGCCTTGGAGTACACTGTGATCCCTTATGTAGGTGGAAAAGCAGAGCAATAGTAAGGTTAAATGGCCCATCTCATGCTGAAAAGTATTCCCCTTTTTTGATAGAAAGATTAGGAACTGAATCCTTAGATGTTAATTGGATGCTTCTTATAGTGATTGAGTCCAGTTCAGTCCTTTGAAAGGAATTTCAGTGGAAGAGCAACCAGATGTTAAAAGAAAAGAGGCATAGGAATGTTGAGGCATTAAATACTATGGGGTGTGCTTTGGATTTTAAGAATTAAGAGGATGATGTCCAAGTAGTTAAATGAATTTGTGAAAATGGGTCAACAAGAGAGCACCATATCAGAATACTACGTCCATTTTCAGTCAGGCATATTGAGCAAATTCTTCCCTCATCTCCTTTCCAGTAAATAGACCAAGTATTAAGCAGGATTTTACATGTACAATTAGAAAGGATTTTATGCCTGGTATTATGTTGGATTTTGATGCAGATAAATTTCTCATCCGCAGAACACTTTCAGTCTTCAGGGAAGAATTTAGAATAAATTCAGAATAAAGAGGTGTATAGATTTCGGTTGATATCACATCATTAATTATCAGCACTTGTGTGAATGCGACTGATATTTTTGGCAAGCACTGTATTTGAGACCATGCAAAAAGGAAAGATTTTTTTTT
>CM052797.1:93756666-93773823 GCA_028533885.1 Nasua narica | reverse complement strand
TGTGACATCCATTCTGATGTTAAACTTTTAAGTTATTAATTTAATTTAGCTTATTAATTTAAACTTTCACCGTTGAGTTTATTTTGTTTTTATCTTTAATGGAAGATTGAGATAGGAGGTAGATCATACTAATTGCTGTTTCAAATTAATAACATTAATTCTTTAGGTTAATATTTTTATTTTCTATTAAATATACCTGTTGCTGAAAATTCACTCAGAATCTCCTTGGGCATACCCCACAGCTTTTGATATGCTGTATTTTCATTGTTGTTAATTTCCTTTTTCTAATTTGTTTTTAAATTTATTCCTTAATACATGAGTTATCTAAAATTGTCTTATTTCCAAGTTTAAATTTTTGCTTTGCCTTTTGAATTTAGTATAGTTGCGTTTAATTTGAATTCTGCTTTGTAGGAATTAATTTATGTTTACTATGCTTTCTTCTCTTTCCCTACCCCCTTTTCTGCTTTTTGTGGAATTCACCATCTTGTATTTGGTAGTGTTGTAGGTCTTTATTTACTTCTTGTTTAATGATTTGGAAGCTAAACAATTCTCTTAGCTTTCTAAATTTTTAATGTACACACTTGACCTCCTTTAAAAATAGTTTTATTCAACATCAATATGATAATTAAAATTACATGTATTTAAAATATAAAATTTTGTATTTTGAAAGACTACATATATAAGTATGTCTGATTTATATATATTTAACATAGGTTTATATTTTTAACATGGTTCAGAATTACTATGTGATTCTATCTTGTCCAAGAAAAGAGCTACAGAATTCTTTGAATTTTCTTTTCTTGCCCTATCCTATCGATTGTCATGCTGACATCATCTGGAATTTGGCTCATGCTGTTGTTGTTCTTTTGTTGTTGTCATCATTAGCAATCACTTTGTATTTATAGCTGTTGAGTTGCGGTCCATTGGTCTGGATGTTGGAGCTTTGTTTTACTTTTTTGTTCAGAAGCTGTCTCCCGTCTTGCAGGGATTCCTAATAATTTCCTTGAATCTAAGATTTGCTGAGGGATCCTCATGTAAGTTTCATGAAGCTGTTTTGTAGTTTCTAGGAATTTGGGGTGGGAGGGAGAGACCATAGCATGTTCTATGACCACCATCTTGACCAGGAAGTCAGGAGTCACTTTTTATATGAATAAGAGGCAGGGAGATATTTGGAAGTGAGACTTGTTTGTTAAATCTGTGCTTATCTCTGCTCTCCTGACTGCTAACCAAGTAGTCGACCTCATGGAATTTTCAGTTTCCCAACCTGTGAAATGGACTTCATAGCAGTCTGGTGAAGACAGAATGAGGTCGAAGAATGAACAAACAGCCCTGTATTTGAACAGCCTACATATTTGATGCTTAATAAATATTGGTTTATTTTCTTTTTTAAGGTCAGATACAATGAAATATGTAAGTTGTGTTCACAAGCTAAGTTGTGAACATATAGACTATTGTACCTCCAAGAGTTTGTGTAGTTTGTATATGTAGCTGTATTTGAAAATTGTTTATATAAGGTCTTGGGTGGTAGATTCATCATGGAGTATCGAGAATACCCTTGGGATATCTAAGAACATATCCCCAATACGTTGAAGATAACATTGCTGTAGATGACTTCTATCTTGCGCAATGCCCTCATGGAAACCTAACGGCAGGAGAGCGTTGATTATTAGTTGATTACTGAGTTATATTATGTAGGGCACAGGCCCAGAGCAAGTGTCAGATGCTGCTGTACTTTATGTCTGTTATTTAATACTCCAGCTAGGGAAACCTGAACTTGAGAACTGCTTCCCGCTTTACAGATAATAAACGAATGAGCAGGAAATGACAAAAGGATGTCACTTAGTATTGAGGTCCTATTTGCTTTTAATTTCTGATGCTTGTTGCTCAAACCCTTTGTTTTGGTATGGTTCCCAGTTTTTCAACCCTGTAAGCATTCCTGGATTGCAGCTTCTTGGTTTCTTGTCCTGCATACTGATCTCTTTGGATCCCAGGCCCCTTGTTATATAACCTTGGGAGTTGCCCTTTAAGACTAACATGAAACCGTCAACGAGACTATCATGTGGGAATGAATAAAAATGCATGATAAACTAGGAAACAGTCAGTGTGGTACTGTGAAGACAAATCATGGCAGACTTACTTCATTTTCTTCTCCAATAGAATGACAGGCCTCATAAACAAGGGGGAGTAATGGACAAGATCTATGTTGCTTTTCTGTAATCACTCCTGAAATACTCCAGGTAAGGCTGGGCCATATTTTATGTTTCCATAAAGATGAGAAACACAGGATCTTTGTCACTGAGCCTGACTAATTTGTCCGGTTTTCCTGAGATTGTGCATCCAAGCCAACAGGCTGGATGTTACGCTAACAAAAATCAAGGCAGCAGAATTAAATCATTAAGGAGAGAACTCTGTTTATCTAGGTTTTCGACATGTGGGAAATTGTAGGCAGAATTACAGGAAGGGGGTCAGATTATAAGATTAAAAAAACAGTGGGACTTGAAGATCTATATCTTAACAAAAAATTCAGGAAGAATTGAGATGGTGTTGTAAGTCGTTTAATGAAGGATGCAGTTTTTGTTTTTGAGGTACCTTAGGTAAGGTGTTAGAAGGTATGAACTGAGTTGGATTCTGATGTCCTGTTCAATCCAGTGAACAGTCTTTACAGACATGAGCCTTTCGTGTACCTTCACGGGGAAAGTTGAAATGAGAAGGAATATGGATGTCACCAAAAAATGAGACAAGAGTTCACAAGAGGGGCACCTGGGTGGCTCAGTTGGTTAAGTATTCAACTGTTGAATTCAGCTCAGGTCATGATCTCAGGGTTGTGAGATTGAGCCCAAGGTCAGGCTCTGTGCTGGGCTTGGAGCCTGCTTAAGATTCTCTCTCTCACTCCTTCTCCCTCCACTCCTGCCCCCTTCCTCTCTCTCGCTCTCTCACTACCTCAAACACCCAAAACTCTAATTTGTATCTACTTACAGTAAATGAACAACATGACTTTTATATGTGAAGGATGGTCTGTTCTTTTAATCTTTATGAGTTTAACAATTTCATTTGGAAAGCAAAGGGGGAAAGCCTAGCTGTGTTCTATTTATTGTTCAACAGAGAGCTAGACAGTCTTATATTTTCAGTATCCAACCTTTTCTTTAAAAGAGAAGATGGATGATTCTCATTCTTAATGGAAATTATGAGCAGTGTTGACTCAAGTGAAATACAGATTTGTGTCAACGAGAGGAAAGTGGCTTTGTTCTGGAATGACGTTCTGTGTTTCCTCTGCATTTCAGCTTGATCACTATTTCTTTGGAAGTCTTCTCTGACCTTCCAACTTAGGTCATCTCAGCCTTTAATAAACTCCCAGTACCAAGTATGTGTATGTTTGTGATGACACATATCCAAGTGAAAAGGTCACGTTTGTGACTTTTTAATTTAATCCTCCCCACTAGATAGATTGTAAGCTCCCCTGAACTCAGGGAATGTGTAGGTTTGCTCACCATTTCCTAACAAGAACCGAACATGGTGTCTGACCCTCAGCAGACTCTCGGTAAATGAATATGACAAGGAATAAATGAATGAATGCGTATAGTCAAGGTATTAAAATACTTTTGGGAAAAATTGAGTAAACAAACTATGAGGTTGAATAAAATTGTAGTCATGGTCCCTGAAGGGAGCTCCGTAGAAGTTTTACAGTAGGTGTGTTACCTTTTTGTGTAAGGGAGGCAACTTTCCAACCATACAGAAGAAGCAGAGCAATGGGCAGGAGGCAACACTATCACATTCTGCGTGGGTAGCAGATGGATGAGAAATGGGCCTGGGTCCCGCCTCAGTTTTCACCCATCTCAGTAACTGTTCCTGAAAATGTTTCTTTCCTATCGTGCCGTGGAAAGCCTATTTAAAAGCACTCTGACAAAATAAGAAAGAAAAGCCCTCAGTGGGTCCTTGCAATACAGCGAGTGTGCCGGAGGGCTTGGGAGAACAAGGTGCGGTTGGCTCAGCCTGGAGGCTGCCTGTGTAACACTTCTTCACTCCGCTCTGCTGACATTGCTACCGGGGGCGGGAAGCTGGCCTTGTTTACCGGGGAGCGGGAAAGCTAACAGGGATTTTGACAGCAAATGAACATGTGCCACAGCATAATTTTCTATCCTTTAGCAACTTCATGATTTCATGACTTCCTTTTTGAGGGGAGAATCCAGGACTCTTACCTAACGTCTGTCATGTTTTGCTTTTCCCGCAAAGTGCAGGAGAAGGGCGGAAAAGCGATCTTAGCAAGGACGGGGGAAAAATAAGGTAGAAAGAATTCAAACTTGCATCGCGCGATCATTGTGAAATCAAGGCCAGGATGGGAGCGACTTTCATGGCAGACATGTGTAATGCTCACTTTCTATGGCCTTATTCTCTGTGCCTCATTATTTTCTATCTTCATTAATAATTTTCAGTATCGGGGTTATTATGCAAATGTTACCAAAGCTGAAACAAAACAAAAGAGGCTTCATTGTATTTTCCAAAAAGATCTGAGGAACTGGTAAGGTTTTGAGATTTAGGGGATAGGGTAGGAAGGGAAGTTGTGGCTACTTATTGGGACTTCGTCAAGAGGGGAGGTAGTTTTTTTTTTCCTTAACCTAGTTTGGGTATAGTTCCATCTGAACCCCGGTGATTGGCTTAAGGACATCTCAGTGACTCCTCCAGAGCTCTGATTCTGTGAACAAAAAAATATACTAATACTCAGAAACACATCTAGGTCAGTGTTGGGGTAAAATTTAAACTTCATAAATGAATATTCTTTACATCATAATCTGTTCCATATTCTTTTAAACTTCTTTTTCTTTCTTTCTTTTTTTTTTTCCTGAAAAACAAAGCTCTAACATGTAAGCTAACGAGTACTATTGATGGTAGGCTTTGTGGAAGTCAGACACAATCAGATTTCAGATGTAAGTCCTCCATTTGGCTTGCAGTCGGGGAAAATGAATTGAGAAGTACGTCCAAGTTGGAATTCAGCACTTTTTATTTTATCAAAGGCTGGTGGCTATTTTTAGTAGCTACTTAAGCTTCAACATATCATCTGTGAAAACTCTGAGAAATAAGCCTGACTAAAAGAAAAATAATTTTGCACCTTTTATGAGGACTTAATTTTTGTGAAATGTGTATGTATGTATGCATGTGTGTGTGTGAGGTGACCCAAGGCTGCTTCTCCAGATCAGAGAGGGTGAGGTTTGTGAGGAAACCACGGAGGACCATGGGCGTAGGGATGGGAGTATATGTGTGGGTGCAATTTTGCTGAAGATAAGAGGATCTGATCTCTCTGGTTGGATGGGAAGAATCAAACATAATCCCCCCTCCAGTCAAATTAATGAGGCTGCTTCTAACTAGATCTTATCTCTTTTGTGTCTATAGTAATAGCATAGAAGTGAGATCATATGACTGAATTCAGTGTGGAGACCCTTCACTTGTGTAAAATAGCAGAGCCATGCCAATGAAGGAAAACCACATAAAGTGATTAAGAGAAAATATTCTGGTAATTTCATTCTTGATGTATGAAGAGTTTACTTAGACTAAAATTATTTCTCTGCCAAGTGGAAATAGTTCCTTTTTGATTTACATGCATTCTTGATAAAGATGATGTGCATTTCTGACAAAGTTGCTTTTGTAATGACTTCATCAGGGAGTAGTCTTGGGGTACTCTAATAGGGATGCCATCATTTCTGACATGTTAAAAAACCATATTCTCTTAATTTCACATAAATGCTCTATAGTTCCTTAAGAAACTGATATAAGAATGACTTTTTTCACGTAAGGAAAAAACGCATGATCTCCTCACAATCAGTATTTTCTGAAAAATAAATATGACTTATAATGAAATTATTTGGATACAACATCAGATCAACTTTTAGTATTAAACTGTTTTTAATAGCATTAGTAATCATATATTCTAATAACTTTGATAGTCCCAACAATGAAGCCAACCATACATCAATGTACTCATTATTTTTCTAGCTCCTTCCTCAGGCCATATGAATGATGTAGTCCAGTTTTATTTTGTCATTGTGAAATAATCTTACTATTTATTTATCACTGATCTCCTGGCACATTCCCTGCCCCTTCTAAATTATTTTTTTCTGAGCTTGCAGTGAGTCAGCATCTGATAGAGGGCTAGTACTGAAGAGGACCATACATGTTGTCTGACCAAACTTTTCAATGAAACTGGGGTCCAGAGATACAAAGTAACAAGACTGATGGTACTCAGCATTCACTTTCACTGTCTGCTTTTCAGCCTCTCTTTCCCTTAATCTCAGAAGAGTGGTCCCTTCTTATTTCTAAAGGGACAAACTCTGAGTTGGGACCCATTCCTTCTCCCTCTGGGAGAAAACCAATTTTCAAAATAAACATTTGCCACATTCTCATCCTGACAAGATTTTTAGCAAAATGGAAACCGGGGTGGGAGGGCAGCTTTGGTATAGGAGTGTGTGGGTGTGGCTGGTGGTGGTCGATGTGGTTTGAGGACTCCATCTTCTGATGGGAACACAAAGGTGGTGTGAAGAGGAAGGGAGGTCTGTGCTTTCATCTGGAATATAATCAAAGGACTACAGTATTCTGTTCTTAAAACTATTTATTATGCTGTAGTTATGGGTCTGACACTGTTTCTAATTTTCATAACTTCTGGAAAAATCACATAATTTTCATAAATGCGTTTATAAGAGTCTTATGAAATAGATATTATTATCCATATTTTTTTTCTGATGAGAAAATTGGAACAAGGAAAAATCAAGTGATTTGTCTGAAGTCCTACAGCTAACTGGTGGCAGAGTCAGGATTTAAGCCAGATTTCTCTGCGTACAAAATTGGGTTCTTAAAAAAACATACCGTACTCTATCAGACCCAGCCTACTTCAGTGTCAAAGAGGTCATTAAGTCAGAGTTTCCCGGAGTGGGGAGATAAACATGCAAGTAAAAAAAGTTTTGTGAAACTTTATGTGAGTGGTTAGCAAGATGCAGTTCTGCAAGACGGATACATTGTGTAGCTGTGCTTCTCAATGTGGAAGCCTCTAGAAATGCCCCCTCAAAATCTATTCTGAGGTTAGGTCGCATGTTCAGTGTTCTTATCACAAATAAAATACATTGCATGTGGCTTATAAAGTAAACATGTTTACATATATATATTTTAAGATTTTATTATTCAAGAGGGGGGAAGAGTAGCAGAGGGAAACGGAGAAGCAGACTCCACGTTGGGCGTGGGGCCCTGGAGGGGGCTCCATCTCAGAACCCTGAGATCATGAACTAAGCCAAAACCTAGAGTCTGATGCTTTACCGACTGAGCCACCCAGGTGCCCCTACATGTATTTTAAAAAGTATTATGCGTTTTGCCAAGGGTAGAAATTAGAAGTATTAAATATTTGCTAAAATTGTTTTGTCATGTGATACCTCCTGTATTTAAAGAGTGTCTATCAAATATATGTATAGTATCAAAGCATCAAAATGTCCCTACCACTCAGCTTAAAAAAAGAAACACTACCAGTGTTTTAGATGTTACCCTGGTTCTTGACAATCCAATACTCTTTCCACTGCCTTAAAGGAGATCACTATCCTGGTTTTGTTTCCATACCTAAGGAATGTGAAAATAATACATTGCTTAGTTTTGCCCGTTTTTGCATTTTATGTAAATTAGATTCATATACTATATGCGTTCTTCTGTGACTTGCTCATTTGCCTCACTGTTATGTGTATGAGAGTCATTCATCGTGTTATGTGAGACCGTAGTTCATTTTCCCACCACTGCAGAATAGTGCTCTATTTATGGCTCCTGCAATCCTTGTTACCAGTCTAAAGTGTGCTACATATTTTGGTTATCTCTAGTTTTATTTTCAGTACAGTGCTTCTGTAAACATTTTTGCATACATCTCTCAGTGCAGATGTGCAAGAAGGGTATAAATATGCCTGTGAGAGGAATTACTGTGTCATAGTCGTGCATTTGGTCGACTTTATAAGACGTGAAATTTTATTTCCATGGTATTCCACCGGCAGTAAACGTGAGGTCCCGATTCACATCACCACCAGATGGATGGGAATGTGATCGTTATGTTTTCAGGTTATGGTTTCCTGGTTACTAATCAGAATTTTAAAAAGATGAGAATCATTTCATATGTCTTCTATAATAGACCTTTTTAAGTCTTCTGTTCATTTTCATTTGGTTGTCTTTTTAATTAATTCCTAGTTATTCTTTCTATATTCTGGATATATCTTTACTTGTAAATGTCTTCTCCCAGTGCATCACATATTTTCATCTTCATTGTGGTATCTTATGGGCCAGCACGATTCCCCTGCGCCACTCTGCTACCTTCATTATGGTATTGTTGGGACAGACCCTCTTTTAATGTAGCCAAACCTGATCTTTTATGGTTTGTGCTTTTGCCATCTTGTTTGACATCTTAGGAATACTCGCCCAAATTTTCTTCCGAATGTTAAAAAATTTTTCCACTTCGATTTAAATCCTAGTCAGATCTAAAATGCATTATTATTAGGGTGTGAGGTAGGGATTTAGTTTCATTTCCCCACATCTGGACAATTTAGTACTTTTTATCGAATTGATCATTTCCCCCAACTCATCTGTAGTGTTACCTGTTTTATATATCAGGCTTTCATAAAGCATGGAGTTGATGGCATTACCTGTCTTTCCATCTGTCTATCTATCTATCTATGTATAGTGCCTACCACGTGCCAGTTGCTGTTCTAAGAGTTTCATAAAGATTAACGCATCTAATCTTATTACTCATCTACTCTTATTACCCTAATTTTATAGATGTGGCAACTGAGGCACAAAAGCTTAACTTTTCCAGAATCACACATCTGGAAAGTGGCAGACCCAAAGTTTGAGCTCAGGCAGTCTGGCCTTGTATACTGTGCTGCCTCTCCAATATTTACTTGTTGCCTTTTGTTAGTAGAAGTTTATAATTAATATTATTATAAAGTAAGGCAAATCTTTCAGTCTGGTGCTGCTCATTTCAGAATGTTATGACCCTTCTCTGCATTTTTCTTTTCCAGTTTTAGAATCAGCAAGTGATTGTATGCACACACCCATAGGAATACCTACAGCCTGTTGATATTTTGATTTTACCTTGAAACTGTAGATCAATTGTTAAAGAACTGGTATTCATGATATTGAGCATGGTATTTCTTTCTATGTGTTTATAATTTTGTCCATAAAGCTTTTATATATCCTTAAGTTAATAAAAAACATATATATATGACAATATATATGGTATATATTCTATATTATATATGTATTGTTTATATATATATATATATATATATACATACACACACACACACATACATATACACATCTGCAGTGAACTTGACATGGGAAGAAATTTTTGTCCTTTATTTATTTATGTATGTGTGTTTTTAACTTATATTGTTCCAGCCCATAGACTAGTTCATGACACATAATAGCCACTTAGTACATTTGCTGAATTAGTGAATTATAATAGCATCCTTTAAAATTGTTTTCTAACCATTTATAGATTTCAAATAAGAAAGCCATTAATGTTTCTTTATTAAATTTATAGCTTAATCATAGTAATAAACTTTTATCATTTTTTAAAAAAAATTATCTGTAGAGTCTTTTGTGTTTTGTATGTGGTAAAATACATAGTATTTTTTCTTTCAATCCTAACACTTTAATTCTTTTTTTTTTTTTTTGGTCTTATTGGAACCAACCAGAGTTCCTAGTTTGGTGACAAAAGTGATGAAAATGAGTATTCTTACCTTGTTTCTGCTTTCAAAAGAAATACTTCTCTGTTTTACCATCAAGTATAGTGTTTGTTATAGAAATTTAAAAAATGCCCCCTCTATCATTTTAAATAAAGAAGGGTCTTTGTATTCTAGTTTGCTGATAATGTAGTAAAAATTTATTGAGATCATGTTTTCTCTTTTAATCTGTTAACATAGTAAATTAGAATAATACACTTTATAATACTAAATCTTACATCTTTGGAATGAACTCATTTGGTTATTATGAATCATTTTCATGTAGATGTGTAACTTTTTTCATAAATTGGTGAGTTATTTTTGCTGATATTTTACTGAGAATTTTGCATCTATATTCATAAATGAGATTGGCAATGGGGATCAAGGATGAAGTAGCCCCGTAAAAAGTGAGACTTTTTCCAATTTTTCTGGATTCTCAAGGAGTTTTACGTAAGTCCAAATTCATATTTCTTTAAATTTTTTTTCTAAGATTTTATTTATTTGACACAGATCACAAGTAGGCAGAGAGGCAGAGAGAGAGGGGGAAACAGGCTCCCGGCCAAGTAGAGAGCCCGACGTGGGGCTCGATCCCAGGACCCCGAGATCATGACCTGAGCTGAAGGCAGAGGCTTCAACCCACTAAGCCACCCAGGCGCCCCTGAATTCGTATTTCTTGAATGTTTCATGGAATATCCCTGAAAAAGCCATCTATACTTAGTGACATTGTGCTAAGATTTTAATTCGGATTCAATTTTTTAAGTATTTATAGTATTAAAAGAAAGGTGTCTTTTTTCTTTTTGAGCCAGTTTTGCTATGTTGATAAGTTTTGTTAAATTAGAGTTGGTAGAAATGTGTTCACTTCACATAAATTTTCAAATTTATTAGCATACATTTTCATGTCATCACAGTTAATGTCTGCTGTGCTTTCATTTATGTTTATTTTTTATTTTATTATTATTTCTACTTTTCTCTTTTTTCCTTGATCAGTGTTACTAGACACTTTTATTTTTTAAAGAACCAATTTTTGGTTTTGTTGACCGTCTGCATCATATTTTTGTTTTCTTTTTTATTCGTTTTTGCTCTTAGCTATTTCCTTCATTTAAATTTTTTTCATTTATTAAACTTCCTCTTTTGGATGCTGAGCTCATTATTTTCAGCTTTCATCTCTTTATTGTAAGTGTTTAATCCTTTCTCTTAGCTTTATCACACAATTGGCCACATATGGTACCATAGTGCATTGTTTAATCTAAGGATTATTTTATATAACACATAGAAAAAATACAATTATTGCATAGGTTTCATATCATTTCTAATTTTTATTTTACACTTGGATGATTATATAAACTTTAAAAAAATGTAACTATGCCACATATTACTCTTGTGCATATATATGAAAGAAATATATATTGGTTAAGATATGGATTAAACTTCTTCACATTCAGAACCCATCTCTTCTGAATCATTCATTGATTCAGTCATAGACTTTTATTTTTGTCCATATTATGTCATCTTCTCTGCTGTCAAAGGCCTTCCTTAAAGCATGCTTTACTATTTTTCCTGGGATTTTCTTCCAAAATACAGACAGCTATTCTGTGAGGTTTAACACAGGTGCTTTCTTGATCTTACCAGAAATATGCCTCTGGATCATTTTTAGTGAACAAACAGAATTTGTCGTTTTTTCCTCCAGTGATCTTAAATGTTTTATGCACTGAAATATGAAGTATGCAATTTTCTTCTTAAGTCACCAGGAATGACAATCCATTATGTGAAGGTAATGGTAATTATGTCATCTGGCCAACTATGGTTGAAAGTTATCATTGATTATAAGATATATTCTGATCTCAGAGATATTAAAATGTGAAAAACTGCGTGCCTTAGATTAGATACAAGATAGTGTTCAGTTCTAAGTATTTTCTAATTTCTGTTTTGATACCTTCTTTCTTCTTTAACTTGTAGGTTATTTAAAAGCATATTTTAACATTTCTAAATGCATGAGTGTTTTATTTTTGCTATTGACTGCTGATTTTTTCGATTTTTATTTATTTCAAAATTTTTAAAATTTGAGTATACTTGACACACAATGTTAGATTAGTTTCAGATGTACAACATAGTGATTCAACTTCTCTAAACATTATTCTGTGCTCACCACAATTGTAGCTACCCTTCATCACTATGCAATGCTATTACAGTATCATTGACTATATTCCCCATGCTGTGCCTTTTATTCCCATGACTTATTCATTCCATAACTGGAAGCCTGTATCTCCCACTCTTCTTCACCCATTTTGCTTCTCCCCACTTCTCCTTCCCTTCTGGCAACCATCAGTTTGTTCTCTGTATTTATAACTATTGACTGGTAACCTATATTCTAATATAAATAGGCATATTTATATTAGATATATTAATATATTTCTTTTTATACACATATTCTAATATACACAAATGTATTCTACATCGTGCCAGTGTTTTTGAAATTTGTCGAGACTTGTTTTACTGCCTTAATATGGTTCATTTTTGTTAACATTCCTTTGAGAAGAATTAAATTCTCCAGGTTCTGTGGCTTATTTACTGTGTTGCTCAATATCTTTAATGATTTTTTCATCTGCTTGATGAATCAATTTTTAAGAGAGATGTGTTAAAAATCTTTCATCTTTGTGAATTTTTCAAACTCCTCTGTCTATTGGCAATTTCTGCTTTATATGTTTTGAAGTTATGTTACAAGGTACATACAAGTTTAAAATGATGTCTTCAGGGTAATTAAAATTTTGACCCATATGTAGTTACTCTATCTATCACTGTTTTGCTTCTAATGTCTATTATAGAACTAATTTTTTTTTAAAGATTTTTTATTTATTAGAGAGAGAGAGACTGAGAATGAGAGGGGAGAAGGTCAGAGGGAGAAGCAGACCTCCCGCAGAGCCGGGAGTCCGATATGGGACTCGATCCCGGGACTCCGGGACCATGACCCAAGCCAAAGGCAGTCGCCCAACCAACTGAGCCACCCAGGCGCCCTAGAACTAATTTTTTATATCTATTTCTTTTTAAGATCTAATTTAAAGTTCCGGTGTAGTTAATATTATTGTATATTATATCTCTAGCAATAATTTATAATATCACTAGTAATAATTTTTACATTATTTGATCTCTAGCAGTATCTGCATATAACTCTAATAATGATTTTTGAGTGGGATCTATTATCTATTATTAATACCAGATTTATTTTGATTAATAGTTGTCTGACATATAGTTTTTAACCTTCAGCTTTCAGCCTTTTAGTGTTTTAATTCTCTTTTGAATTTCACATAAATATTCATTCTTGTATTTTTGAAAAGTTCAGTTTGGCAATCTTGATTTTAATTAAAGATTTTAGTCTGTTTACATTTGTTTTAATTACCAATAGTTTAAAATTCTATCTATAATCTTACTCCGTCCTTTCAATTTCTAATTTTTCTGTTTCTTTCTTTCTTTTTTTGTTTACTTTTGGATTGAATTTTCCCCCCTCAACTATTTTGGGAATTACACTGTGTCTATTCTTTTCGTGAAATCTTAATGTGTATTGTAGTGAAATCTAGAAATCTTAATGTGTATGTTAAACAAAGTCTACTGTTAGTGAGTACCTTTCCCTTTTTTTAGTGCAATATAAGGGATTATAATTCAAATCCACTTATTCCCCTCTGTACTTTTTACCATTGTTCCGGTCTTTTAGTGCTATTTTTAATACTAGAAGTTAGATATCATAGTGACTAAAACACACATTATACTATTTTTTCTCTTTCTAAAATCTAATCTTAGAAATTAGCTCTTTATTATATTATATGGTATAATATCTTACATAATATTCTCTAGTCTTTGCCCCTAATATATGCTCTGCTCTTTAGGACTAAGCATCTGGTTTTATTTATTTATTTATTTTTATTAATCCACAGTGCCTGAAACAATGCTGTGTACTTAGCAGATATTAATAAATACTTGCTCGCTCATTGACTTGGCATCTAATTATTCTCATGAGTTTTTTTTTTTTTTTTAAGATTTTATTTATCCATTTGTCAGAGAGAGAGAGAGCACAAGCAGGCAGAGTGGCAGGCAGAGGCAGAGGGAGAAGCAGGCTCCCCGCCGAGCAAGGAGCCCGATGTGGGACTTGATCCCAGGACGCCAGGATCATGACCCGAGCCGAAGGCAGCCGCTTAACCAACTGAGCCACCCAGGCGTCCCTCTCATGAGTTTTCATTAAACGAGAAAATTTAACATCCAAGTTAAAATGTTTAGAGATTTTTTTTCCTGCTGTAGTTAGTATTGGTTTTCCATGCTCCCCATTTCCATGGGACTGATTCAACTGGAAGTTTCACTTACCAAGCCAAGTTGGTGTGGGAAGTGCTAGTGGGAAGAGACATAAAGAGACACAATGGGGAATACAAAAAATATTATTGCATTTTGTAATCATGTTAAAAGCAGTAAAGCTAGTATGGTTTCATATTTTATTTGCTGCTCTTCTATCTAACTATATTCTTACTTTTTTTTTACTATTGACATTTATGAGTACTCATAATAGTCTCATGCTGTAGATTAGGCAGTGATAGATTTTATTCCTTGATCTCATTCTGGGTCAGATAAGGCCATGGTAGATTCAAAACAAAATTTACCTCTCTTTTCTTTTTAACTATGCTTTTTTCCCCAATATTCCCGTGTCTTTTAGATAAAAAAACCTCTTTCTTCAGTATGTGGTGAGCACCCATGTTAATTTTTCAGTCTTATCTTTTTCAATTGGTTCATCTAGAAAAGTGTTTCTTTCCCACTAATAAAAACACTTTTCTTGCCTTAGAGTATCTGATCCAAGAGAGCTTAAAAATAAACCTGAATTTCACTTAAGATAATGTAATAAAAGAACTCTAGATCAGACATCTTTTACTCATTATTTATAACCTCTGACTAAAAGTCATGCTAATCTAGAGTTATTGCTATTTATTTCTCAGACTGCTTGCTCAAAAGACTCATGCATTGTCTTTAGTTATTTTCACTTTGCTTATGATGTCAGTAAAGGCTAGGTAAAATCTGAAACACTAGTTATTACTGGGGAACAAAGGACCACCTCCATAAAACACATTAGTGGCCAAAATTTGTCAGTTCTAAGCACTGCCTCACAGTGACCTTCTGTCACCATACTTAGCTACTGAAGAATAATTTGGAATTTTTAGCTTTCAATAATAGTTTTTGACTGTACAATATAATTTAACACTTTAGATTGTACACCTGAAACTAATAAAATACTGTATATTAACTAACTGAAATGAAAATTAAAATTTAATCAGCAAAATAATAATAATAGCCTTTTTTCTAAAGAAAGGCAGGGTGTTTTTATGTATATTCTTCCAATTCAGGTGAGATTATTTATGCAATCTTCAACAATTTTTAAATCTTTCATTTAGATTATTTACTGGGTTGTTACATATAGTTGCTGGGATCCAAAAGGATCAAGAGAGGGATGCCTATGACCTCATGAAAATCTTTGTTTCTGAAAACATTTAAATTCTGATCAGAATGCTTGTAAAGAATATAGTCTATAATGAGTTAAGTAGGAGCTTATTATGTAAATTCTGTTGATGCCTGGACAGCCATATGCTGTATTGATCATAAAATTGAACTCTGAGTCTACCTCAGAAAGATTTTTGAAACACATGGATCAATATACTTTCTGCTTTCCCTTTAAGACTACTCCCTGTGATAAGAGGAAGGTAGGTGGGGGATTTCTTCTCAATTTTCAATATTCATTGGCAATGTAAAATGAAGAATTGAAGCAGTTATACCAATAATAGGTCTCCATCTTGCATTCTCCCCCAACCCCTAAAACATTTTTATCTAAGTTGTCTGCTATTTGCTGACAAAGGTGAATCAAACTGTTTCACTGTATTACTATAGATATCCTTATGTAGTCAAACAGAATGTAATTCTGATTGATTAATAGCATATAGCTTCAGTGACCCATTGACAATTCAAATGGAAAGAAGGATTTGCTTGGCACTACTGATAATATTACTTATGCCCTTCCCCTCCTCATCTCAAAGTATTGCCATTAGGGAAAGTAATGTCCTTGGAACTGTTGCTATAGATACCCCATTTCTATGGGTTATTGGATTGAAGACATAGGGTAGATGTCCATCATTTCTGCCCATTGGAAAAGCTTATGGTCTGAAAGCAATTTCTTCCTTTTGTGCCCACACCCGTGGTCACTATTTTCCCTACTTAAAAGTAAATTAAGTCTTTATGTAAATGGAGTTAGGGTTATACCTCTTAAAGGGATTCATAGAAAGGAGGGTTTCCAAAAAGAGGTGTTCCTCAGTAATGCTGAGGCAGCTTTACAAGATATCTCCTTGGCATAAAAGTTTCATGAGAAAAAGACACAAATCTTTTTTTCTAACGATTTTATTTATTCATTTGTTGTAGATAGCGAGAGAGAGAGAGAGAGAGAGAGAGAGAGGAAGAGAGTGCGCACAAGCAGGGTAGCGGCAGGCAGAATGAGAGAGGGTATGGAGCATAGGGAGAGAAACAGGCCTCCCACTGAGCAAGGAGCCTGATGTGGGGCTCGATCCCAGGACCCTGGGATCACAACCTGAGCCAAAGGCAGATGCCCAACCAAGTGAGCCACCCAAGTTCCCCTAAATCTTCTTGTTGTCTTAAATTTCAGTGTCTTATTTCTGAACTAAAAAGACTGCAATGGTACATGCTGCATATGGAGCATCTTAATTTGTCTTTGCCCCCATCCTGGTTCAGAAAGTGATTTGCTTTATTCAAATCATCATGCAGCAAGAGTTACTGTTGATTAATGAATTCCTTAATCTATATTGATAGCATAAGGTTAAATTTGTGGGGCCCTAGGTTTTCAGAATCTTTCTGTATTTTCCTAAGAGCCTGAAGAAAATAGAACAACAAAGTATATTTATAGTTAATATATTTTTTAAAGATTTTATTTATTTATTTGACAGAGGGACACACAGTGAGAGAGGGAACACAAGCTGAAGCGGGAGAGGGAGAAGCAGGCTGCCTGCAGAGCAGGGAGCCTGATGCAGGGCTCCATCCCAGGACCCTGGGATCATGACCCAAGCAGAAGGCAATCTCTTAATGACTGAGCCACCCAGGAGCCCCTATAGTTAATATTAATACTTTAAAATATCTCAAAATAGGTGTAGGAAAAACCTTCCCATTTCACATTTCCAGAGTGTAAAGACTTATTTTTTTTTTTAATTTTTTTATTAACATATAATGTATTATTTACCCCAGGGTACAAGTCTGTGAATCATCAGGCTTACACATTTCACAGCATTTGCCATAGCACATACCGTCCCCAGTGTCCATATCCCCATCCACCCCCCCACCTCCCAGCAACCCTTAGTTTGTTTTGTGAGTTTAGGAGTCTCTTATGGTTTGTCTC
>CM052797.1:93739108-93756166 GCA_028533885.1 Nasua narica | reverse complement strand
AAGCTGAAACCCCTACATTCTCTTTTTGCTGGCACTATATACAGACTAATTTAGCTGACCCTGAGAGTTTAAAATGAACAGTGAATTTTGAAAAAGATATGAGTGACATGAGAAAATTCAGTCTAGAGAAGGCAAATGACTTACAAGGTGGAAGGAATTTGATTTGATGGAGCCGTCCGGAATTTGCAAACTGTATTCTTTTTAACACTATAATTCTCTATGACTTTAACAGATGTTTGTCTAAAAAAAATAGTTTCTGGATCAAATAAGTTTTCTATTAGCTCTCTCTTTCTGAGAGCCCCAATTCACATTAGCATATCACAATGCTCATTAACATATCAAAAGCTCTAAGAAGCCTTGCAGTAAAGACACCATTTTTCATAGTTGTTTGTTCTTGGAACCCTTTTTATTCATTAAAACCTTCAGAACATTTTGCGGATCTCCATGGAAAATCATTTCACAGTCCCTGCGGTAGGCAGGAGGGAGCAGGTGCAGGAGCTGGAGCGGATGAGAGAGGGTTGCCACAGTCCCAGGATGCTAATGCTGGCCAGCAACAAGGAACCCATTCTAGCAAATCTAAATACTGGTGGTGCTATGTCAACCAGTGTCACAGACCCATGTAGAGAAGGAACCGATTATGAAAGGAATGCCTATCTAAAGGAAAAGCAAGAGGAATGCTAGCTAGGTGGTGAGGCCAAACTTGGATTTGATCAAAAAATAATCCAGGCAGGGGGCGCCTGGGTGGCTCAGTGAGTTAAAGCCTCTGCCTTTGGCTCTGGTCATGATCTCAGGGCCCTGGGATCAAGCCCCGCATCGGGCTCTCTGCTTAGTAGGGAGCCTGCTTCCCCCTGCCTCTCTGCCTACTTGTGATCTCTCTCTTTCTCTGTCAAATAAATAAATAACAGCTTTTTTAAAAATGCTATTTGAAAAAGCTTGCTCTTGTAGGTGTAGACAGCTTGCACTGGAGTATGAAAGAGACTAAAGACAGGTGAACAAGCCAGCAGGTTGGGAGCTATCTCTGTGAAGAAGAAATTAAGAGCACCCGAAAGAGCAGAGGCTGGCAGATACAGAGAGGAATCAATCAACCAAAGACATGAGGAAGAACCAGCAAGACAGAATACCCATCCATACACCATTACACCCTTGCAATCTTGGGGGCCTGGGAAAGGTCTACCATATCTTGGCACTCTGCATATTGAGTGTGTACTATCTTCCTTTATGTTGATCTGTATCTTCCTGACTCTTTTTGTAAATCACTTCGGTTGTATACATTTAGCTTCTTTCTACATATAAATTTTATTGTAAACAAGAAAACCTATTTTCCATGAATGGTGCATTTCTGAGGAGAACCTTGTGCATTGCTTGGAGCAATAAATTCAATGACCTAAAACGTTAACTGATGTTGAGCATGCATTATAAACAAGCATTTTATCTATGATAGAGCACCTCACTGACTTAAAGATAAATTCCCATCTTGTGTTTAAACAAGATTGGGGCTTTTAAAGACTCATCACCAAGAGACCATCATGTATAAAGACAATCATATCATCGTCCAATGAAAGGAACAAATCCATGTGATGATGTGTGAAGACATGAAAATAATCCATGATGAAATAGACTATACTACTCCACTTAGAATTCCGGGGAACTATGATTCATAGAAACTTTGAGTATTCTGGTCAGGGAAAATTTCCACCCTCAGCCTATTCATTAGTTGCTGGCTGAAATGCAAAACTTAGTTAATTGCCTATAATGACTGCAGCCAATACAAATCTATCAGGTCAACAGAAATGGCATTGGTTTAGGAAGTTTCAAAGGCTTTAATTCTTGATTTGATAAAATTATCCTCGTCTTTCTAATTTGCAAGACTGTGTACCCCATGAAGCACTGTGCAGCCCCCGAAACACGACATGATATATTACTAAATATCTTCTCTATCTCCCACATTACTAGGTTTCATTCTTTTCTAATAACGCTTGGTACCAAATGTTCACCTTTTCAATAAATCATTACTGCCAAGGTCTGACGTGTATGGAATAAAGCCATACCAAGTTCATTTTACTGGGCATATCACTGAAATTGTTGTGAACGACAAGTAAAATCACTGAAATGTCAACTATAATAAGCATGTGATGAAAAAGATCTTCAGGGCTCCTGTCAGGTAGTACATAACCTGACAGTAGGTTAAAAATGAACATTTACATGAAGAGGCTGGGTGACTGTGGCTGACAGCTGTCATTAACAATGTGAAGAAGAAGAATTATGCCACCTAAGATCTCCCAGCTTTCACAATTTACAGGTGCTTTCACATTCCCATTTAATCCTTCTAACAAACATGGGGTTGGGCATTATTCCCCACTTATGGGTGAGAAATAGATCTCTTCACACCTTCCATATTGCCACTGCCCTGACTCAGACACTCATCAACTCTTAGCTGAATGACTCCCATAGCCTCCTGACTGACATCCTTGCCAACGATCATGTTCCAGCTGTAAGAACGGAATAATACTGGGCTTTTCTGCAAGGACAGAAGAACCTGAAAACTCAGCTGCTTAACAATAACCAATTTTTACTTGTCGTTCACAACTTTGGGGTAGATGGGATCACACAGTTCATTACGTTGTTTGTATGCCTGATTTATGGATCTGTAATGTGGCTCTTGAGTGAAGTAAATGCCTTTTGAAATTGTTTCAGTTATTAGGAGGACTCAAGATTTATCCAAAAATGAGAACTACACACAAAGCAGAGATTCAAGCACATGTCAGTATGTTCTACATCCTTGGGCACTCAGTAAATGTGAGTTGTCCAACTAAGTCACTGACATTACATTTGGGAAGAACGATTGTTTAATGATTCAGTGCTTTAAATTGCACTAGCTCTTGTTTGGAGGCACTTAAGAAATCAATCATTTATTTTTACTTTTCTGAAAAGATCTGGAATAAAAGAAAATAATAAAATTCTGTGTCCATTTATCATAAATGCCTCAAATCCTCCTCAATATTTCCTCCAAATAAAAGAATCAGGTAGTAGCATGTGAAAGAAACTGGAAATGAGAGCAGACCTTAGATACCACAAGTCACATGGAATGACTATCACCAGTGTGCTGCTGACAGACACAGTGATTTCTGTGTATGCATAGGTCAAATGATGGTTCATATTCCAAGGGCTGATCTGGTTCTAGCTTTCTATATTTAATTAGGCACCAGGCTACTAACATAACAGTATATTTTAGGGGGCTTAGTACCCACTAACTCTAAAGCATGCAAGAGGCCTGAAAGTATTGAGGCCTGAAAATAATTCATATTTAGAACAAACTTAAAAATCCTCTCATAATAGTAAGAACAGAGCATAAAGTTTATCTCCTACAACTTTATTCCTGAAGGAATGAGGTTTTTGCTGGTTATTTTGCTGGTGTATATGTTACCAAAGAAGATTTCACTTCACAAGGAAGCTCTTAATTAAAGCAACTGAGCACCCTGTGTATAAATGTGCTTTTTCCTTTTAAATAGTTGGTAAGGTTAAGAGCATGAGATTTTGCATTCAGAATCTGAATTCAAATCCCAAAAGCAGGGGTGCCTGGGTGGCTCAGTGGGTTAAGCCTCTGCCTTCAGCTCAGGTCATGATCTCAGGGTCCTGGGATCAAGCTCCGCATCTGGCTCTCTGCTCAGTGGGGAGCCTGCTTCCCTCTCTCTCTCTCTCTCTGCCTGCCTCTCTGCCTACTTCTAATCTCAATCTCTCTCTCTCTTTCTGTGTCAAATAAATAAATAAACAAACAAATCCCAAAAGCACCCCCAGAATAGTCAGTAACCTTGGAAAAGTTACTTAATCTTTCTGATTTTCTGTCTCTTCAGCCAAAAAAAAAAAATCAATAATAATAATAAACCTTGCCTGTATGGTTTTTGGAATAAATGAATGATGTGATTCATATAAAATGGTTTGCACACAGGTTGTCACATATAGAGCTCTCAAGAAAACTCAAGCTATAGCCAAGATATGGAAGTGACCGAAATGTCCATCAGTAGATGAATGGCTAGAGAAGATGTGGATGGATATATATAAGTAATGGAATACTACTCAGTCAAAAAAAAAAGCAATCTTGCCACTTGCAACAACATAGATGGACCTATTATGAGGTCAGAGAGGGTATTATGTTAAGTGAAACAAGTCAGACAGAGAAATACAAATACTGTATGATTTCACTTATATGTGGAATCTAAAAAGCAGAGCAAATGAACAAACAAACATAAACAAACCTGTAAATACAGAGAACAAACTGATGATTGCCAGAGGGGAATAAGCTGGGGGGGATGGGCAAAATAGGTGAAGGGGATCTAGAAATACAAACTTCCATAAAATAAATTAAGTTATGCAAACAAAAAGTACAGGATAGGGACTACAGTCAATACTATGGTAATAATGTTGTATGGTGGCAGATGGAATTATACTTATCGTTTTGAACATAGACTAATGCATAGAATTGTTGAATCACTGTGTTGTACACCTGAAGCTAATATAACATTGTATATTAACTATGCTTCCACTTAAAAAAAATAAAAGTAAGCTATCGTTCTATAATATTGAAATCTTGCCAGCTCTCTGTACATTGTTATATGGGAAATTTTAAATCTTACTTCAATATTACATTGGCTTATCTAAAGATTCTGGGAGTCAGAAAAATACTTCCTAGGCATTTTTTTATGATAAGAATATGACTGCAGGTGATCGAGTCAAATCTCAAATCCTAAAACTTTAGTAAGATTTGCTTGCTATTTTAAACACACTCTGGATTTCTTAAGCACTGTTCTTAAAAATAGACTATAAAGATACTTAATAAAGCAAGTAACCATAAGATGACGAACTACCAAATATGCTTTAAAGTTATTGCTAGATGAAAGGCCAAAAAGGCTAATTTATACTACGAAGACTGTTTTCTGTAATTCTTGTTTCTCCTTAAGTTCATCTTTGAACAACCTGAAATTATAGTACATATATTTAGGGAACACTAAGAGCCTTCCTAAAAATGAAATCTGGTCTTCTGCTCCCAACCAAGATGTAATAACTTATAACAGCCATATCCTTTCATTATAAATAATGAGAAAACTGGACAAAATACATGAAACAACAGTTTTTAAAAGTTGGGTAGCAAACAGGATATAACTGCTTCCTTGGGGGACAGGAAATAAGCAAGATGTGCCCCATGAGTGACCACAGAATGAGGAGGGAAGGGAATTCAGGTTGATCAAAGTGATCAAGCTGAATTAATGAAACAGATCAGAATTTGGGAAGTCTAAGAAGGCTAAAATTTTTGTGACAAGAGTATCAGAAATGAATATGACAAGCAAAGAAAGAAACTCCAGAAATCTACAGAAGTCCCCCTTGAGTCTGCCTACAATGTATGGATAGGGATACTCCTTGAGTCCAAGCTAGAAATACCAAGGTCTTATAAAGGGTTGTTCTAGATCTGTCTTTCAACCAGCCAGAATGAGGAGACCTCATGAATATGTAGGATATTCATGAGAAAACCCAGAAAAATCATGCCTTAGGAATGGTGATAAACTAGTAAAAGAGTAAAGGCAGGGAACCTGAGTTGCTTAGTTGGTTAAGCATCTTACTCTTGATTTCAGCTCAGGTCATCTCAGGGTCCTGAGATTGAGCCCTATGTTGGGCTCCCTACTGGGTGTGGAGTCTGCTTAAGATTCTCTCTCTCCCTCTGCCCCTGAGCCCTATTTGTGCTCACTTGCTCTTTCTCTTAAAAGAAAGAAATTTTTTTTTAAAAAAAGGGTATTTTGGACTAACAAAGCTTTAATCCAGTCAAGAAATGGACAAAAGACATGAATAGACATTTCTGCAAAGAAGACATCCAAATGGCAAACAGAAACATGAAAAAGTGCTCAACATCACTCAGCATCAGGGAAATAGAAATCAAAACCACAGTAAGATACCACCTCACACCAGTCAGAATGGCTAAAATTAACTAGTCAGGAAATGACAGGTGTTGGCGAGGATGTGGAGAAAGGGGAACCCTCCTACACTGTTTGTGGGAATGCAAGCTGGTGCAGCCACTCTGGGAAACAGTATGAAAGTTCCTCAAAAAGTTCAAAACAGAGCTACCCTACAACCCAGAAATTGCACTACTGTGTATTTACCCCAAAGATACAGATGTAGTGAAAAGAAGGGCCATATGTACCCCAATATTCATAGCAGCAATGTCCACAATCACCAAACTGTAGGAAGAGCCAAGATGCCCTTCAACAGACGAATGGATAAAGACGATGTGATCCATATATACAACGGAATATTACACATTCATCAGAAAGGATGAATATCCAACTTTTCTATTAACATGCACGGGACTGGAGGAGATTATGCTGAATGAAATAAGTCAAGGAGGGAAAGTCATTTATCATATGGTTTCGCTTACTTGTGGAACATAAGGAATAACAAGGAGGACATTAGGAGTAGGAAAGGAAGGGTGAATTGGGGGAAATTGGAGGGGGAGATGAACCGTGAGAGACTGTGGACTCTGAAAAACAAACTGAGAGGTTTGGAAGGGAGGAGTGTGGTGGGACGGGTGAGCCTGGTGGTGGGTATTGAGGAGGGCACGTATTGCATGGAGCACTGGGTGTGGTGCATAAACAATGAATCTTGGAACACTGAAAAAATAAAATAAAGTTAAGATGTTAAAAAAATAAAGGCTTTATAATCAAAAAAATCATATTCTGAGGTACTAAGGATTTTAACATATTAATTTGGGACACAATTCATCCCATAACCCCTTTAATGAAAAAAAAAAAGATAAGAATGATTAATAATCATGCGCCCTGATTTCAAACTATATTACAAAGCTATAGTAATTAAAACAGCATAGTATTGGCATAAAAACAGAAACATAAACCAATAGGAAATAAACCCATGCATATTTGGCCAATTAACTTATGACAAATGCGCCCACAATATATAATGGGCAAAGGATAGTTTCTTTGATAAATGATGCTGGGAAAACTGGAAAACAATGTGCAAAAGAATAAAGCCCAACCACTTTTTACACCATTCACAGAAATGAAGTCAAAATGGATTAAAAACATGAACGTAAGACCTGAAACCATTCAACTCCTAGAAGAAAATACAGATGGTAAGCTCTGTGACATGGGTCCTGTGATGATTTTTTTCATTTTACACCAAAAGCAAAAGCAACAAAAACAAAATCCAACAAGTAGGACTACATCAAACTAAAAAGCTTATGCACAGCAAAGGAAACCATCAACAAAATAAAAAGGCAATCTACAGAATGGGAGAAAATATTTGCAAATCTTGGAGCTGATAAGGAGCTAATATTCAAAATATATAAAGAACTCATACAACTCAATAGCAAAGAACAATCAAATTAAAAATGGGCAGAAGACCTGAATAACATTTTTCCAAAGAAGATATACAAATGGCCAACAAGCACATGAAAAGATGCTCAACATCACTCATCATCAGGAAAATGCTAATCAAAGCCATGACATAGCCCCTCACACCCAGTAAAATGGTTATCAAAAAGACAAATAATAAGAGTGAATGGGAATGTGTAGAAAAGGAAACGCTCATGTATTATTCCTGGGAATGTAAATTGCAACCACTACAGAAAACAATATGGAAATTTCTCAAAAAATTAAAAATAGAACTACAAAATGATCCATCAATTATACTTCTGGGTTTTATCTGAAGAAATTGAAAAAACTAACTCAAAAAGATAATATGCACCCCTATGTTCATTGCAAAATTATTTACAACAGCCAAGATATGGAAACATCCTAAGTATCCATGAATAAATGGATAAAGAAATTATGATATATATGTGATGGAATATTATTCTGCCATAAAGAAGTATGGAATTTTGCCATTTGCCACAACATGGGACCTTGAAGGCATTACACTAAGTGAAATAAATTAGAGTGAGAAAGAGAAATACCATATGATCACTCTTATATGTGGGATCTTAAAAAACAACAACTTCACAGATATAGGAAGCAAACTGGAGGTTTCCAGAGGCAAGGAGACATCAGGGGGCAAGGGGAGGGGGAGTAGGGCGACTTAAAAAAAAAAGAAAAAAATGATTGTCAAGAACAAAAAAATTCTCAAAACCATTAGTAATCATGTTAATGCAGATTAAAATCACAAGGAGATACTGCTACTCACCCACCAGAATGGCTAAAGCTTTAAAGACTAAAAGAAGACATTGGAAAGGATACAGAATAACCCAAACTCTCATATAGCCAATGGGAACGCAAAGCAGTACAACCACTTTGGAAAACAGTTTGTCAGTCTCTTACAAAGTTACATATCTTTACCATATGACCAACAAACCCATGGAATCGCCATGATAATACTCAAATACTGTAATCTAGAATAAACATCAAATCATGTCTGTGATATCTGTTCCCAATTATATTCCCAGAGAGTGAAATAGTATCTGGCATGTAATGAGCACAGACAAAATATTATATTCATGAATGGATTTAACTGGGCCATTACTATTTAATATTTAATTTATTTCCAATGTAAAGATAAACTTTCAACCACATGTCTGGTTATTTAGGCACATTTTAAAGCCTCCTGAAGCACATTCCCAAATACTCTCCAGAAAACTCATAGCAATTTATATTCCTATCTGTAGGGTACCACAGTGTTCATTTTGCTCTCCGCCCAGTGTCAGGCATTACAATTTACTGCACCTTTGCCAATTTAATTTGGAATTTACTTTTTTAGTCTGTATTTCCTCAATTATCAGGGATGTTGATCATTTTCCATTAAATTTATTTATTCTTTCTTTGTATATTTTGAAAAGTCTTGTTTTTACAGTTTTGCTTTTAGTGCTATTCAAAAGCAAATGCCTTCCATGTCTTCTAATTGTAATACAGCCAATATAATAATTTTTAAATTCACACAGACAGAACTGTGTGTCCACTTTCTGCGACATAAGAACATTCTTATCAAAGAATATTTCATTAAAAATGTTAAACAAGGGGCGCCTGATTGGCTCCGTCGTTAAGCGGTTGCCTTCGGCTCAAGTCATGATCCCAGGGTCCTGGGATTGAGCCCCACATCAGGCTCTCTGCTCAGCAGGAAGCCTGCTTCTTTCTCTCCCACTCCCCCTGCTTGTGTTCCCTCTCTCGCTCTCTCTCTCTCTCAAATAAATAAAATATTAAAAAAAAAAGATTGCTAAACATTTTGTTTATTAGCTGCTTATAACACAGCTGCTTCACAAGCTGCATTTTGTTTTCCTACCAGAAATATACTTATATTACATATGTTAAATTTATTCTTATGTTATATATATTTATATTATATATTTTACATGTACTTATATATCTACACTTATACACAGTGAAATTTTGGGTGGCAATTCTTTTCTTTTTAAGATTTTATTTATTTATTTGACAGAGAGAGAGATCACAAGTAGGCAGAGAGGCAGGCAGAGAGAGAGGGGGAAGCAGGCTCCCCACTGAGCAGAGCCCAATGCGGGCTCCATCCCAGGACTCTGAGATCATGACTGAGCCGAAGGCAGAAGCTTTAACCCACTGAGAGCCACCCAGGCACCCCTTGGGTGGCAATTTTATGTGAGACACACCGAGCTAAACATATTATCTCAATTTCTACTCATGCTTTCACAAGACATTGCAACAGTTTATTAGGAGATCATTCCACATGTAATTATATTTTCTGTGGAATAGACTATGGCACTTGAAAAATAGTTCATCAATGGGACAATCACATTAGAGCTATAAACTCCACCCATTTTTAAAAAGCATACATGCACACTCATACACATACCACTCAAAAGTCTCAAAATTAAAGAGGAAAAAATCTCAAACTATGAGGAAATTTTTCCAAAAAGAAAACCCAACCCTGAATTTCAAAAATCCTCTCACAATGGAGAAAAGTAGCAAGCGCGCTCTGATAGTCAACGCTGGTGGAATGAGAACTGTTGGATCTCATCAGGCATATCGGTTAGGATACTGTGCATTTGAGAGCCAAAAGGAGAACCTCACACGCAAAACATTACTGCCTACTAACTATGATCAAGAAGCTACGTACAATCATCAATTTTTAGAATGATATTAAAGTGATGATGTATGATGTTCTTGGGGACAAGAGTAAGAGATAAAAGAAGTAGATTGTAGGCAAGCGGAGAAGAGAGGACTGTGAAGAATTTCATCATCATTAGTGACAACTTCATAACTGTGCCCAATTCTTACTTTTTTTCTCTTTTTAACATAATGAACAGCCAGTATAAATGTAGTATAGTATTTATTCATTTGATAACATCTTGGAAACATGGACTGCTTTTAGAAGAAGATGAAAAATGAGTCCCATATGAGTTGTACAGCTGAATCTGGAGCTAACAATGGTTCCCCAAAACCAGCAGCCACTGATACATGGCTCAGTCCTTCCCCTCATCGACACAGAGAGAAAAAAAAAAATGCAGCAAAGCTGAGAGCCATTTTATAAGAGCTGAATTTATGTGTCACTTTTCTTTCTTTTTTTAAAGATTTTATTTATCTATTTGAGAGAAAGAGAACATGAGAGGGGAGAAGGTCAGAGGGAGAAGCAGACTCCCTATGGAGCTGGGAGCCTGATGCAGGACTCGATCTCCAGACTCCAGGATCATGACCTGAGCCAAAGGCAGTTGCTCAACCAACTGAGCCACCCAGGCGCCCCTAACTGTGTCACTTTTCAATCAGTTGTACTGACATTATATAGAAACACTTTTAAGCCTTCCATAAAATGCATATGCATCAGGGAATATTTAGCCCACATAATAGATCACATTTTTCTACCCCTATTTGGCATTACAGGTAGTCAATGGTACCCTGATACGGCGCTTACGTTCCAAAAGCTTCGATTCTAAAATAAGCAACTTCAAGGTACATAAGAACAGAAAGAAACTAAATGCATGTCACTTGTTTAAAGATTTCCATGGAAGATTCGATTTATCATTTATAAATCCTTAGGACAAGAATCTCTCTCTCCTGAGATCCCTGAAATCCCTCATGCAATAAATAAGTGGAAAATAGTTCATTATCACCATGTATATTTCTAGTAATAGGTACCATTTAATGACTACTTTTTATCACAATACTTTCTGAGGTTGATGTAAGTATCCATTTTTTACAGATCCAGATAAAGAAGAAGAAGATTCAATAGGTTAAATCATGTCCCAAAGTTACTCGTTGCTGGTAAGTGATGAAGCCTAGGTTCGAGTTTTAAGCTATCTACTTTCAAAGTCCTGCCTCCTGATCACTCATCAGATACATATATACAGTCTCCTAAAATAACTTTGTGGGTTTTTTTTTGGTATGAAGCATTTTATTTTATTTTATTTTTTCCCCCAAATATGTTTATTTTTTTTCAGTGTCCCAAAATAACTTGATAATCTACTCCATTTCTATCATTCTTAGAAAACTTTTATTCAAAACACTTAATGATCTTTTAGGGAACTTGTGGAATCCACTGAAACTCTTCAATGTCATTCTCCTCCTGGTCATCTGAGGAAGACAACCGGTTAAAAGTCTTTCTCAGGAAAGTAATAACTCCCTCTAAAAAGAGAGAATGTGAATTACAGATATGTTCTAAGCTGCAGGCTGTAACTTCTTTAAGATTTATTTATTTGAGAGAGGAGACGAGACTGTGTGTGCGTGTAGGGTAGAAGGGGAGGGAGAGAGAGTCCTAAGCAGACTCTGTGTGGATCGTGAAGCCCAACGTAGGGCTCAACCTCACAAGCCTGAGATCGTGACCTGAGCTGAAACTAAGACTCTGGGGATTAACCAACTGAGCCACCCAGGTGCCCCTAGCATGCTGTAATTTCTATGCTCCATGACCTGCACAACCCACAGCACTTCAGCCAACTCTCACAGCAATGTGCTACACACTCCGTAATCAGACTTAACGATTGATAGTGACACTTAAACTTGACAGTGTCCACAGTACTGATGTAGAGTAGGGCCACATGCCTTCATGGTTCTTAGCTAGATATAACATGTGTCCTGGAGTAACAGTGCCACCATTCTAATTCACACAACGGTCACTTCAAAACAAAGGTGGGAATTGTTCATTTTCTCTTTTCTGTTTTAATGCAGGTTACCAAATTTGTTTTACCATTCTAATGCATGCTGGCCATGCTTTCTGGGTAGGTTTTAATTGAGGGGCATGACTCTTCAGAATCAGACACAGATGCAAATTTACAACCAACGTTCTTTTTTTTTTAAAGATTGTATTTAGGGGCCCCTGGGTGGCTCAGTGGGTTAAAGCCTCTGCCTTCGGCTCAGGTCATGATCCAGGGTCCTGGGATCGAGCCCTGCATCGGGCTCTCTGCTCAGCTAGGAGCCTGCTTCCCCCTCTCTCTCTGCCTGCCTCTCTGTTTGTGACCTCTCGGTCAAATAAATAAATAAAATCTTTAAAAAAATAATAAAAAAATAAAGATTGTATTTATTTGACAGAGAAAGTGACAAAGCACAAGCAAGGGCAGGTGCAGAGGGAGAGAGAGAAGCTGACTCCCTGCTGAGCAGGGAGCCCGATGCTGGGGTCAATCCCAAAACCCTGGGATTATGAAAGGAGTCAAGGCAGATGCTTAACCAACAGAGCCACCTAGGCGCCCCTCAAAGTACTTATCAATAAAGCGTGTCACCTCAGCACATAGTGATCAACTAACTTCATCAACATTTGGGAAACTAAGCTAAAAAAAAGTTTTCAAGTATTTTCTGCACAAAAAAGAGCCTTTAGTTTTATATTATTTCCTTTCTACTACGTGGCCTAAGAAATTTTCTAATATCCTTGAAAATTATATCAATAGCTTACAATGATAAACATCTGTGGTTAGGTTTTAAGTCTCTAAACATGAGTTTAGCCTGAAATTACATTGAGGAATCACAGTGAGAACTGTTTAATGAGTTAATTAGTGCTCACTCTTCCAACAGAACTGCGCTCATTAATCTGGGAGATAAACAGCAGATGCATGCTTTCTGCTTTCTGAAGTATGGTTCTTTTCCCACATCCTTACTGTCTATTTAACTATTTGATCCAATTGCAATGACTTTTTGAGTAAGAATTTTATGTATTTGCAGGTTCAGTAGAATTCAATTACCTAAAATGTGTCTAAGAAAATTTAGGTGCCCTGTTTTGAAAGCTAGTGAATGAATTAGTCCCACAGGTACTCCAGGAAATGTAGTGATTTCACCTGAAAAACATCGGTTTTTCTCAATATGGAGTAATTATGACTAACTAGGAACTGCTTCTAAGTTCAGGTCAGCAATACCTTCATGCAATGTAAATTAAATTTAATGTAAATTAAAATTCCAGGACATACTAAATCTGGGATGCCGGCGATCCAACGTGCATCGAGGCTAGACTTATAAATGGAATATCTGAGAGAAAACCTAAGATTGAAAGAGTCTTAAAAAAAATATACACCTGTAGATACATAAAATTTCTGTTATAATATACAAGATGTTATTCATAATACCAAACACTTCTGGTGTAATGATGGGATAGGGTGAAGGAAGATAAACTTTCCAGATTAATCCTGCTGTTCTTTTTTCCCCACCATGGATATGTATCACAGCAATGATAATAACGATGATATAATAATAATAGTGATTTGTGGTTCATAATAAGTGAAAAGAGTAAAGTTGGAGGAGGGTGAGTTAAGAATATTTAAGACAGGGGGTGCCTGGGTGGCTCAGTTGGTTTAGCGACTGCCTTCATCTTGGGTCATGATCCTGGAGTCCTGGGATTGAGTCTCACATCGGGCTCCCAGCTCCAGAGGGAGTCTGCTCTTCCTCTGACCTTCTCCCCTCTCGTGCTCTCTCTCACTATCTCTATCTCAAATAAGTAAATAAAATCTTAAAAAAAAAAAAAAGAATATTTAAGACAGGGAGGCAAATGTCCTTTGCTCCCAATTTGGAATTTCTGCATATGGAAACATAGTTGCTTTCTCTTTCAAAGACATGGAAATTTAACAACTTCTAAACCCAAAAGTATCTAACCTGATAGCCAAAGTCCTTTTAGCAACTTAGAAAACCCCCAGCACTGCAGAAAGAGCATATTTCCTTCAACATCTGTATTAGAACTAAAAATTTTCTAATTGAAATTATAATAAAACTGGACAATAATACAAACCTCCATTTAATCTGCAATGTACCTATGATGTGATACTAATAGCTTTCAGTATGTATATAGCCCACACTTACAATCTGATTTCCCTAGGTCTGTGCTTTGCCTTCCAAGCAACAGACTTAAAAATGAAAAATTACTACTCTTGGCTTGACTTTTACATAGCTTTGAGACATGTATGTGTAGGGGATATATATAAGCCATGAATATGCCAGCTTTTTAAAAAGGCAAATAACACAAAGGAATAGAAGGCTTGATGATAAGTTAGTAAGTATAAAATATTGATGATGAAAATATTACAAATCTAAAGCTGAATTCATGTAAGTACATCAGAAAATTTTTACCTGAATTCTGTAACAAAATTATATCACTTCCAGTATGAAATAAATTAATTTAGACACAAACTAGACGCTTTTTAAAAATGCTTTGAGGGGTACCTGAGTGGCTCAGTGGGTTAAAGCCTCTGCCTTTGGCTCAGGTCAAGATCTCAGGGTCCTCCGATAGAGCCCCCCTTTGGGCTCTCTGCTCAGCAGGGAGCCTGCTTCCCCCCCGCACCCCGCCCGCCTCTCTGCCTAATAATCTCTCTGTGATCTCTGTCAAATAAATAAATAAAATCTTAAATAATAAATAAATAAAATCTTAAAAGAAAAAAGATTAAAATAAAAATTTAAAAAGATTAAAAAATTAAAATGCTTTGAAAACAAAGGCACATAACCAATGAATTATTTGTATAACTTTATAGGATGCCAGCATAAAAAAAAAAAAAAGATGATCTCAAATCCCTAAAAAACAAGGATTTTACTTTAATGAATGAAAATAAAGACCAGTTCTTGAAGAATGAATTGGATAATGATAGTAATTATAATTTCATGCTTGATCTTAGTGCTCAGGAAAAGATTCTTTTTTTTTAAAATTATGTTAGTCACCATACAGTACCAACAAATATATATATATACACACACACACACACACCTGTAGATACATATCTATATATATGTGTGTGTTTATATATTCATGTATCTATAGGTGTATGTATATATTATTTATATATATATATATATATATATATATATATATATATATATATATATATATATAATACATAACAACCCACAACTGAAACTAAAACCTACCAGTATGCTACTAGACAAGCCATGTCATCTCTCTGGACCTTAATTTAATTCTATTTCCTTTGGATTACATGATATCTAAAGTTCTTTTCATCTCTAAGACAATTATATTAATTATATTATATCCCATACCCTAACAATATAGTAAGTATAAAATATTATAGAAGAATATAAAAAGAAAAAAGTATTTTCTAGAACTATGGTGAAAAGATAAAGGCTTATAACTAAGATTAACAATCTTCATTATTGAACAATCTTGTAAAATAATCATTAAAAAATTATAGTGAAAAATATTCTTTTATGAAAACATGTTTTCTCTATGATTGCATAAGGTGAGGACTGGCTAATGGAAAATTATCCTACATAAGACACTTGAAGACAAAACTTTAAAATATTTAAAGCACAAAAATATATTGAACAGCACTAAAACGACAGAATAAATCATTGAATTAGACACTTTCCAAATACCTATTATGTGCATGGCACTGTGTCAGACAGTGGGGAGGGAGACAATGACAAAATAACACAGCCTGTGCCTTCAAGGGAGTTAGTTAGATACCAGTAGAAATAGCAGGTAGCTATAAAGTAACTATTTTAAAATATTATGGGTATAAGGACAGGATGTTACGTGGTGGGTTTTTGGTTTTCTTTTTTTTTTTTTTTTTTTAATAAATAAAATGTTGAAATTCCAAAGAAGGAATCTCAGAAGAAAGGGCTAGGGTTGTAAGGAAAATATGAAGCTCCAAATCCCATAGCACTTCTCTAAGGTAATAATTTCTGTTTTGGATTCTGTGCTGCCAACACTTGCCTGTTTGCAAATAAACATCTCACAATTATTAGTCATGTTTGCTCAAGCTGAACATTTCTCTCCTTGAAAAGTTAGCACCTGCAGAGAACACACACACACACGATCACTCTTCCGGGCATCTTCAGGTTTCAACTTTGGTGCAGATTTGCCAAAACCTAATTGCACAGCTGACTTCCTCTGGAGCCCCTCAATGCAAATGAAAACAGCCACGCGTCTGGCTGCTTGGTTATAAACTGCAATACTGGTAGTAAGTACAAATTTGTGCTTCAATTTTTGTATTATGCCATATGGTCTGCACTTAAAGCTAAGAGCAAACAGAATCCTGCAGGGTGTAGATTTGCAAGAATATAACCAGCCACGTGCCCTCTTTACTGGCTGTGCTACCCTAAAGCTGTGGCATAGCCGAGCGACCTGACTTTCAACATGGCTGGGCCATGGGGATGTTTAGAAGCCCATAATGATTGTAAAACCAGCTGAAAATTTAAAAAGAGTATTTTCCTATTCGCTACATGAAATTCTTCACAAAGTCAAACTGAAACTGAACCTTGAAAGAAATTGGTCCTAAGCTCTTCGTCTGCAAAACCAGCTTCATCAATCATGCTTTTCAGGAAAAATATGGCTCCTGTCAGCATAAGCATTGCGCTAATACACGCATGGTTGGATGCTTCTTTCCTTCCACACCCTTGGCCATGGGACAGAATAGGTTTGCACTTCAGGAGCATCTTGAGGCGCCTGGGTGGTTCAGTCATTAAGCTACTGCCTTCAGCTCAGGTCATGATCCCAGGGTCCTGGGATCGAGCCCCACATCGTGCTCCCTGCTCAGTGGGAAACCTGCTTCCCTCTCCCACTCCCCCTTCTTGTGTTCCCCCTCTGTCTCTGTGTCAAATAAAGAAAATCTTTTTGAAAAAATTTTTAAAAAGGAGCATCTTGAAACAGGCACAAAATGTGTAAATGACTACATCCCTG
>CM052797.1:93670258-93738608 GCA_028533885.1 Nasua narica | reverse complement strand
GGGGGGGGAGCTAATTATATTCATAAAATGGCTAAAATGCCATTCTTAAAAGTTTTGACAGTATGCATGAAGTCTTTATGCTCATACAAACTCATCGTATAATTTCATCAAACAAGGGACAAAGTCCCTACCACTGCTGTAACTGTTTCGTCTTCGTCAGCAGCTTTTGTGGTCACACACTTTGTTGAAGAATATCTAGTTATTCTTGAGGATTCTGAAGGAAATAGATTATACTGGCCCTGGATTAAAAAGCTTAAAGAATACATTCATTCTTTAAGGAAAGGGATTATAATGCCTTTTCTTTGATGAAGTGTTTGCTATGCATTACATGAAATTCTCATAAGTAGTAAGATTGTTCATGGTCTACACAGGCAGCTGGAGATAGAGCTGTGCTAATGTTCTGTTACACTCACATAGAGAAATCCTCACGTCCCTTTATTTATAGAAGGCTGAATTAACTCTCATTTATTCATTCACTAGGCAAAAATCTGACCTGGTTTTAAAAAAATGTCAAGGATATAGTTTCTAACTCTCAGTAGCTCAAAGTCTAGGTGGAGAAGTGATAAATAACTTCTAGGGGGAAAAAAAGTATGGAATCTGCCAGATAGATACTTTTTCCCACTGTAGAGATCCTACAGTTTCTTTCAGAATGCCTTTACCTTATAGACTATGGCATATACTGAATATTTTTAAGGAGGAAAACAGGATCACAAATTGTAGTATTTTAGGAGATTTTTCCAGGTGTCCCTGTGCACACTGTATTATAATGGAGAACAGAGATAAGGAGAGCAGGTGGGAGCTTGTCGTGGTTGAGACTCGCCATGAGATGACAAGACTGGCTTCTGAGATGTTAACAGAAAGGAAGCTGTAAGAGTTCTTCTGAAGGTAGAATGAAAAACTCTTAGCAACTACTTTTATAAAGGACTCTTACAGAGAGAGGAGCCAACAATGGACCAGAAAACAGCAAGGGTGCTCTTTTTTTTTTTTTTTTTTTTAAGGGGGAGGGAGGTCAAGGAAGGGTAGAAGCAGAGGGAGAGAGAGAGTTTTAAGTAGGCTCCATGCCCAGGGCAGAGCAAAGCATGGGGCTCGATCTCACAACCCTGAGATCATGACCTGAGCCAGATCAAGAGTTGGACTCTTAAACAACTGAACAGCAGTGGTACCCTTGATCAAAATATCTGCCTCATAAAATTGCTCAGTTTTACTTTTCAATATTTTAACTTTGTATCTGTACCATGTAAAGTGTCTATAGATTATATATGGGGAGAAAATGGTCACATAAAGAAATTTACAATATCTTATCTCCCTTCCTAGCTCCAGAATGAAAGGCTTCACTCCACCACCCAAAGTGCTGTTTATCTGGCTCGGAAACTTGGTGTTTAGCATAGTTTCCAGATAGAAGGGAAACAGGAGAATAGTGACAAGCAGATGGATCTCTAGACTGGAGAAGTTACTCTGCCCACTTCTTTAAAGAAAGGGTTCAAAGATGGCTGATAAAAGATATTTATTTATTGCTGAGTTCTGTGGGCTGACCTAATAATTGAGAAAAATAGAAGAGTCCAGCTGAAGGTCATTACAGTCATTGCAAAGTGATGACAGAGCATCTAAACTAGATTGTGACGGAGGATCAAAGGATATTTAAAGTACATTTAAGGTGCATTTCAGAGTGTGCAGTATGAGGATGTTGATGGGGAGACTAGAAGTGTTAGATTTGTATTGCTCATGTCCCCTGGGTATTTGGCCTTCTAAGATTCACGAATTAGAAATTCCATTTTGTCGGTTAAGTATATATCCATTTTTCTTGAATTTTTAGTTCTGTCAAAAAAAAGATTAATGCCTCATTAGTGTTGATGTGTATCTTAGTATGTAATAGTGTATCATAGTGAATAAGCATAAGCAACATAAACTAGAATTTTACTTTTATGTCACAGATATTAATCAATAAATTTTATTTTATACTGCATTAAAAGAGCATTTGGGTTTTGTGGCAACTATAGCAGACTTAAGGGTTTCTTGTCTGTATTCATGTAAGCATATCCTAGTTTAGTGATGTGTACATCTCATTTAAGGGGTGCATCCTATTTGTACTTGACTTATAATGTAGACCCTGGGAGTATTTGCTTCTTTGAGATCTGATGTTCCTACTTGAGAGCTTTTGGTCAGATCAATGGTTAGTAAACAGCTAACTTTGGCTATAAGAGGTCTCCTGTGGGATAGGATGATTATTATGTGCAATATCAACATTAAAGCTAATAAGGGTGTTAGGATTTGTAGTTACTGAGACTGAAGCTCTGACCTAACTTCAGGCAGATTAATTTCCTGAATTTGTTTTCTTTTGTTTACAATGAGGATAAAATAGTAACTTAGGGCGATTGTATGAATTTGATGAGATAACCTATATCTGGCCCATAATAAGCACTAAGTAAAGATTTGCTGTCACATTAGTCTCTTGCGTTTTTAATGACTTTCCATGAATATGTCACCTGGGAACTGACCTAATTGTCCTTTAAAGATATTTATAACTGTGTCCTTTCTAAAAATGTAAATAACTTATCCTTTTTATAAAAATGGTATATGCTTATTGTAAACATTTAAATGTAGACTAGCGTAGGGAACACAAACATCGCCACAAATTCTATTGCTCAAATATAGCAATCATGAACATTTTGTAATCATCCTAGTCATGTTTCTATATATACCCATAAATTGAAAGCAAAGTTGCATGATATCATCTATGCCCCTTCTATTGGAAGTCACAAAGCCAACGCAGAGTAAAGGAAATAGATTCCACGTATGGTAGAGAAGTAGTAGGGTCTGAATGCAAAGGCATGTGCATGCCAAGATGGAAAAAAAATTGTGGTCATATTTGGAAAGCCACCACAAGGGGGTTGCATGAAGAAAATTTGGAAGTATGAACGAATTGTATATAAGGGTCAGCAAGAAGACAGGTTGCAAGAGTATATGAGAAGCTCTTGACGATTCCACAGGTACCGTTCTTAGGAACCCTCAGGTTATTGGCAGTGCCACTTCACTTTTGGATCTTGGATCAATAATACTTGTGTTTTGGCAAAAAGTTCTCTTAACAGTATTCAAATACTATATCTGGTGCTTCAATCTTAATGTAAGCATAATAGTCACACCCATGTTATAGACACATAGAAAAAATAGGTGATTTTATGTTATTCTCTACTTATTGTTTATTTTTGTATTCTGGTGTTAAAGATTACAAAAATGACTTGAAGATATCATTATTGAAAAGCGAAGACTACTGAAAAGCAACTAAGATGTGTATCTAGTACAGAATAAGCAGAGAAGAGCCATAAGTAAAAGAAATTACATTTTCATCTTAATGACACCATTCTGAACTCCCTTCATTTTCTCTTTTTTTTTTTTTTTCCTGTAGCTCATAAAGCTGGACTTAGAGCTAGGTAAAGCAGGTTGATCTTGACATTCCATAATTTGAGGGGCACAGGAAGATTCCTGTATCAGAATTATTGAACTGCTATGTCTGAATCTTATCATTATAGTTGCCTTATTTTACGTTTTAAAGTTTCTTAAAAAGAAAGAGTATAAGAATTTATAAATATCCCGAAGAATACAATTTATATCATTATTTATTCATCAGATGAGATCATAATTAAACTCTGTGTGTACATGTGAATAGAGATGAATGAGAGAGGAGAAAATGTGCCTTCTCCTAACTTAACAGAGGAAAAAAAAATATTGGAAACAAAATAGAAATACTAAAAAATGTTATTAATTAACTTCTAAAATGTAGTTTGTACTTTCAGTTATTCCTAGAAACCAAGACAGTAGCAACTTTTAGACATAGAAAATAAAAAGGTCCATCTTGCTATCTTTTCCAAGTTGGTGTTCTGCCTTTTGTGTTTGTGCTGACCTTTGCCCGGCTTGACATCACCTGAAATGAACATATCTTATTTTCTTTTAGTCATTTGTACCAGCTGAAGTTTTAGTCTTCCTTTGTAACTATGATTTTTGAAAAATAATGTCAATGGGCGCCTGGGTGGCTCAGTTGGTTGGGCGACTGCCTTTGGCTCAGGTCATGATCCCGGAGTCCCAGGATCGAGTCCCGTATCGGACTCCTGGCTCTGCGGGGAGTCTGCTTCTCCCTCTGACTTTCTCCCCTCTCATTCTCAGTCTCTCACCCTCTAATAAATAAATAAAAATTAAAAAAAAAAGAAAAAAAAGAAAAATAATGTCAAAATAAAAGTATCTCCTTTCCCTTCACACATGTCTGAGTGACTGTGCATCACTGGCAATCTCTATCTCTGTGTTTTTGATTTCCAAACCTCCTCACATTTCTCCTTCCTCCATCACTTTCTAAGATGGCTTTAGAATTTCTGAGAAACATAACAAGAGTGACCAGTGTCTCAAGGATGGTAAGATCTAGCAGTGTCCTTGCTTGAGATGGTGTTCAGTACCTAAGACAGCTCCCTCTGAAGTTTTGTCTGTGTGTTTATTATGTGTGACTAATGTTGCCTTTGCATTAGCTGGGCAAAGCACCAACCAGAAGAGTGTGATGTCCTAAGCAATGAGGTAGGCCCCTGTATGATGAGGGCTCAGGGTGGTGGTAGGTATATCAAAGAGAGGGAAGAGATGGGCACTAAAAGGGAGCTGGGGGCCTCTACAGATAACCCTAATGTTTGGTTGTCTCTGGCTGCTTGATATAATTTGATACTTTTTTAGGAACTATTCTTTGATTCATAATAAATGAATCTGAAATGATGAGGTCAGTATTCATTGAGGATCTATTATTATCAGCCTATTATTATCATTCCTCTTATTTCAGAGTTCTATATTTTCTAGCTAATCTTTATCAAAGTTACAAAAACTTCTATAACTATATAATTAAGGTAAGTGTACTAATTTTATTGGAGTCTAGATGAATTTTGCTGGATTAGAAAGAAAAAGAAAATGGATTTACTTAGCATAAAAAACAATATCACAGAAAGATAAAGTGAAGATCAAGCTATTTTGATCCTTTGATTCTTTGTTTTCACTTGAACTTTAATTTCTTGGAGTTCTTCTGAATGAACAATCTTCTTACATCTTTCCATTCATCTCCCTCCCTTTTCTTCCATTTTGATGTTACATTAGTAATTGATTAACAGAGGTTTCTGTTATTATTATATATATTAATTTCATAAAATTAAGTGACTTTTTAGGGTGTATAGGAAATAATATCAATAATCATCGCCATGTAATTATTGAGACTGTTTTGATGTAGTCAGTTGTTATGGTACTCACGGATCATCCATAAACTTGTGCAATCTGTCCAATATTCTATAATTTGCTAAGTTCTAAAAATTGTCCCTCTGTGTCCCAGCTCATCGCAGTAGTTGGCATTTAATTCAAATAACGACTTAATCAACTCATTGTATTAACTGGAATTCCTTCCTTCAAAATTCCAATATCTCTTCAAGAGATAGTATATTAAATAGTTTTCAATATTTAACATAAAGTAATAAGATTCATTTCTAACTGGATAAATGACACATTTCTGGTGCTAGGTGGAATGGGGCATAGATTAAGTGAAGATTGGAAAAGAGAAAATATCTTCTTATGAGCAGATGCCTAGAGGGTGCCTCCATATATGGGTCATTGTAAAAGAGCAGTCAGGGAAACTAGGAGCCGTGATGAGAGAACTGGAAGGAGAGGAAGACTTGGAAACCACAGGTTTCTGAAGATCAGCTTCTTTACTTTGTTCTGAGACCAATAGGAGCCATTTAATACGTTTAACAGACTGGGAGCTACCCATACACTACAGATTGATGGAACATTTTCTTTCTACATCTTAAATATCATTATTAAAGGTGGACTTCAGTGAATGTAAATAGAAAAGAAATGATGGTTAAACCACCTACTTGGTTTAAAAGTTACCAGAAATGCATTTTCATAGCAACATTTTAAGTTGCTAATTCTAAAACCAATGTTTACTTGCCAAGATTTATAAGAAGGTAATTAGGAAAAGTAAATGTTGGGTGTTATCATGAACAGTCACAAAAAGTCTAAAAAGTACAAATCATTAATGAGATGAATGAATGCAGCTTGACCTAAGGAGCAAACAAATGAAGCGACTGGAGAATGTAATTCCTTTCAGAGACCCAGATAACATCATTCAATCTGTTTTGATGAGCAACTCCTGAGAGTAGAAGCTGAGTTACAATTAATTTGCTAAACATAGATTTTTGTTTGACTTTGAAAATTATTTAACCATGAAAAAAAACTATATATACTTGGACTGGGTATAAGTTTATTTGTGAATTTTTGTGACCTAGGAAAAGGAAAAGATCATTAGCCTTCTCTCAAATAATGTGATTTGGGAGAATTAAAGACTATACTTTTCTATAGAAATTAGTACTGCTACTTGAGAGCAGGAATTACATCTGTCTTTTTATCGTTTCCTTAGTGGCTAGTGTGGCTGGTATAAAATAGGTGTTCAAATAATATCTACTGATTTCAACAATGTTGAATAGATAATGAAATCGGTGATTAGTTATAATGGCATTATTCAATCTTTCAATCTATCCCTTCTTTTGAAAACATTAACAATCATGATGTTAATGTTTATATTATTAAAAAGTTTTAGAATTTGAAAATATGAAGTATATTAAATATCTTAAAAGTATCTCCTAAAATATACTATTGAGCTCTGATGTATGTCGTAAGGATCTCACCCCCCCTTCCCCCAGGTTCTCTATCCTGTTGAGAATCAATCTGTTTTATTAAGGTTTAAATTATTTTAGTTGTATAACTAATCAAACTTAGCAGCTTAAAATTAGGACAGCCACTTATTTTACTCTTGAATCTAATTTATGCATGGATAGGAGGGCATGACTTATTTCTGGTCCATGTGGTATCAGCGGGGATGGCTTGAACGGGTCTGGAAAATCCACTTCTTAGTTGGCTCAGCCACAGACATGGCTGGTTAGCTGATGCTGTCAAGCTGTGTGCCGCACACGTAGTTATAAATTGCTGGAACATTTTACTTTGTAGCTTTTATAATTTTTAAAAAATATTTATTTCAAGAGAGAGAGTATGCGTGTGTGTGTACCGGAGAGTGCAGGTGCAGGGGAAGGGGTAGAGGCAGAGGGAGAGAGAGAATCCCAAGTAGTCAGCATGGAGCCCAGTGAGGGCCTCAATTTCATGACCCCAGGATCATGACCTGAGCCAAAATCAAGTCGGACTCATTCTCAACTGATTAGCCAACCAGACTCTCCTCCTTCATGTCTGAACTGTCATTATTAAATGTAAATAGGAAGGAAAGTGATTATTGAATCACCTCTATAGCCTTAAGTGTTACCAGAAATGTATTCTCATATTAATATTTTAAATTGTTCAGTTTAAGGCCAGTGCTTAGCTGGGAGCTCAGCTATGGCTACTGGCTAGGTGCCTTGATTACTCGTCATGTAGGCCTGTCTAGAAGAATGCCTGAGCTCCCTCACAACATGAAAACTGCATTCCAAGAGCAAGTGTCCCAACAGCAAGGAATTAGAAGTTTCTAGTTTCTTAAGGCCGGGCCCAGATACGGGCATATGAGCATAGTAACTATATTCTTTCGGTCAGTCACTGAGTATGCCTGGATTCAAGGGGGAAGGATGTAGACCCTGCCTGTCAATGGAAGAGATATCAGAGATCTGTGGCCATCTGTAATCTACCATAATTATCTTCAAAGTAATTTCTATATATGAATAAGAAAATATAAGACTTTTTAGATAAGATAATTACCCATCTGTATGCCAGAATTACCAAGTCTTTAACTATCATAAGCTTGCAAAAGTAGCTTGTCTAAAGTTGTCTTAAGCCTGAAAGGCTATGGGAGTATGTATAAAAAGAGGCTTATCAAATTTTAATAAATTAGCCTAGTTATTATTAGTAAAGTAGGTGAATTGACTATATAGCATTGCATTCAAAGGGTAAATTATGTAACAGGCCTCTACAAAACTGGCCAGGCCAAGCATGGGCATTCATGTGTGATGAATGATAAAGGGCCTCCCTAGTTTATTTATTAGCTTAATATAGCCAGGGCACGTGTCGCCTTAGCTTCTAAATATTTTATTCTCCTACTCATGTTAATAATGTCTATTCCTTCTGTGTTTTTGTATCACCAGTCGTGAGACTTTGATTAGCAAAAAGAATGTTTCTGAAAAACTGTTTCTTAGGTTTTTGGTGTGTGAATATACCAGAAAATATATTCGAACACTCAGTATGTTCCAGAACTTGGTCTGTGTTCTAGAAATACAGTAGGGAGCACAAAAGACAAGGATTGAAATACAGCAGTAAGCAAAAAGGACAAAGCCTATGCCTGCACTCGTGGAATTTGCGTTTCTAATGGGGCAGATAGATAGGTAAGTAAGTGAGTAAATAAATAAGGTGATAAATAAGATTAAGAACTTAGGTGCAGTAAGGTAATGGAGAGTGATCTTGGAGAGAGGTGATGTCTAGAAAGGTAGTCATGAAGGCTCTCTGGGGTGAGCTGAATTTTAAGCAGATACCTGAATGAGGAGAGAGAATAGACCACGTGAAGATCTTGGAGAACAGTGTTCCAGGCAGAGGGAATAGTTAGTGAAAGTGTGCTGAAGTGTGAATGACTATGGCGTGTTTGAGAAGCACCAAGAGGACTTGTATGACTGGAGCAGAGGGAGTGAAGGCAGGTAGGAAGTTGCGATCAGTGAGGGAGGTAGTGCTCTGATTACAGGGTTCCGTGGACCATCACCAAGTTGGATTTAAGTCCTGTGATGGAAAGGTGTTAAGTAGAAGAGGGCCACCATTATTTCATTCTTTGTTTTTAAAAGATTATTCTTTATACTGTGTGAAAAATTATTTGCTCTCTATTTTGATGATGATGATGTTGATGGTGGTGTTGCTGTGGGTGGTGGTGGTGGTGGTGGTATTGGTGGTGGTGTGGGTGGCAGCGGCGGTGGTGATGGTGGTGATGGTGGTGATGGTGGTGGTGGTGGTGGTGGTGGTGTGGGCGGCGGCAGCGGCAGCGGCGGTGATGGTGGTGGTGGTGGTGATGATGGTGGTGTGGGTGGTGAGACATAACATTTCATGGAGGCCTGCTCCCTATTGGATTCTCTTTTTAAGTCTGTTTTATTTGAGTTATCTCATTTAACACAACCCCTTTGTGAAGGTTCTAGTGTAACTTTAAAGTTGTAAGTGAAGAAATGGAAGCCTAGAGAGAACTGGGCCATAGACACACAGCAAGCCAATGGAAAAGCATGTGCTTATAAAGATGAAGCAAGATGCTGGTAAAGGCGGTGCATTTTGGTTCTGACTGAACTGAGGCTCTGTTTTGAATTTAGAGCCAACAGGAATTGTCGATGTATTAGGTATAGGAGATGGATCAAAAAGTGCATTGAAGGATGACTTTGTAGCTGTTGAGCAACTAGGTGTGCCTTTGCAATTTACTGAGATGAAAAGTACATTTGGTTGTTGGAAAGAGGGTGTTGTAAATTAACAGTTCGTTTTTGGATATGTTTAACTTGAATGGCTGTTAGAAATCCAATAAGTGTATCTAATTTGGCGGAGAGGTCTTCCTTGAAAATTAGCAGCATAAAGATACTTTCTACTGAGGTCAGTTTCCCTCATTACTGTGTATTCTGTCCCATGCCCTCTCTTATTAAACATGTTCCTATCTACTACAATCAAAAAGATACGAAATAACAAATGTTGGTGAGGATGCAGAGGAAAAGGAACACTTGTTGTGCGCTGTTCTTAGGAACATAAATCGGTCCAACCACTGTGGAAAACAATATGGAGGTTCTCAAAAAATTAAAAATAGAACTACCATATAACCTAGTAATTCCACTATTGGGTATTTACTCAAAGAAAGGAAAAACACTAATCTGAAAACATGTATGCACCTCTGTGTTTATTGCATTATTAATAATAGCCAAAATATGGAAGCAACCCAAGCATCCATCCATAGATGAATGGATAAAGATGATGATGATGATGATGGCTAAAGATGATGATAAAGATGTGTGTGTGTATAATGAAATATTACTCAGCTAAGTGGAATAAGTCAGAGAAAGACAAATACCGTGTAATTTCACTTACATGTGGAATCTAAAAAACCAAAACAATGAACAAAGAAACAAAAAGTAGAAACAGATGCATAAATACAAAGAACAAACTAATAGTTGCCAGAGGGGACAGGGTAGGCAAATAGGCAAAATGGATGAAGGGGAATGGGAGATACAGTCCTCTAGTTAAGGAATGAATGTCACAGGATGAAAGTTACACCATGGAGAATATAGGCGATGGTATTGTAATAGCATTGTATGGTGACGGATGGAACACAGCCTAATGTACAGACTTGTGGAATCACTATGTTCTACACCTGAAGCTAATGTAACATTGTGTGTCAACTATACTTCAATTTAAAAAAAATTGGAAATCAATAGAAGCAAAAATTCTATTCCCACCAATATTAAATACTGCTCCTCCCCAAATTAAGACCCAGTTTTTAAAGATTCAGTTATTAAAACCCTTTGGGTTAATTCTAATCAAGGCAGAATGAGGGGGAGGATCAAAGGTTCTCCAAGGAATTAGAAAAGTACTGTAAAATAAAAAAGAAAAGATGAGTCGATGATAGCCATATTGGTGTCAAATATAAGGGCTATTAAAAATAGACATTTTGGGAGGTGTCTGGGTGGCTCAGTGGGTTAAGTATCTGACACTTGATATCATTTCAGGTCTTGATCTCAGGGTTGTGAGTTCGGGCTTCACGCTGGGTGTGGAGCCTACTTAAAATAGACATTTTGGCAAACACACACAACACAGATGTGTGTGTATTTATCTTGGGAACACAGACTGTGGCGGGAAGCAATGTTGTCGCTTGCTCTTACTGTGGTTTTTGAAATGTATGCTAGTCCTAGGCATTGAAAATATTTTTAAGAAAGAAGGAGTTTCTCTTTTCAAAAATATAGATGTATTACACAGGTCTGTATATATGATAAAATTTTATAAAATTATATACCAAAAATGAGTGCATGTGAAGCAATGGTGAGATATGAGTAAGATCTCTCGTCTTGTTAATTGTATTGTGCCATTTTCAATTTCCTGGTTTCGATAAATGACTTTAGTTGTGTAAGATGTCATCATTGTGAGAAGTTGCATGTGGGTACAAGTGAACTTTCTGCATGCTTTTTGCAATTTCAAAGTAAAAAAAAAATTAAAATATACATACATACAATTGCATATCTTACCTTAAATTCTGACCTTCTGTAGTGGTACCCAGTGTAAGCCACCACACTCCCATGAAAATGGGAAGCAGAAGTAGGTATCTTTGTAATATGCCAAACTTAATGGGATGTTGATTATATTCTTCATTTATTAATGCTGCACACTTTTAACATTTGGCAGTTTTATTCATGTTTTAGTGCTTAAACTTTTTATATGAGCAGAATGTGTGCATATTTAATGTACCCAAAAAGATGAAATGTGTGGTAATTTGTAAAACTAAAAGGCAGTAGTAAGATACTTTGGCAAATACAGCATATTACAAGCATTTTAGGGAGCCAAACAAGCTGAATATGTCAAAATAATAGGTAGTTCTATGATTTTTATTGACAGCTTATAATAGCTGAACACTATTCAAAAAAATGATTATAGCATTATTTCATTAACTTCTGAAATGCTCATTATTTTAAAGACATAAATTCTCTTTCTCTTTTCTGAAAATGAGAACTTCCATATTTTGTTATATGATTTGTCTGCCATTAATTTGCTTACATTTCTTTGTTTTTCCTAATACCAACAATGATGGAATAGAGATGTTAAATCTGTGATTACTTACTTTCTTGTTTTTGTTTTTAAATATAACTATTCAAAGATTTAAAGATCTATCTTGCCATTGGCAGCAACATGGATGGACCTAGAAGGTATAATGCTAAGTGAAATAAGTCAGAGAAAGACAAATACCATATGATTTCACTCATATGTGGAATTTAAGAAACAAAACAAATGAACAAAGAAAAACAGACAAACTAAAAAACAGACTTTTAACTGTAGAGAAGAAACAAACTGATGGTTGTTAGAGAGGCAGTGGGTGGATGAAACAAGAGAAGGGAATTAAGAGCACATTTATCTTGATGAGCACCGAGTAATGTATAGAATTGCTGAATCACTATATTGTATACCTGAAACTAATATAACTGTATGTTAACTACACCAGAAATGAATGAATGAATGAATGAATGAATGAATTCCCAGTTGAGAAATGTCAGCACTATATATATTGTTCCTACTTAGGATTGATTGCTTGCTTGCTTGATTTATTTATTTATTTATCTATCTATCTATTTATTTATAAATTTTTTTTAGCATGGAAGGTTTATTGAGCGATAGTAAAAGATAGTACAAAGCTCCCGAAGAGGGAGGGGACCGAGGAGGTTGCCTTGTTCTTACCCAGTTTTAACAAAATATCATCGGTCTTAAAAATTGTTCTGAACTGGCATCAAAATCCCTAAAAAACAGCAAAAAACCAAAAAAGCAAAAAAAAAACAAAAAACCCCTGAGTAAATGCTTATAAACTCACAACATTCTGTTGTGAGTTTATAATTTGTTATTTTCAAAGAACAACTGTTCTTAAAAAAATGAATGATTTCTGAAAATAGATTAAGGTTCTGAAGTTGCTTTATTAGCTTGATTTTATACCATGGTCATCAAACAGGAATTGGCTGATGAAACTGCAAAATAAGCCAGACCGTACTCGGTGTAGAGGAGTCATTTTTCAAACACTTGGAGGATATAGAATGGAAGTGACCACTGGTGATACTCCACTTATTTGTGAAGTGCTTACGGAATGTATGTTGTTGCTGAATACTGTGTTTATGAATCTTAAGGGGAATAAAATACTCCTTTTCAAAAGAGCTTACTGCGAAGCAAGGAATGGAACCAAAGGGACAGGATAGGGTGAGTGGGTGGGATTGGAGGTACGTTGAGTCTGGGCCAAACTCAATTGTTTTTAAAAGTTTTTACAAGATGAGGTCAACATTGGTAGCTGATCACATCTGGAGGGAGAATACTTGGTGAATTATGGGTTGAGGAAGGGGGTAGTAATCGGGGGCATTAAAAAAACTCTGCTGCATTCATAGGGCTCTGTAGATGAATAACAGTGGCCTGCAAGTTGGCATTAAAATGATGGAAGGAAAAAACTTACGATGCTGAGATTACACATATTATTATTTTAAAGATTTTATGTATTTATTTGAAAGAGAGCACAAGTTCTGGGGGAGGGGGCAGAGGGAGAAGAAGAAGCAGATTCCCCACTGAGCAGGGGCCCTGATGCAGGGCTTGATCCCAGGACCCCAGGATCATGACCTGAGCCGAAGGCAGATGCTTAACCAGGTGGCTCCTAAGCATGATATTAAACATGAATTTAACAACTGAAACTTTCAGACACTTGCCAAGTTTTAATTTAGCTATTTATTCCAACTCTGTTTCCTTATTTAAAAAATGGAACTCTTTAATTTGTCTTTACTCTCTATATTTCTGATAATCTGTTAAAAATATTTATTAGCAGAGAAGTATTCCAAAAAGCTGAAAGAAGCAAGCAGTGAAAAAGAGCATATATTTCTAAACTGGATCATCAATCCCTAGAAAATTTAAATTGATTAGGCTTCATTCAGGAGGACAAGGCAGCAGGATATCTTTAGTCATAAGGCTAAAATTCCTTAGGCAAATTGTAACTCTGGCTTATCTAATTCTTTAGGAAGTTGATTAGCCCCTCTCTTGTGCCACATTGACAGGGGTGGCCCATATTCATGAAGTCATGTTTTGCAGACTGAAGGTAACATTTACCAAATTCCAGGCACTCTCCTCGGGTTAACATGTATTACTCTCCAAGAGTTTATAAAGCCATATCTGTCAAAAGATTCATTGATTAACAAATATTCATATTTATTTTTCACTTGGGATATTTGTTTTAGTTTCATTATTTCTTCTTTTTCAGCTCTTCTTTATGCAACTATTTTTGGAAATGTTACCACAATTTTCCAGCAAATGTATGCCAACACCAACCGATACCATGAGATGCTGAATAATGTGCGGGACTTTCTGAAACTCTATCAGGTCCCCAAAGGCCTCAGTGAACGAGTCATGGATTATATCGTCTCAACATGGTCCATGTCAAAAGGCATTGACACAGAGAAGGTAAGGGTTATTATTGTTGTTGTTGTGGTGGTTATTTATTTTCCATCTCAGTAGGATCTTCAGATGGCTGTAACTTTCCCACTCAGGTATTGCTTGTATAATTACTTTGTAAGTGTTAATGCTGTTTTTCATAAGTGATATATCAATTAATTGTAGTATGTACTAAGTACTTAGGAGATGCAAAACACTCAGCCATTAATCATTGATTTAGAAATTGTGGTTTCTGAAAACAACTAATTACTCCATTTCCCTAAAACACTTATTATCACTCAGAGTAATTTACTGCTAGCCTGCTGCCCTGTCTCCTGGTCAGTCTTATTCTTGGTTTCTTCTTTGACTTTTTGCCCATTTGAAATTTAGAAAGAAACTTCCTTGCTTATAAATGAAAGAAGTGATACGTCTTCTATGCTGTTCTCCACTTAAATCTCTCCCCTCTCTCACACGTGTTTACGAAGCAACATACAATTCTGTGTTTTCCTCTTTTGCTTACACAAATCTGTAAAGTGGATACCACCTCCCCATTCATCCAACATCTCTATTTTCTTGCTTGTCATTTCATGAAACCTTTTCTAATTTTTCCCATCTATCTTACATTAGAAAAGAAGGACCCAAAGTCCTTCCTTCCAGCCGATGGTTGAGGGGATATTTAGAAAAGTTGAGGGAGGGAAGCCTTCAGAGGAAATGCAATGAAATGCTCTGGATGGGAGGGAGAGGAGTAATTATTCCAGGGATCATGAAAAAGGGTGAGATTTCTCTGTCTTTCAACATCATACACGCTGCAGTATTCATTTTCTAGTTAAATGGCCATTAACATGGAATGTCTGACTACAGATGGGAAAAGAACAAACTACATTCTGTGGAATTTGATGTATATATGCCTGAGCCAGACAATATATGGTTATAGGGAAGGTATCCAGAGAAGGAAAGAATCTTCCTCAGGGACACAGGCGAGACTCAGTGTTAAAGAATCAAATGCATGGTGTTCTTTGAGGTCTACATTCAGTGAAGCTGAGATCAAGAGGCAACTGTCTACCTTATTAATCACCATCTCAGTCAGAAGCTTTTCTTTTCAGAAAATCCAGTGGGGTCACATGGTAGCTGGCAGAAAACATCGACCAGATGATGAAATAAGGGCCCTTTTTGTTTGTAAAGAGACTGAGCCTTAGCCTATGCCACAAATCTGTTATGTGGCAGAGTTTTGAGTCCCTGTTCTCTATATTCCCAGATGCTGGATTAGTTCAGGAAGGAGCTGATTAGATTCTCACAAGCTTCCCCTCGAGAACTTGCCCACCCCTCTGCTTCCGGAGGTAAAGAGGGTCTGGTACACTGGCTTGTGTTGAGTCTGGAAGTGGATACGCCAGGCAGTGGGAAATGGTTTATGGGTTCCTAGTATTTACCACGGGTGTATTTGTTTTTTGTTTTTGTTTGTTTTTTTGGTTTGCTTGTTCTTTGTGTTCACAGAAATGTACTTCTGATTAGTAGAGTATCCACAGAAAGTGGAGTAATAGGAAAAAAAAAAGATTAGGAGGCTAATATTAAAGGTAAAATAAAATGTTAGTTCAAATGAAAAGATTCTTACAGAAATGAGTCAAAATACTCAAGTGGATTAGCTTTTGGATAAGAAAAAAATCACAGATGTGCCTCCTCACTGAATGGGGAATCCAGAAAGAGTAGTTTTTGACTAAAGGGGGAAGCAGAGTTAAGTAACTGGCAAATAGGAAAGGTTTGTTGCGCATGTATAAAACATATCTAAAGTTTAATGTGGCATCAAACTCTCCTGTATTGATTTCTCCCAGTTTATTAAGAAAATCCCCACCCAAATGTGTGAGAAATATCTGTAACAGAACTGTAAATAAAGGGATATACACCAAAATCTGGGCGTGGGACAGAGTTATAGGAGACTCTCATGAATTGTATAGTGAATGAGGATGAATTTAAAAATGAATTATTACAGAAATAGACTCTGAAGTATAGAGAACAAACTGGTGGTTACCAGGGTGGGGAGTAAAATAGGCCATGGGGATTAAGGAGTGCATTTGTCATGATGGGCACTGGATGACATATGGAAGTGGTGAATCACGACCTTGTACACCTGAAATTGATTGATGGATTTGGCTAAAAAAGTAAAATCTTTAACACCAAAAACCATGAAAATGAAAATGGAGTATTTGCAACAAATATCACAAGGGAAAGGTTAATTGCCTTAATATGTAAAGTGATTTTGTAAATGAATAAGAATTAGAATACCTGAGGAGAAAAAGGAGCTAAGTACATAGTTAATTTATATAAATTCACAAAAATACAAATTAGTAATAAACATATAAAATATTTTAACTTATAATAAATATCGAAACAGCAAGAGACCGTTTTTAATAAGTCAAGTGGGCAATTTGATATGTCCACTCTTAGTAATAGCTGTAGTGACTGACACTATCATATAATTCTGGTTGGTGTGTAATTTGGTGTGGCATTTCTCGAAAGCGGTTTGACCATGATAATATCTTAACCTGGGAGATATTCTAGAGCTCAGTTATTGTGCCTCTTCCCTTTTCTGTTTATAGTTTCCCCTTCAGTGATGTCATACATCATACAGTCTTATGACTTTAAAAATGTATGCTAACCCGGCCCAAATGTACACACTCACCTTGGACCTCTCTTTGAACTACAGACTCCCCTATCCAACTGCCTATTCACATCCCGTGAAGCCGTCCAGAGTTGAACTCCTCATCATCTCCCATAAACTTGCTCCACGGATTCTTCCCTAATGCAGTTAATGGAAACTCCACCCTTCAGTTGCTTAGACACCCCCCCCCCCCACACACACACACACATTAAAACCTTCACCAAATCCTGGTGGCTCCACCTCTCACGTTCACCACTCCATCACCATCTCCTGGTCCAAGTCACCATCATGTTCTACCTGGGTTATTGTAGAGCCAAATAACTGGTCTGTCCCTTTATAGTATATTCTTAGCACAGCAGCTTTTGACCTTATATGGCTTTCATAATAAAGCTTTCTATCTGTCTATCATCTATATCTATCATCTATCACATATTCATCTGTACTGCAGGCTTTTTTGAGAATGAGAATAAAATTAATGAGCTTGTTAAAATACAAGGGTGGAAAAAAGGAAATGAAAGATTGATGATAGTAATCAAATAAATTCTGTAATTCACAATCTTAGCAATATGAATGTATTTGAGGATGTATCTTTAGCAAATAGCATCTGAGTTTTAACAGCTGTCCTGGTTTTGATATCAGAGACCTCTATTCGACTTCCTCAGTAAGCCAAATATTTTGCCTTACTATATGGTTCTTATCTCATGTTTTATTGATGGTCTCTCTGGTATTTTGTTAGTGTTGGTTGTTACAAGATTTAACTATGATTATATGTTGAAAAAGATTGAAATGTACGAAGTCAGATGTCTTTGTTCTAATGCTTCTCTTGCTAGTTCGGAAACAGTGAGGTTTTTTTTCAGTTGCTAGTACAATAGAACTTAATAATGCATTGCAGCTAATTGGAGAAGAACTTTCGCCCCAGTTACTGACATTTCCTTCTATCATTTCCACATATTTAGTTTTATAGATTTTTTTGAATTCTGCTTTACCCCACAGGCAAATTAATCCCTGTGATTTAACTCAGTCTTACCTTGCCTTACATGAATAATTCTTCCTCTAATACAAATTGTGGCATTAAAGTCAGGACTGACATCAAGATTGTAGCATTTCTATCAGGAAGGGTTGGCTTAGGCAAATTTTCTATATGAACAGTATTGAGATTAATTTTATTTAGTTGAAAGTATTTTATTGACTACTAATTGCTATAGTTGCTTTGGATTCTTTTCAGATTGATTTATTTATTAAGATTTTATTTATTTATCTGACACAGATTGACAGAGAGATCACAAGTAGGCAGAGAGGCAGACAGAGAGAGGACCCTGAGATCATGACCTGAGCCGAAGGCAGAGGCTTTAACCCACTGAGCCACCCAGGCGCCCCAGATTCTTTTCAGATTTAATAAACAAAATCCATCCTCTGGGATTTGCTACTCATAACATCCTGTGCATTTAAAAGACTGAGAAATGGGTGGAATGAGTAAGGATTTAAAAAGGAAAAAGGAGATTATGGGGAAAAAAATAGAAAGGATGATGAAGCTTAAAACCTTGTCATTTTTTATTTTTCACTGTCTCACTTTTTTCCCTAACATGTAATTTGAAAAAGATTAGTAGAAAAAACCTCTTTGGTCTTCATTTCTTGTTTCATGTGCTTTGTAATAAGCATAAAGTATCAGTAGGAAGATGTCATTATATGAAAAGTTCTGGCAGAAATATGCAAAACATTCAGGCAGAAATACGCCTTTAGAATTTAAACAAGTTGAGATTTGAATATTTTAAAATCTTAGATTATTTTTTTAACCAAATCTATGAAAGAAATACTCTACTTCTTCCAAATATGGTGGGCATTATATTTTGTTTTTCCTACAAGTTTAAGTAACTTCCTTTTAGTAAGTTTACTTTTATCTTTATTTTTTTCAATTGAGAAAGGCATGTCTAAATATTTTTCTTTGTATTCCTAAATGTGAAAAACAGGGATGACATTTTCATACCTGGTCTCATTTTCTTGGTTCAATGTTTAAATACTTCAAGAGGTTCCTATGGCAATGTACAACAGAACCTAAGAGTGAAGGCACCAGCCTTCCAAGAAAAAGATCTCTAGACAAATGTGCTATGTTAAATAGATCATGTGAATACATACATGTGAATGTAGTAAAATGAAACTGAATTGGTCTTAACATGCATTAAAAGCACTCTTGCCTTTGGATCAAGAGAGAGAAGAATCATTCCAATCCATGTTAATCAGATCATACATAAAATAATGTGTTATAATTCTAGCTCCGTATTTTTAAAGAAACACTATCAAATGACAGCACACTTACCAGAAAATAACCATGACGGCATGAAGTTCTGGGAATCTTGTTATATGGTGGATAATTAAAGGAAATATGAATATTTAGTTTAGCTAATTGAAGACCTGGGGAGAGTTATGACAGGTGACTAAAGTATCTTAAAATGCAGTGATCTAAATGCTTCAGGAGAAAATTAACTCCTTACTAGTAAAGGATACAGGCTGAATGTTATACAAAATGAACTTGCATGTCTTGACACTAATTTGGTTATATTAAAGAGATTATATGATAATTGTGTCTGAATGATTTGGAGTACTATTACATATCATATCTTATTTCACGTTCAGATACACATTCAAGATATGCAATATAAAAATTATAGAATAAGATTCTGTAGTAAGTCAGTAATTATTTTCTCAACAATTTTTTATTAGTACATCTATGTACTAATAGATGTAAATACTAGGAAACTAAGTTTTTAAAAATTCTGAGGACGACAGAATCTCTGATGGGGCTAAGCTAGGCCACGTCCAGGATATAAATGGCACTATTTTTTCTGTGGTTAAGTAACCTGTTTGTTGAGCAAGAGACCGTTTATTCTTGTAAGGGACTAGTCTTCAGCCTAGTTTTGTAGAAGCTTCTTGCCCTGAATTCCTGAGAACTCTGACCTTTCTCCCTGTCTAGAAACGTGGTAGGGGAACTTAACTATTGTCATGGCTACATGGGTGGCTCATTTGTTATCCTCTGAAATAGTTGGAAGCATTCAGGGTCATTATGGACATTCCTTTGTTCTAGCTGACCTATAGATTGTCTGAAAATGTAGACTTTATCTGAAACTTGAGTTTTACTTTTCCTTCCATGTTTCAGAAATTAAAATATTACTCAAGGGTTTATGAGAAACATTATAAGTAAAGGAGAACTTTAATATTTTCTCTGATAATATTTCAGAACATTTAAGTGTATATGTAGTTTGTTGTGGCTTTGGGCATAGTTTAGGAATGCTCCAATGCAAGATTTGTATTACTGTTAGCCGAGAGAATTATTAGTAAAGTTTCTGTGTGTCAGGTAGTAGGCAGTGTTATTTTGTTCTAGGAATGACAGGGAGGCACTGTATGACTAAAATAAATCCTGAGTGGCCCAAACCTCTCTTCAAGAATGTTAAGTGTGTTCTTTTATTTTGTTTTTAATGTTTTTGTAGAGAAGGGGAGAAAGAGAGAATCTTAAGCAGGATCCATGCCCAGTGCAGAGCTGGACATGGGGCTCGATCTCTATAACCCGAAGATCATAACCTGATCCAAAATTGAGAGTCAGACACTTAACCGACTGCGCCCCCCAGGCACCCTGTAGGTATATTCTTCTTTTTATGTACCACGTTGAAATTACTTCAGTGCAGTAGTGTGGGCTGGCTTGTATTTCATTTTATTACCAATCTGCCACTAGTCTCTGAGGAAGGGAATAAGCAATCATTCTATATCTATAGTCTGGGAATGAGAAGAAGGACTTGCTTATTTAGGGCAATGGATGGCTTGTGCAGTAGCGTGGCTTTATAAAGATCGGGAGGACTGGGTCTCATTCTTCTGTGTTCACCTCTGTGTTGGAGATACAAACACCCACTTTACTTATTTGACAGGAAGATGAAAAGTATCCAAAGAGAAACAATAAGAAGTGCTAACAAATAATTTAGTCTCTGGTGGTTATGATTTATTTCTTCCTTTACCAGTTATAAATTATGAGAACTTGGTCATGTCTACCACCATTTTTAATCTTCGTCTTTAATCTTTGTATTCAGTGCATACTGTCATATTTAAATATAGATGAAAACAGAACCTCAATTGTAGAGTAATTTGGATGAATAAAATATTTCTGTATACATACACACTGAACACAAATGCACAGATGTATTTTAGACTTAGGGGAAAAATTAAATCATGAGTGAATCCACATGCTGCAGACAGTGTCATAGCATGAGTAGGTGTGTGTATCCAACCTGTTATTTTGTTCTGAACTGCCTTGATTGATCTGTTTTCAGACTCTCACTAGAGTAAATCTTCAGAAATGTCTATTGAAAAACCCATTTTTGAATGAGATCATAGCGTTTCCTACGACTTTTCCAGTTTACTAGACAAAGGTAGAATTATGCAGATGGTTGGATTTTATAATGAAACTTAAAAAAAAAAAGATTCCAGTGATTTCTGTGATTATTTGACTGTGTTTGTTAGGTAAGATTTTTTTCTTCCAGGGCTCTGTGCCTTTCTCTTCCTTAGCCACTTTCCCATCTCTTTTCTGGTTCTTATGATAATGCCTAAAAGATGCCTGTATTTTGGCTCCCGCTGATTGTTTTGTTAATTTTGGATTCGTTTATAGTTTATGAAGTACCCAAAAGCCACTTTTAGCTCCTTTACTACTAGTGCCAGATAACCATAGGCATCTCTGTCTGGGACAGCAGAAGGCAGCAAGAGGGTGGAGAAAATAAATACATGAAAAGAAAAAGAAAAATTATTATGTAAGAAAGTGATTCCTCTTGATGCTGACTGCCAATGGCCTGAAATGCTACTTCATGCCCTCCTCCTGGGCATGGTCCTGGAGTCAAGGAGAGGAACACATGGCTATGAAATCTGGTGGCTTTCTCTCAGGTTTTGCTTTTTATGAGTCTTGACCTATCTCGAGACTGAGACCTTCAGGCCTTCTCTTTTGTCACATTAGCATTCTTCCTGATTTCTTTATATCTGGAATTTTCTCGAGAAAGTCTTCACTTCCCTCATTTCGCCTGGGTTATTTCTGAGATACAGAGGCATCCATTAAAGAAGGATCTATATTATGGTAGAATTTATAAGTAGGAAAATAGCCATCCTTAAAATTTACATCCACATCAAACAGAACCATAGTTTAGTAGATATTGTAGTAATTGCTATGGAGTGGAAAATAAAGATAAACACAGTCCATGCCCTTGTGATGTTCAGTGTCTAATGGGGGAGGAAAGACTTAAATAACCACAGAGATAAACACCGGATTCCAAATCGTGATGATTCTTGAAATAATATAGGGAGCTATGTAAAATGTTTAAAGGAGGAGAGGGGGATGAATCTAATCTAGTTTGGAAGGATGTGGGTCAAAGAAGGTGATAGGGAAATCAATAGCATTTGGACATAAAAGCTTGTTAGAAACTGAAATTCTTCACCTATTTTATAATGAAACATAAATTACCTATGTGCTAATCATCTTTACTGATTTGAAGATGGAAAAGAACAGAAAGGAGAAAAAACAAAGATCCAGTTAGTCCATTAAGTCCTAATAAACTATTAACTAATTGTACATGGTTTGTACATTCCATGTGCCATAGAATAACTTCAGTTGATCATCCACATTGGCTAAAAATCTTACTTTAAAGCCAATAACAACACATCAATTGATATGGAAAGTACTGACCTCATTGGTACCCTAATCCTGTTTAAATTAACCAACACATATCTGTCTACAACTGGATCTGCTGCCTTTGTGGGCAAGTGTAAGAGAATAATTCATTCATGATCCCAATATAGCTTTATGCATTCTGTTATCACTTCTACTGAGGATGAATATATGTTAGAAGAATATTTTGTAACCATCTTGTCTATAAAATTCTTATTTTACATAAACATTGTGTACATATATACATAGAAATATTATGTAAATATAAAGTGTTTATAATACATAACTCTTATGTAAAATTAGAAATAAGAGCTAGAAAAGAAGAAAATGTAATAAATCATCCATAATCCCACTACTCATAGAAATATAGCTTGCCACATTTATTCTGTGTGATTTTGTGAACATATATTATAAATACATACTACATAAACATTTGTATTCTATTTAAAGGACATAGTATATATTTTTAACCTCCTACTATTGGATATTTAAGATGTCTAATAATTAAGATAAACACTAAGAATGGGATTGGCAAATTAAAGAGTAGGTAAATTTTATTGTTTATATTACTTTTATAGTTTATTTCTTCTAAAAGATCAAATGAGCTATAACCAACATAGATTTATGTGTGCCCTTTTTCAGAATAACATTGTTAATACTGGGCATTAATCTTTTAATTTTTGTGAGTTGAATAAGCCAACAATTTTAATGTATTTAATTTCTATTCTTTCCAATATGTATGTATTACAATTATTTCCATTTACTACATTTACTAATATAGAAATAGTCTATAAGAGATGAAATGACTTATTTTAGCTCACATATGATGAAATTAGGTTTGGGTTAGGTCTGTAGTACGAAGGTAATGCTCTCAGGCATTCTGTTCCTTGTTGCATATTATTATCAGCTAATACGTTATGTATTAGTAGACATGTATCTCTCCTTATTACACCTGAATTTTTCCTGGTTTTTTTTTTCCCACGTGTTTATTTCCCTGCTCTATAGACAAGATGGTTACAAAATATTTCCCTGCTCTTCCAACTCCTCATTTTCCTGTATCGCCAAAATGAAATCTATTAGCATTTGATTGGAATCGTGTTGTAATGTCAGAGTTAAACCATACAGCAGCAGAGACCGTCTGAAAACTCGCGCAGGTCAATCAGGATGAGGTAGAGTGGGCTCAGGAGAATTGATTATAGAGCTTGGACATAGCTTTTCCAGTGGCAAGTTGGAGGTTCCACTCTTAGAAGCCAAAGTGAAGATCAAAGGATTCCACAGTTTGGGTACAAACTGGAGGTACTGTGGGGGGATGGGTATGAGGGACAAATGCTAGGCAAGTTGTCACATTCCAGCTGGATAATCGGTCACTTGAACTCACTCAGATTCAGGATATGTCTTCTTTCATATTTCCATTTCTAAGATTAAAATTTAAACATATATCTGGGAAGTGTTTGTGAGAAATATTAGTAGTTTCCTTTTCACACTCAGGAAAAACCAGAAGGCTGGCTAAATTAAATAGTATAATATTGTAACCCTGTATCAAACTTTATCTTGGTACAGTGAATGAGAAAGTCATGGGAGGCAGCAGAAATGACCCATCCCAGCCACCAAGTCATACCTGGTGGTTTTAGTTAAGATTCCTCTTGCCTAAGGCACAATTTAACATTGTGAGAAGGAAAGGAAGGGTGAATGGGGTGAAATCGGAGGGGGAGATGAACCATGAGAGACTGTGGACTCTGAGCAACAAACTGAGGGTTTTGGAGGGGTGGGGGTGGGGGGTTGGGCAAGCCTGGTGGTGGGTATTGAGGAGGGCAAGTATTGCATGGAGCACTGGGTGTGGTGCATGAACAATTAATCTTGTAACACTGAAAAAATAAAATAAACGTATTTGGGGGAAAAACAAAAAAAAAAGTAAAATACAGTGAACGGGAAAAAAAAAAATAAAATAAAATACCAATACATCCAAAGAGACTTTCCCCATTTAATCTGAAAGCTAGTACTTGGCTTCAGAGTGTATTGTAAAGCAGTAAAATCAATGGTCATATAATTTTACATGTGTTTAATGATTCATACACTTCAATAAATCACAAAGCACAATAGGATTAGAGGCAATTCATTTATTCAATCATTCTCAAGATAGTTGAGAACCATCCTTCCATATGGTAAGAAAACAAACAAAACCCAAACCCTAAATCCTCTTTATTGTTAATGGGATAACATTTCATTATCATTTTAATCTTCTTTTAGAAGGACTTTGATTTAATAATAGCTTATTAGCTTTATAATACAGTTTTGTATGGTTAGAGGAAAAATGGAAATTTTTTTCTTAAAGAAGTTGAAATTCTCTTTGCTGAGAGCTGAAGCCTGACAGGAAGTTTCATCAAGAATTCATAAGTATTGGGACACCTGGGTGGCTCAGTTGGTTAAGCGTCTGCCTTTAGCTCAGGTCATGATCCCAGGGTTCTAGGTTGGAGTCCTGCATCGGGCTCCTTGGTCAACAGGGAGCCTGCTTCTCCTCTGCCTGTTGCTCCCACAGCTTGTGCTCTTTCTGACAAATAAATAAAATCCTCAAAAAAGTACATAAGTATTTAGGTGAATTGATGTATAGGTTGATATTTAACTTAAAGAACTATTTCCTATTCCAGTCTTCTTTTTTTTTAAGATTTACCTTTTTTTTTTTTTTTTTAAGGTTTATTTCTTTATTTGAAAGAGAGAGCAAGCAAGTGGGAGGTGGGGGAGGAGGGAGAGAGAATCTTAAGCAGACACTCACTGAGTGCAGAGCCCACCACAGGGCTCAGTTTCCTGACCCTGAGTTCAAGACCTGAGCTGAAACCAAGAGTCAGAGGCTTAAACAACTACACCACCCAGGTACCCCATTTTCTGTTCCAATCTCGAATAATAAATGTTGAGTGAGCCTCTGTTTAGATTGAAGACATTATTCTAGCCTCTGCAGTGCAATAGAGAGTGAGGCAGTCCTGTGACTTTGGACTTGCATTATAGCAGGACTGATCAAATCAATGTCTGCTTTCTTTGACCTACTGATACTATTTAATGGTTACACCAAGAGGTACTTGGCCTCTGGGCCTGGAACACCTGGAAGAATGCAAACCAAGAATTAGAGATAATGGTGTACACATTAGTGCATGCAATGGCAGAGAAAACATTTGATTCTGATTCCTAGGGATCTGCCTCCAAAGTCAGTGTTCTTTGCCCTACATCACTCACTTATTCCATACCTACTGTGTTCCAGTGCTATACCCCTCTCTGGAGATGGAGCTGTGAACAAGATAGGAAGGGTCTTTGACTTATGAAACTTAAAGTTTAGTGGGGGAGACAGAAGAATAATTATGTGAACAATTAATATTTTCCAATTCCCTAATAAAGATTTAAATGAAGTGTTAGCATTAAGGTAAAACACATATATAAATGTACATACATGTATATACATACACACACATGCTTTTACAAATATATATGTTTGTAACTTTGGTTTTCTTCTTTAACATAGAAAAGGATGGTTCTCTCTTGCATTGAGAATGGTGGAGTAAATGCACTATCCCTAGATATGCTGTACTCTGATGCACTGAGTCTCTGAGTTTTTATAAACATGTTACAATTATGTGATCTTTGATTGTTACTTTGTAATAATAACAGCCAGATAATAACATTGTTGTGTTATTATCTTGTTGTGTTACAACAAAATTGTGACAATTCTTGCTTCTGTTTTTATTAATCGGTAAGAGGTATATAATTTTACTAAACTGAATTGGTATAATTGCAATCAGGAATAATGAAACTTGGAATTTTAATGAGCTTATGCTACCTAACTTGGTATGAATATTAGGTTAATATTAGGGTTTTCCAATATGAAAAAAAGTTCTTGTACTCTTACTGGTGTTGGGGTTGGGAAAAGCTGCTTTCATTTGTACAGGCCTTTAGTATGCAATATTTCAAAAATATATACAATTTTATTTTCTTAAATTCCCTTTAAGAACCTAAGTTTCCTCAAGAACTTAATATTTTAGGAGCACCTATGGTTCTGTCAGTTAAGTGTCTGACTCTTGATTTTGGCTCACGTCATGATCTTAGGGTCGTAAGATCGAGCCCCATCTTGGGCTCTGTGCTCAGCAGTGAGTCTGCTTGAGGGTCTCTCCCCCACAATGCTCTCTCTTTCTCTCAAATAAGTAAATAAATCTTAAAAAAAATCTTAATATTTTAATGAACAGATTTCAGAAGGCCATCAAACTTACATACAACAAAAATGCCTGGTTCTATAGTCTAAGTTTGGTGGATGCTAGAGCTAATATTCCTGATATTAAATTTATCTTTATTTGGTTTTAAGAAAATTCTTTAACTGGAATCTTTCTACACACCCACAGAAAGAGAATTCATTTATTCAGCTTTTTGAGAGTTGTTGTAAAAGTTCCAAAAATAAGACAAAATAAACAAAACACAAAATACACAAGCAAACAAACAAAAAAAACCCCAACAGTCTAATTTTCTTTCTTCACACTTCATTTTAAAAGTATTTTATAGGATATTCATAAAGAGTTGAGAGAAAAACCCAGATATTAGTGTTATGACTTTTCCTTTCTAATTAATGAAACATATGACATGAGATTATCACTTAATCTTAATTATACTTCCTCTCTCAATTGGGAATGGTGCATAAGAATGTTAGTGGCAAGGCATGAACTGGCTCACAGAAGTAAATTTTCCAGTTGACTGAGACTTGTTCTTTCCTGCAGTTATTTAAGGATCTTGAAAAGAGCCTTTCAAATGTTAGTATTTTCCTTAACATTTATGTAAGAATATTACATATTATATAAATTAGGACAATATTTTGGTCACAAAGGGACACTATACCTCCTCATGGATTTAGATATGTGCTCATTTAATCCCATAATTCCGGTTCCCGTAACAGAGGACACTTTGGTCATTACAATTTTATGGATAACCTCTTAAAACAGTTAAATCAAACACAACTTATACTTAATGTTCATGTTTGTATTGACTTTTATACAAAATTATAGACTACACAGAAATTAAAATCAATATAAAAGAAGACAGTACATTTATCTACATAAACACATACACATGTAGGTAAAGGATTAAGCCAACAGAGGTGTCTGGCCACCTAGAGTGTCATTGTTCCTGACATTGGTCATATTGAGGTTTTGGTGTTGCTGGCAGCTGAATTAGAAATGTTTTTGTCTAGTAAAGGAAGCAAACACACTTGTGTAAGGAGTTAAGTATTTTCTATTGGCATTGAATCCAAAAAGAACTTTGCCATGTGGGACTTCTGTTTTCAAGCAACAAAGCATATTGATCAAGATCAGGGGTCTACCAACTTACTATATATAGAACCAAACAGGACATAGTTTAGACTTTGTGGGCCATAAGGTCTTTGTCTCAGCTACGTGACTTTGCCATTGTAGTGTGAAAAGAGCATTAGACAATAAGAAGTAAGTAAATGAATATTTCTGTGTCCCAGTAGAACCTTGCTTGTGGACACATTAATTTGAATTTTACATATTTTCAAATGTAATGAACTATATTTTTCTTTTGATTGTTTCCAGCCATTTAAAAATGTAAAAACCATTCTTTGCTCAGTGGCTGTATAAATACAGTTAGTGGGCCAAATTTGGCCTTCAGATTGTAGTTTGCTGACCAATAACCTGCTAGATTATTGGAAGTCTATCCATTCATCTGTCAGTGGACATCTGGGCTCTTTCCATAGTTCAATCAGAGAAAGACGATTATCATATGCTCTCACTCATATGTGGAATTTGAGCACAAGGCAGAGGATCACAGGGGAAGAGAGGAGAAAATGAAACAAGAAGAAACCAGAGAGGGAGACAAACCATAAGAAAGTCTTAATGTCTGGAAGCAAACTGAGGGTTGCTAGAGTGGAGGGGATTGTGAGGGATGGGGTGGCTGGGTGATGGACAGTGGGGAGGGTGTGTGTTGTGGTGAGTGCCGTGAATTATATAAGACTGATGAATCGCAGACCTGTATCCCTGAAACAAAAAAAAAAAAAAGAGAGAGAAGATTATTGAATGTCTAGTCAGATTGTCAGATTTCTGTCCTGTTCAAAATTGCAGCATTTCCACCTCTAAAATTCTTAGGTACCTTCCCTGATTTAGCTTTCTTCACAGAATTTCTCATAACCTAAATAAATTATTATATATGTGTATGTATGTATGCATGTATGTGTCTGCATGTGTGTGTGTGTGTGTGTGTGTGTATTTCATTTCTTTGTTAAAGATTTAGAATAGTTCTTAGAATTATTAGAATAAACATGCAGGCAGACAATTTTGCCTCTTTTTTCACTGCTAAATAATTAGCATCTAGGTAGTGAATGGTATATGGTGGATGCTCAATAAATCTTTATCAACAGATATAACTCTGGGGTCATAAGGGCATATGCATTTGAAAACATTTATATATAAAAGACCATCAACAACTAGCTATGATCACTCAAAATGACATTATAGTTAAGAAAAAAAAGAATATAAGATCAAACTTTGAGAAATTCCTACAGTTAGGTGTCAAGCAGATGAGAAAAGGCTAGAAGGAACACTGAGAGTAGTAGCTGGTGATATCAGAAAAAAAGTGGAAATATAAGGCACGTGGGTGACTCAGTCAGTTAAGAATCAACCTTCGCCTCAGGTCAGGATCCCAGGGTTCTGGGATCGAGCCCCTGTATCAGGATCCCTGCACAGCAGAACCTGCTTCTTCCTCTCCCTCTGCTGCTCCCCCTGCTTGTTCTCTCCCCACACCCATCAAATAAATAAAATACTTAAAAAAAAAAAAGAAAAGTGGAAATATTTGATTTTACGTAAGCCAAGAGAGAAAATGAACAACTGTCTTGAAGGCTTCTAAAAGACACATAAAATAAAAAGTGAAAAATTCCATTTATATTTTGCAACATAGAGCTTATTGGTGGACTTGATAAACACAGATTTACTAGAGTAGTGGAGACAGATGCAACATTGGAGTGAGGAGGAGTAACGTGTATTAATTAAGAAAGTGTGATTTTGGCATAGGGATAGTCAAATCAACATATGGTAATAGCATAAGATAATGAGCTTAAAAATTGCCCCAAACATATGGGGAGATTTTATATGTCAGAGACAGGCAAATGTAGATCTGTGAGAAAGGTGAGACCATTGAATAATGATGTCACTGGTTTTAATGGTTATCCATATGGGAAAAAAAAAAATCAATTTCATCTCTCCATACCATGGCAATCAATTCTGGGCTTTAAAGATTTAAATATTAAAAAATGTCATTTTTTTTACAGAAGCAGGAAAAAAATCCTAAAATTCCTATGGAACCACAAAAGACCTCAAACAGCCAAAACAATCTTCAGAAAGAACACATCTGGAGAGTACTTATGTAGAGACGTATGGACCATAGAGAACCCAGAAATAAAGTCTAGTTCACTAATTTTTGATAAGGGCACCAAAGAATACAGGATGGGGAAAGGATAGTCTCCTCAACAAATGGTGTTGGGAAAACTGGATGTTTACATGCAAAAGAATGAAATACGATCTCTATCTTAAACCATACACAAAAATTAACTCAAAGAATTGAACTTAAGACCTGAAACTGTTAGACTCCTAGAAGAAAATATAGGGGAAGCTTCATGACATTGGTCTTAGCAGTGATTTCTCGAATAAGACACCAAAAAAAAAAAAAAACAAAAACAGGTAACAAAATTGGTAAAAGACAATTAGTAAAAGACAAAAGCCTCTGCATAACAGAGGAAAATATTGAAAAAGGCAGCCTATGAATGGGAGAAAATATTTGTAAGCACTACATTTCATAATGGCTATCCAATAATGGGTATTCCAAAATATATAAGAAATTCATACAATTCAAAAGTAAAAAAAAAAAACAAACCCAATAATTCGATTAAAAAATGGACTAAGGACTCGAATTAGACATTCTTCATAGAAGACATACAAATGACCAGCAGGTATATGAAGAGATGATCAACATCCCTAATCATCAGGAAAATGCAAATCAAGATTACACTGAGATATCACCTAGCATCTATTAGAATGGCTATTAAAGAGAGAGAGAGCATAATAACTGTTGGCAAGGATGTGGAGAAATCGGAACTCTTGTACACTATTGGTGGGAATGTAAAATGGTATAGCTCCTATAGAAAACAGTATACACGTTCTTTAAAAATTAAAAATAGAACTATAGGGGTTCCTGGGTGGCTCAGCCAGTTAAGAGTCTGCCTTCAGCTCAGGTCATAATCCCAGGGTCCTGGGATGGAGCCCCAAGTCCCTGCTTGGTGGAGAGTCTGCTTCTTTCTCTCCCTCTCCCTCTACTCCTTCCCTCTGCTGTGTACGTGCTCTCTCCCTCTCTAATAAATAAAATCTTAAAAAAATAGAACTACTGTATGATGCAGGAATCCCACTTATGGGTATTTACCCAAAATAATTGAAATCAGGATCTCAAAGAGACACTGGCCCTCCTATGTTCACTACAGCATTATTTACAATAGCCAAGATGTGCAAACAATTTAAATCTGTCGGTGGATAAATGGATAAGGAAAATGTGGTATACACATACAGTAGAGTATTATTCAGCATAAAAAGAAGGGAATCCTGCCATATGAAGCAATTTGTATGAAAAAGGAGGACATTATGCTGAGTGAAGTAAACCAGTCACAGAAGGACAAATATTGCATGATTCTGTTTACATAAAGTATTTAAAATATTTTATAGTATTTTAGTCAAACTCTTAGAAATAGAATAGAATGGTGATTGCCAGAGACTGGGTGAAAGGGCAGTGGAGATTGCTTTCAGTGGGTATAAAGTTTTAGTTATGCAGAATAAGTTCTAGAGACCTGTGCAACATTGGTTAACATATGGTTAACAGTATTGTATCGCACACTTAGATATTTGGTAAGAGGTACATCTCATGTTAAGTGTTCCTACCATAGTAAGAAAAAATAATATGTAGAAAATTTTTGATTAAATATATTTTTAATTTCTTAAATATGAGATGGTTTGACCAAATAACAAATATTAATTTAACTTCATTAAAATTAATACTTTTTGTTCATCAAACTATACCACAAGTGAAAAAATAATCTACAAATTGGGAGAAAATGCTGAAATGAGATTAAACCATAAAGGATTAACTTCCTGAATATATGAAGAGTTCCTATAAACTAGTAAGAAAAGGATAACTGCATAAAAAGATAGAGAATAGATACAAACAGACATTTCTCAGAAGAGGAAATACAAATTAAAAACATAATTCTGACCTCTGGATTCCCGTAATATAATCGTAGCAGCTAAACTTCACTCATAAGTCTTCTCCCCAAATCTCTAGACTTAACAAGGATAACAAAGTTACCCTCAGAGTATGGCTAAAGCTCAGGTAAGAGACAGAGAATACTGTAAATTTATTTTATTTTATTCATGTCCAAACCAACAGTAGATTCTGGGACCCACAAGAGAACTGGGAGTCAGGAGGGAAATAGAACAGAGGAAGAGGCATGTGGCCTTAGTCAAGATGGAGAACAGAAAATACCAACTAGCATTCATCGTCAGAATGAGCAATCGCACCCAGAATGCAAAATACTGAGGATAGGACTGAGACCTAGTGAACCAGAGTACGTGCTTTTGTGGAGCTGGGCTGCTTGGAGAGTGCTTAGGATAAGAAGAAATAGTTTTGGGAAGACCGTACTTCTGGGAAGAGGAAAGCCTTGGGAGACTGATGTTTTTCTTAGAAGATTTGTGGCGAGGGGTGAAAAGAAGTGTCTGAAGAGAAGAGGACTAAGAACAAGATACAAGAAGTTAGATCCAAAGTTTACAGAGAAATTATACTTAACTGCGTAACAGAGGAGAGTGCCTTTGAACTAAGGAATATGGTAGGATAACAGAAGAAAACTTGCCCCCTACATTCTCCCATTTCTCATCCTTTCCTTCCCCTGCACACAGAGGACTATCTACTTCTGCTTATGAAAAATATAACACAAATACTAATTAACAGAGAAAGAGAGTTCATATATTGATATAATATATAAAGATACTGGAAAAGAAATCAGAAAAAGCTTTTCAGTATGAAAGCACACTCTACAAAAAGCCATGGTACAGAAGAAAATGCATATAATGCCCAAATTAAAATTAAATATAGTGAAACAAATTGAAAATGAAAAAGAACTTCAGAAGTCATAAATCCAAAAAATGAGTATAGGAAGAGAAATACAGGAAGCTGATCAATGTCAGAAAATAAATGAAAGAAGATAAAATAACCTTCAAATGAAGACTAAATTACAAGGTTCCCACATTCTATTTTTTGTTATAGAATAATAGTTATAAGAAGATATAGAGAGAATTAAAAAAAACAAAAAATTAATGAAATTGAAATACATAAAGAGGTATACCGTGTGCAAATGTATAATAGAGAACACTGGTATGAAGACCCAACATACATAAAATTCGTGTCTACCAAAACAGGAAATAAAAAGAGCAGAACTGATGTTTAAACAGTTCAGGAACGCAGCCTGAAACAAACAAACAAACAAACAAACAAACAAAAACCCCTAAACTACCTACCTGGCCCACTGCATACTGGGAAATATGGGGCTGTTATCATGAACTTCCAAGGAAGGTCCTATACACCTTATAAATGTCTGGTAAATATAGTAGACATGCTAGGTATTGACAAGTGCCCATTTTATGTTCATTGTTCTAAAAACATTTATCAGATTTGTGTGATATTATCTAGCCAAAGAGAGATGAATCATGGATGGGGTTTTCATAAATAATATATAATGGGAAAGAATTATAAGAAGTGTTTACAGCGAGGAGCAGTAGAAATCTATGCTAGATGTTTAAACAGTGAAGACAGGAGAGGTCAACTTCGTAGGGAAGGTGTCGGGATTGGTCAATGGCTTGGAGATCTTAATGCGGTTAACTGCTGGTGACAGTATGCGTGGATCTGACTGTTGGGTGTTTAGAGGCATGTAGTTCCACAAGGACTGAATTGTCCACACACCCAGTCTCTAAATATGTGAATAAGATGCTCCACGAGAGTCTGTCCCTTGTATCAGGGAAATGTATGAGCTCTCGGAGCCAGTCACTCTGGAATGGAGAAACTTTTTGAGAAGGGCTGAGCTAAATGCAGAAAATGATTAGATTTATTAGGGAATGAGTGGGATAAGATCAAGGGTCATTTTGAGGAGCAGGAAGAATATGAAAAGATTAGAAAGTCGGGGCAGGGGACAGATGGCCATGTTGCTACAGTCTGGTGAGAGTGTGGTCAGGCAGTTGGGCGCAGGAGCCCTAACCTGAGGATCTTTCAGGAAATGTCCCCAAAAGGGTCACATACCATTGTGAAAACCGTAATAGATAGCATTCTGAATCAGGTTTAGCTTCTATAGGCAAATGTGCCTCCCACGGTTACAAACTGACCTGCGATAAATTTCTACTGATTGTCTCTGTTCAGAAGCAATGGTGTGTTACAGAAAGAGCAAAAGGGCTTTAAAGTCACCCAAACCATGGATCTCTTAATAAGCTTTTGTAAAATGGAAAGAATAATACCTGTATTGTATAGTTTGGGTAAGGATTAAATTATTGCTGTCCTTTTTTCTTCCAAAGCCTGAATCAGTTGAATCTAAGGAAATGACACTGAAATCGTGGCTGGACTGTGTTTGAGCCTTAGGATATTTTGTTTGCCACTCTGCTAAAATGTTACATGTTGTGATTTCACAAAAAGGCCTAAAGCCGCTCACCATCCTAGGAAAGAGATCTTTTAAGTCACTTTATGCTTTCCCAGAATGTTGCTCGTTTCTCATTGATAAAATAGTATAGGTTTTTTGTTTATTTTTTGTTTTTTGTTTTTTAATTTTTTATTAACATATAATGTATTATTTACCCCAGGGTACATGTCTGTGAATCATCAGGCTTACACATTTCACAGCATTTGCCATAGCACATACCCTCCCCAATGTCCATAACCCTACCCCCCCCCCCCACCTCCCAGCCACCCTTAGTTTGTTTCGTGAGTTAAGGAGTCTCTTATGTTTGTCTCCTTCCCCATCCCATCTTGTTTCATTTCTCTTCCCCACCCCCCACAACCCCCTGCCCTGCCTCTCAACTTCATATCAGAGCGATCATGTGATAATCGTCTTTCTCTGACTGACTTATTTCGCTTAGCGTAATACCCTCTAGTTCCATACACATTGTTGCAAATGGCAAGATTTCGTTTCTCTTGATGGCTGCATAGTATTCCTTTGTATATATATACACCACATCTCCTTTATCCATTCATCTAGATGGATGATGGACATCTAGGTTCTTTCCATAGTTTGGCTATGGTGGACATTGCTGCTATAAACATTCGGGTTCATGTGACCCTTCAGATCACTCCATTTGTATCTCGAGGGTAAATACCCAGTAGTGCGATTCCTGGGTCGTAGGGCAGCTCTATTTTCAACATTTTGACGAACCTCCATACAGTTTTCCAGAGTGGTTGTACCAGCTTGCAAAATATTTTAACAGATTAGAAGCTTCTGAAGATAGTGGCAGTGTGTTGTTTTTGCTTGTCTATAGCCAAAGACACAGCACGTTTCTGGCATTCACAGGTGACCATCCATCAAGGAGCGAATGAAATAGCAAATGAAGACAGAACTGTTTTAGAGTGCTTTGAAAACCTCCGTGAACTTAGGGAAGGAGTTATTCCCTTTTCTTTGACACTGATCCCTCAGTGTCCTGGATTAGATAAAATTGGCAAACCTAATATAAATAAAGGGCTTATTAAAGGGAAAATAGTAGTATAAAGATCTTGTTCAGGTAGAAAACATCACCAAGGACCAAGCAAACTCTTTGTCTAAATGACATTTGCAAGACAGTTTTGAAGTGTTCTGGGTATTTAAGAAGATGAAACTAGAATATGTTATAGAGAGGTCTTATAAAATGCAAGGTCGCATGTTGATTTCCCAAAGCAAAGATTTTTTTTGGGGGGGGCCAACACACTTGGCTTTGTGCTAGAGGCTAAAGCCTCAGGTCAGAAGCTTGTCATTGGTTGTACTACCCAGGAGCAGAGGGACAAACTAAAATGGTCTCTGGTGAGATTCAGCTCGTCTTCTGCCAAGCTGACGCGTGTCAATCCGGAGATACAGGCAGTCCTCCTACTGAGTGGATTTCTCCAGGAGTTCTGGCTTTATGAAAAGTGGCACTTAATGAAAGTGTGTTAATGGAAACGAATGCTAGGCACCGTTATTAGTTGATATTCCATGGGTTCTGGTTGTTTGGAGGGCTATTGTCTCTTCCTCCACAGAGAGGGACAAAACTTTTAGATTTTTTTTAAAAGATTTTATTTATTTATTTGACAGAGAGAGCACAAGTACGCAGAACAGTAGGCAGAGGGAGAAGCAGGCTCTCCACTGAGCAGAGAGCCCGATGCGGGGCTCAATCCCAGGACCTTGAGATCATGACCTGAGCCAAAGGCAGAGGCTTTAACCCATTGAGCCACCCAAGTGCTCCAAAAAACTTTTAGTTTTTTAAAAACACTTTTTATTTTGAGATAATTGTACATTCACGTGCTTGTTGGAAATAATACAAAGAGATTCTATGTATGCCCTTCTCCCAGTTTCCTTTATAACCAGAAAATTGATACGAATCACCAACCTTATTCAGATTTCACCTGTTTTATACACAGGTGTGTGTGTGTGTGTGTGTGTGTGTGTGTGTGTGTGTGTGTGTGTGTGTGTGTGTGTGTGGTTTTAGGACACAGTTTTATTGCAAGAGTAGATTCATGTCATCACCAGCACAGTCAAGATACAGAAGAGTTCCGTTAGGCGGATCTCTTGTGCTACCCTCTTACCGCGACGGCCACCGCCCTCCCCTCCACCTTCCTGAATCCTGGCAACCGCCGATCTGTTTATGCTGTTATAATCCCTCTAGATTACTGCATGTATCCATAGTCTGTTCCTCTTTACTGCTGAGTAGGATGCCTTGGCATAAAGGTACAACAGTTTGTGCAGCTCTTCACCCGCTGAAGGAAATTTGTGTTGCTTTCAGTTTGGAGCTATTGCAAAGTAGAGCTGCTGTAAGCATCTATGTATAGGTTTTTGTGTGAATTTAAATTTTTCATTTCTCTGGGATAAACACCCCAGGGTACAATTATGGGTTACATGGTAAGCACATGCTTGGTTTTGTATGAAACCATCACACTCTTTTACAGAGTGGATGTACGATTTTGTGTACCAAGCAGTGTACGCGCAGTCTAGTTTCTCGGCACCCTCGCGTCATTCAGAGCTATCATTTTTTTATTTTAGATAGGCAGTGATGGCACATTGTGAGCTTAATTCATATTTCCCTAATGGATAATAATGTTGAACATATTTTCATGTGCTTTTTTACTTGCATATTCTCTTCAGTGAAACATCTCTTCATGTCTTTTGCCCATATTCCTTTTATTTTCTTTTAAAGATTTTATTTATATATTTGACAGAGAGACACTGAGAGAGAGGGGATGCAAGCAGGGGAGTGGGAGGAGAAGCAGGCTCCCTGCTGAGCAAGGAGCCCGATGCAGGGCTTGATCCCAGGACCCTGGGATCACGACTCGAGCTGAAGGCAGACGCCTAATGACTGAGCCACCCAGGCACTCCTCTTTTGCCTATATTCTAATTGGGTTTCTTTTAATGTTGAGTTTTGAGACCTCTTATATATTCGATATATCTATTCCTTGTTGCATATGTAATTTGCAAGTATTTTTTCCCCAGTTTGTGGTTTGTCTTCTCATTCTCTTATACTCTTACATTTAAGCTCATGGTGCATTTTGAGTTCCTTTTTTGCGTAAGGCATGAGGCTTAAGTTGAATATTGTTTATTTGCCAATGTATGTCTAATTTCTCCAGCACCGTTTGTTGAAAAGGCTGTCTTTCCTCTGCCAATACCAGACTTCCTTGATTAGTATAGGTCTATAATATATCATAACATTGGGTAGAGTGATTCCTACTACTTTGTTCTTTTTCCAGTGGTCTTAGATATTTCCAGATCTTGTACTTTTCCATATACATTTTAGAATAAACTTGTCTATGTCTTCAAAAGAGCCTTATGGGGACTTGAATAGGAATTACATTAAACTCATAGATCAATTTGGGGAGAGACAATTGATATATTTACTATGTTGGGTCTTCCAGTTCTTCAACATGATTTCTTTCTCCATTAACTTAAGTATTTTTTGATTTGTTCTTTCATCAGCATTTTGTAATTTTCAATGTACAGATCCTATCCATGTTTTCTTAGATTTGTATCTAAATATTTCATTTTATAAATTATAAATAGTATCACATTTTTAAATGTGATTGCCACATACTCATCATTATGTTTTACTTTTTTTTGAATATTTGTTTGGCATTAAGCTCTCATCTGAGGCTTTTCCTTATAGTCAGTACACTCACCTATTAATCAGCTGCCTTTGATCTATCTGCCCTGGGCAGAGTCCCAGTTTGCCGGCTCTGGGACTCTGGTAGGGTTCCTTGAGGCAGTAAGTGAGGCTCAGGGGCATCTGTTACATGTAAATCCTACTACATGCTCTGTGACAGTGTTTTCTCCTATTTGTGGACATTTTTCTTACTCTGATATCCATGGCTATTTTCTGGGTGATGAAAATTGCAATAAGTTTGATTACTGATTGTCTAGTTTCCCAGCAGTGAAGACATTGGTGACAAATACCTGCGTAAGTAAGCCATAAACCAAAATTCATTTAGGGCTTATTTCCCAAAGCCCTTTTAAGATTTTATTTATTTATTTATTAGGAAAGAGAGAGTGAGAGAGAGCAGGTCAGAGTGAGAAGCAGACTCCCCATGGAGCTGGGAGCCCGATGTGGGACTCGATCCTGGGACTCCGGGACCATGACCTGAGCCGAAGGCAGTCGCTCAACCAACTGCGCCACCCAGGGGCCCCCAAAGCCCTTTTAATAATGTCAACATAACATGCTATATCAAAAAGATGATAATTTGGTTTCTAGAATATGTAGAATACTAATGAGTTTTAAATGGATTTCTTAAACTTAAAAAAACATATGTATTTCCCCTGAGCTACTAAATAAGCTCCTGTCTATAAGAGAAGTTTAATTTTGGTCCTAAAAACGTAAAATTTTAGTCACCATAGCAGCATACATAATATTAAGTAAACAATCAAATAGCTAGCAGTGTTCACTCTTGTATTTTCAGGTCTTATCAATAGCATTGATACAAACTTAATTAAGATAGTAGATACTATATTTAGTGATAGAAATTCACAATGAGGGGCGCCTGGGTGGCTCAGTCAGTTAAGCATCTGCCTTTGGCTTGGGTCGTGATCTCAGGGTCCTGGGATCAAGCCCTGCATCGGGCTCCTTGCTCAGCGGGGAGTCTGCTGCTCCCTCTGCCTCTTCTCCGCCCCCCACTCCTGGTCTCTCTCTTACCCACTCTCTCTCTCTCTCTCTCTCTCAAATAAATAAAATCTTTAAAGAAAAAAAAAATTCACAGTGATGTACCCATCATTTAAGGAAAGCTGCTTCATTAGATGAAAATAGAGGTTTCACTATCATAGAGTTGATTAATTATAAAATGGCCAAGTTTTCCCTTTGCCTGTGTAGACTGTTCCCCAAACATTCCTTGCTTATAGTCTCCTCTAACCCGCTACATATTTTCCCTCTTGAGTTGGCTTCTTTTTGCAACATGCTAGTCTTTCCCTGTGCTTTGACTGACCTGATAAGTTTGTCTTGTCTTCCTGGTAAGACTGGCAGGCACCCTGCATGCTGGAACTGCTTGGTACCAGTTTTTAATGGTTTCCCATATATATATGTTTCACCTATAATAAACACTGTACACCTGTACTATATTCATATTATTGAATGAAATTAGTTACGTGTCTTGCAGTGTTCTATCTCATAGATAGTACAACTTAATTTTGACCAAATTTGCCAAATGCCAATATTTTCAGTGGTTAGGAAAGGTGGTAGTAATGATTTTTCAAGTAGTATTATATCATAGAAAGGCACACACACATACATACATACACATATAACATGTACAAATCTTAGGCATACAGATTGATAGATTTTTTTTTTGTATGTATATACCACGTAACTGCTACTCAGATCAAGCTAAATTTTTTATCACCCTGGAACATTACCCCATGCCTTGTCAAGGCAATTACTGTGCCCTTCCAAAGCCACCACTATTTTAAAAATTGAGTTATAATTCACATATCATCCAATTCATCATTTAAAAATGAATAGTGGAGTGTTTTTAAAAAAACTCTAGAAAGCATACTTGTGCATATAAATTTCAAATAACTATGCCCTTTTGACTATTCCAGTGGTCCCAGAGAGCTAAATTCCTGAGGCACTTTACTTATCGTGAAGGGTTTAATTTACCAGAAAGCTCAGTCTGATATTGCTATCCTATTTCAACTATGTGTAATAACATAGCGGACTTTATTCAATAAGAACATACTGATCAGGGTCTAGTCTGATAAATGTCAGCATATTGGGAGAGTGAGTGAAAGAGCTTAGTGTTCTCTGAGAAGTTTCTAATTTAACAGTTCAGAGTTATCTTACACATAAACAGACTAATACGTATATAGCATATCTGTAATCTATATGAGTGTTAGAGTTGTAAAAAAATGTTTCAGTGTGATCCCAATTGTGTGAACATTGTTATCTTGTTTTATTTCATTTAGTTTTCCTTCCACTTAATAATTTCCCATCTTTTCAAGACAACATACTTTTCTAGCTGTTATTTTACATATTTTATATATACTTGATTTAATCTATCTGTATACACACACATATAGGTGCATATGTATATTGGCACACATATTATTTTATACAATCAAATAATCAGATCTCTAATTGTTTTTAGAATTAGATGCAATATGAATGACCAACTCACATATCTTTTCCTTCATTTACTACTTTTGACTATCTTTACTTACTTTCTACAATTGGCCTATACATACACACACACACACACACACACACACGTGTAGATATATTAAATTGCATAAATAATTTGAAAAAATGCTGATGAACAACTTTAGGAATTTTAGTTTGCTCTCTCTACTGGAAGAAGAATAGGTTGGGACCGAAGCTTATGTCAGGTTCTTTTTCAACCAACATTACATTGTTGAAATTCATCTATGTTATGTGTAGTTGTTTCTTTTTCATTCCTGTTGCTGATAACAGTCTATTGTATGAATATACCACAATGTATTTATCTATTCTAATGTTTTTTGACCTTTGTGTAATTTTCAGCTTGAGGCTATTATGAGTAGAGCTTTTACAAATGCTCTTGTTTATGTGATTTGGTATGGGTGTATATATATACATTTCTGTAGGCATAAACCTAGAAGTGAAATTGTTGGGTCTTTGGGGGTATGTGTGTGTGTGTGTGTGTGTGTGTGTATACACACATATATATGTATATATATGTATATTCAACTTTTGTCAATTTCCAGTAATGGAAATACCTGGAAGTATATGAAAAGTGCATTCTTTTAAAGAAGCTGGAACATCATTTGTCATAGGTGATGTTAAAATGATCATTGCCAGATTGTTTCTAAAATTGTTTCTACTCTTTTGGATCATTCAGTCAAATGTATTTTAAAATATATTTCTAATCTTAGAAAATGTTTTCACATGCGGAAAAGTACTCTTGTTTTTAGTTTTTAAAAAATTTGAGGTTAGTTGACACACAATGTTCTGTTTCAAGTGTACAATTTAGTGATTTGACAAGTTTATACATTATGCTGTGTTCCCCAAAAGTGTAGCTACCGTCTGTCCCATTACACTGCTATTAAAATATTGTTGACTATATTCCTTATGCTCTGCTTTTTATTCCTGTGATTTACTTATTCCATAACTGGAAGCCTGTATCTTTCCCACCCCCTTCACGCATTTTGCCCAACTCCCCACCTCCCTTCTCCCTGGCAACAGTTCTCTATAGTTCTGATTCTGCTTTTTATTTTTCAGATTCCATTTATTAGTGGAGTCATATGAAATTTGTCTTTCTCAGTCTGACTTATTTCATTTATCATAATACCCTCTAAATCCATCCATGTTGTCACAAACAGCACAATCTCATCCCTTTTTATGACTCTGTAATATTCCATTGTGTGTGTGTGTGTGTGTGTGTGTGTGTGTGTGTACACCACATTTTCCTTATTCATTCATCTATTGATGGGCACTTAAGTTGTTTCTGTGTCTTAGCTATTGTAAACAATGCTGCAATAAACATAGGGGTGCATATATCTTTTTTAATTGGTGTTTTCACTTTCCCTGGATAATACCCAGTAGTAGAATTATTGGATCATATGGTATTTCTATTTTTTATTTTTTGAGGAACCTCCATACTGTTGTTTTCCCCAGTGGTTCTACCAATTTACATTCCCACCAACAGTGTACAAGGGTACCTTTTTCTCCACATCTTTGCCAATACTTGTTGTTCCTTGTCTTCTTGATAATAGCCATTCTGACAGGTGTGAGGTGATATCTCATTGGGGTTTTATTTGCATTTCTCTGATAATTAGTGATATTGAGCATCTTTCCATGTGTCTGTTGGCCATCTGTATGTCTTCTTTGGAAAAATGTCTATTCAGGTCCTCTGCAAAAATATTCTTATTTAGTCAAATATACACACATATAAAAGTACAGAAATAAGATCAAGGATAGAGAACAGTTGAACCTCTAAGTTTCATCAGAGCCCTAACTTTGGAGTTAGTGGCCCAGAACATCAGCACCTTTAGCTAAAAAATGGTAACAGTTGCTGTTTGTTTCTTTTTATTACTCACTTAACTGCCGAACCAAAACCATGAAAAATTTGGTAGAATTGGTTCACTACATTTTTTTAAACAAAAATCTTAAGTCTCACTTTTGTATATGTGGTCTATTTGCAGAGAATTTATCTCTAAAGTGAAACCTATGAATTTTAACCTATAATCTCTTACTGGTTATAGCAGTCTTCTGTGGATATAACCTTTTACTTAAATAATGGAAGTTAATTTGCTTTGGTTTTATTTCATTACACTGTTTCTGAGTTCATTCCCTGGGGGTTTGGATACCCCAGAAATTGACTAACCTCCAGACAGCTGCTCTCCCTTGGTCCGCATGGATGCCTGGTTATACTTAAAAAAAAGAAAAGAAAAAGAAAAGAAGGTGAACTTTGTTTTCTTTCCATAAAATGAATGAGAATTGAATTCCTGTAGAGAACTTTACTTCATTCGTTGGCAGTCTTTGAGCTCCTCATTCCCAAGAAGGATTGTAAAAATGTTTTATGTGCAAATGTCACTTGCCTTACTCTCTCCACTGATTTTCACTAATTTAATACCAATTCAGTTGGATGGGTGAGCGGAGATTAATTAGCAATGCATAACTTAATTGCATCAAAGGAAGCAGGGATTTTGAATAATGTCAGCGGTAACTTCATTGCCCATCAGAATGTCATTAATGCATTTATTCCTTTGTCCTTAGAAAGAACACAAGGGTCATCTGCCCTTATCAATTTCTATTAAAAATAGCTGACACTATATTACTCCTGGTATAAGATTTTGTAGATAATCAACAAAATAATTTATTTTGGTAGTGAGAGACATCAAAAGGGAGCCTTATTTACTACTTTCGGACACTTAAAATAGATTTATCACCATTATCCTCATTTTCATATTAGAAATTTGATATCAGTTGATTAAAAGTGATTAGTCTGTTGTCACTGCCCTGGGACATAGTGAGTTATAAGAGACTACTTTCACTAAGATTAAAGCTTTCAGCCTTCTGTCTCAGCTCCATATACAATTCCATACAAGCCATGTACAATTCTATTTTTGTCTCAGGTGAAATTGCCTTTTCTTTTTCAAATGCAAATGAAGAATTTAAGGGGAGGGTGATTCTCATACATTAGAGAATAATTTGATATACTTTCTGGGAAAACAATTTGGCAAGATCCTTGAAAATGTTTTATATTTTACCCACTAATTTTTCTCCTAAAAGAATCTGTCCTCAGTCCAGCAGAGGGACAGAGTATTTGTTATACCTTGATTTATGAAAGGGAAAACTATAAATCCGGATATCCAGTGAAATGCAGTGATTAAGTTAATTGTGCTATGCTTATATGGTGGAGTATTATGCAATGATTCAAATTGTTTTTAAATCAGTATTTCATGGCATGGGAAATGATTGTAAAGTGATATTGGATAAACATGGAAAGAAATAAAGGTTTAGAGATTCAGGATTTATTAAAATGGTATATAAATATATAAATATGTGTAAATAATGAAGAAAACTTATGTTTTTCTTTACAGGTTTTTCATTTTCTACATTTTATATAGCGATTGTTAAAATGTATTTTTTTAGTATATTCAAAGAGTTAATAACAGAGAGGCTTTGTTGAGTCAGCCATTTCTTAAGAGAATCTTGATTTAACTCTTTGGTTTCTAATTAAAATATTTAGGCTTGCTTTTCTAAGCTTTTGCAACATTACTAATATTATAGATAAAAGTGTTGGGGAAACTGAAATTTATCAAATATGTTCACTCCATGCAAATATTTAGCTCAGGTGCTTTTCCTATGTACACTAAAGTTTATATTTCAAGTAAGATAACTTCCTTTTAGCGAATAGTAATGGGGTAGATAAATAACTTATCAGTGCATCCTTATGTCTTTAACAACACACTAAAATATGCCACACATTTATTTGAAGCTAAAATTAAAGTGTTTAGAAATGGAAACATATCTGCAGAGAAATCTAGGCTGTTCTATGGCGGCGTAGTGGTGGTGGTCCCATCAGTGATTTCCTAATAATTAAACTATATTTTGATTAATGAGACCTTAAATGATATATTTCTGTGTCTGCAAAGAACCAGAAAATATGAAAAAGTGCCAAATGTTACATTTTATTCTTGGTGAAGCTTCATTGAGGAACATGGCAACTGGAACATAACAACTGGAACTCAGAGAGTTTTGGGTTTTGCTAGTAGTAACATTTGAGAAGCCTTGGGCAAGTCACATAACCTTTTATGCAGTACATCTGCCTTACCTGTAAAATGGGGCACTGGACTAAGAACAGTGATTTTTTTCAAGCTATTCCTGACTGGAAGCTCCAGGGAGACAAGGACTATGAGAGTTTTTAGCTCTTGGATCTGGGGGCCCTGAATACTAGCCAGCATGTAACTAGTACATAACCAACTCTCACTAGCTCTGAGTTAAATGAGTGATTGGGTGTGCCCTTGGCATAATAAATAAATAAATTTTAAAAAGTTTTACTTTTCAGATCATGGCATTCTTTTCTTTTTTCAAAGTTGGTTGTGGAATTATAAAAGTGATTCCTTCTATAGAGCTCTAGTTCTTCCAAAGAGAAATCTTATTCATTATCTTAATTAAGAATCCAATTTGTTGGGTGAGCCTGGTGGTGGGTATTGAGGAGGGCACGTATTGCATGGAGCAGTGGGTGTGGTGCATGAACAATTAATCTTATAACATTGAAAAAATAAAAGTATTTGGGGAAAAAAAAAGAATCCAATTTGTAACCATCCTGTTAGGGAGAGGGGATAAATAATCACTTTTAGTATGGACATTTTCTACTGAAATTTAATTTCATTCATTTATAACTACAAGATACCCATTAGGGAACCTACCCACAAGAGACTGGATGTAACATTCAAGGCAGAATTCATTGAAATTGGGACTAAAGGAGCAGGTGTTAGAGTCATCTTGAATGGTAATTTTATCACTTAAAATTAAATTTTGCCTTGCCTAAGACACTTCATAGTGGTTTCATTTACAGAAAGAACAAAACTATACTCATATTTAAATGACAGACACAGCATGTAAGGCACATGCTCTGTGGTAGGGAAAGGGGTAGGGAAAGACCTTGCCACTGGGTGTGACTTGGGTCTATTTCAACTTAGTTTTAACTTGTCACTTTATGACATCTGGACTTTATTATATACCATCAATAAAAATAATGAGTCAGTGTCATAAGTGGAGTGAAACAAAAAGGGACAGATGCACTTAAAATGTAATAAAAATCCTCTTTCGATATACCACTGAACAGGAAATATTGCTAACATTAAAAGATTTCATTTGCAGCATGAATCCTGAAAGAAATAATTAAAAGGACATAAAATGACTATTACCACAATGAATCTAAAAAATTAAAAATCCTGTAAGGTAAATGAAATAGAAACAGAATGATCCATTTCCCAGTAAGCTATTCCGTGTGTAATGCGTATGCCTGTGTGTATATATTTTGAAATTATTTTTTTATTTTTATTTTTTGGCTTTTCAAGTACTAGTTTCATTTTCAACTTGAGGAAAATATTAACATGAGCTAGTGCTTGAAATATCTTCAGGTTCAATGCTGAAATATTTTCTTAATTTTGCCTGGAATCTCATCAAACAGCCAAGATAGAGAATTCAGACTGGAGTGGAAAATCAAAGAAAAGCAAATTGCTTTTGCAGAGAAGTAATACGACAGTAAACTTTGTAAGAATACTCATGTTCAACAGGGATAATAAAAGCCAACATTTCTTTAGTCCTGGCCATGTGTAAGTCTAAACTGGGCTAAACTCAAGCCCTTTTATTTAATTCCTGCGAATGGACCTATGAAATAAGGACTATTATCCCATTTCACAGATGAGGTTTAGAGAGATGAAATAATTTAGGCTACAGAGGTAGTAAGTGATAGATTTGCACCCAGACCTAAGTCTTCTTGAGCCTCATCTTTTACACACCTTGATGCCATAGGTAATGCGTCCTAGCCAGCATGGGCTCCAGTCACCCTGGCCGTGCTCTGTCCTAGCACTTTCCTCATTGTATTTTAGTTGTTTCTGTACATGCCTACCTCCCCCTACTGTATGGTTAGCTCCTACACGGCAAAGACAGTGTCTTATTTACCCTTCTAGTTCCATGGGTTTAATGCAGTGGCGTGCCCCATCACAGAAGCTCAATGAGGATCTATGGAATGACTAATGTCAGAAGTCATGAAAGGTTAATATAATAAAACATTACATTATTATGGAAAACAACCAATGTGGAGGGAAAGTGCTAATTGCTTCTATACCTCTGTTAGGCATTGTTTTCCTCAAAGATAAAATTTTTCAGGATAGGTGAGTTGATCCCCTACTCCCTATGGGAATTCAAAGAGTGTAAAAAACCTACAGAGTAGCTTAAGTGATACCAAATAATAGAGAGAGTATTAGGAAAGATTAAGGGAAGGGATATGGTCTTAATTAATGGTCTTCACATTTATGATGGATTCATCTTCTACACAGGGAAGTGACCAACTTTTCATTGATAGTGAGCCCCAAACAAATGGAATACTCAGGACATTTCAAGATTTGGGTAACTTTTAAAGGTTAAAATGCATATAATATAGGAAGGAAAACTCTTTCCTATTAAAACTTTATTCAGTATAACTTAATTGAGAAAGATGAGCTTAGACTTCAGTTTGAGGGGGTTGAAAGCCTATCAAAGAAAAACATTTCTGATAAGGAATAGTTTACCAAGGGAGTTGGTCGAGGATTCTAAGCAAGTTTGTACATGTATCTTTAAAGTGGGTGGTAACGACTTCTGTAACCACATCTTGCTTGATGACGTTCTGATTAAATGTGGTGATAGTGTCCATTTTAATCTGGGTCTTTAATTGCCCTGTGTGAAAGCTACAGGCAATAAGAGCTCCCTAATCCTTAGAGACCTAAGCCTGTTTCTGCCATTTGTGCTCTCTTCTGAAGGGTGCCTAGAGCTTGAATTCTCCTGTTTCCCTAAGCAGTCTTTAGGAGCCAAAGACCAGGAGGAACTGGGGCTGCCATGCAGTAATAGTCCCACCTTGTCGGCAGTGCCACTTCCAATTGTCCAAGCCCTACAGAAGGCTGGTGAATACCCCTTTCACTCCCTGGACATAAATTTTTTTGTAAAATGACAACCTTTCAGAATGACAAAAGACACACATCGAGGGCGGAGTTCTCTCAGCCAGCGCCAGCGCGTCAAGTTGCAAGGGCACTTTCATTGATTTTGTTTTCTTGTAATTGATTCATATGAATCCACCTCCAAAATGGAGTAGAGTCCATCATCCTGAATTCTGTTTCAGTTGTGAAGAACTCTAAAACAGAGACTAGACTAAAATGAATGTTAATACCCTAGTTTAGTTGGCTCTTGGAGGAAATTAATTTTTCTGAGACCCTTCCTGACCACCTGAAGACTACGTTCTTTCTATGGGTAGATCCATACCCCTCTCAAAGCTTGACTTTGTGGTGCTGTAGTGTCATAGTCCCTGTACTCATCAGCCCATCTCACTGGGTTGTTAGGTCCTTGAGAGGAGACGTGTGTCTTTTAACTTTGCATTCCCAGTATCTAGTACTGTGTGTTGCATGCAGGCTTTGTTGTCACAGTAAATAAATATTCATTGGATGACTTTTTTTTTCCTTTTTTGTGAAATAGCCCTTTCTCTTTTCTTCTCACGTATTCATTTCTCACTTTCTTCAGGTTCTCTCCATCTGTCCCAAGGACATGAGAGCTGATATCTGTGTTCATCTAAACCGGAAGGTTTTTAATGAACATCCTGCTTTTCGATTGGCCAGCGATGGGTGTCTGCGCGCCTTGGCAGTAGAGTTCCAAACTATTCACTGCGCTCCTGGGGACCTCATTTACCATGCTGGAGAAAGCGTGGATGCCCTCTGCTTTGTGGTGTCAGGATCCTTGGAAGTCATCCAGGATGATGAGGTGGTGGCTATTTTAGGTACTGTGAACTTTCCTAACGTAGTAGCAAATGTGTAACAGTTTTAGGGATTTTGCTTCTCGGCAAAATCTTTCTTAAGAGAAATTTCCTCTGCTTGGTGACTTTGGAAATCGGGTCACTAATGAGATGATGAATCTTAGCGAAAACTAGTAATGCTCTTTCAGCAAAGAACATTAGTACTGGTCACAGCTTAATGAGCTGCACAAGGGTCTGTTTAAACTTTCTTTGGCAATGGTAGGACAATACTTTTTAGATTAGAGCTGATCGTAGTCTAAGGTGACTGTACCTCCTGGTGTTGGTAAGTGGGAAGAAGATGGCTTGTGGAACTATATTCAGGTTAGCAATCTAGAATGTTAGTCTCAGAGGGGCCATAGAACCTGTCTAACTCAACACTTCCCTTTAAAGATGAGCAAAATGAGGACCAGAAAAGTTGAGTGACTTGCCCAGCTGGTTAGTAAATGAGTTAGGACTTGAGTACAGATTGTCTTATTCTAAATATTTCTGCCTCATTCATCACAGTGGACCCAAATAATGAGTTAAAAGTGATGAGGAGGTAAGTAAATTTGACCCATTATATTGGAGGAATCACAACACAAGTAAATTTATGTTTATAATTCTGGTTCTGTCCATTCATGAGCCACGACAATTATTTGGCTAATAATAAAGTTCATGCTAAAATTCAGAGGCCCAGCAGATGGTTATACTAACAAAAAAAGGCCGTGATAGTATATGTAAATAACAAAATTTTGAAAAAATTACATGTTTGGGGCAAGGTAATATATATTTTGGTAAAATTATACGAAATGGCATTTTAGATCATTTCTGCTCAAATCTCTGTAGCAAGTTCATGAAGTCCACGTAGATCTAAAAGGAAGCAATAATGAGGTCAGAAGAGAATCACCCGTTTTTCTCTCAAGTAAAAGAAGTCAGAGTTGCACGATGTCAACTCCATTTTCATCATATTTTTCATGGCTTGTGTCTCATGAAAAATGAGCTCAGTTTTTAAAGTTTTTATTGGATTTTTTAGCTACTGAGTTCAATGTACCGTAGCTTGAATGCCACTTATTTTTGTGAGTCAAAGATTGACTTACGTGTCTGAGAAGCTGCAAAAGCCAAACCCAGCGCAGAAATGAAGAACTGCTTTTCAAAAAGCACAATTGCCTGAAAAAAGACAGACTTGAAAATTGAGAAATGGTGACCCTTCATAGGAAAATAGGTTCAGTAAAATTCGTAAGAATTACAGAAAGCGGTTCAGGATTGCAAGTGACTGAACACAATTGTTTTATAAACCTTTCCGTAACTGTTTAGAAATAATAGTACAGTTAAGGGGAAACCTCTTTTTTTTTTTTTTAAAGATTTTTATTTATTTGACAGAGAGAAACACACTGAGAGATGGACCACAAGCAGGGGAGCGGGAGAGGGAGAAGCAGGCTTTCCGCCGAGCGGGTTGCCTGATGCAGGGCTCGATCCCAGGACCCTGGGATCATGACCTGAGCTGAAGGCTGATGCTTAACGACTGAGCCACCCAGGCTCCCCAGGGGGAAACCTCTTTTAGGAACGATTTTTATTTTGATTTTTGCAAGAGAAATTCATACAGTACTTGAACGTCAGCACTGGGTGTGTGTTTAATTCCACTTGGTGTTTGTTCCGCTTTGTTTCCTGGAGTATAAAGGAGTTATAGATAATCCTTCATAAAAAGTGTACATTTTGTGAGAACAATCCTTTGTGGTAAAATGAAGCATAAACAGACTACAACCATTCTTGTTTGCTTAAAGAAGAGGTTAGAACACAGACCTGAAACAGGTGTATTTTCTTTTCCTGCACGTCAGTGCCGGTGGTGGGTGGAAGGCATCGGATACACAGTGAAGCAGATCTGCCTTGTGATGAATGACCTCAGCTGTGTACTCATTGTCATTTGCTTTGCCCCATTTTCTTCATCACAGTCTCACCTGGGTAACTTATTTTCTACAAAGGAGGTGGAGAAAGCCCCGGGTGCAGTGCCTCCGGCTTGGGTGTCTCAAGCCGGAATCATTTGCTCAGTGAAACAGAGCAAGAAAAGAAAGATAAATGCATTTTCTTTCCCTTTTAAAATAAAATGGTAGCTGGTTTTGCACAGCAATATAGTAAAAATGAACACGGGGCCCCTGGGTATTGGACAAGCCTCATCATTACATCTGTCACATTTTCTTTCTTTTTTCTTTTTTAAGATTTTATTTATTTGACAGAGATCACAAGTAGGCAGAGAGGCAGGCAGAGAGAGAGGGGAAGCAGGCTCCCCACTGAGCAGAGAGCACGGTGCGGGGCTCGATCCCAGGACCCTGAGATCATGACCTGAGCTGAAGGCAGAGGCTTTAACCCGCTGAGCCACCCAGGCGCCCCACATTTTATTTTTGTGTGCTTTTTGTTTATCTTCTTCAAAAAATCTTGGGATTCAGAGACTTTTCATCTCTTGGTTTAATGAGTCAAATTGTGTATACACTTCTCTCTTCCCTGGCAATTTTTCTTTCCTTATTTCCATGGGCCTCTACCATAGATTAATTCAGCTAAAAGGCAGTCAGACGATTTTTGTTGTAAAAAAAAAAGTTTTGACCCGGGGGTGATGTTTGAGGGCGGAAATGTGTGTGCGAGCTGGGGAGGCGCAGCAGCAGCCGAGGCTGCAGGGGCTGGCGGGCTGCCTGGGTGCCGTGGGGCCCGGCGAAGACACTGTCTTACAGGGGTCTGTGGTTTGGGTCAGCGGTGATATGACAGATGTGGAGACGAGCTCTGAGAACTCTGTCCTGCTGCACAGCCTTCTGCCAAGCTGGGTTTCTTGGAGAGGCGGTGCGAGGACACCATGGATGGGGCGCGTGGACTCGGGATGACCTTCTGCAGGAGAGGGGGCACGAGGGTGTGGAAGGGCTGCCCTTGTGCTCACACCGTGTGCACATCCACCCTGCAGGCCGTGGAAGGCCCGCCTGGAACCTGCCAGAAAGGCCTTTCCCTACCAGTCAGTCTCTTGACTTGTAGATCTGCACTCCAGCTCCATTTCGTGACTTCTTAGTCTTGTCATGTCCATTTTGTGACTTAGTCTTGGGGTTTCCATTGAAGATGTATGTTTTCAGACTCTTCTAAGTTAAAGTACTTTCTTTGACGATTACAAGAATGGTGGGAGGGTTAACCCTCAAGATGCCTTAACAATGTTTTAAGAAAGGGAGAGGAAAAGGGAAATTCTCTCGTGTCACTCCTAACATTTTGGTGACTGTCCATTCCTTTCCCGCTCCTCCTGTTTTTCTTCTTCCTCTTCTCGTTTTTTTGGTAGTTGAATTTTGAAATGATTACAAACTTAATGAAAAGTTGCAAAAATTATCAGGATGTGGAGTTTGATTTATATCTTCAGGTGTTCTGCCTTATTGAGTAAGGTGACTGGGTCTTCTGCCCACAAAAACTTTGGGAGGTATTTACAGGTTTGGTTTCAGACCACCACAAAAAAGCAGGTATCACAATAAAATGAGTCAAATGAATTTTCTGGTTTCCCAGTGCATACGAAAGTTGTGTTTACACTATACCATAAGTTCATTAAGTGTGCGATAGCGTTCTAAGAAAAAAGTATATACCTGCATTAAAAAATATTTTATTGCAAAAATTGCTAACCATCATCTGTGCTGTCAGTGGCTCATAATCACGGATCACAAGTCACTATAACATCTACTAATAATGAGAGTTTATTCATTATTAGTAGGAACTCATGAGAGTTCCTGAAGTGTGATACAGAGATCGAGGGAGCAAATAGCTGTTGGAAAAATGATGCCAGTAGATTGGCTCGATGCAGTGTTGCCACAGATCTTGGACTTGCAAGAAAACCCAATACATGGGTGTTCACGTGTCTCATTCCTGATGTGTTTTCTCGTGTCTCCTTGTATCTCCTGTAGTTTGTGCTGTTTGGTGGATGCCGCCGTGTTATTTGGTGCACGTATATTCCTAACTGTATATCCTCATTGTGAACTGTGGCTTTTCGCGGGGAGCTGGGTCCTTCCTCATCCGGTCTAATGATTATTTGCCTTGTAAGAATCGGAAAGAAAGAACATCTCTCACATCTGAGCATACCACAGAAAAATGAGACTTTATCTCAGTTGGCCTGATAAGAGAAACACGTGGGCCTTGCTGTCTTTTACACTGATTCATTTGCTAGTTGAAAGGTAGAGAAGGGAGGTCATTTCGAAATTAATTAAAATTGCCGAATCCAAAGACCAGCTGCAGTTTCATTCTTTTGGATCTTTGCCTCTAAACAGTCTCTGGGTAGGTACATAATTCTTTAGTGTGTCAAAAATGCTAAGTGTTTAATGAATAAGTTCTGAACCATAACTAATTAATGGAAAGATAAAAAAAAAAAGTCAACAAATACCTTCTGTTTTTAACACTGAAGGATGGCTTCAAGATGTTTTTCTAAATAGGGCAGGTGAACATAATTGCAGTTCACGTCTTTTTCCAAGTTGAAGTTCTTTCAGTTTCTACACCTCCACCTTTCTCTTTTCGACCTTCCCGTTTTTTATGAAGCACAAAGTATTCCAAATTAAGTTCATGATGCATACATAATATTTTATATTCTTTCATGTCTTCTTGCTTTTAAGTTCCTACCCTATAATTACTTAATGTGAACAGATTTCTTGGTGTGGCTAAAATAGCCAGGTTACTTTTAAGTGTCTCCACGAGGGATCTTGTATCTTTAAGGGCTATAAAAGTGACATTTCCTCATGAACCATAGACCCCGCCCCTAAGATATTTGTTTTGCTGCACTCACATTTTGTCTTTTCTATGTCTACTGATTATTAGAATCATAGAGTTGGAGTTATTAATCTAAAACAATCTGTATCTAAGTCTTTTAATTATAAATTCAAATTTCCATAGAACTAGGCCCATTTACATAAAGTTTGGGTGGAGGGGTCAGCTGTTGTTATGGGGCTGGAGAAGGGAGCGTACGTGAGGCAGGGACAGGCAGAGTTAAATAACAACATTCGAAAAAAATAATTTCTAGTAGCTGAGTTAAGATTTCATTTTAATTAGAATCAGTTATTTATAAATATTTTTGCATTATCAAAGAAAAATTATAGATTATGGTGCTCAAAATTCAAATCCTGCTTATTTTTATTCCAAAAAGAAAAAAATCTGAGATGTGAATGAATAATATTTTGCTATTTTGAGAATCTGTGAAAATGTGACTCCTGTGCTACAGTGAAGATTTCTTCCTGTATACTTGCTATTAGAAGTCAAGTGTTTCACACTTTAAATCCTTAAAAGGGTTTTTCCCAAGCCGCAGACAATTATTTTCTTTTGCATCCACATTTCTGTGTTTTGAGACGTTGAAGTATCAACTGGGTAGGTTTGCTGTACATATTATGTACATATTATGATGATGAACACAGTTAATTCAGACATTTCCACAAAAGTCAAACTAGTTATTTGCTTTTAAAAAATTGCATGCTTGTCTTATTTTAAATTTTTGAAGTAGTGATTACATGGAATCATTTGTACATGGTTCAAATTATATACTTGAGTGTTGTTCAGTCTGTAGATTTTTGGATAAAATATAAATCTTTACAATCTGGTAATTTAGTTTCAACTCCAAATTCTCTCCCTATCCTCCTTCAAAGCTGAGTCTTGTTTATTCTTTCACCTCCTTATTTCTTTATCCTATGCTTAATATCCCTTCCATGACAACTCCTCCCGGGCTATGGCTGCCATTGAAAGACTGTTAGCTCACAATCTGTCATGCTTCAACCTCCAATTCTCTGTTATGTGGCTGCCAAAATAATCTAAAATATAATTTTTCAGGTTAGCCTTCTCATTGAGACTGACTTTTTAAAATAAAATTTTTTTAAACATGGAAAAAAAAAAGACCGACTTTTTAGCAACTTGGGGAGAAAATGTAGCTTCTAGCGTGACTGATGAGGCCATTTTGGTCTCATTTCCTTTCCAGCCTGACTGGTGCCATTTCCTCGCCCTCCAGTGTTTTCACACCATTCTCAGTTGCAGGAAGACTCCTGACACCACCAAGTTCTCTCCTACTGGCAAGCTTCCTTGTTTACAACACCTCTTTCTCCTCTTTCTAGTTGTCCTGTCTCTCGCTTCCTCATGCTCTTTCGTCCTTTCCCTTAGTGCCCTGGTCTGGATTAGGCGCCTCGAATCTGGGCTCCCGCTGCATGCCTACATGGCATTCTTAGCCCTTTCTACTTTTATCTTTTACCTGTTTTGCTCTCCGTCTGCACTCTGAGTACTTGAAACAGCTTGCTCATTTTTGTCTCTCTGTCATCTGTGATAGGACCCCTTAAATTGGTTCTCAGCAAGGTTCAGTTAGCCAGATTAGCTGGCACTTTATTTTGCTGTTAGGTGGTTTTCATCATTGTGTTTATTCAGGGTACCCATAAAACTACGTTGTGCTCTGTTGCTGTTTTCTTTATGTTCTATCTTGAAATACTGATTACCCTCTGTTTCTTATTCCTCTGAATGCTTATAGTAAAATGCATTTCCCTAAAATTCTAGCTTTAGCCTAGATCTGTCATGGATTGAGAAAACAATTTCCTGCTATTAATTAGGCACTTGAAGCAAGGAGAATATGGCAGGCCAAATGTTAAATATCTCAAGTCACTTAACACTCTTTAATAAAACATTACTTCCTTGTTCTTCATCAGGAACTCCCAGAATCAGGATAGAATCTAATTTATACCATGGTCATTGGCCATGGTAGGAAAACTTGAAATTATATCTATGGAAGGGGATTTTGCTTTGATTCCTAAAAGTGGCATCACTTTCCCCATCAACTGGAATAAATAATTCTGGAAATCAGTATTAATTTTATTAGAAAATAAACATTTAAGAGTTAAAAGGGGCTTAAAAAAAGAAAAAAAAATTGTAGTTAGTAAATGAGCTCTCCTCCCCAGGCTTTAGTAAAATTTAAAATCCATGCATACATTTTTATTTTAATATTTTTTATCAAAAGTATATTTTAAAAAAATGTATGACAGCTCCTTTAAGAGTCATATTTAAGTACCAGTAGTCATCTAGTACTGATCATTTTATATGCATTATTACGTCAAATCATTTAATTAACTCTGAAGAGAGCACTTGCCATTGTCATCTCACAGATGAAGAAGCCAAGGCTCTACTTTATCAGGTGATGCACCCCAGGTTGTAACTATTTTTATTTTATTTTTTATTTTATTTTTTAATATTTTTTTAAAGATTTTTTTATTTATTCATTTATTAGGAAAGAGAGAGAGAATGAGAGAGAGCATGAGAAGGGAGAAGGTCAGAGTGAGAAGCAGACTCCCCATGGAGCTGGGAGCCCGATGTGGGACTCGATGGATCCCGGGACTCCGGGATCATGACCTGAGCCGAAGGCAGTCGCTCAACCAACTGCGCCACCCAGGGGCCCGGTTGTAACTATTTTTAAATAGAATTTTGATATTATACAGTTACTTGGTTTAATCTTAACAGAAAATATAGGCCCTATTTTAATGTTCCCAGTGGTTTCCTTTTATTAAAAAAAATATTTTTCTAACAATACTGTCAAGTGCCATACCAGTGTATATTATGAAACCCTTCACCAAATATTACCTGAGTATAAGATGGTTAATCAGCCATTAAGTAGCTAGAAATACAGTCGCCATAGTGACTAGTTTACCACCAGGCAGGTGGTTAGGGCTAGGGAGAACTTGCTTAGAGTGAATCTCAGGAGCCTTCAGAACACAAGATGGGGATCTTAAATTCTGCTTATAAGTCTTTCCTCTGCGTCATAGAAGAGTTCAGAGTCCAACTAGTTGGTAGGTATTAAAGTGGAAATGAAACTTTCAAAGGATGCTTCGGGATTCCAAGAATGGCCACAAATCTTTGTAGTTTCTTCCTTGAAGAGATGGACTTTATTTCTCCACTCCTTCAGTCCGTTCTGACCTTGTGACTTGTCTCAGTTTTTATGCTGAATCCTCCGCCCTTCCCTTCAGTGCTGACTACTCTCTACCGGGTGAGGCTGCTTGGCCCACTTTCCTACTGCTTTTCTGTTTTCCTGAGGTCATGACTACCACTTATGGACAACTTCCTTCTTCATTTTCCCAACTGTCTTATACTTGGATACATCAGTGTTTTGTTCCCACTCTCCTTCCCTACCTTCATCCCTTATTGATGTTAGGATACTCTATTTTTAAATCTACTTAGAGCTGTTTGGCTCACTCTTTGTGTAAATAAAAATTTATAAGCTTAATTAGTGATTTTTTTTTTTAGTAAGTAAGAATTATTTGCTTCTCTGAAAATGTCTTTCAGTTTGTACCCATTATAATTTTTGAACAGAATGACTTTGGACATCACTGAAGATTGGCAGGCATCAATTCTAAACATTTTAAGAGATTCTATTCTAATCCGCCTGTATAATTTCTTTTTTTTTTTAAAGATTTATTTTTTATTTATTTGAGACAGAGAGAGAGAGAGCATGGGAGGGGAGAGGTCAGAGGGAGAAGCAGACTCCCTGCAGAGCAGGGAGCCTAATGTGGGCCTCGATCCTGGGACTCCAGGATCATGACCTGAGCTGAAGGCAGTTGCTTAATCAACTGAGCCACCTAGGCGCCCACCTGTATAATTTCTTAATTTTCACACTCATCACCTTATTCTGTTCTTTTCCTTTAAAACATTACGGTATGTAACTTGCTGTTGGTAATAGTCGAAGTCTGTTAAAAATCATATAATTCTAAAACTCTTAGTGCTCATTTATAAATGAATATTTTTAGGCATATGTATTCACAATAAAGCTTATGAGCCTAATGCAATAATCAATCATAGTGAAGGGCTGACTAATAAATAAAAGTGAATACATGGATTCGGTACATTCTGTAGAAGAATCATCAGATAGATCCATCACTGCACCCCATGGAAAACGACCTAAGTTTCCAATGCTGTATTTTTAGGGATTTGTTGGCATACTCACCAATGAATAACCGAGATAATTTTTATGCATTAAGTTTAATCCATTTCATTAACTCACCAAATAACGTGTTTCAAAATTTTTAAAAAGCTTTGATTGTAAAACCAGCACCTTGGGGGATCATAATCCCTAAACATAGCGTGGTCCGCAGTGCTCCTTTGATTATGTTGTAACTTGTTGTCTCTGTTTTGCTTTGACATTTTCCAGTTTCCTAGTCTATGAATCTGAAACATTTGCCTCCTGTTTTCCAATCCTGTTTCCTGTGGTTTCAAAGTGAAATACTTCATAAGACTTGATGCAAAGAACTGAGAAAATATAAATAGGACAAACAACAACTTTCATGTTGAGTGTGAGCTTTTCTACTAATTTTAGGGCTTTGGGGGAAGGTTAGTTTTCTCAAGCTCTAAAATGTTTATAGCTGAGACTACTTGCACCCAGTGAGAGCTGACCTAGAAACTAGCATCAAATATTCTTTAGCCACGAAGATGAACACAGTTCCCAGCCCTGAAATGGTGCAGTTATTGGAGACTTCACACATAATCCCACAACCTCGGTGTAATGTGCATAATAGTCCTTGAAGAAGAACATTAGCCAGCTCTACTGTGGCTGCTAAATTAATTAACTGATTTACAAGACCCGTCTTCCAGAAGAGCCATAAAAGTTTACTGTGAATTGAGCGACTAGGAGATGGTAAAGACAACTGGATAAAGCGAACACACTTTAAAATGATTGATTAGATTAATATTCAGTCGATATATTGTGTATCCTAATGGAAATTCTATGTCATAAGACAACTAGTATTGCTTATTATGTAATGTGAGTTCCGAAGCTGGGAGCAGGATTATCCATGTTTGTCAATTTTGCTAGGCTTCTCTAAACATTTTTAAGGGGAGGATCAAGGGATAAGTTTTACACTGGTTGACTCAGTTAGCTTTGCTGGTGCTTTTTAGTCTTTTAATGGGATTTGGAGTTGAGGCCCTAGATTTTAAAGTCTTTTTCTTTTACGTGTGGCATAGAAAAAAAATTACCCTGAAAATATAATTTGATGACTTTTAGTTGACTTACTCTAGAGTTATAGGTGCACAGAAACCTTGAGATTAGTTTTTGTTCATCTTGTTCTCTTTATATCAGAAGAACTGATGCTGATTCAGGAGGTTAATCACTTTATCTAAGCCACATCATTAAAGGTGGAGCCCCACATCTCACTTGGATCTCACATTTCCCGATTTGTTCTTCTGTGTTTTTCTCTTCTTCTCCCCTTTTTTATTCACATATTATTTTTAGTAAATATTTGATGAACTCTTAAGATTTTTTATTTTAGAGAGTGAGAGAGTATACAGTGGGTAAGGGGCAAAGGGAGAGGGGGAGAGAGAGGATCTCAAGCTGTATCCCCACAGAGCATGAGGGCCATTGAGGAGGCTCGATCTCATGACCCTGAGATCACAACCTGAGCCCAAACCAGAAGTGGGATGCTTAACTGACTGCACCACCCAGGTGCCCCCCATGAGCTCTTGAACTGTTCTCGGCGTTGGATGTTGACCTGACTGGGTAAACCAGAGAAAATTCTCTGCCCTCATGAGTTTATATTCTAGCTTAATGCTATTCTTGTCAAATCACAGGCTTTTTGTTTATGCATGATACTAAAAAGATAAGTAATTTAAATTTTTGGAAAGAAGTATGGTAAGAATTTTAGTTTCAGCAGTTAGGTAAAATAAAATACATAATAGACATTTGAATGCCTCCATATTTCAAAATGGTCTGTATCGGCAAGGGGAAATTGATTTATATGTCAGGTATATCTTATTTATTGATGATGCATTCATCAATCAATGAATATCCATTCTGTAGGTCTATAGACATATCTTTGTAATATAATTTTTATAAGTATTCCTCAGTTTATTTTTAATTGAAATATAATTAACATATAGTATTATACTAGTTTCAAGTGTCCAATATGAGTCCTTATTTCTATACATTACTCAGTGCTCAATGAATATGCTTCTCATTAAATTTGGTACCTCCAATAATGCAGTTAGAATAAATACTTACAATTGGAATTACTTGTTTAAAATTTAGAGAATGTCACTTACAGTTTTCTGAAATCTGTGTATGTCAGTGGAGGTCTCTAATTAACCTTCCTCGGATGAATGCCTAGCTATCAGTTGGTTGAGTTGTTGAACGGTGTCACTAACTAAAAGAAAATTCTGAAGTGTCCAGAAACAAATAAGATTGCTCAAGATGAATTAAATATCCATTATGGTTATCTTATGCTGAGCATATCATTACATGGTAGTTTTAACCACTTTCTCAACGATGTGCATGTTTTCTCTTTCCATCCTAGAGTGGCTTGTGGTTCTCTAAGGATTTCCAAACTGCCGATGTGGGCAAGAGTCTGTAATGTTATTCCCTCAACCTCAATCTCTCTACCTCTCTCTCTCTCATTTCTCTGGTTACTGTTATCTTGTCTCTCTGTCTAGCTGGCCTGAAGTGTTATAAGATGCCTTTCTTCTTCCTGTTTTCTTGTTAGTTCTGGCTTCAGTCTTCATGATGAAAGGAGATACTTACTCCCCTCTGTGGTTAGAGTGTCGAAAGCGTAAGACTTTGGCACAGTGCCTTCCAGAAGATCTTTCCTGCCTGGCTAGACTCCTTGTTTGTTCCACTCCCAAACTTTCCCTTTCCTGCAGAGGAACAAAGAACGAAGTTGAGGAGACTTCAGAAGCCAGGGGCTCTCAATGCAACTGCTTCCACAGAAAGTCCTTTTGGCACTTCGCCTCTGGGTGTTCCTTATTCCCACCTTGTCTGGGCAGCTGAGACTCTGAATTTGGGGTGGTGACCTTGGAGTTCAGGTCATCAGTGGATGGTGCTCCAAAGTGAAGAGATGATTTTTGGGTGATTTGCAGAATGTTAAAAAGATACCCACATTTTACAACTCTTCATGATACCCACATTTAGAGTACTCTTCATGAAACTGTTGATAGCATAACAAACCTGAGTCTCCATGTCTTCCCCTACTCAGCAAACTTCAGCTTTATAGTTGTGATGGGAACCACATCCCTTCCCCCCGCTCCGGGTTGGGCCCTGAGGCCCTGCATAAAGTTTGGCTCAGGGGAGAGGGAAAGGCATCCTCGGGTAATAAGTCATGGTCAGTATTCATCTGCCTGAAGCACGAGACTTAGTTGGTGAATAATGTATGTTTAATATATGTCGAATCAGTTCCAGATTTATAAAGGCTGGAACAGTAGATCCTTATATAATGCAATCTACTGTCATCTCTACAGGAGGAGCAGAAGAAAGAATGAAACTAAAAAGTCACCTTTGCTCCTTCTAGTCAGAATTGGAAAAGTTATGATGGCAGAAGATAATGAAACTATTTGTTAAAGTGAGATTTTTGGCTTCTCTGTTAGATTTCATTTATTGATACCACTCCAGATTTCCATCAAGAACTGAATTCAGGGTGATGTTACTTTACATCTTACATGAAGGTGTTATGCATTGTTGCACGAATTTGAATGGGGTTATCCACTCAGGCTCTAAATTATGCTAGTAGAACAATACCATATATGAAACGGAATAAAAATAATGATTAGGATAAGAACTAGTGTAGATAGTTGAATCCATATCTTATACTATTTTCCAGGGAAAGGTGATGTATTTGGAGACATCTTCTGGAAGGAAACCACCCTTGCTCACGCGTGTGCCAATGTCCGAGCACTGACATACTGTGACCTCCACATCATCAAGCGAGAAGCCTTGCTCAAAGTCCTGGACTTCTATACAGCTTTTGCAAACTCATTCTCAAGGAATCTCACCCTTACTTGCAATCTGAGGAAACGGGTATGTTGTGTGAATCTTCCTGCCCTTATTAGTATTGGTAGGGTTAATATGTCACGCTCCATTAGCTGAGAAATGCAAGAGGTATTTTATTTTGCACTCACAAGTTCTCATTCATGTAAAGTGACATAATTTTCTCTCCCTTTCTTTATAATTTGTTTACTTTTTAAGGAGGGGACTCCTGAGTACGTGGTTAGAGACTTGGATCTTTATAATTTAAGTGCAAAATGAAAAACAGAGTCAGAAACAAACTGTACTCTAACCTAATTAGTTCTTGGGGTTTATAATAACTGCCATAAAAATGAGTGTCTCTTTAATATGTGGATTTTTTTTTAGGTTGGTAAGTTTGGTCAAGCTGGTTGCTTATTCTATCTTCCTGACTATTTAAACACCCTTTCTCATTTAATGATTAGTTCATAAAGCTCATTCCCTGTGAATTCTTTCAAAGCACACTCTCTTAAAATAATTAGCCACACTGACATATCCCACAAATAGGTATAGCAACTCTTAACTTTGCACTGCTGTGGCAAATACAATATTCATGGCCATTTTCTTTTTTATTGATGAGTGTGACACAAATTTAATTTGCATAAAGAAATCTCCTAGCTATGATTTATAGGTCATTGGATGTAGGCTAGGGCTCTTTTATTGCCAAGAATGAAATAAGACATTTGGACAACTGCACTTAAGGAATTTCATCTGAAATGATTGCCTGTCTATGGTGAAGTATTTTGAAATAACAAGCCTTCCCTCCCAATGCCCCCCTAAATAGAACCTTCCCTTTGTTAACACAGAGGAGGAGAATCAAGCCAAGAGATGGATCAGCATCTCTACTGTAGCAACATAGAAATGAACATAAGCAAATCGTTATAACTCCCTATGGGGGGAGGTTCTAGGAGAGGATAGGACTGCTGGAGTCATAATTGTACTAGCTGTGGCATGACATGGGATATATAGCATTTTCATTTTCTATTTTTGTTATAGTAAATGGGTAGTGAGCATCCACAACCTGCTAGACAACATATGTAAAGAGTTGTCTCAAACACAAAGACTAAATAGAGTCTCTCTAAGGTGTGAGTCCCTTTGCTTAAGCCAAGTGTGAATGTTCTATGAAACACAAATGAGTGAAACATGTATTTGTACAAATAACTGAAAGTTGAGGTACTGATGGACATGGAAGAGGGCTGCTGAGAGGAACTGACTGTGGAACTTTCTTGCTTATTCGTTAGGGAGTGTGGAGTCTCGTTTAATTAGAAATATGTCTCCTTTGGTCTGCACTCTACCTTCCCCAATGACAAATTCCTCTTCTACAAGGAAGCCTGTTAGATATTGGAAAGTCTTATATCTTATTAAGTCTTCTCCAATATAAATTTTGCCAGCTTTGGAGTCTTCCCACATACCACAAGATTACCGAAACCCCTCTCCATCATCGTTACGGTCCTCAGGACAGATCTTATTTGTCACTGTCCTCCTCGAAGCATGGTGTTTACACAGCATCTCATCTGATGTTTATACTATTCCTGTGAAAAAAAGGACAGTTATTTTCCCTTCAAAACACATGCAGAAACTCAGGCCCAGAGGGATTAATATCAAATCACCAACTGATGTATTTGTAGTGCCAGGTCTCAAGGGAGGATAATTAAGACAACTCACCAGCAGAAAATAAATTTTGGTTCTTCAGAATGAATTCATCACAAAGCCCTGTCTCCTCTTTTTATTTCCTCTTTTGCACATCTGAGCATGTGCACACCATACACACACACACACACACACAGTTATGAATGCTGAGTGCACAGACTTCTGATAAGAAGAGAAGCTAGAAACAGAAAACTCTGTGTGTGTGTGTGTGTGTGTGTGTGTGTGTTTTAAAGATTTTATTTATTTGTTTAGAGAGAGAAAGAAAGTGGGTGGTGGGGGGGCAGAGGGAAAGGGAGAGACAATCTCCAACAAACTCTGCTGAGCGTGGAGCCTGATGCAGGGCTTGATCCCACAACCCTGAGATCATGACCTGAGCTGAAACCAAGAGTCGGATATTCAACCGACTGTGCCCACCCAGCACCCCTGTGTGTCTTTTCTTTAACAGGACCCCGGAGATGGGGCCCCTCCCTCTGCAGGTGCTGGTGCGCAAGTGACATCAAATAGCTTCTTCCCTTTATAACCTGTTCCCTCTTATAACCTGTGTCACATTTTTATTTTTTCAATAACTCTGGACCTTCTTCAATTGATGGATGGTCTCAATAACTTGGGAAAACGTGGGGAGAGGTGTACTGTCAGTCAGTGTCACTTTGTTCTCAGGAAAAGAAAAAGTATTCTCATAAAAAAAAACCTGCTGAGAAAATATCCTCTAACAACTCATGAGAATAACTACCCTTTTGAGAGCCTCTTTTATACCCATGCACTTGAACATATTTTATATATAATAATTGACCTTATGAAATTTCAGTCACCCACAGATGAGGCACCTCATTTCCATTTCATTGATGAGGTTCTGAGAATGGGACAGCTAGGTGCCAAAGACGTTATGGCTCAGGGTCTGGATTTGAATCCGTCTCTGTCTGATTCTAAAGATTTATTTATTTATTTATTAGAGACAGAGACTGAGAATGAGAGGGGAGAAGGTCAGAGAGAGAAGCAGACTTCCCGCAGAGCCGGGAGTCCGATATGGGACTCGATCCCGGGACTCCAGGATCATGACCTGAGCCGAAGGCAGTCGCTTAACCAACTGAGCCACCCAGGCGCCCCGTCTCTGTCTGATTCTAAAATGCAGATCTTAGATGCTACCATGTTGCTTTGGCTTTTTCCACAACAATATTCCACAGACACACTCTCAACAATTTATAGTTTCTCATGTGCTCAGTCACTTTCACTTCGTTCCCCATGGAGCTATTAATATAAGAGTATTTTGTTCTTATGGTTATTACAGCAAGCATTCTTGCTTTGAGTATTTTTTGTGAATTGGGTATTTGTTGTGAATTGTATGATCAAGACTATGTCCTTAGTATGCTCTTGATATTTCATATCAGAACCCTAATTAAAGGTGTGTTTCTAGTAAGCTGGGGGAGGGGATTTGGAACCCAGATTTTCAGCCAACACAGATTATAGTTCTGGCCACATGAGTACGTGCAGTGGCTGGGCTAGTCCCACAGTATTAGCACAGTGTGGGATTCTTGGTTGTTGTAGTAGTGGGGGATCTGGCAACACTTTAGCTGCCTACCCCCCACCCCGTCTCCATTATGGAAAATAAGAGATTTGTTATGCCAGCATAGTTCCCACTAACCATCCTTTAGTTCCTCTCCATAAAAATTCTAGAACTACAACCATAATTTCATGCAATAACTACAGCAAGGGTTGGCAAACTTTCTGTCAAGGACCGTTCAGTAGATATTTTAGGATTTGAGGGCCACAGAACCTCTGTCTCAACTACTCAAGCTTGCCATTGTGTGAAAGCAGCTGTCTTAGTTCAGCGTGCCCTCACAAAATACTGTAGACTTAAACAACAGGAATTTATTCTCCACAGTTCTGGAGGCTGAAAAGTCCAAGATCAAGGTGCTGGGCCCAGTTGGGTACCCCAGGGAGGGCTCTTTTCTTCCTGGCTTGCAGACCTCTGCCTTCTCACTGTTTCCTCACATGGCTGTGAGTGAGAGAAAGGGAAGGAGGGAGGTGGGAAGGAAGGAAGAGTGGGGGGGGGGTGGGGGGAGAGAGAGGGAGAAGGAAAGCTGTCCCTCTAGTACCTCTTATTAGGGCAGTAATCTCATCATGGGGACCCCACCCTCATGACCTCATCAAAACCTAATTAGCTCCCAAAACCTTTTCTACAGATATCATCACATTGGGAGATTAGGGCTTCAAGATATGAACGGGGGGAGGGGAGGATACAGTTCACTTCATGGCAGCGGCCAAAGACAGTATGTAAATAATTGAGCGGAGTTGTGCTTTAGTGACTTTCCATAAACAGGTGGCTCCCACAGGCCTTAGTGTGTCCATGGCTGAAAGGAGAAGACTGGAAGTTAGCTAGGGAGCACACAGTCTGCACACCGAATTCTCTCTGCTTATATTAGAAAGCAGTTCTACCACTTGCCACTCAGAGGTTATAATGAAATGGAAAAGGCCCTCCAGCAGAGGTGGCTACAGTAGCCAGGTTGGTAACAGCCATGAGGGGATCCAGGCGCACATGGCCATGGAAACTCGGAGTGCCTGCTGCTCAGTGCGCTTGCACACTGCCTTGGTGGAATGCCAGCCCAGTGTGGCTTGGTCTGCATATTTTTTGTCCCCCAGAGAAGCCAGAAGTACACATTTTTATGCAAAAATCACATTGGTTTGGCAACTAATTTGCTTTATTTATTTATTTATTTATTTATTTATTTATTTATTTATTTATTTATTTATTTAAGAATATGGTCAAACAAAGCAAGTTGGTTTGCTCTTGGTCCAAATGTTTGTGAACTAAATGGAATGAGTTCATGAACTCTTGATCTCGTGATAGTAGAAGGCTGAAACGTTTACCTTCAGCCTGCAAGTTTGGATAAGAAAAATTATTACATCTTTATTTTCTTTAATTTCTAAGTGAAATGTGGCTTTTCCTTCCATTATGAAGGTTGGGAGCAAACTACAGTATTAGTAGAAGTACCAAATGAAATCATAGATATTTTCATATTTCATTGTGTTTGTTGAAGTGGTTAGGTTCATCACTACTTAATAATTATTGTAGTTATTATAGACATGCTCCTAAGATGATGTTATTTATTGTATTAATGAAGAAAAGTACTACATTACTATCTTGTGAATTATTATTTTTTGAAAGAGTTTTTAAAATTTATTTGAGAGAGAGAGCACGTGAGAGCATGAGCGCTGGGCAGTGCAGACGGGGAGGGAGAAGCAGATTCCCCCGTTGAGCAGGGAGCCTGATGCGGGCTGGATCCCAGGACCCTGGGCCTGAGCTGAAGACAGACGCTTAACCGCCTGAGCCACCCAGGCGCCCCACTGTTTTGTGAATTTGTTTTTAATATTTTGGTAACTGGATTTCAATCTAATGTTTTCCATTTGCAGTGCTATGTATCTTATTGTATGTATTTAAAGCAACTTTTCTGAATTGAGGCTTGTTCCACAGACTTTATGAGACTGCTGGAGATTACTATCTCCTGTATGACAGAAACTAAACTCAGTTGAACCAAAGGACTGGTTGGCGTAGTTTTCCAGTAATAAGAAAACAATTGCATAGTTTTCAATAAGTTTAATCATATTCAGAAAGGGCATAGGAGAGCAACACAGAAAGGCTGACTCACTTGCTGACTTTATGTATTTATTTACCTAGTTAATAGAAAATACAATTTGCTGGAATGACAAAATGATGTTTCTGAAGCTGAGGACCAAGCCTCAGGTACAGGTCTGAAGAGGCAGGTGGCATATGTTGCACAGGTGATGTCTATATTTTAACGGATTTAGGGGCACCTGGGTGGCTCAGTGGGTTAAGCTTCTGCCTTCAGCTCAGGTCATGATCTCAGGGTCCTGGGATCGAGCCCCGCATCGGGCTCTCTGCTCAGCGGGGAGCCTGTTTCTCCCTCTGCTGTTGCCTATGCTGTGCTCTCCTGCTCTCTCTCTCTGTGTCAAATAAATAAATAAAATCTTAAAAAAAAAAAAAAAAGGATTTTCATCAGACTTTTAAAGTAATCAGTGCACTTCTGCTCATTTTACCAAGTTGTGATGCAATGAAGTTTATCTGCGTAAAAAGAGTTAACATAGCAGGTCCGACTGCTGTGCTTTGAAAGACCTGCTTATGAAGGCCCTTGGCTGGCTTCCGGGAACTCGGGTTCCAGGAGGGTTCCCGCCAGGCTAGCGGGCGAGAGTGGCTCATCGTGCCCACACCATTTAATAATAAATAAACAGTGTGGTCTGTGCTAAACATTTATTTATATATAGCTCCGTTAAATGTGGTTGGGGTTTTGTGTTATTTCTAAATATTTCCTCCATTTTCAAGCTAGCGTGAACATATTTTCCTTCTGATGAACTATTTAGATAAGAGGAGTAAGGAGTTTTATTTCTATTTTTGGTACCTCTTCTGACAAGACTCTTTGACAAAGTGCAGCTCAGAAAGTATTGGCGGGTTCAGTGTCCATCAGTATATATCCATCATGGCCTTACTACAAACCTAGGGGGGGCATGGAGAGAAAAGACCCCGAGCCTGCTCTCTGGGGGCCTGCAGTTTAGCAAGAGAGTCAAATAAATCCTAACAGGGTCCGATAAGTGCTGTGTGAGGGTTACGTTCAGGGTACACGGTGGAGAGGCAGGGGTGGGGGGAGAGGAGAGGAATCCACCTCAGCCCAGGGAGGACGCAAGGAGACATTCTAGGAGGTGATGATGACACTGGCATCAGGATTTCATTTTAAGCAGAATAATGTTCTAGAGGAAGGAAGGATCTTGTAGGTGACCTGGTCCAACTTATTTTCTTTGCAGTTGAGAAAACTGAGACCCAGAGAATTAAATGACTTGCTGAAGTTTGCTTAGCAAATTAGCATCAGAGCTGGGATGGGAATCCAAGTCCTTTGAATTCCATGCTGCTGGTATTTTTTACCAGTTAGCCTCGTTTGCAAGCCCTGGGTAGAAGATCGTAAGATGCCACACTTGGTTGTGTTCATTTTTCACGAGTGAAAAGGAAGGAAGATGGCATGAGTTTGCATGTGATTCATAGATTGATTTTAGTGTTTTCCACGCCATGATTCAGGATAAAACTACCAGCCGAGCCCCCAAACCAAGCTGTAGGCAGTGTTCGCAGTTGTGAACCGAACTCCTGATGTCAGCATGAGCCAGTGTACATGGTGTGGCCACAGCAGGTATGTCACTGGCATTGTGAAGGGTCTCGTTTTTAGTAAAAGCATGTAACTTACATATCAGGATTGTTTGAGAGGTGTTACTGAGAACGGTGAAATACAGCCTCGCTGATAGTGCTGTGGTTCCGATGTGCTCTCTGCTACCTTGTCAGTACTTTTAGGAACCATACTGGCTGCTGCACCAGTTAGTATGAACATAGATAAAAAGAAGACCTCTCACATTAAACAAAACTTCCCATTTTTTTCTATCTTTGTGTTTGGAGTTATTCTCTTAAACATCTAGTAATTTCACGTTAGAAGTTATGAAAAAAATATTGAGAGGTTTACTGCTGAAATTGTTATTTAGTAGTGCAACTGTTCGTTGCTTACAAAAGGGGGAGAGGGAGCGGAAGGAAGAATGATTAGAAGAAAGAAAAGAAAAACAAGTATTTCCACATGGAATTGGGAAAATAGGAGCCCCGACAGCAGGAAGCAGGGAGGGAATGAGTGGTATCGAC
>CM052797.1:93628355-93661623 GCA_028533885.1 Nasua narica | reverse complement strand
GCCTTGCAAATGGCAAGATTTCATTTTTCGATGGCTGCATAATATTCCATTATATATATATTTTTTGATATATATATTTATACATACACCACATATGTGTATTTATGTACACATACATACATATGTGTGTATATATACATATATATGGACATCTGGACTCCACAGTTTTGCACTTGGCTTGATTTCAAGTGAACACATGGTGTACACTGATATATATGGCTGCAGCATACAAAGTATCAGTTTATGGCTTAGAAAACTATCCTATATCAGAAGATTAATTTTTTCATAGATATTCAAAACACGCCAATGCTTATTTTCTAAGTAATGACACTGAGGTTAAGAAGTAACAAGAGGTTTGTTATTACTATTTTTTGAAGATTTTATTTATTTATTTGACAGAGAAAGACACAGCGAGAGAGGGAACACAAGCAGGGGGAGAAGGAGAGGGAGAAGCAAGCAGCCCAATGTGGGACTCCATCCCAGGCCTCTGGAATCATGACCTGAGCTGAAGGCAGAAGTTTAATGACTGAGCTACCCATGAGCCCCAAGGCTTGTTATTATTAATGACTTTTAATTTACAAAAATTGCTGTTAAATATTTGCTTTTATTCAGGAAACTGTGCTCTGCACTTGTTAGAAGATGATCAAGTCATCTTCCCTGCCTCAGGGCAATTTAGGTTTAATGAAGTAGAGAGAGACGCTAACAGATAATTTCAGAATTCTATCTTAAATTCTCTGAGAGATTAGAAGGTATTCTGGGAGCCCAGGTGTCATCAGAATATACAGATAGTTGTGTCAACATGCAGATAGCTAGATTTGGACAGTGTTGGGTATGCTTAATGTCTTGAGAGTAGAGGACTTCACTTAGGAAAAGCATATGATATGAAAAGAACATTGGGCCAAGGACTGAACTATAGGAAGCCCCAGTGTTTGAAGAATCAATAGTAAGAAGAACCCATTAGTGAGACATAAAGGGAGAACAATGGGAGTATCACGCATGCTAGGGAAGTAGATTTACTGGAACAATGGAGTGGCCAACAGTGTAAAATACAGAAAAAATGTACAGCAAAATATAGACTGAAGAATGACCACAGGATTTATGTACGTGGGAATCAATAATAGTGGCCTGAGAGAAAGTAATTTTAGCATATGGATAGTTGCGACAAAAGCTAAGTTGTGTGGGTTGGCAACTGAATAAGTGTGTAAGTAGTGTCTATTTCAACCATTCTTTCAAGGAAATTGTACCAGCCTGGGTCCCAGCAGGAGACAAAGGGCAGACTCTTACTAGATAATTTGAGGAGGCTAAATAAAAGGGTTATATATAAAGTGGGCAACTGATATAGTTTCTTTAAATAAGGAATAGTGCTACCCATGGGCTAGTTATAGCACACGGTTATCATCCATTGGCCAAAAGAGCTAAGATGAAGGACAGAGAAGAGGGTAAAGAAGGCGAAAGGGAGAGGGACAGACAGACAGACTGTATAAAGAAGGTTGCCTAACAGGAGCTGTGATCTGGAATTAAGTAGAGGAATTTAGCCAGCCTATGGTGACACCTCAAATAGCTAGAATAAAAAGACTCTGATTCCTCACTCTCCTTCCTCCCTTATATCTCCTTCTGGAGATATGTTCTCATATTCATTTAACAAATAAACACTCCTATATTGTTCTTGATTAGGTGTGGAAACAGGTTTCTTGATTCTGTTAATATTAAATAAGAAATAGCAATCTGGAAAGATTTCTTTCCATATAGTGAAGAATAACAAAAGGAAAATAAGGAGCTGGGATGTGTCATCTAAATTGATTACTGTGCCACTGATTGCTCTAATTGATCCATGGTGGATGTTGCTGCTGTAAAGTTATTGATTCTGCCTTTCTTGCGCCATTTTTCCCATAACCGTAAAGGAGGCAAGATGATTCTATAGGAATCACTAGTTCTAAGGCAGTGCTTGAAATTAAATTACTATATTCTAGCAACTATTTTATTTTGACTTTAGTAAAAGGACCAGACAATAATACTTTACCCACATTTCTTGTCCTTGCATATAATCCATTATGTCCAAAAAATATATTTTCATTTCATTTTGGTTTCTTTAAGTGGAGCAAGAGACTCTACTGATAAACATATATAACTGACTGTTAATGAGCATGCAGTTCAACTGACGGATGGAGAGGTTTACCAGTTGACCAGTCTAGAGCATCTGGTGTGCCATGGGCATCAGTCAGTGTGTTTTACAAGAGAGTGGAAAGTGATGGTCACACTAGTCATGTTGATTAAGTGGAGGTTAATTAAAGAGGTCTTAGTCTTTTTCTCATTGTGTGCATTCCTCTGCCTCTGCAGTTATGTATTGTGTTGAAACTACCCGTTTATGTACCCTGTTCTTTATGGAACTGTAATCAGCAAGCTTATTTTATTCATCATCATATCCTCATCATATCCTACAAGACTGTCCTTTGAATAATAAGGGCTTCTAAAAATCTTTGATGAATTGTAATAGACCAAATTGTCCCACTGTGTTGTTGTAACATGCTAATGAGAAGGTCTACTCCTGCCACACTGAGAATCCTTTGGGATGGGACAAGCTCTGGTTTATTATGTAAATAAAATTTTAGCTGAAATATAACTCATTTATGTAAATGTATAAACCATTAGATTACTACTTGATGGACTTTTACAAACTGAACACATGCATGTTACCAACACCTAGCCTGAGGAACATGTTAGAACCCCCATTCCCTGGGCCATTGCATTCATGACAGCCCCTCCCAAGACTGAACTACTTACTGTTCTGACTTTCAACGCTTTAGGTTAGTTTTATTCTTTTGGGGGGAATGTATGTATGTATGTATGTATGTGTGTATGTATATGTGTGTGTGTGTGTGTGTGTGTGTTGCACTCTATACCCAAGGTGGAGCTCATACTCATGATTCCGAAATCAAGAGTTGCATGCTCTCTCTCTCAACCAGGCATCCCTTTTTTGGGGGGTGGGATTTTTAGAGTTATATAAATGGAATGATACAATATGTACTCATTTGTATCTGGCTTCTTTCTCTCACTATTATTTTGTAGGAGTCATTCATGTTGTCTGTAGTTGGGGTTCATTAACATTCATTGTAGAGTTTTTTAACTGAGTGAATATACTTCAGCTTATCCATTCTGATCTTGATAAACATTTGGGTTTCCAGTTGGGGCCATTATGATTGGTGTGGTTACCAACATCCTTATATGTATGTTTTATTTACATTTGTACAGTAGTTTTTAGAAGGAGTAAAATTTCCAAGTCTAGAGTATGTTTCTCTTTAGCTTTAGTAGATACTCATCAAACAGTTATATGAATGGTTATATGAACCATTTGGTTCATATGGTTATATGAATTTGTTATAATTCCAAATGGTTATATGAATTTGTACACCCACCATCAGTTTATGAGAATTCAATTTTGCTATGTTCTCATTACACATGTTCTTTTTCTTTTTAGCCATTCTTGTGAGTATGTAAGGATAGGGAAATATATTATGGTTTTAAATTGCACTCCCTCGATGTCTAATTAAAATGAGAACTATTCCATACATTTCATGGCCATTTATATAATTTTTTTTATAAAATACTAATTTTCCCATCAGAGTTGTCCATTCTTAATGATTTATAACTACTGGAATAGAATAGACATGGTCCAAAGATGTAGGACAAAATCACTTGCATATCTAATTTTGCTTGTATGGAAAGTTGAAAAATCTAAGTGGTGAATGAAAGAGGAGAGATTTCTGCACCAGAATTTGGTTATTTTTCAATCAGCAAATACTCAGAGACTGCATTCTCAGTTCATCTGGATGAACACATGCTATACTTATGCCACTCATTAGATTCAACGTAAGCAACTGATGCTTATTTTACGTGGAATGGCTGTATCATTCTGGTAAAATAGGGAACCATTTACCATAAATAAATCTTTAAGTACACCTGATGTTCAGAAGGGCTAAGTGGCTTGGCCAAGTTTATACAGGTAGTCATTGGCAGAGATAGTGTCTAAACCCTTGCCTCCTGACTCCTGAGAGAAGTTTCAAAAATTTTTTCTTGCCACGCAAATCTTATCTAGAAACAAGAGATAACCCATAGAGAAAATGGAGAATGGACTTAGAAACCAGGAAAAGTGAGTTCTAGGTCCACTTTGTCAATGGCGGGCTCTACATCCAAGTGCCTAATCCTTTTGTCTCCTCTGAGTTTCAGCTTTCAGATTGCCTCAAATTAAGAAATACTGAAGAATTATTACATTTCCAGTAAATTTGATTACAACTGTAGAAGATTGAAACTAATAGATCATCCAGACTAGATATACATTTCCAAATACTTCTAGAAGATAACACTCCAATAGAGAAAACTATTTACCTAGTCTATATTTCCCAACAGTGAAGAATTTGTGTGTGTGATATTAAGTAAAAGCTGCATTATTGTTTTAGAAATCAAATGCAAAAATGAACACATACTTAAATAAATGTGCTAGAGTTGGTTTTCCAAAACAAAATGTAGAAATTTCCTTTCATTATTAACAAATATCTTTGAAGATATTACAGCTAACTGCCCTACCTCAGTAATTGTTCCCTCGGAGGCACAGCAATTATCTTACAAGGCAGAAGCTAACAGCACATATTAGATGTGTTCCTGGGGACAAAGGAAGAGTATCAAATGAGATCTAGTAGGGTAATATAGTTGAGAGTGCATTATAAACTATAAACAAAATTATACACAGCATTGGGAATGTCAGTGCCTAATAGTGGAGGGAACACTGATGTTGACATTAGGAAATAGATTTCAGTCCCAGCTTGGCTATTTACTAGCTAAGTGAGCTTAGGCAAGTCCCATAACTTCTCTGACCCTCATCTGTCAAATAGGGATAATAATAATTGTCCTGTTTGATTTATAAAGTTTTAGGGAGAAATTAGCTAACGTAAGCAGAAGTGCATTGTAAAATATATTGTATTTGCCAAATGTTAAATAATGTTATTTTCTACTTACATACTGAAGACTCTCGTTCCATATTCATATGTATACATCCCTTTCTGTGTGTTCAACTGCTAACACAGAGTCGTGCCTTTGGTTGTCCGCCATCATGAAAGTGATTCAACCTCCTTTATCATATGATTACTTTCTCCCCGGGCCTTGATCCTTTAGACACTTTGCATCTCTCTTAAATTTAGATTAGGGATTCTCAAGTAGTGTAGCCTACTCTCTGAGTCCACTAGAGTGGGGTTGGAAATCTGCTTTGTCACTCATAGACTTGGGAAGTCTTTAAATCTCTCTAAGCCTCAGTTTTTTTTTTTTTCATCTTTAAAATGGATTATTGTGAAAATTAAATAAGCACATAATCTGTGAAAAATACGTAGTACAATTCTTCTAATCCTGGTATTTTTATTGCAAAGATTCCAAAATGAAAACATGTGGAAACGATCGCTTCCGTGACCAGAATAATTATATTCTCAAAGACAGTATGGTCTAATGGTTAAGACTCAGGCAATACAGGGGCGCCTGGGTGGCAAGGTCAGTTAAATGTCTGACTTTGGCTCAGGTCATGATCTCAGGGTCCTGGGGTCAAGCACCATGTCCCACTTCTACCCAGCAGGGAGTCTGCTTCTACAACTCCCTCTGCCCCTCCTCGCTGCTTATGCTCTCTCTCTCTCTCAAATAAATAGTCTTAAAAAAAAAGGACTCAGGCAACACCAAGGGTTATGTTCTTCCATTCCTAGCAAAGCATAGTGATGATGGTTTTTCTTTATCAGTTTTGTTCCTTTGAACTTGAGTGTGATAAAAATTCTGTGGTAAAAACTTAGAAATAAAATAATTTTATTCTTCTGAATTTTCAAATGCTAACAAATAGATGATAGTTGCAATGCCACTTGTACATTAGTTTAAATTGATACTAGTAGTGGGGCTGTGCCACTGCTTATTTCAAAATATGTGGCATTGATGTAGCAGGGGTGGAAATAGGTAAGGAAATTGGTAATTGAGATTTGGAAAGATGAAGACAAATACTTATCAGTGACAAAACATTTGGTTAAGTTGCTGCTGGTGATTGCCTTTCCGTGTTGTTGCTCTTTTGGAATTTCTGCAGCTTTTGTTTAGGAAAACCAATTCTAGTATATTTATGTATTCATTTTTGCATTTGATTTCTAAACATCAATAGTGAGTGCGGGTTGTGACTGGTTACTTTTAGCAAGACATGAAAAGAAAGGTGATCCCAGACAAAGGTTGGGTGGCTTATAAGCAAAGGACAGGAATCGAGAACGGGAAGAAGTAGAAATAAGATTTGAAAGTCATTGTATGGAAAAGTCCATTAAGACTCTATTTTGTAGCAAAGATCAGATAATGGATATGACCTCTCACAAAACCTGATGCTTTCAGTGTAGCAGCCATTATGGTGAGGGGAGGGGGAGCATGAGGGAGAGGGGAGTCAGAGTCCAGGGAGAGAAAGAGAGAGACACAGGGCCAGGAAAGCAAAGCATTAAATCAGGTTTGAGAATTATATGTAAGAAAGAACTTTATGAGGCTACAGGCACATGGAATTGACTAGAAACAGATCAGAAGCTTATTAAAATTTTTCAAAGACGTATATTACCAGAGAAACCACAAGCGTGGTCTTAAAAAATCCTTTTACTACGTGAACCTGAAACCACACCTTAGGCCCCCCAATTTTCACAGGCAGAAAATAGCTAAGGAAATTCTTCAATCCTGAAATAGGACAAGCTCTCCAATCCTTATCTCAGGTCCGACTGTGGAATATGGACCCAGAACCACCTCCAAGAAGTTGGAATCGGAAGCCACAGAGAACATGGGACAGGAGAGCTAATCCCACATAGCTTGTCCCATAGAGCAGGCTGAGAGACTGATGAAGGAATTTACCCCACTGCTGGGGCAGGGGGGCCTTCCCGTGCCTGCCCGGCAGACTCCATCACTGCTGTGGACCAGTGACTGGGGAATCTTTGAGCCATTTTCCTTGTCCCCTTTAAATGGGAGTATTTAGTCAGTCAACGTGTTCCTGTTCTGCCCTTGTCTATTGTGCAAATGTGTAAGCGTGCATGCATATTTGTGTGTGTGTGTGTGTGTGTGTGGTTGGGACAGGTGGATAACTTGCCTTTCTAGTTTATAGGCCACTCCATTCCAGGCTTCCCCATCTCAGAAAATGGCATTACCTTGGGCTTATCCTTGGGCTTAAAGAGACGCTTTTAAAAATTTTTCTCTTTTTTCTCTCAAATTGTTCATCCGCTTATCTGCAAACCTGTCAGTTTTACTGGCAAAATAAATCCAGAATGTGACCACCTCTCACTACGTCCTCTTCTACCTCCTGGTTCTAAGTCATCCTGACGTCTCCCTGTATGGTTCCAAGAGCCTTCTAATTGGTACCGTCCTTCTCTCCTCCCCACTTTCCAGTTTATTTTCCCCACAGCCACCTGAGCGATCGTCTCAAAGTGGCAGTGAGACCATATGCACCCTCTCCCATGACTTCGCTCAGATCCAAGTCCCTGGCCTCCCCCTTTACCCAGTGCTGCCCGCTTTGTCCGCCTTACTGCTCCTTGGCCACCTCACCTCGGGTTCCCCTCTTCCCATGGCTGTCTGCACGGCCCACTTCATTTCATCCCTACCTCAGCTCTTCCTCAGAGACCCAAGGACTCTTTATTTTTCTCTGTAGCCCACATTGCCACCTGACATTTTCTAGAATATTTAAGGAGTTTTGTTCTGTTCACTGATGTATACCTAACTCCAATACACAGCCTGGGACAGGGCGGGTGTTTGACACATAACGTGAATGAAGATCTTGTTTGCCGCTGTGGGCCACCATCAGCACGTGCTGTCAGGGTGTAGCGTAGGACGGGCCCAGTTCTCCTGTGGCAGTAAGTGAAAGCCTGCCAGCAGGCGAGCTTCCCGGATGCTCCAGCTGTGCCATACAGGTCTTTGCACTTAGACAGGCCCTGTTCTTGGTTTAATGCTCTGTAGTTGTTATCTGGAAATTCCTAAAAATTTTGAACAAGGAGCCCTACATCCTTTTAATTGTGACATAATTCACACACCATACCACTCACCATAAAGTGTACAATTTAGTACTTTTCAGTATGTTCACAAAATTGTGCAGCCATCAGCACTATCTAATTTGGGGAACTAATCATCACCCCAGAAGGAAACTGCATACCCAGGAGTAGTCATTCCCCATTCCCAGCTTTCCCCCCTGGCCAGAGACAATATCCTCTGACTAAATTTGCATCTTCTGGACATTTGATATAAGTGAAATCCAACCCATGTGACTTTTTGTGTTGAGCTTCTTTCCCTTAGTATGTTTTCAAGGTTCATCCATTCTGTAGCATCTGTTAGTACTCCAGTCCTTTCTCTGGCTCAGTAATTTTCCTTTGTATCCATACAGACCACAGTTTGGTTGTTGATTCACTGGTACTGGATATTTGAGTTGTTTCTACTTGTTGACTATCAGAGATAATGCTGCTATGAATACTGGTGTACTCGTGTTTGTGTGACTGTATGTTTTTATTATGTTTCTTGGATACCTATCTTGGATTGGGATTGCTGGGTCATATTGTTACTCTATGTTTAACTTTTTGAGAAACTGCCAAGCCGTTTGCCACATTTTATATTCCTTCCAGTAATGTATGGGGGGGGGGTCCAATTTCTCTACATCCTCCCAACGCCTCTTGTTTTCTATTATTGATAACACGTTATTTTTCGATTATAGCCATCCTAGAGGATGGGAATTATATCCCATTTGGTTTTGCATTTCCCTAATGACTAAGGATGTTGAGTATCTTTTCATGTGCCTATTACCCATTTGTACATCTTCTTTGAAGAAATGTCTATTCAAATCCTTTATTTTTTGTTTTTTTGTCTCTTGAGTCATAATAGTTCTTTATATATTCTAGATATTAGACTTGTATCAAATATATGATTTGCAAATACTTTCTCCCATTTTGTGGGTTGTCATTTTACTTTCTCTTTGAAGCAAAAGAATTTTGAATTTTGATGAAGTCCAGCTTATTTAATTATTTTTGGTGGCTTAAGATTTAGGTTTCTAAGAAACCCTCCCCTAATTCCAGGCCACCCAAATTATGCCTTTGTCGTCTCCTAATAATTTTATAGCTTTACTTCTTACATTTAGGTCTTTGACGCATTTTGAATTAAATTTTGTATACGGTGTGAGGCTGGTATCCTTATTCATTTTATGTTTGTGCATCATTTGTTGAAAAGATTAATCTTTCCTCATTGAGTTGCCTTGATGTCCTAGTCAAAAAGCAGTTGAGCATAGATACATGGCTTTAGTTTTGGACACATACTTCTGTTGCATTGGCGTATGTCTGTTCTTACGGCGTATCTGTCTTGATTATGGTAGCTTTGTAATGAGTCTTAAAACTGGGAAGTATGAGTCCTCCAATTACATTCTCATTTTTTTGGTATTGTTTTGGCTATTCTGGGTCCCTTGCATTTCCATTCAAATTTTAGGGTCAGCCTGTCAATTTCTAAAAAAAAAATGGCAATTGAATTTTGATAGAAATTGAATCTGCAGGTCAATTTCAGGAATACTGTCATGTTAACAATACTAGATCTTCCAATCCATAAACATGAAATGTCTATTTATTTAAGACTTTGATTTACTTCAACAAGGTTTGTAACTTTTGTGTCCTGCACTTTTGTCAATTTTTTTCCTAAGTATTTTATTCTCTTTGACACCATTGTCAGTGAAACTGTTTTCTTAGTTTCATTTTCAGATGGTTCCTAACTAGTACATAGAAATACAACTAATTTTTAAAAATATTTTATTTATTTGTCAGAGAGTGAGCAAGAGAGAGCACAAGTAGGAGGAATGGCAGGCAGAGGGAGAAGGAGGCTTCCTGCCAAGCAGGGAGCCCAACATAGACCCTTAACTGAGTGAGCCACCCAGGCGCCTGAAATACAACTAATTTTATATTGATTTCGTGTCATGCATCCTTCTGAACTCACTTATTAGCTATAATAGCTGTGTGTGTGTGTGTGTGTGTGTGTGTGTGTGTGTGTGTGTGTGTGTATTTCTCAGGAATTTCTATAGTTTTCATTCTGGATGTCTTTTATGTTATTTCCTTGACAATTTCCCTGGCTGGAACCTTCAACTACAATGTTGAAAAGAAGTGGTATGATGGTGCAGTTTCTCTTTCCCCATTTTAGTAAAATAGTATTTTACTATTAAGGATAATGTTAGAGGCTCCTAATTTTTATGTTGTATTGGGCCCCTACAAGTTACGGAGGTGGTTGTGCCTCATAAAGGAGAGCACAACTGAGCTGAGTATTAAAGGTTAAGTAGGAGTTTCCCAGCATGCGAAGGGGAGGAGATAGAACACTATTTGCATTATTACAGGTAGATTCTGGATCTCAAAGGGGTTGAGTGTGGCAGAAACGTGAAGATCAAATGCAGAGTGAAGGAAACAGGTTGGACAGGCAGGCTGAACTGAGCCACAGTAGGCTTGCTGACTTATTAAAGGGCCTTACTTTTATTGTGTGATTTTTTTTGCGGGGGGGGGGGGGGGGGCAGGTATACAATGTGTATATACAAAGTGTATTGATACAATGTGTATTTGATACACAGTAGCAAAAAATGGAATGAGGGGAAGTGAGTAGAGATTGAGGGAGGGAGGGCAATTAGTGGATTACATATTTGAGACAATGAATCGATTTTATTTTTTTTTTAATTTTAAAATATTTTTATTTATTTATTTGACAGAGAGCGAGAGATCACAAGTAGGCAGAGAGGCAGGCAGAGAGAGAGGAAGAAGCAGGCTCCCTGCTGAGCAGAGAGCCCAATGCGGGGCTCAATCCCAGGACCCTGAGATCTTGACCTGAGCCGAAGGCAGAGGCTTTAACCCACTGAGCCACCCAGGCACCCCTGAATCTAAATTTAAATCTAAGTCTTGCCAGCTTTACCTTGGAATAGCCATTTACTTGGTTTTGAAGTCTTTATTTTCCTTTTTTCATTATTTTTCTTAAATGAAAGAACTGTTAGTAATAGAAACATAAATACTGAGCAACTATTTCAGAGTTATGCTAACACCAGTAATGGGGTTTACAATATATGTTTTGTTATTTATGAAAAATATATTTTCATATTTATGATAACCTGGAAAATTGAAATTAATCTTGCTTTTTTAAAGTTTGCTTTTATTTATTTATTTATCATTATGTTCAGTTAGCCAACATATAGTACATCATTAGTTTTTGATGTAGTGTTCAACGATTCATTAGTTGCATATAACACCCTTTTATATGGTAAGAAAAATGGGGCCTAGAAGATTTCATTAGTAAATTCAGGAATACTATTAGTAACTCTAGGATGTTTTGCATTTGCCTCTTACTGAACACCTTTATCCACATGAGACGAACAAAATCATAAGATACTCCTTTTCTCCCTTCCCCCTCCCTCCCTTTCCTTTTTTTCTTTCTACTCCTTTTCCTTTTCCTTTTTTTACACTTCATTAATTAGTTAATTCCTCAAAATTTACTTAGGATCTAAGAGGCTGAACTAGATCTGTAACATATTCCTTGTCCTTAAAGAGCTTATGGACTTATGAGTGGCTGAAGTAAAGCAAGGCAGCCAGATTTCAAAATAGTGTGATATGTCATTGTTACCTTTCCTTCACACATCTAAATTTATTGAATGACCACTGCTACAGCCCCATCACTGTGGCCTTTGTTAAGATGAGCTTATAGCCTCTGTTATGTACATGATAGTGGTTAATAAATTCTACGTTGTTATGTTAGTTTACCTTGGAATGGATTGAAAAGAACTAGGGGTAGAATTAGTCACTAAGGTGGCAGAAACAGTAAAAAGACCAGAAGAACAAAACCAACTAGATCCCATAAGAGTCAGATGAACTAGAGCTTCTGCCTGATCACGTATGGCTATAAATTCCTAGTCAATTCCCTAGATTCACAGATCTGGAAAGTGATGGGCCATTTGAGGGGAAACTCCTCTATCTTCCTTCAAATTATATAACACTAAATCCATGTCATTAAACAAATGATTCTAACTCTTTTTTTTCCTTGCTTTTATTGGATTTCAAAGTTCAGTACACATTCAAATTATTCAATTTTGATATCACTTTTATGATCAAATGTCCTACTTTTGAAATGGAAAGCTCAGTTGGCCATGTTCCCTGTTAAGTTTAAGAAGCTTTTATCATTTAAATAAATTAAACCTTCCAGCATGGGTTCCACAGAACATAATGAAGCACAGAGAAGAAAAGCTTAAATGAAATAAATCTCTTTGCTGATAGAACAGGCTATTGTGCATTCTACCAATAAATGTGTGGCTGGAGTCATAGCCTGATTCATGATTTTTCCTTTTTTGATTTTGTCCTTAATTTTTGGGGTGTTCATCAGCAATTTGATTTGCCATTGGGCAAAAGATAGAGTACATCAAGTACAAGGTTTCTCGGTTATTAATGCTAAGAAAAAAACCCTCCCAAATATTAAGATTTTTAGAAGCTGATTTAATACCATGTTGAGAATCATGGATATACACATTTTTATTTTACATTGTTTAATTCATGTGTTAGATGAACACTCAGATCTTTCACATTTTCTAAAATGATTTCTTTGGGGAAATTAAAATTTTTTTCTAGAGAAAATTCATTATCATTTCTATGTAATAATTGGGTAAAATTAATCTATATAACTTCTATATTCATTTAGCAGGAAATATTTTCTGTATGACACATTGCCCACACAGGAAATCAGCTGAATTATGAAAATGCTAATTGTTTGCAGATCTTTCAATTGCCAAAGACTAGTAGGTAAAATTTTTTAAAAATTCAAATAAAAACATGCTCTTTTTAAAGGGCTTACCTAAATAAAATTTATCCATCTTTTCATTCTGTTAGGTTGAATCATTTTATTATATGCATAATTAAAAAGTTAAAAGTAAAAGGCACTTCTTAAAAGGAAGGATTCAGCAGAATATATTTGAGAGTGCTCATGCTTGTAATGGTAATGTGGAATAATTACCATGCTATTTTTATGATGAAATGTAGTCTCCTTAGTACTAAAAATGCACTGTTATTTAAATTTGGAGGTTAGGGTCATAAGGGTATCTTTAAATGTAATAGGCCCTTTCTAGAAGTTGTAACTGGTTTTTTTTATTTAAGGATCTTATTTATTTATTTATTTGACAGAGAGACAGAGATCACAAGGAGGCAGAGAGCCCGATGTGGGGCTTGATCCCAGGACCCTGAAATCATGACCTGAGCCGAAGGGAGAGGCTTTAACCCACTGAGCCACCCAGGCACCCCTGGAAAATAGCATCCTTACAATGGAATCAAAGATAGGTTCTCATCCAAATTCTTTAGTGACTGACTTGTCGTCAAGGTTTGAATGTGATTATATTCAGCCTGCATTTGTTAACTATCTACTTGTACCCAGCTGAGGATGCCAGAAGGCAGATGATGTCATGCTTGCCTCCGAATGAGGAAATAAGAGTAGATCAATTATAAGAGTTGATCAATTACAAGAATATAGATAACATTGATTCATTGTTTAGAGAGTGAAAAATAGTATTTAAAAAGTAGAAAATCTTCCCATTTGTAGTATTTTCTATTCACAGAACTATCACAAACATAGTTGGCTGAATGTATGAGGAGGTTATTGAATTAATGAATAACATTTACTTATCTAGGACCTTCAGCATAACACTGTTGGAGAGACTAGAGATACAGCACGTAACAAAAGAAACAAAAGTCTCTGCCCCCGTAAACAAATGAATTAGGTAGTAGTGGAATCAAGAATGGTATTAGAGTCCAGCGAAAATTATACCTTTTGACCTACCCTGCCCCTTGCTTTTGGTAAAGCCAGTATATATTATATAAGTAGAAGCAAGTTAGAAGAAAACACCAGAGATGCCTTGAAGAGAGCAAGAAGCTACAAAATGCAGCATGTATTTTAAAGGGAAACAGAGTGAAGCCAGCCTACTGGCTTTGCTTTTGAGAATAGGACAGCTTAGAGGTTGCCCTCCTAACACCCTCCTCAGCAAGCACAGAGCTGAAGTCCTTTCTTTAAGTCACCACTTTCAGGGATGGTTCTCCATGGCAAATGTTCTGTGAAGTGTGACAAACTTCACAAACTTTCAAAAGTTCTGTGAAATGTTCTGTTAGGTGTGAAACTGCTGTATCATTCCCTACTTTACCCACTCAACTATCCATATCTTTGTGGGGCCCGGGAGGAAGTGTCAAAAGTACCTTACAGGGCTGCAGTAGAGTGTAATGGTTAGGATGCTTGCAGTTGGACCTCTTGGATTTATCCTGGCCACTTACTCCTTGGGTGACCGGCGGCAAACCACCAAATCAACTCTCTGTGCCTCAGTTTGCTCTTCTGGAACTTGAGAATAATAGGACCTATATCAAAGAGCAGTTACGACAGTTAAATGAAGTAATGCATGTGTGGAAGTGACCCTTTGCTATATGCAAACTTTTAGTAACTATTTTTCAATAAGTCGTACTTTCCATTCTATAGCCAAAAGAAATAAAATAAATTTCATCTCATTCAGTAAACTCCATCTAACCCAGTCATTTTTGTAGAGTTACCTCCGGCTTAAAAGCCTGGTTATGGTAAGTAGTTGGTCAAAGCCAAGTATTCTTTTCAGTTGGGCTCCATGTCAAATTCTGTAGCTTGGGTAGGAAATTTCCTCATGACCTGCTCTTGCCAGCCTCCCTCTGCACCTGCTTCTACTTTCACTGGGCTCATGACTGCCTGTGGGCCTGCTACTAAGGAAAGGGGGGTTCCGCTTCACACCCGGAGCTTGTCTGTGAGACCTGGAGGGCTTGTGGTAACACCTCAGAGTGTTGGCCTTTGAGCTGGTTGCACCAGCTACTGGGTCCAGTTTACTGTGTGCCTATTTAATGGTCTGAAAGGCCCTGGCAGCAGGTGTCCTACAGAGTGTAGTAACTTCTCCCACTTCGTAAAGTACCTTTGCCTCCTCTGGCTTCTAAGGGGTTGCCATCACAATTGTCCACCTTCTGTAGTTCCTGGGCCCATGGCGATCCTAGCCATGCCCCTCCAGGTATACAAGAAGTGTGGGTAGACACGAGGAGGCGAACCGTTCCCCTCTAAAGAGGGTTTATGTTTTTTCTAGCAGACTTTGTTGGCTCTAGAGAGTAAACTCATGGGTCCTGCTCTCTGCAAACTTCAGATGAGAAGTTGGGGCCTGTCTCAATGTGCGTAAGTACCCCTCAAGCTCCAGGGGCTACGTCTCGTCCCACCTCGTCTCCTATCACCCTGGAGTGGGGCGCAGAGGGAAAGGAGCAATGTGTAGCACTCGGGATTCTGAGATCCCAAATCCCTCTTCTTTCTCTTTCTCAGTTCCTTTTATGTCTTCATGGTGGCCAAGTATGCCAACCACTTCTCATCTGTGCCCTGATGCAGACTGACTGATTGGTTCTGGGCAGGACTCCCTTTGTACTAGGCAGTTTCGTGTTTGGAATCTCTGTTCTCAGCTTAATAGTAGCAGTTCAGACACCTTTGTTTGCTCTTGGTTTGTGGAGAGGGGCCAGATGGTGGTCAGGGAAACTGCAGAAGGCTTCTTTTATTGCTTTTAGGTGGGCTTAAATCACTAAACATTCTAAACTTGCTAAGCACATAAAAATTGTAAGCAGTCATTAGCCAATATATTGAAATTTTAAAACATAAAGCTGTAGCCTAAGATACCAACAAATTCTCAGTTCCAGGGACACCAAATATTTCAATTTAATTTCTAAAAACTGTGAACTTCACATAGCAGTACACAGGGACACTTTGGAGATCGTAATATTTTTGTCTATTATATACCAGTAGTTTTGCCAAATTTAGCAAACGAAAATACAGGACATGAAGTTAAATTTCAGGTAAACAGCGAATATGTTTTAAAGTATAAATATGTCCTATCCAGATAAATAAGGTCTGATTTTTCCCTATAACTATGTCCCAAATATTGTATGGATATCTCACATTTTATCTAACATTCTTATGTGCCAATCACCTACCTTCCTTCATTCAGAGTTTGAAATAGATCCTTTTATTGTAAATGTAAATGCAACTTTCAGTTACTGCATTGCACCAAGGCTGTATCTATCCAAGGCTAAGGAGCCACCTTTAAAAAAACAAAAAGTTCAGAGTTTAGTGGGAAGGAGGATGTGGCCAGTCATTTGTCCCCTCATGTCAGTTCCTAAAACCAAATTGAGTACCTTTTCAACGAAAAGGGATGGAAAAGGAATATGGTGTCTATGTTTCCATGTTGGGATCTGTCTCATCCCAAAGGGTGTTAATGTCGTGAAGGCTTGGCATAAGCTCTGTTTACTTGGGAACCATGAGAAACATGTCAACCCTTTGAAGAATTTCTAATTAAACGGCTGGAACTTTGATGACAGAGTTTCAGATTAGTATCACATCATTTAAAAAGATCCAATTTTGGGGCACCTGGGTGGCTCAGTTATCCATCTGCCTTCAGCTCAAGTCATGATCCCAGGGTCCTGGGATAGAGCCCCAAGTCGGGCTCCCTGCTTAGTGGGGATCCTGGTTCTCCCCCCTCCCTTTGCCACTCCCCCTGCTTGTGCTTGCCCTCTGTTAAATAAGTAAGTAAAATCTTTAAAAAAAAAAAAAAGATCCAATTTCATGTGTCACTAGAGAAGGAAAAATATGCTGATCTTTACAGTTATTGAATTTAGAGAATATTTATTTTAAAATACATACATTACCACTCGATAAGCTGTGTTTAGTGCATCAATCTCAATTTAGAAAGTGTGCTCTTTGAGAACTGCTATCTCCCTGACTTTTCTGTTAAGCGACTATCACTAGTACTCGTTTCTAGTATAAATTGATGTTTGTATGTTACTCTGGAAGCTGCTGAATTTTCAAGGTGATGGAAATGCTTTCAAATAGAAAGTATTTTATGAGAGTTGAATGGAGAGAACCAACATATTTTGAGTATCTCTTATATGCTGTGTAATTCCCGTATATCTATCTCCAATCTAACCAATAAGTTAGAGAGGGTGATGAGGTGAGTAATTTTGCCAGCCTCATAAGATTGTCTAAGAGCACTGTATCTATAATCCTTTTGAATTTTCCTTATAGTTATTTTGTTCTCCAGAAGGAGACTGAGCAAAAAATCTCACATTCATTAAATTCACTTCTAACTTTGATGATACGAGTGGTAATTTCTTACATGGTGAATACTTTTACTTCTCTTGATGGAGTTGTAAGTTCTTCCCAGGATTCTAAAAAGACATTTTATTTATTTTTTAATTTTTATTGGAAGGTACTGAGTCCTCTGTAGAAAAACAAAGCTGGAAGCGCCTATCAATTGGATGTTGGACCATCTGGCTTGATTCTTCTCTATATTTTGAATTTGTATTACAGCCTTTTGCCTTTGGTGTTCAAAAGACCTTTAAATCAAATTTATGCATACTTATTTGTGATTACCTATCTAACAACCTATGCACTATGTATTTAATTCTATAGTTAAAATTTACCCTCAAAATAGAAAAAAAAAACTAACTCAAAGGATACATGCACCCTCCTTATTGCAGCATTATTTTCAATAGACGAATGGATAAAGACAGTGTGGTATACATATACAATGAAATATTATTTAGTCATAACAAAGAGTATCTTGCCATTTGCCACAATAGGGTTGGAGCTAATGCTACGTGAAATCAGTTGGTCAGAGAAAGACAAATACTATGATTTTTTTTAAATGTTTTCAGTGTTCCAAGATTCATTGTTTATGCACCACACCCAGTGCTCCATGCAGTATGTACCCTGCTTAATACTCACCACCACGTTCACCCATTCCCCCACAAAACTCTTTCTGAGAGTCCACAGTCTCTCATGCTTCATCTCCCCCTCTGATTTACCCCATTTCACTTTTCCTTTACTTCTCCTAATGTTCTCCATGTTATTCCTCATGCTCCACAAGTGAAACCATATGATAATTGACTTTTTGTTTTTGACTTATTTCACTCAGCATAATCTCCTCCAGTCCCGTCCATGTTGATACAAAAGTTGGGTATTCGTCCTTTCTGATGGCTGCATAATATTCCATTGTATATATGGACCACATCTTTATCCATCGTCTGTTGAAGGGCATCTTGGCTATTGTAGACATTGCTGCTATGAACATTGGGGTGCATATGGCTCTTCTTTTCACTACATCTGTATCTTTGGGGTAAATACCCAGTAGTGCAATTGCAGCATCATAGGGTAGCTCTATTTTTAACTTTTTGAGGAATCTCTACACTGTCTTCCAAAGTGGCTACACCAACTTACATGCCAACCAACAGTGTAAGAGGGTTCCCCTTTCTCCACATCTTCTCCAACACTTGTTTCCTTTCCTGTTAATTTTGACCATTCTAACTGGTAGAAAGTGGTATCGCAATGTGGTTTTGATTTGAATCTTCCTAATGGCTAATGATGAACATTTTTTCATGTCTCTGTTAGCCATTTGTAGGTCTTCTTTGCAGAAGTGTCTGTTCACGTCTTCTGTCCATTTTTTTGACATGATTATCTGTTTTTTGCTGTTGAGTTTGAGGAATTCTTCATAGATCTTGGATATCAGCCTTTTGTGGTGTCATTTGTGAATATCTTGTCCCATTCTGTGGGTTGCCTCTTTCTTTTGTTGACTGTTTCCTTTGCTGTGCAGAAGCTTTCTATCTTGATGAAGTCCCAGAAGTTCATTTTCACTTTTGTTCCCTTTGCTTTTGGAGACCTATCTTGAAAGAAGTTGCTGTGGCTGATGTTGAAGAAGTTACTGCCTATGTTCTCCTCTAGGGTTTTGATACATTCCTGCCTCACGTTGAGGTCTTCATCCATTTTGAGTTTATCTTTGTGTATGGTATAAGAGAATGGTCAAGTTTCATTCTTCTATACATAGCTGTCCAATTTTTCCAGCACCATATATTGAAGAGACTGTCTTTTTTTCCACTGGATATTTTTTCCTGCTTTCTTGAAGATTTGACCATAGAGTTGAGGGTCCATATCTTGGCTCTCTACTCTGTTCCATTGTTCTATGTGTCGGTTTTTGTGTCAGTACCATGATCAGGCAATGTGATGCCCCAGCTTTGTTTTTCTTCTTCAAAATTTCCTTTGCGATTCAGGGTCTTTTCTGGTTCCATACAAATTTTAGGATTGTCTGTTCTAGCACTTTGGAAAATGCTGTGGAATGTTGATCAGGATGGCATTGAAAGTATAGATTGGTCTGGGCAGTACAGACATTTCAACAATGTTTATTCCAAGGTATCTTATGGTTCTTGGTGCTATTATAAATGGAATTGATTCTCTAATTTCCCTTTCTATATTTTCATTGTTAGCGTATAAGAAAGCAACTGTGCATTGATTTTGTAGCCTACCACGTTACCGAATTGCTGTATGAGTTCTAGTAGTTTGGGCGTGGAGTCTTTTGGGTTTTCCATATAAAGCATCGTGTCATCTGTGAAGAGAGAGAGTTTGACTTCTTCATTTCCAGTTTGAATACCTTTTATTTCTTTTTGTTGTCTGATTGCTGTTGCTAGGACTTCTAGTACTATGTTGAACAGCAGTGGCGAGAGTGGGCATCCTTGTTTTGTTCCTGACCTCAATGGAAGGCTGTCAGCTTTTCCCCATTGAGAATGATATTCACTGTGGGTTTTTCATAGATAGATTTTATGAAGTTGAGGAATGTTCCCTCTATCCCTATACTCTGAAGAGATTTAATCAGGAACAGATGCTATATTTTGTCAGATACTTTTTCTCTATCAATTGAGAGGACCATGTAGTTCTTCTCGCATTCTAGGGATAAATCCCACCTGGTCATGATGGATAATCCTTTTAATGTACTGTTGGATCCTATTAGCTAGGATCTTGTTGAGAATCTTGGCATCATATTCATCAGGGATACTGGTCTGAAATTCTCCTTTTTGATGGGGTCTTCGCCTGGTTTGGGGGTCAAGGTAATGCTGGCTTTATAGAGTCTGGAAGACAAGTAGCTATATGATTTCATTCATATGTGGAATTTAAGAAACAAAACAAATGAGTAAAGGAAAAAAAAAGAGAAACCAGGAAACAGATGATTATTAACTATAGAGAACAAACTCGTAGTTGCCAGAGGAGAGGTGGGTGGGGGATGGGAGAAACCGGTAATGGGGATTAAGGAGTGCACTTGTCGAGATGGTCGCTGGATGTTGAATCACTATGTTGTACACTTGAAACTAACAGAACATTGTATGTCAACAATTCTGGAATTAAAAAAATGAAAAAAACTGGAAATATGCACAGGAAACTATTAACAATATTTAGTTCTGAGGCACCAAATTGAAGTCTGAATGGGAGAAACACTTTACAGTGAAATTGTTTATTTCAAAAGGTAAGAAGAACCTGTAAGTAGGTTGGAATAATGATGAGAGAAAAACAAATACTAACAGTAAAAAAAAACAATTTTAAGGAATTTTGAAATTTGAAGAGTCCAATCTCTCACCCCATGATAGTATTACATGGACAACACCCTCACTTCTGTTTGGATATTTTAGTGGTGTGAAGTTCACCAGTTTTCAAGGCCGTTTAATCGATAAATAGCAGTTTAAAATGATGTATATTTTGAGCTGGTATTTACCTCTCAGGAACTTTTACTTACAGAGCCTAGTTCTGCCCGCCGCCACACCTAAATAAATGTAATCCCTCCCTCCACCCAACACGGTGCTATGTTAGTAAACCATCTAAGATTTTGGTACTTTTAGAGCCTGGAACTCATAATTTAACTCCTAAGCAGGGAATGTTATTAAAAATGGTACTGAATATATTTGTATATAAAAGGAAAACATACAAGAAATAGTGATGTAAGGAAACAATGTATTTCCTTACACATACATGCATACACACACAGAACAGACTAACATATATACTTGTACGGTTTCTATTAAACGACAACATAAACTAGAGAGCAAGTACCTCTCCTCAGCTGTCTTTCCATTATATTCCCCCTCCCATATGCAAGGGAGTAGGACGACATAAGTTAAGTCAGTGCTCCTACGGTGAGTTCTCAGTATACTGCATCTGTTAAATGGCATTGAGGTATTTTTTCCCTTCTGAAGTGATCTTACCCTGCACTCGAGGGTTTCCTCAGTAAAAAACAGTTTATCCAGTCTGTCTCCTATCACACGATTATCAGTCCATCTATGTTTATAATCACATTTTGAACATTCTCTCCCCCTCCACAGATCATTTTCCGAAAAATCAGTGATGTGAAGAAAGAGGAAGAGGAGCGCCTCAGGCAGAAGAATGAGGTCACCCTCAGCATCCCTGTGGACCACCCAGTCCGAAAGCTCTTCCAGAAGTTCAAGCAGCAGAAGGAGCTGCGGAATCAGGGGTCCACTCAGAGCGACCCCGAGCGGAACCAGGTCCAGGTAGAGAGCCGCTCCTTACAGAATGGAGCCTCCATCACGGGCACCAGTGTGGTCACCGTGTCACAGATCACGCCCATCCAGACGTCTCTGGCCTACGTGAAAACCAGCGAGTCCCTCAAGCAAAACAACCGCGAGGCCATGGAACTCAAGCCCAATGGTGGTGCTGACCCCAAATGCCTCAAAGTCAACAGCCCAATCAGGATGAAGAACGGAAATGGGAGGGGATGGCTGCGACTCAAGAATAACATGGGGGCGCACGAGGAGAAAAAGGAAGACTGGAATAACGTCACGAAAGCCGAGTCCATGGGGCTACTGGCAGAGGACCCCAAGGGCAGCGATTCTGAGAACAGCGTTACCAAAAACCCATTAAGGAAAACAGATTCTTGTGACAGTGGTATTACAAAAAGTGACCTTCGTCTGGATAAGGCCGGAGAGGCCCGAAGTCCACTGGAGCACAGCCCGATTCAGGCTGATGCCAAGCACCCCTTTTATCCCATCCCAGAGCAGGCCTTACAAACCACACTGCAGGAAGTCAAGCATGAACTCAAAGAGGACATTCAGCTGCTAAGCTGCAGAATGACTGCCCTGGAAAAGCAGGTGGCAGAAATTTTAAAAATACTCTCTGAAAAAAGCGTGCCCCAGACCTCTTCTCCCAAATCCCAAATGCCACTCCAAGTACCTCCCCAAATACCATGTCAGGATATTTTTAGTGTTTCAAGGCCTGAGTCACCTGAATCTGACAAAGATGAAATCCACTTTTAATATATATATATACACACATATATATTTGTTAATATATTAAAAACAGTATATACATCTATATACATATGTATGTATATACGGTATATACATCTATATATTTTCACTTGCTTTCAATATGAACACAATATGGATTTTGATATGTAAATATTGCATGTCCAGCTGGATTCTGGCCTGCCAAAGAAGATGATTATTTAAGACATAGATATTGCTTGTATATTATGCAGTTGACTGCATGCACACTTTACATTTATTTATAATCTCTAATACAAAAAAAAGTACGATTTTTGTTAACCAAGGCAATGTAATATTTGAAGAATCAGGGTCCAACCTGCCAATGTTGTCATGACAAATTTGATCTCAGGCTGAGTATATCGAGCTGTCATTTTTTTCACTGTTAAGTTAAAAGTAGAGATTAATGCCAAGGGAAGTTCAACCTTTCAGACTGTTGGTACCATTTTATAATCTCTTTTCATAGGATATTTTTCCGTAACTTAGTATTAGGTTATTTCCGCCAACAGGCAGTGTTTGCTCCATCTACATGACTGTTTTCTCGCCTAAATCAGATAGCAGTGTGGGGTATTGAGAACGTATCGCTATGAGTTTTGTGCATGAATTGCATTTCGCTCAACTGTACCTCTCCTTTTTGAACACTTGTACTTAGATAGTAATCATTAACTCTTACGTAAGGAAATCCCTACTCCCTCCGTCTTGGAGAACAGCTACCATCCTATAAGCTGATTTTATCAACCCCATAAATACGAAACTATTAATATAGTGTATATTATTATAGAAAAACTGCACCACAGGGTAAAAGGGCCTTTTAACAATTCATGTTAGTGATGAATGTTCTAAATTTGTGTCTCTAAAACTTGTTCAAAGGTGAGGTTGAAAGGCTCTTGGCAAAGAAACAAAACACATTTGAGTAATCGTATCAAAATCTTAACGATACTGATATAAATCAAAAAGAAAGTCAACAGTTTTTGTAGCATATCTGTAACTTAGGGTGAAACACAGGTACAGAATTGTTCACACACAATTCTTAACAATGTTTATAGGGATAACACATCAAACATGGTTAGAGAAAAATCTAAGAAGTAGATGTTAAGTTGCTCAGTTCCAATAACTGGTTTTCTATAATATTATTCTGGTTATAGTTTTCTAAAGCTTTTTTTGCACACAGTTCTACTGTAGGACTTCTGCAGAGTTGCTACAGTAGACCTCTGTGGCTCAGGCAGGTCCATTTATGAAAGAGGGGTACTAAAGACTGAATTTCAGAGTCTTTTGGGTCATAAATCCTCTTCTAAGAAAGTGCCTATATTCAACTAAAAAAAAAGTCACAATCACTTGTGTATAGCTAGTCCCTTAAATGGTATGTATTAAGAATAAAATACATGTTCATTTGTAAGAACCCAGAAAAATTTCTCTCTTTTGACCAAAGTATATTTTGTGCAGTTGCTCAAAGAGGCATACTTTTAAACTGGTGCATGCATGACGTTTAATTGTGGGAACAAGGAAGTGATTGTTTGCATCAAGTTGAAAATAGACTCCAGTAATTTGTACATTATCGGACCATCTGTACATACACCTTAACAACATACACAAGATGATAGCAAAATCAAAGGAGATTTTTTTGACCTACCGTTGCCATTTTTATGAGCTTTTCTAAGTGCGTCCCAGCATCCCCAAGCAAAACCACCAGAACTGAAAGACAAGGTATCGCAATCAGGCTGGACAGGCGCAGAACACAGTAATTTATAAAAACAACTGGCATTTTAGAATTTCTACTAGAGCTTCTTCACGTGCCCACAAGATGTGCCTCTTTAATCCAGGAGTCTCAGAACAGATGTTATGTGCCATGGGTTCCATTTCCCCTTCTTTGGGCCCACAGCTTCCATTACTCAGCATGGAAATTTCCAGGGGAGCATGTCTCCATGCTATGCTACCTACCAACCAACATCTACCTACCACAGGCACAAGACAATGAGGTACTCACAGTATAAGGAATCAGCCTTGAAACTGAGACTTAAGTTGCTTTCATGGTGAGGATGGTACTTTTTTCTTGACCTCTGACATTTACTGAATTTCAGGGTATTTTTCTATTTAACCATGGATAAGACAAACTTGGTTAAGCTTTTAAAGGCGAATGAATGGTAAAATAATCTGCATACAGAAATGGTCAGTCTGACTTTAGCCACATGCTTCAAAAAAAACTAACCATTGGTGTAAAGCTGTATCGGAACAACTAAAACAGCAGGGCAATTTGATGTTGCAGCCCACGCCTTTGCTTACCAGTGGTGCAAATATTCACTGTGTTCTGCCATTGACTCAGCTGACCTACGCTATTACTCTTCATCTACATGGGCAAGGAACATGGTTTTGAACTCCTCCAGGTTGTCACCAGGGAGAAAAAAGTATCAGTTGCTTGTTTATGGTGCAGTTATCACAATATTCTTTTCCAGTCACCTGTGTTCCTCTGTGCATGACATGACGAGGTGCTGAATGCACTCTGCTGTTTTCAGCAGAAATGCACGTGTTCAGCAAACACTGTATATAGAGTAGTCTTTTAGGTTCCCAGATTCCGCAACTCGTACCAGTTGAACTTACCCAGATTTGAATGAAGGGTGAACACTTGCTTTAATATGTGCAATAATGACCTAGTCCTGTTCTGTGTTGCCTCGGCCAGCACACAGACAGTAGATTCTCTTTTGGGGGACCAAACGACTGCATGTTTTATTCTTACACTGTACAGATGCTTTCAGTGCATCCAGAATAAAATTTTTAGTATTATATTTCTGAACAATGTACTAGTAGGAGTCAATAGATACGTATTTAAAATCCAAACATTTTCCAAAGCAACGTACATACCTTCAATATTTTTCTATGATGATCTAAACGGTCAGATGCTGTACCCTGGACAGGTGGTTGTAATCTAATAGTAAAAGTCAAACAAAAACGGAAATGTGAGCTGTGCATCATAATGACAAGTTGTGCCAGTCTGTATTAGGATATTATTGCACTAAATATGATCTAGTAGACAGAAGAGCTTACGATAAAGAGAACATAGGCACACAGAAGGCAGATGACAATACCAAAGCTCCTAGTGTCCCACAGTGACATAAATGGTACTTAGAATGGTTTGGGCATAGATCTTGAATAGAGACATGTATGTACATCATTGTTAAAATGGAAAATTTTTATTATGACACCAGTTTCATCTCATCTTAAGTACAGAAGTACAACTGCCCTAAGTACTCAGTTTAAAAAAACGTATGTAGATCAGAGCAAGAGAATTAGAAACTTTGGGATTTTTAAACTGCTTTTAAGAACAGGTATATACCCCGGGAGTTCCCAGCACATTAACAAGAATATTAATTATGACAACTAACAAAAATGCCATTTTGAAAATTAATCCTATTGGAGCCCAAATGCAAACCATAGCTTCCTTTACCTTTAAGGATTTTGGTCTCCTGAGATTTGGCCCATTTGCTGTTCTATTTTAAATTACTAAATTCTTTTAGAAAACTTTAAAAACATTAATCTTCAGAGTAGAGACTGTTTTTAAAGTGTGCAGTGGCTGGTACTGGTGAAATTATGTGTCATATTCTTAATGAATTCTACTATCGTATAATTTTTATCTTTCAAGCTATTTTATCTCTCTTTTCCAAAATTTTATGTAGGTAGTGAGAAAATTTATCTAGAATGTACATATCATACATGGAAAACTTTAAAATATGAATATTTTGTAATTATGTGAATGTTGTGTTTTAATATTTTGTTACATATAAGAATATTTCTCTTGTGGTCTTGATGGAAAGGGAGAGAAGAAAAAATTTTTTTGGAAAACATCCTAGGATTAGTATCTGAGCTCTGTCTTGGATTCTGAATCTAGCTTTGCCACAATTACAGTGTAACTTTGGGCAAATTAACTGTTCTTTGGTATGTCTGGGCTTCAATTTCCCCACCAATAAATAATAAAATGAAGATAAGAACTGCTCCATTTTTATATCAAGATGTTAGGTCAGTGGAAAGTCATCTTCCTCTCAAATGAAAATCACATTAAGATAAATTATTTTTCTTTCCTTCATAGAGGCTCAGCTGAGAGGTACTCTCTAAATATTTTTCTAGGGTTTAGAGGAGATTTCTCTGGTCAGAGGTTGGTGGGGGAGGGTATTGATGGCTAAATAATTATTAGCCACTAGTCTGTGAGTGAAAAAAAGGTGTCTGGGAATTTAGAATTAATTAAATTAACATGGAAAGAGTGAAGGTCTTTTGAGAGGAGAGAAAAAGACATGTAAATATGATTTTTGCTTATTCAATTTAATCATACTCCTCGGCAGAAATTCTCAATCTTGTGAGAAAAAGTAAAAAAGTTGTTGAGTATTCAAGATACAGAACATTTCATCTTTCAAATTTTTGTATAAAAATAATCATGACTTACTCAAGATACATAGCTCCATGTGGACAGATGTTCTTAAAATTCTTAATTGTGAAAGAATTTTTTCCAATAACCATCGATTTTTCAATGTATATCTTGACCTAGGGAAAAAAAGTCAAAAAAAGTAAAACTACTTGAATTATCTTAAAAAAAAAAACTACTCATGTTATTGGGTCTTAGAGAATTCTAATTTAAAAACTTACGTGATTAGAAAGACTGATAACTCGAGGAAGCCACTGACAACATGTAAACATTTTGTTTTTGAAATTGAGATTCATTTTAACATTGGTTCAGTCTGCAGAGACAGTCTTGTGTCCTAAAGAATACATTCAAACCTGCAGTCACTACATTTTTAGTGATCCTTTGTGTAAAGACAGTAACAGGGGCACCAGAAACAAGGAGGCAAATTTTACACACTACAGGAGACATTTCGATCTCTTACTAGGTTTTTTAATCTTTTTGTTGCTTTGGAATTTTAAAACTGTTATTACAAACTAGGAATTAGGCATCATTTTGAAAGCAGATACAATTTCTCAAGTTAAGGAAGGATTAGTTAGGGGTGCCTGGGTGGCGCAGTCGGTTAAGTGGCTGCCTTCGGCTCAGGTCAGGATCCCAGAGTCCTGGGATCGAGCCCCCCATCAGGCTCCCTGCTTAGCAGGGAGCCTGCTTCTCCCTCTCCCTTTGCCTGACACTCTGCCTACTTGTGCTCACTCTATCTCTCTGTCAGATAAATAAAAAATAAATTAAAAAAAGGTTTAGTTATAAATGCCTGATATATTTAAGAAATATTAATGAAAATTTAAGGGAATCATTCATCATTGACCATGACTTTTTACTATCCATTCTACCATTTTTGATTTATTTGCTAGTTGATGACATTTATATTTGTATCCACTGTGATAGGCCCATGACATTCTAAGTCACAGTTGCATTACATATGTATTTCACACATATGTAAATAAATATTTTCAATCAACTTGCTCTCAGTGTAAACTTTGTCCTTAGAACCTACATGTTGTTACCACTCAGATAACAAAAACTCTTACAATTATGGAATGACATATATAATATTTTTAGAGGGTTGACATAGATCAACTTGACATTACAGGAAATGTTCCTATATTGGTCCAGGAAAATAAACCAAGAAGTGATGTGTGGGGGGCTACACAATCAGAACAAAAACAAGAGTCAGGTTTTAAATAGGTTAGTAGTGCCGGGCTATGTGAGCTCCTGAGAATCCAACTCAGGATTTCCATTCCCATCTTTGGAACAAATCTACAAAGAGGAACATGATGGTGGTCACAATTTAGATCTAAACATGTCACTGGTAATGCCTATGGGTGCATCAGATCAAATCTGGTGAGTTTATATAAGATTTTTTTCTATTGTCTTAGCTTTACTGGTGTACACTACTTTATAAACAGTACTTTTATTGACTGCTCTGTAGAAGTATGTGCAGCCTCCGCCATGAGAAGGATTGACTAAGTCTGGATCTGCCATTAGTCCTCAAAAAAAAAAAAAAAAAAATGTGGAGGAGCAACAAAAATAGGGTTATTTGACCCAAAACAAAACTATAACATCCACGTTTCTTTAGTGATAGCTTATTTTTCTCACTGGCACATCACCAGGCAAAACAAAAGGACAAATGTGGATGCATTTCCAAGTGTCAAAGACTCCTAAACAATAAACAATGTGAATTACAAAACCTAATGCAATCCTAGGACTTAGGCAAGCAATACATTCAAACACATCTATGGTGCATACATTTTTCTTTAGTATCATTTTTTCCTCATCCACATAAGAGAGCTTATGTGAGATGTTTCTAGTACCCATAAATGAATTATGAAAAATGCAGTTTTAACAATGAAGCTACAGAATGGACTCATTAAGAGACACGTGTTTGGGATTTTCATTCCTCCTTCCTGTGAAATTTAGATCTTCGATAAAATATTTTTCCTCAACTTTATTTTCACAGAATCATCACTCACAAACTTAATATCTGTACTACTTCATTTTGGCATTTGCCACTCACCTTTTTTCTTCCATAAAGGTGTCTATTAATTTTTCACAAATTTACAAGGTTTTTATTTCCTGGATTTTATCCAACTTTTCTCATTTAGAATATTTCTAGAACTAGAGATTTAGATGCTACAAATAATGACTTTGTTAGTAATTCTCTTCCTAGAAATGTGAGTTACTCTGTATATTTAACATTTATAAATCAATAGATTTTTCTTACATTAGAATAAAATACTTACTCTGTATTTTGCTGGTTTTATTTTCCATCCTTGATACTTTTCCCCTGAAAAACACCAAAAAAAAAAAAAAGAGAGACATAAAGATAAATTTTTTTCTTTGATCCTAGGTCTTTTTCTACTTTGGAAATAATGAAGATAAACATTTACATAATTCTAAATTTGATTTTTGTTTTCATGATAATGGAATTTAAGTTGGAATTCTCATAATTTAATTTATAATTCTTGTATATGGTAATATTTCCAAAAGTTGCAATGAAAATCAGTTTGGGGCCATAAAGGATGTGAAGGTGAGAAGCACTAAAAAAATGAACATTCTTTATTAACAAAGTAATAGAATTATGATGCCTAATTATAGCAAGCAAATCAAGTTGTTAAATAGTGTCCACGTGAAGTGTTACTAATATGTTTACTCTTCAAAGCATTTTATGTAAAATAATTGTTTCTCAGCCATCCATTGAAGGCAGATAATATCTCATACCCAAGTCCAAAGGCCAGGGAAACACAATGGAATTCTACCACCATGTTTTTCTTGTCCTTTTCTACCTCTCAAAACACTTGAGGGTATGCACAAACACACATAACCAAACAAATCATCTATGTAGAGAAAAGCAGTTAACTTTTTCGTTCTTTGTTGAATATTTAAATTTATTAAACTGCATGGTGAAGTTTGAGAGTGAGAAATTATTTCAGTAAAGACAAAACAGGTCAACATTTATGCTGACATACTTGTTTAGATAGTACTAAAATTTGTAGTTGGTCCTACATTCTAATTAAAATTCTGAGTCATGTTATGTAGGAAAGGGAGATATGAGCTAGAATTTTTTTAATGCCCACTGTGCCAGATGTTGTAAGAGTATTGGTCTGTCTTCTAGCTTGGGATATTCTGTCTCTTGAATTTCACGATGAGATCAGTGTGTTTGCAAGCTTTATGATGGTTAAGACCATTGAGGTTTAGACTGGGAATCAGGAAAATGATGAAGGCAAAGGATGAGATAAAACTGAATGAAATCTATCTGCTTCTTGACCTCCAGGGTTAGAAGTTAAATAAGTTAATTTGGTTTGTATTTATTGAGTGCTCATTCTGGTTATGCTGTGCTGAACACCTTATTCAGATTATCAAATTTAATTTTTGCAACAATCCTATGAAGTACACATAAAGGAACTTGTTGGGATAGCATAGCTTTTATGTGGTAAAGGTGAAGTTCTATCAGAGGCAGGCAGACTTTAGAGAGATTTTTATAGAATACTGACATCGCAAGGGCCACCTAGTCCAACCACAAACTCCAAGTCTTTCAAGAAATGTACTTTTAAAGACTCCTGAAATTAAAATAAGTTAAAAATTTCACTCTGTAGTGTAAATGTAAATATTTGGTTTTTCATGGGAGGTTACAGTACATGACAGAGGTTGAAGTCATAACTGTTATAAGCACAAGGTGCTTCACCCCAATAATAGAATTTTCCTTCACTTCTCTCAACAATCAAAAGGCATCTCTAAAGGTAAAGTGCCAAATGCAGTAATAAGTAAGAGGCAAGTTGTGGCCACTGATATTAACACTTTCTTTACCAATTGAATTTTAACCTAAGGAGGTGATACGTGATAGTCAAGGAAAGCAAGAGACATTCAATATTTTTTCTATAATTTCTCTCCATTTTTAATATTGGAATTTGGATGAGACTCTAGAAAGATTTTATTTTTAAAATTTATTTTTTGAAGCACTGAGTTTTAAGTGGATTATGTAGATCTTTTTATTGATTACACTGATGTTCCCTTCTTGGCCAAACCACTACTAAATGCATTATCCAAATGAACCATTTCTGTTTAGAATGGCGATTTGTATTACTTCCAAATTTAATAGGCCTGTTGTATATATATTTCCTTTAGAAAGTTTAAATAATTTTCTCTAATGAAAAAAATGTTAATTTTCTGAATGTGATTTATTTGTCTTACCCTCTAAGATTTTTTTTAAAAGCTAATGTGTTGTGATAAGGAGAAGAAACAAGATTATTACAGCATCACACTCTGGAATCTTAGCTCAAACCGTCTTTTTCACTTTGATGATAACACAGCCAAAGGTAACCATGGAAAAGACCATTGCACTTTTCATAACAATTGTAAAGGACCCCAGTGATGCTATCCAAAGCTTTTTATGGTTAGCTCACTTTCACCCTTGACTATTATCACTGCATTATTTTTTAAATGAGGTCATGACTTGTACTACATCTGAATGCAGGTACTAGGTCAGAGAATAACCGAGGAAAAGAAATAGAAGAGTCTGGCTAGCAGTTGCTTCCTCATCATAGGTTTTCTGTGTATGATGTTTTTAAATAGTTTTTATTTATTTTTTGAAATAACACATTATTATAACCACTGTTAGGATTTTAATCAAACAGGAGGAAGCAGTTTGAAAGCTTGTCAAATGTTGAGGTTTTAAAAAAATATGTAAGTGAGTGCTCCCACACCAACCAAGTTTAGAAACTCTGTTCTGGGCGCCTGGGTGGCTCAGTCAGTAAGCCTCTGCCTTCGGCACAGGTCATGATCCCAGGGTCCTGGGACAGAGCCCCACACCCGGCTCCCTGCTCAGCGGGAACCCTGCTTCTCCCTCTCACACCCCCCGTGCTTGTGTTCCTTCCCTGGCTGTCTTTCTCTCTGTCACATAAATAAAATCTTTAAAAAAAGAAAAGAAAAAAAGAACCTCTGGTTTTGTCTGAGAAACCCGATCATAAGCACTTGGCTGGCTAAGTTGTATGTCATGGGGTAAAGCCAAGAGGGCCTGATAACTCTCTCCTTCATGCAGAATCACTGACTGTTGAATGACCAGACCAGTCAAGGCCAAAATATCCACACCATGCCTGGATATGCCAGAGTGAGTATTCATAGTAACTAATTTAAGTACTTCATTGTCAAATATTCCATCCTCCTTCTCTGCTAAATCATCTTTGAACATGAAGGTGAATGCCCTCCTTCTCTGTTGAGTTAGGCGAATGGGACTTGGTGACTAAAGCAACAGAGATTATTTTTGATTGCAGAACTCTTGGTGTCATGGACCCCTCATTGGCTCCTCGACTTTTTTCAACTGAAGAATGACAGAAAATATTCCTGATGAGGCCAAGATTGAAAAAACAGAACAGCTAGCAAGCTATGCAAAATTGCAATACAGATGCATTTTGAATTCCATGTCAGAGAAAGTTTGATGGGCCTGAGTCTTTAATATCAGTATATTATGTCACAACCATGCATTGTCAGTTTATACAAAAACCAAATGCACTTTCGTTTAACACCCAGATTATTTACTATATTCTGTATTTAGAAAACAGTGTCAAGGATTGCTTTGTGATCTTGGTGGAAGGTTTTCATGTTGTGATTCTTGAGATTTTTCAGAGGTTATAAACACGGTATTCATCTACATCTTGTTTTGGTTGCCAACAGAGGCATCTTCCACTGAGCAGACATCTTCCACCCTCAAATCCATTCACAGAGCAAGACAGAATATGCACTTCATATTAGGAACAATATGATTGTTACTACATTGAAATTGGAAACAAATCTAGGACCATTTCTACCCTGAAACATTCACTGCAATGCATTTGAAAAGCAGTGACCCCTAAAATTGCTTGACAGTCACATAACACAAATAAAACTGTGCATATTTATAATATATTGAAAACTATAGATTTCTTTTTATTCTATGTTCTAATGTCTTTGTTTATACCAGTTGCAGCATTTTGAAAATTATAATGCAAATTCCTCACTATACCACTACTGTTATTATGAGATTTTATTTTTGCAAATTCATAAATGTCTTTGCCACTGAGACCATAGTGGTGGTAGTTTGGGGTATTAAAAATGCCTCTATAAGGGTTAGGGATAATTTACTCCAGTTTACAACTGATTCATGTATTGGCAAAGCAAACAATGCAAAAACTTCATGTGATGTTTTTAACATCATTATGCTAAGCAGTACTTGTTTGCTCTTTTAAAAAATCTGATTCATGCTTAGCGGATCATTCTTTCTACTTAAACAAAGGTACTGCAATGTGTAATATAGAAATTTTGTATGTACTGTTAACCTACCAACTGATTGTTGAGGGAATGTGTGAAAATATTTTAACTTTGACTTTATGGTCAATTCTGGAATATGTGTGATCAAAATTTGATTGCTTTTGGGAAATTTGTGGTGATTATCACTTTATTTAAAATTTGTTCTCAAGAAATTATCTTTTTAAAAAGTGAATTGGCAGGTGGAAGTTTCTAACCCAAAAGAATTCTGGGTTTCAGCACAATAAACTGTATTTCATCAGGGAGTATTATTTTGTTTTTTTCACACTTTATTTAAATGTGAATATTTTTTCATGATACAGAATAAAATGTGCATTTTATGGAACTTGTTTGAATTGAGTCT
>CM052797.1:93604173-93627855 GCA_028533885.1 Nasua narica | reverse complement strand
CATTTTCTGTGGGTTAAACTTAGACACTTTTCCATCTCAAAATGCAAACAATTTTTAAATTTGACAGGCAAGACAATAGAAACTTGAAATACACTGAAATGAGCCACCAGTGATTTCTCAGAAGTAGAATGACTATTTTGTGTGGACAGTATCCCTTGAATCATCCTTTGAATCACTGAGCCTGGCCGCATCCCAATTTTTTCTTTCAACAAAAAATAGAGGAAAGGAGTGCCTGGGTGGCTCAGTTGATTAATCCTCTGCCTTCGGGCTCAAGTCATGATCTCAGGGTCCTGGGATCGAGCCCCGCATTGGGCTCTCTGCTCAGCAGGGAGCCTGCTTCCCCCTCTCCCTCTGCTTGCCTCTCTGCCTACTTGTGATCTCTCTGTCAAATAAATAAATAAAATCTTTTTTAAAAAATGGAGGAAAGGAAAAAACGGATGACTAGCTAAACAAAACACAAGCTGCTCAGAGATTAAAGAAGCACAAAGGATATTTCGGGAAGGGCAGTCAACTGGAAGTTTGGAGTCCTACACTATCAGCTCATTGAATCAGAAAGTTTTAGCAATGTAAGCTCTACAAGAGAAAATAAAATTAAACCATTCTTCCTCTGTGTGTGTGTGTGTGTATGTGTGTATGTTTGAATATGTATGTATACGTTCATTGTGCATTTTACCTTTATTTTATTTTATTTAAGATTTTATTTGAGAGAGAAAGTGAACGAGAGAGAGAAGGAGAGAGTGAGCAGGGGACAAAGAGGGAGAAGCAGGTTCCCTACTGAGCAGGGAACCCAATGTGAGACTCAATCCTAGCACCCTGAGATCATGACCTGAGCCTAAGGCAAACACAACCGACTGAGCTGCCCAGGCACCTCCATTTTACCTTTATTTTAAGGAAATTTTCCAGGATGCTCATGTTTGAGCAGATACCTTCCACATCCACAGTGGCTCTGTGAGAAACAAAAATAAAACTAAGCATATTAAAATGTGTAAATATTTCCTCCTGCTGATTTTATTAGCCAAGCATCTCATGTGTACATTTGCTCCTCATTTAGTTCAATAGGTTCCTTTTCTTGATTCTGCATTTTACTTCAGGCTGGGCAGAATGCCTCTGAGGTGAAGACAGCTGATCTCAGACTCCCGGGTCACCCCAGTGAAGGAGTGCTTTTATTGCTTGCTCAAGCTTTAAAAATTCTGCTTGTTAAGCCCAAGAGATCAGAATAATGTCCTTAAAAAGCCCTGAAATAGGGCACCCTACATCACATGTGCTCTGCTGATCTCTCTTGGAGGAAAAAACACCAAACTGAATGCTTTTTTTTTTTTTTTTTTTTTGCAAATCAAGCATCAAGCAGAGTATGGTTAAGGAAAAACAGCTACTTCTGTCCAGAACTTGAAGACTTTCTTTGACTACCTTATTATACCCATATTGTAGCTATTGTAGAAAATAAAACATCTATGTATTTGGAATCAGTTTTAGAGGGAAAGAATGTCGACTTACAGTATCTGTGTCACTAAACATAGGGATATAAGAAGTCCCATAGCTTCAAGTATCAAATAATGGAAGGAAAACATGAGCTGAATCAAAACAGTTGCTTTAACTAGATCAGAAGCTCACTTTGCTTTAACTAGATCAGAAGCTCACTTTGAAAGGTCAAATCTGTAAATATATTGCTTATTTTCAAGGTGGGAGTAAGAGTTACAACCCTCATCGTCCTATTTTCCTTACACATTGGACATTTAACATCACTGATTACTAACTGTCCTTTCTAAAAACATTTAATACATTGATGGATTGTTAACATATTTTATGTGTTTGTAAATTACTCCATGCATCTTTGCAGGGCCTTGACATTACCTGTGCCCAGCACCTGGTAATAGTTTCTCTGAAGGTAAATGGAACAGAAGGATGGAATTCAATTACATAGAAATATAATGAAGGGAGAGAAAAGGAAAAAATGCTACCCTTTCAGAAGCATATATTGGAAAAACATCTTATAGCCTTACCATTTTAACACATATTTTAAAAGTTTTTTTAATTGTTAGATTCTCAGTCATTATATTGAGTTATAAGTGGGCCTCCAAATAGCTTTTACCTGTGACTTTAAATATAGCTTAGAATGATAGTCCTTCAATTCATGTTGTAACCTAATCAGCAGCTGCTTGGGTGACCAAGCAAAAAAACTGAAGGCAATGAGATGGGACACAAAGACACATGAGGCCCAAGTTGTCTTGGGTACCCAAGATGGCCAGCAAAGCTGTGCTCAATTTTTTGCTCCACTAGTGAATCTTTTAAAAAAAAAAAAAGATTTTATTGTCTATTTATTTATTTGACAGAGAGAGAGAGAGAGAGCACAAGCAGGTAGAGCAGCAGGGAGAGGGAGAAGCAGGCCCCCTGCTGAGGAAGGAGCCTCATGTGGGGCTCCATCCCAGGACCCGGGGACCAGGACCTGAGCTGAAGGCAGACCCTTAACCAACTGAGCTACTCAGGCGCCCCATTAATGAATTTCGATGGATCCCTGCCACAGAAAATAAGGATCCCTATCCTAAAACTATCTCTTTTCCACCAATAATCTATCCTGTTGTTCTGTGATAAATGTCTCAGTTTGAAAGAAAACTACCTAGGCAGCTTCCAGAATCCTGTGTTCATCAATATATTTGCCAGAAAAACTTGTTGATTGATGAAGTACAAATATCAAGATTGAACTTAACAATTGAAATTGCTTTCAGGGAACCACATAAACTTAGAGCCTCTCTTATGAATAAGAGTCCTCTCACATGGAGATGGGAGCTTATATAAGCTTTAAACTTTCTGAAGCAAGTTTACATTTTATTCAACTTGATTCTTATGTCAGTTGGGACAAGATAGCTTCTGTTGTAATGACAAAACACTCCAGAATATCATTGGCTTAAAAACAACAAAAGTGTATTTCTTGTTATGCTACTTATTTATCATGGGTCATCTGAGGAGGGTATGTTCCCCTTTATCATTCACACTCAGGGGCCCAGGCCAAGAGGCTCTAACTCTGTACCTCTATGACTGGAAAAAGGGAGAAAAGGGATCATGGCGACTGACGTGCTGACACTTAAAGTATCTGCTAGAAAGTGATTTGTGATACTTCTGCTCATAGGTTATGAGTAAGCCATGTGATCCCTCCTAACTTCAAAGGAAGGGAGAAAGTTTAATCTGGCTCTATCTAGAAAGCAAATAATTTGAATGCTTAGAAAAGACCCCTGGCCACAGCCTTATGGGAAAACATAGCCAGTAAGGCAAGGTGTGAAGACCTGGCCAATTTCCTAAAGATGGAATTTAAAGAAAGAATGGCTAGTTATCTACCTGTGGCAAGGCTCTTTCTGTTTATAAATATCTTCCTCTCACCATGTCCCAGTGCCTAAAATCTCATTCTTCACTTCTTTAGACTATCCAATGCCTTGCTTAAAAGGACAATAACTTCCTAACATCAAGAGATGATGGGAGGGTGCTCTTCAAGATGGACATGAAACACCCTCATGACATGAGAGTCAAACAATTAAGTAGAGTACCTCTAGGCTGATTGTGCCAGAAGAGGTTTCTGGAGTGCAGTGTAGAATGTGGTAGGGTCAGGGGATGAGGGTTCAGAGGCTCTTTTTACTGAGAGGCAGGACAATCTGTATATATTTCCTGGGATAAGACCTCTCTAGACATTTTTGCAAGTAATACACTGTAAGGGACCTAAGTTACACATCCCCCTTAAGTTATAATATTTCTCCAAGTTGTGTAAAGTAATTTAAAAAGCAAAATAAGAATTAAATGATGCATTTAGACAGCGAGACTGAGAATTTCCTTGAAATTGCTGTGCTAGCCTTAGCCAAGCAATTGACCATTCCAGCGAAGGTTAGTTTGCAGCACTAGAATTCAGAATTAGAACCAACAAAGAACTGAGTGATAAGATTTGAAGATACACTTCTCCAAAACACACTTAGACAGAAAGAAGTGGAAGTTGATACCAAAATCATGCTGTATATTATTTGCTTGACACCTGAATGTGCTTTCCCTATATTAACAAGGTGCTTTGGTGTCTTTGATCGTGAAACTTTTTTGAATGGAGCCTTTCGTGAAGTCTCATATCTGATCTTTTTCTAGTATTCTTATAAAATACTAGCATATTTTCAATCCACAATTTCTAGTCACCATTTTCACTTAAAAGCTCAAAAGCTCCAATGGAAAGATACAAGGGGCTGCTTTAAGCAAGTTATCCAGGATGGTGGTAATTTTCCTTACCTAAACTAAGAAGTGGTAAAATATATCATAATAAAATTGAGGGGCACCTGGATGGCTCAGTCAGTTAAGCATCTGTCTGCCTTGGGTTCAGGTCATGATCCCAGTGTCCTGAGATCAAGCCCCACATTGGGCTCCTTGCTCCTCAGGGAGTGTGCTTCCTCCTCTGCCTCTGCCTCCCGCTTACTCCCCGTTTGTGCACGCTCTCTCTCTCAAATAAATAAATTAATTAAATCTTTTAAAATTGAAAAATTTGTTCAAGCATTTCATGAATAGCTGGCTTTGGGATGATTTTTAAATTTAGTTTATTTCAGATGACTAAAATTTTAAATTGGTAGAAACTCTAAAAAGTTATAATGACGTTTTATACTAATAGCAGTGTTTGCTTCTAAAAGATATGATAATAAAATGAGTGCCTTAGTCATCAAGGTTTTATCTTGATTTCTAGTTTCTAAATTTGCTAAGCATTTTATGATAAAGTTTGAAAAGAAATTGCCTAACATTATTACTTTACTATTTAAGCTGGCATTTTTATTGTGGAAGAAAAACTATTCACTATCTTGTAAGGTATTTCATAAAAATTAGAATATATTAAAAAGATCCATTGCTGAAATGTACCTGTAACTTTTTACAACAATGATAGCCTTATTCCAAATTCCTGTACTTGAGAGACACTTCATTTACCGTTTAGGCACACCACCGAATGAAGTCAGAGTGCACCAGGATTTAAGTTTTGGTTTTACTACTTACTAGCTGTTAGAACTAAGCCTGGCCATTTACCAGCTCTAGTTTAACATGCATCAAAAGGAAATAATATCTGCCCTACTTGATCTAGTTTTTGTGTCAGGAGGATTAAACAAATTTAAAATCATTAAAAAACACATTTCTGAAGTGTTATAAAAGCTTCACCTATTAATACCACTATTTATTAGTTTTGTTTCCCTATCTTTTAGTTCACTTTAATTATAATGAGAATCAAAATATTACCAAAATAGTTTAATTTTGTGGCTATAAGCCTTGCAGGTTATAAGTATCTACACTCTAGGGAGATTACTTTCTCTATGTATTTTTACTGAGTTTATAAGACATAGTTAACTGTGTTACAGGAAAACAATATCACATTGCCACTTTCATATGCAATTTAGGACCTAAAATATGCATATCTTGGTAACAATATCTCCTCCATTTTAGAATAAAATGTATTTATTTATTTATGAGAGAGAGCGAGATGGTGGGGAGTAGGGAATGGGGGAGAGAATCTGAAGCAGACTCCACGCTGAGTGTCGAGCTGGTCACAGGGCTCTGTCTTACGACCCTGAGTCCATGACCTGATCCAAAATCAAGAGTCGGAAGCACAACCAACTGTGCCACCCAGGCAGTGCAAAATTTGTTTCTTTATATGGCATTGGAGAAGTAGTGAGGCAAGCTGGCAGGGGATATAGAAGGTGTGTCTAAATTAGAATGAGGAAGGCCAGGTGACTGGTATGGATTCACTTCACTCTTCACCAGGATATCCATGTGTGATTGAGTTCTTCCCAAACTCTTCAGAAACAAACAAAAAATATAATCCTCAAATGTCATTGAATCCAAATAGATATGGAAATATTTCTCAGATATCAAAAAAGTAAGCTTAATATAAACAAAGAATTTGTTTTCAGAGAGATTTTAAAAAATCCAAACGTCAAAAATATTTGAAATGCTAAATGAATTAATAGGGAGATCTATTTAAATTAAAAAGGTCTTAGGCTTTCTTCCTAAATCTTGTTGCTGGATTAACAGAATCTAGCACTTAACACCAAATGTCCCCTAGATAAGGACAGGGCCCTACCAAATATGGGTTGCCTTCACTGTTTTGGTGGGGGGGGTCTTGTTTTTTTCTGCAAAAGAAAGTTTCTCTTGCTTTTTTTCCTACAATTTCTTGCTTGTGGGTAATATTTTCTACTTCACTAAAGCAACAAAACAATCATGATGTTCTTTATCTATGGTGCAATGAAATCAAATTAAGGGCCTTTGGTTCCTAGTATCACCAAGAATGTTATGCTTCACATTTCAAAGGAAAACAGATTGCAATTTACAAACACCCTTTCTCCATTTCCCGTAAATCTTACTTGGACATTCCAGTAATAAGATGGTCACCATATGGGTACTATAGCAAATAACTGAGAGATGGAAAATAGAAGGTGTGTTTTCACTGAAGTGTGGGAGTTATAAGATGAAGGATCCAAACTCTCTGTATGGGCGGGACTTTCAGATGAAACAGTTTTAAGACTTCCTAAAAGATGGGGCTTATTCTCACACTCAAACTATGAATATATTTAGTATCAAGTGGAGTTAAAAGCAGAGTCAACCTCCTCTCCTCCATTCTCACGGACAGCTGTAGTCAATTCCCTCTACCTTCTTCTTCCTCGGTGTTTCCAATGACAACTTTCTTTTTTCCATCTCCAGTTTAGACCTCTAGATATCCAAGGTCAGGCCCTTTCCATTTCTGTCTTACCTCATGCCATTTCCTTCATATAGAATCTCTCCCAGTGTGTCTGGTCAGATCCTACCTAAGTCCTTTAATATGTACCTAGGAGGTATCCTGGCCTGCCGTACCATTCACATATTCACCCCCTCATTCAGGCAGTAGATACCTCTCTGTTATATTGAGCTAATGACTTTTTTGGATCATTTAATATAGTGTGTGTTTTGACTTCACTGGTATGAAATCATGTGCCTCCCACTGACCAGCCTTTTCCAGTCTCTATTCCTGAACTAGAGGCTTTATTTCTTTCGTAGACCACCCCCCACCATCTCATATTACCATTACCTACAACCTGAATTGAAATTCCCACCCTTCTTCTAACAAATATTAATTAGAAGTGTACTACTTGCAAAATCTCATTTGATTAATTCTCTTGGAAGAGACAGTCAACGAAATGCTTTGCACAGGGAGGTGAAGGAAGGAGGCTTCTGTCAAATGCTACATATCATTCAGTAAGGAGGGATTATTCGAGGATTCTTCCAGCTCTCTCATACTAGTTACAGAGTAGTTTCTTATTACTTTAGATGATTAGGCTATGGGGATAAAATCCAGGATAGTTGTTTTAATGAAAGAATAGAGTGTGAGGAATGGGGTGGTGAAATTCTGAGTGGAATCACAGAAAGCAGAAGGCTTTAGGAGAAAGCAGTAGAAGAACAAGGTGTACAAGATGTTGGATTGTGTAGAAAAGGATAAAGGAGTGGTGAGGACATGCTGCTGAATGAATTGGGAAGGGAGGAGAGTTGGGGAGGATTAGAGAAGGCTCTGCATATAAATCTGTATTTCTTCACATTTTGACTAGATTTAACTCTAATCCTAAGAAGGAGGTTTAAGAGGAGACAGACATTATGAATGATTGATACTCAGAGAGTTTTCATCAATCCCCTAGAATGCATCATGGACAGATGTACAGACTATATCCACAGAGGCTCTAATTGAAGTGTATAAGGTAGGGCCAAGGAATCTGCACTTAATAATAAATACCCTAAGTGACTCATACAGGTGGTCCAAGGGCCATCCTTTGGGAAATGCTGACAGAAACCATAAGGTTCATTGTCAAAAAATGGCCAGGATGACAACATCTCCTAGGTAATTTGCAGCCTGGCCTGTCCATGAATCTGTGTTTGAGTAGGAGGAAAATATCTGGATGGCTTCACGCACAGATTGCTCACTATTCTTACAGCCACCAGAGGTCCAATTTAAGAGAGAGGGAAGAAGTATAATTTTGACATATTGAAATCTCAAGGCCCCACATCTGTTCCATTCAGTAGTACATGTTTTCAGCCAAACAGGATATAGTTTTTCTTTCATATATTTTAAGTTGCTTAAAGTCCAACAGCATGCATAGTTTTCAGTAGTAAAGCCTCTACATCTACAATAAAGTAGATGTCCCAATGATAATTCATAAAACTTCTTACAAAAACCAAACATGCAAGTACAAACACAATCCTTTAGCTTTTCAACTTTCAAACTATATCCAAAGAGCACAATTAAGTCTCTGTATAGTAATTTGCTCATGAAAAATGGCCGGTAAATACTTCCCATAGATAATTTATTTTAGTGTATTGATTTTTCTTCCTCCTAAAAAGCTGTATTGAAACAACAGCCATTAAGGCTTATAGAGCTTTGCAACATCTGGTTATGATTGCAGACAATTGTTCCATTCCTTATTCTTGAGGCTGCTTGTAATACCACTGAGAACACCTTCATTAGCCGCCTATAATTCCCCTTTCAGATGGCACCGGGGGAAAGGCATGCAAAAGAGATAAAGAAATATCTGAAGGCAAAGCAATAGTTATTGTCCATAAATTACTTATGTCATTTACCCACAGAATCTGCTCCCTGATGTTGTATTAGAACATTTTGCTTCTATATTCATTACTTAGGATAGCTGTGTCCAATGTATTTAGTGAATTAAGTACATCCATTTTTAAATTAGAGGCGTACTAGCATATAGTTTTCTACTTAAACAATTTTGCGTAAGTAAAATTCATCCATAGTTATTAGTCAGTTTTGTTAGCAAAAATAAGCAGAAACTGACTCTGGCCAATTGAAGCTAAAGGCTTTTAACAAAAGGATGGAAGTAACTGAGATAACTCCTCAGGAAGCTAGAGCACGAGGCTTAGAAAATGAGCAGGAACAAGGAGATAGCAGGTGGGTCCCAGGAACTGCGATGCGAAGGTACCACTTCTCTGCCACTGGAGAGGAAATAGACATGGCCACCACTGCTAGTCTGGGACATGGGTGTAGCTGCTGTGCAAATGAATGCATCCCACTGTCTCTGATTCTTCTATCACTCCAAATTTAAAGTGCCAGGAGGACTTTAATCTTGGCTAAGCCTGGATCTCATTCACAGGAGAAGCCTGAATCTGAATTAGCTGGGCTTTCTGGAGCTTTAGTAGGATTCAGGGCCTGCCTTCCACCAAGACATATACTGGAAACATAGGAAGGGGATTCAGATGCTGGGTAGTCAAAAACCCTTGTGTCCACTACACTTCGTGGTAGGACCCAATGTGAAGCTTGAGTTATGTTTCCTTCAGAGGCTCTTGACTCCAAATGGCTAATTTTTAACATGGGCTATCCCACATCTGAAAGAGTAGAATTAACTACCAAGTCCATACTTTGAAGAAGGTGAACCGGTAGAGACCTTCAGAGAATCAGATATTTATGCCCAGAAGGATAAAATTTATAAACATACAAATATATAACCGAATAACATTTTAAAAATATGAAGATTTCCATCATTCTTCCATCCCACCTATCAATAACCATATTTAGTGTTTCCTCTAGACCAGGCATGCTGAGAGGTACTGGGAACTCAGAGGTGAATTGAATTCTGTTCTTATCTTCAGTGAACGTATAGTAGAAGATGTATGTGTAAACAGACAGTGCCATAGTGTAGCTAGGGTGCTCTCAGAATTCATGTACACAGCGCGGTGGAGGTAGAAATAGGTGAGAGGTCAAATCTACCTAAGCGTGAAGGAAGACTTCAAGTAAATAAAATAAAAGAGCACCTGGGGGGCTCAGTCAGTTGAGTGACCCTTGATCTCAGCTCAGGTCTTGATTTTCAGGTCATGGAGCCCATGTTGTGCTCCAAGCCAGGCATGGAACCTACTATTTAAAAATTAAATGAATGAATGAATGAATGAATACTAAATAAATAAAAATGAAATGAACTAAGTCTTAGAAAGTGAAAGTGTGTTCTCCTGGGAAAGTAGAATGGTTGACTGATGGCCCAGGGAAACAGCAGAAGTAGTTGTGTGTTATTCAGAAGTGGGTGAAAGTGTGTATGTAGTGGCTATGGGAGGTGAGAGCAAGGAGCAGCAGAATCATGAAATAAGACTGGAGAAGTGGAGTCAGAATAAGGAGAGCCCTCCCAAATAGGGAATTTGAAATTATCAGATATGCAATAGAGAATCAGTAAAGGTTTTTAATCAGAAGCATATAATATTTTACTTTTGTGCTTTACGTTTTATGGAATATTTTGCAAGGGTCATTGTGATATCAAGAATGCATCAGAGAATGCAGAGTAAGACAGGAAGATCTGATAGATTTTGTTAATATCTCCGGGAAGAGAAGAGGAGAGTCAATGCTAGTGAAATTGAATTATTAATGGAAAATGGGAGGATTTGAGAAATGAAGAAGAATAAAGAATTGGCAGGGCTTACCGCTAGCTGCCAGTAGGGAGTGAGGGGTGGGGATGAGGACGATGCTGGGCTAACAGTCAGACTTTGGCAGAGGTACGGGGTGCCAGTGGAAGAACAGTAGATTTGGTGGGAAAAGAATGGACATCTAATAAATTGGATGTGGGCAGATTTGAAGTGAAAGAGAGATATTTTAGTTAGAAATATCACTATTAATCACCAGGATGGGATATATGAAATCACCCTGGGAGAATATGTACATTAAATACAGAAGAAGAGGGGCACCTGGGTGGCTCAGTGGGTTAAGCCTCTGCCTTCGGCTCAGGTCTTGATCTCAGCGTCCTGGGATAGAGCCCTGCATCGGGCTCTCTGCTTGGCAGGGAGCCTGCTTCCCCTTCTCTCTGCCTGCCTCTCTGCCTACTTGTGATCTCTCTCTCTCTCTCTCTCTGTCAAATAAATAAAAATAAATAAAATCTTTAAAAAAAATACAGAAGAAGACAAAATATAGCGCATAGAGGCCATACCACATTAACATTTTTTTAAAGATTTTATTTATTTGAGAGAGAGTGTGTGAATGAGAGAGAAGGAGCAGGGGGAGGGGCGAAGGGAGAGGGAAAAGCAGACTCACCACTGAGCAGGGAACCTGACTCAGGGCACAGTCTCACAACCCTGAGATCATGACCTGAGGTGAAGGTAGGCAGCGCTCAACTGACTTAGCCAAGTACATGCTCCTTCACACTACACTAACATTTAAAGAATTGACATAGAAAGAGGATTCTACAGTAGAACAAAAGAGTAATGATAGAGTTTGGAGAAACCAAAACAGTTATCATTCTGTTATCATTCTGGTAACACAGAATGATAGGGTAGAGAGAAACTAAAGAAAAATGGCATGACCAATAAATGTTAAACTGAATTTTTTTCAGTGTCTACAAGGCCCTCAATAGATGAAGTAATGCCTTTTGAAACTCCATGGGGTGCGTGGGTGGCTCATTCTATTAAAGTGTCTGCCTTTGGCTCTCTGGTCATCATCTTGGGGTCCTGGGATCGAGCCCAGTGTCTGGCTCCCTGCTCAGTGGGGAGTCTGCTTCTCCCTCTTCCTCTGTCCCTCCCCCCGTCGTGCTCTCTCTCTCTCTTTCACACAAATAAGTAAATAATCTTTAAGATAAATAAAAAATAAACCTCAAACTGCCCAGCATTTAATAAAACACCTGGCACACAGTAGGTGCTCAGAAATCTTCTTGGGATTAAAGTATAAAATATGCTTACTGACAGAGAAGGAGTTGGGCATATAATACCATCCAAAATGTTCCCTCAGAGGAGTCTACATATCAGTAAGTTAGTAAGAATACCCTGAGCTGAAACAGTCATGGGGCCATATTTCTACTTCCAATAAAGGGGGAGAACTGTTGTCAGCTGAGAGTACAGTCAGGAACTGATTCATCTAGCCTAAAGGAGCATCTCTTATCTGCCAGTAAGAAAAGTTAGAGAAGGGCTGCCTGGGTGGCTCAGTCAGTTAGGCAGCTGCCTTTGACTCGGCTCATGGTCCCACGGTCCTGGGATCGAGTCCCGCATCGGGCTCCTTGCTCAGCGGGGAGCCTGCTTCTCCTTCTCCCTCTGCCTGCCACTCTACCTGCTTGTGCCCTCTCATGCTCAAATAAATACCTTAAAAAAAAGAGAGAGAGAGAGAAAACAGAAGGGTGGAACAAAGAGGCAACTGGCCAGAGACCTCGCAGAGTTCAGATTCCAGTGAGACACAGGTAGATCACCCATTCCCGCAGTAATGGTAATCTGTGGCTGTAATGTCTTTAGTGGCAGGCATTTTGCTGAGCATCTTACAGAGACCTGAAGCTTCCTTGGTATGGTGCTTGACTAAGACTATCAGAGTGAACTTGGAGTATGTACTGATGTATAGGAATACCTAGCAAGAGCCCTAATGTAGTGAATGATCACCCCGGGGAGGATTTGTATGTGACAAATGCAGCACAGAACACAGTGAGGATCTGGACAATCTCTATGATGTGAGAGGAAGGCAAGCTAGACCCTGTCAGAGCAGAGGAGACCCTCATTTCAAGGGTTCCACTAATGCCTTAATTGGGAAAATGGCTTGCTTCCTTAGTGAGGAAGGAAACTAATGTGAGAAATCTGTTGTGGGAAATATGTTATTTATAATATCCAATTTTGCTTGTGCTCAATGAATAGTGGAGCACGAAGTCTTCTCAATCCATAACCTAGATCCATTTCATTGACGTACCTTTCAGTCGTGAATCCTTTCTGGTATACAGACATATGGATATGATATAGAGATACAGTTATAGATATGGAGAGAGAGATACATATATAAATATTAACATAGATATAGGTGTGAATACAGATATGGATGTAGATATGGCTATGAATATGGATATTGAGATGTTTGAACTAGGGAGGGGCTGCCTGACTTTTGCAAATGGGTTCAGGTCCCTAGGGACACTTAAAAACAGGTACATAGTACTATCGAAATGTTTACTTCACATTATGAACATTTACAAATAAAATGACACACAATTTCTGAGATTTATTCTGAAATATTGTGGGAGAGAAAATGGGCACAGATTAGACAAGACTAGCTAGTTATGAGTTGATCACTGTTGAAGCCAAGGGATGAATATATAGATGCTGATTTTACGAAATTGTCTACTTTTGGATTCACTGAGATGTTTTTCCACAATTAAAAGTTGTCAAAGAGTGAAAGTTTATTTCTGCCTCAGAGCACTATATATTAAAATAGCATTTAATTAGGCACTAAACTGCATGGCTGAGATTATTAAGTCAGAGAATGTTCAAAGGGAGTGTCAAAGAGAGGATGGGACTAGAAGCTGGATGTTGGAGGGTGAGTACATTTTGGATAGGCAGAGCAGTTGGGAGGGCGTTTTAGGCAAGTGAAAGCACTAAAGAAAGGAAAAGAGGAGATGCATCATTGAACAATTTCTAATAGTAATGGATGAATGATACAATATTGAATTAAGGAGATAGTTGTGAATTGTGGAAATCCTTGAGTGCTAAAAGTTTCAGTTTCTTACCAGCATAGTAAGAAGTAGGAACCCACTGACGGTTTTTAAGAAGAGGAATAATATAAAGAAATTTTAGAGAAGATTAAACAGTTATAAGACAACGAGTTATAAGACAATGAGGAGTGGACAGCCAGTAGTAGTAAGCAGAAAGTCCTGCTAAAAGGCTATTCAGTAGCCCCAGGGATGATGTGGTAAAGACCGAACAGTTGCCGTGGTTGGGAGAGGAATGGCTAGATAAGAGGGAATGTTTGAAGCAGGAATGAAACGATGCAGTGACTATCCAGAGGTGACACTTAGGGACGCTAAGTACTTAGTACCCAAGTAAAAAGAACATTAAAGATAAGTAAATCAAATTTTTATTTACAATAAGATAATTTTGACAAGAACTGGGGAGTCAGTGACATGTTCAGGTATTTTTAAAGATACACCTCTATTTCATTTTTCCAAACTGATGTTTTCGAAAACCTGATATTCCTTCACACTCCACTTTTTGTCAAATAGCGAGCCACATCTATAGTCAGTATTCTGGATGCATATTTTATAGAGGTAAGTATTCTGAATAATCCAGAAGTAAGTATGCATGGACAGGGCTCCTCTGCTCAAAGTCATACTTTCCCCAGCCTCCAAAACTGTTAGAAATAAATGTCTATCGTTTAAGCCAAAAAACAAAAAGTTACACTTTTCCTGTGTAGACAGGGAAAAAAATCAAATGTTCATTATAACACACCCACACAATAAGTCAATTGGCATGAAACCCCGTTCTCTACTCATTATATAGGAATGTAAAGAACATCTCAATTGTCACTTAATGCGTCTGTACCTCTATCCGAGTTTATTAAGATGGAGCATAAAAAGCAAGAAGCTGGACTAAAAACCAGCGTTAAAATACCCAGGTGAATTCAGTTTGGTATTTATGGAACTGAGCATATTTTATTCTAATAAGAAGAAGCTTAATGCAATTCAGGGTCTGAACAAACACAGTCCTACGCAGAGGATAAAGTGAGAGAGTGACAAGATGCCAACACATTATGACAGCTCCTGTGCCGCCTGACCTGGAGCGTTTATGCATTTTCTAAAAGTGCGTAAAAAGCAAATTTTATCAGTGCTTGCAGCACATCAGCCCTACATTTTTAGTTTTTATTACCCACAATCCCACAGGCTCTGGTAAAAGACCAAACTGAAGTTCATTAGTTAACATTTTAAAAGGACACGATTTTAAGATGCTCCCCCAGGTGTCCTGATTTCAGCAATTCTGCTTCGTATGCCAAGTAGCAGACAAACCGCTAGCCTTGAAAACAGCCAACGCCACTATTATTACCAACAATGAAATCCACCCACAAATCGAACCAGTGCCAGCCAGCCATTCTGCAATGCTGTCAGCATCGCGGGGCTTTCCAACGGTGGGGACGTGGAAAGCAGCTGTGACTTCCCTCACTCCATGCAGATGGTGAGGGGTTCGGCTGTTTTCATTGGGGCTCAGCAGGATGGATCCTGATGGGAAAGCGACTTCCACAGATGTACGCAGTGAGGCAGCGATGCAGCAGTTAGTTCCACATCTTAGTTACCAACTGATCTTTTCATCTCCCACCTGCTTCTCTGCCTGCATTTTCTTTCTTAGATCATTGCATTACCATCTACCCAATGGTCCAAGCTAGAAACCTCCAGATTGGCTTTTTTTTTCCTACATTCCCCAAACCCACAGTCAGAAAATCTCCATTCCATCCCCTCTTCTCTGCCTCCACTCAATTCCCTCCCCTCCACACTATACGTCCTCCCATTTCCCTCTGGACGGTTACTAGAGGTCTTAATCAGGCTTACGTTTGGCCATCATTCCTGCTAATATAGGATTCTGCCTTTAATAAATGATTAGATGACACAGATTTGTTGCTAGAAGATTTAAAAAACTATTAATTTAGAAATTAGAAATAAAATTAACAATTGGAATCATTTCCATGTGGTGCTTAAATTCAGATTCAGTATTCATAGGGCTGCTGGGTAATTTTTTTAATTAGATATTGCAAATATTCCAAGAAATACTAGTTTCTTATGGAAAAGTATGCTAGTTTACTAGGAAGTGGCTAAAGGAGGATATAAGGATCCTCTTCTCCTTTAGAGGTATGTCCCAGACTCCCACATTCTTCTCTCAGTAGGCATTTGCAAATGTTGGAAATCGGAGTTCTTAAGAGATTCATTTTCGGAAAATTAATATATCATCTTTGATTTTAAATTTAGAGGTTGATATGCACAGGCGGCTATTTCCTTTTCTGCCACAGAAACAAATTGTTTCTCCCAAAACCTGGGCTCAGTGTTTTGGAGAATGTACTCAGATCTAGTCTATGAGCAATAGCTTCCATGGGGGCTCTATTGATGACCCTGTCCCTCTCCACCAAGGCCACTGTTACTAGCCTTGTTAGGGGGCTGGCCTATTGCTACATGACAAACAGTCACCTTGGAGACACAGCAAGAGCAGCTCATCCAGTGCCCTTTTCTTTAGTTCTTCACTTTGAAAGCCACTTACACTTGAATGTATTATTTAACATGGTGAAAAATGCATTGCTCTTTCCAACCTTCAGTGCTCAAATAGGTTTAAAAAGCTCAGGAAACCTTTCTAAAGCTAAAATAACCCTGCCCTTGGAAGAAAGACACACAGTGTTCATATCAGGATTATCAGCAGTGGGCCTGGATGAGTAAAGCAATTAAATAAACAATTTTATGAAACTAGTGGTGTGACGCCCCACCCCACTCACCCAAGAAGCTTAAAAGGGCCTCGTATGTTATAAACCAATTATCCTTCCATCATCCTTGAAAGAAGTGCAAAATTGCCGTAGCCATCGCCTGAAAGGTAGTGTTAAATCCTAGACACACAATAACTGTGGCAAAGAGAAGTGAAATAACTTGATCCAGCTTAAGGCACAAAGACTAAAATAGAGTTGACCAGATGTCCAGTTTCCTGACAAGTGGAATAGAATGACCCAACTGACTGAATTCAGAGATTGCCAATGCAATTAGGTCATATAAACAAGACCTAAAGAATGTTTGTAATTTTTCAACACACCGTGTTAGCTATAGACTTGAAGCACAGATGAGAAGAAGGAAAGGGGTGTGGTGTCTCTGCATTATACCAGCTTCTCTTTGTGTGATTCTGGGCCAGGGCTGACCACCAGGGAAATTTGTGAGAGTAATGGACTCCAGAAGTGAGTCAGAAGTCTTGTCTACCCTGGCAGGTCAGTGCAGTGTCAGAGGCTAGTGCAGTTCATGTACATTGTTGCAGATATTCTGATTCACCTTGTTGGCTTATAGCTGATCTTCTCCCTGGGCTTTTTGAACTCCTGGACCAAGTGCATTTTTAAGGTTCTAAGAGTGTTACCTTCTTCTGCGGTCCCCTGCATCATCAAAATTATAGGACTCAAATGGAGGTGGTGACGGACCAACTCGGTTTCCAGCTTATCCTCCCAGATGGTAGTTTGACCTTGCTCGCCTCCACATCCTACCCATCTCTCCTTTCCAACTCCGCACTCACTTCAGGCCGGGCACCAGATGCAAAAGCAATGGCCTTAAATAAATTATTTAACCAGCCTCTACACTTGCACAATGTCAAGTCCCTCTAATAAATTGCTTGTTGTATCTCCTTCCTGATAGTTTTGCTGTTCTGACCAAATCCTGAGTGACACAGAAGGGATGAAAGGCCCTGTGACAAGTGCATTGCTATACACCATTCGATTCAAACCTCACAAAACTTCATTTTAAGTAAATGGTAAGAGAACAAATAGGTGAAGTGCCTACAGCCATGAAAGTTTCTATGGCAGTAAATTTAAGATTTGTGTATTTTGTGTCATGTAGCTTGATGAAGTCTCCTTATTCCCAATCAAAGCATATTAAACATCAATCTCAAGAATTTTGGTGACAACATAAAGCATTCAGAGCAAAGAGGCAAGCTCCAATGATAGGGCCAGAAGGAAACAAATGGACTAGAATGGGGCAGAGTTGAGACACAGGAGGTAAATGTAAACTTAAGGGTCTGAAAATAAGGTCTCACTTTTAAGGTACCAAAGATTCACAGTAAGATTGTCCAGGAAGTCAACTCTTTACTACATAGAACAAGAGTTAAAATTTGGGCAAGTAAAAAACCAGAAAAGAACCAGAGGATGCCAAGTCCAGAAGTTAACCAAGGCAGAAGATCTAGAAATTTAGAAACCAGGAGATCAAACATTTTATGAGCACCTATTTTACATAAGGTAAATTTGGGTGCCATGTAATTCAAAGAACAGAGTGAAGTGAAAACAAACAAACAAACCCATAGTTGAGAACCAGACTGCAGGGACTGAAGGACAGGAAAAATGTTTAGGAAGACAGATTCAGGGAATGGTCTTTTATGCAAGGTCTGGGCTTTCTGGAGCCCATCTTGATCCAAGCCCATGCCTGATAATGAGATTTAGGTATAAGGAGCAAGATGGTATAAGGAGCAAGACTCAGTCAGTCATGAGGATTCAAGCTCAAAGCTAGATTAGAGGCAAGTCAGGGTGGCTTGATATTGAACAACAAAGCATTTGCCTTGAGATTCTGTCCCTCTTGCCAGAAGTCAGGTTGGTGCCACCAGGGCTGTGCTGTGAGGTCAGGTGATTCCTACAGCTGGGAAGAGCTGGGGAAGCAGAAGGGGGTGACAAACTGCGAGGCTTCAGAAACAACTGGATGTGACTAGGTGTATAAACTATAAATAAAATCCTAAAATTCGAAATGGATAATTATTAAGTGATTTACCTGAGTTTTATTTATGATAAATGACATAACAGGGAAATTATATATATTCTCTGTATCTGTAAAGAAGCTAGCTGACCCCATTTTCATGACAATTATATTTAGTAGAGTTGAGTATAGATTAAACTCTGTTCAGAGATTAACTGAAGGCTCTCAAATCAAAGAACTATTCGTTTTTCCTAAAATGCTTACACTGGGGTAAAAAAATAATTTTATAGACATTATTTACCTAAGTATTACTTTTCCATCATGTAGTTACAGAGATCAGTTATCTCATATTAAGTTGTATTTTTCCAGTTTCTTGAAACTTTGTATTTTTTTTGCCACAAACATGTAGGTAAATAATTATTTTGACTAAATGTGGCTTTGGGGTTAATACTTCTGTAATTCACACAAGGGGAATGCAAAGCTAATAAGTCCATAACTGTATAATATGGGTCCTACCACCCTCTCCCCACATACAAACTTTTATGTGTATATATGCATGTGTATATGTGTGTGTGTGCGTGTGTGTATGGATGGATAGATAGATGATAGATAGATCAATGGATAGATGGATCAGTCTTGAAAAAGAACACAAGAGGTCTCTCACACAGCTACCTTCATAGTCGGAAAGGAAATGTTTGAAAAGCAGTAATGGCAGTTTTCTGGCTTTTTAGATTATTAGATCCCTTGCTTAACTATAAAAACTGTAAATACACATCTTCACAACTCAGCAAATAAAAACTCCCAGTCGACAACATGATAAAGTTTGCAAAAGGAATCGGCATCAGCAATATTGGCGTAGGTCCCGCTTTGGTAATGATTCATTTTAATATCCTCTGTCTTGCTAAATTATTACACTACTTTTATTCCCTCACTGTGTCCTAACCAGCAAGAAAGTTATCAACATGATATTCATGCATGTTCCTTTCTCTAGATACTCTATTTTCTGTTCCCCTTCACTGGAGGTAACAGCTTTAAAATGAATATTAGATCATTATACTTTCATCTGTGTATAATTGTAATCCATTTAATCTGGACCAGGAAAACCTGTGTCCTAGTTGAGCTATGAGCAGAGAGAAATTTCCAGGTTTCTCAGTCCTGAAGCTTGGTGTAACAGTAGAGAATTGGGCTAAGCTGATTTCCAGAGGAAATGCAGGGATAAATCACATCATTGCCAGCATTATCCATTATCCTCAGACTGGCTGGTAGATAAGACAGAAGTATTATTCTCACAGGGAGTTTCAGAAAGAAACATTTATAGTAAAAGTTCTCATCCCATGAAAATCATTTATATTACAATTTGAAAGAAATATGTGGGGGGGGATGTTGGTGACTAGCTGCTATGCACCAACAAGTGCTCATTTGACTGAAATTATTTTCAGTCATGTGAAGGGACATAAGAGATGCTAATTTGAGCTACCAGGGATATTCTACAGTCAGGGTGGTACCAAGGCCAGTGGTTGAGAGAGTTCTTTCCTGGAGCAGCATTAGGGGATGCTTTGACTCTAAAGAATTGAAAAGAGTAATAAAACAAAATAAAAAGTAGTCTGCATTTTATTAGCATCATTAATTGGCAATTCTTAAAACATCGATGATAAATATATGTCTCACAAAGTCTTTTTGTTCGTCTAAGTTCTACATATATTCTATATTATTGTTGAGTTTTAATTAAAGATGTATAAATAATACATATTATAATAGCCTTTATTTGTTTCCAATTCAAAACAGTAAAACAAAATATGAACTGCGAGGTATATTTTTCTTTGGTAAGTACAAATTTTAGTTCACAGGTAAACTGGCTTACTGAATATGAACAGTTATTTCCAATTTTCATCTTTCATTTTTAATTGTTTATTATAAAACTAAAGAAAGAATCTGGAAATCATTATTTTTGATTATTACATTTTATTATCATAAGTATTTTTGCCCCACAGAGGCAGAAGGTGATAAAAAAAAAAAAACATGATTTCTCTAGGGATCAAATACTGACTAAAGTAAGCAAGATTCTGAGACTGTGGTGGGTATAAGGGTGTCAGACAGTCACTCCAGAGACAGAAAATTGAGCCAGCTTGGAAAGGGCCCTCGGAGACATAGATGTGATCAGTTCTGGATATGCCTTGAGAAAGCCATCATGTCTAATAGTTAGCCTGTCCCAAATGATCAGTAATTTGATTTCTTAAAAAATGATCTTAAAGACTTATTTAAAAGACTCAGATTTCTTAAAAAAAAATAATAATCTCCACTCACTGCATTTCAGTGTGGGGAACAAAGCAGAACTAGTCCACCCTGGCTAGCATTCTAGACTGAGGGCCATTTGCATGGCTGCTTTGTGAAGACCATCTAGTATAGTTCAAGGGTATTCTGAAGCCCAGAGAAGAAGGTGAAGAGCTGCCTGCTTGCCCAAACCCTTGCTAGAAGGCTGATTGAATGGAACCAAGGAATCCCAATGAGTTATGCCCTTTGTGATTTTCATCTCCACCCCCTCATCTCCATCTCAGTTTGATGTCTTGTCTTTTTTTTTTTTTGAGCAGAATATATACTTAGTCACTAATAAGAACTAATTTTCGAAAAACAGCTGCGTTCTTTTATTAAAAATTAATTATCAGCCTTGAATGAGGGTATAAAAATGCTGGGCATTCCTGCCACACAAAGAATATAAAAATAGAGCCAGTATAAGATTCAGGAGTTTTTCAGTTTGTTTTTGATGTTGCTTCATTTCATGATAAGGAATCTGTAAATATAGCTACTGTTGGTAGCCTCATAGATAAGCATGGCTACTAGGATAATCCCAAAGCATTTCATTTTATATTTACATGTACATTTGTGAATAGGAGCGTGTGCTATTTTAGGAAAAACAAAATTCAAATGGGAGTCATGATCATCCCTGAATAGAGCAAAACTTTGTTTTATTTTGATCCTTTCTTTCATTTTCTGTGCTCGATATTTCTATACATGAGTAGGGCAAGTAGAGAGATGATAAAAAGTCTTCTTAAAAAGGATTTTTTCTCATGTACCACTCAAGGTTCAGAATAATGACTTAGTGTTTATAGCAAATGCCATCCTTAACCTTCATTTTTCACTAATCAAATAAATCAATAGGAGGTAAAGTACCTCACCAAAGGTGAACTAGCACACTCCTGGTGGCTAATATGCCTTGGAGATCATATTTACAGATATTAAAAACACAGCAAGGAGAATGACACTTTCTACCCACAGTCTAGCACGTTTTTTAATGGTTGCTATTTTTAGAGTAATGTCTCTCTCTCAATGACGTAGAAAGAGTTTTACATATTAATCTGTTTTTAGACCAAATTTGGATAAATAATTCAACTGCAAGTTTGTTCAGGTTTCAACCCTGTCACATTTAATCATCACATGAGCAAATATTATGAGAGAAAATTTGAGGTTACTTAAAATTTTTTTCACTTAGAAAATGTGTTTCCCTGTGTATTTTCTTGCATTTCTCTCATTTTTTCTTATCTCTTGGCATTATACCAGCTCAATAGGAGAGGCATCCTACCAAATTACATAGAATTCCTTAGGCAGTGCTAGTGTCCAATTAATAGTGAGGGCATGTGGTGCCTGGGTGGCTCAGTGAGCTAAAGCCTCTGCCTTTGGCTCAGGGCATGATCTCAAGGTCCTAGGATCAAGCCCCAAATCAGGCTCTCTGCTTAGCGGGAGCCTGCTTCCCCCTCTCTCTCTCTGCCTACTTGTGATCATGTGATCTCTCTCCTCTCTGTCAAATAAATAAATAAAATCTTTTTTAAAAAGTAGTAAGGGCATTCCCATGCCAAAAGGACACTTGCAGAGTTCATAGGTTACAATCCACTGCTTTCCCCTGAGCAAGTTGAACTGATCCTGCACTTTGCTCCTCCTTTTCTGTCTCCTCCTGCTGCCTCTCCTTGTCTGACCTCGGATACCTTCTGCCTACTTTCCCAATATACGTACACACACAGTGTGGTGCTTATTTTCAAAGCCCTCTGGTATTTCACAGCTGCCTGTTATTCCTCACTCTAGTTTCTCCTTGTTGAAGACTTATTATTTCAAGGAGTATATCCTAAACTATTAGGTTTTAATAATAACTTCCATAGATTGGGAGCAAATATCACTGGTCCAACTAATATCCAAAGATACTTCATTTCTAACAAAACAGAGAAAACAAACCTGTCTAAATAACATCAGGTATTCAAAATGGAAAAAGGCAAGTTTCTTCTTTAAAAACGTGAATCCAGGTAATTAGTGCTATTTTATGTACGACTTGTTGAATATTAATGAATATCCCTGGAGAGGAGATAATAAGTAATCTTAATTAGAGAAGTTATAGAAGACTCTGAAGTTAGATTGCCAGGGTCCAATTATGACTCTGTCATTGTCCGAAATAGGCAACCTCAAACAAGTGACTTACCACCGTTGTGCCTCTGTTTTCTCTTCTATAAAAGTAGGATTATTTAAGGTAGGGTATTGTAAGCATTAAATTGGTTAATATTTGTAAAGTACTGAAAATAGTACCAGGTATATATACAAATACTGCTCTGATACAGTGTGAGTCTTACTCTCATAAAGTCAGTAGGTAGCTAGATAGCAAAGAAGTTACTGCTTCTTTCAGTGAGGATCATGGTCATTTCACAGAGGAATGGACTCACAACAATTAGAATGAGAGAACATCAGTGCTTATAAGACCAACTGTAGGGGCTCCTGGGTGGCTCAGTGGGTTAAAGCCTCTGCCTTTGGCTCAGGTCATGATCTCGGGGTCCTGGGATCAAGCCCCACATCGGGCTCTCTGCACAGCAGGAAGCCTGCTTCCCCCTCTCTCTGCTTGCCTCTCTGCCTACTTGTGATCTCTCTCTCTGTCAAATAAATAAATAAAATCTTAAAAAAAAAAAAAAAGACCAACTGTATTCTAATGCTTCATATAAGAGAAAATGGGAGTTGATTCAGAGTAATAGCCATGGGATCAAATTAGGGGCAGCATCAAGACATGGTGAAGAATCTGCAGAATGTGGCAGCAGTTGGCTGAATATGTGAAGTGAGAGAGCAAGAGGAATTGGCAGTAGCAAGTTAGTGGCCTCAGCATCTGAGAGAATGAGTATCTCTTAAGTGCACAAAGCACTGTGGGATTTTGGACTGGGTAATGAGATGCTTGGAGATTTGTCAGCAGATAGCAGAACTATTAGAATAGCCAGGAGTTTGAGATCAGGAATATGTGATTGGGAGGAGAATGCCAAGATCAAGGCAGGTGACCAAATCCAGGACTCAGATTTAAGGAATGAGAAAGTAGAAATAAGGAAAGTCCTCGTCTGGGAAAACTAACTAGAACATCAAAGTCAGGGAAGAATCTTAGGTGACCTCTATCTGTCTCCCAAGACATTAGATTAAAGCCTTCCAAATCTGTTTTGCCAAAGGTCAAAATGTATCCTAGATGCTAGGAAGTTATTATCATAATGTAGGAGTCAACTAAGAAGGAAAGAAGAAT
>CM052797.1:93585694-93603673 GCA_028533885.1 Nasua narica | reverse complement strand
CCTCTACCCCTGACCATACTCTTTCTCTCTCTAAAATAAATGAATAAATATTTTTTAAAAATAAAAAAAAAGAACTATTACTGTTCTAGCATTCAGGTTATCTTACAGTTTATGAAAGAAATTTAAAGGATTTTTTCTGGATATAGATTAAAATATGTTTCTAATTAAAAGAGAATAGGTAGCATAGACATTTTCACAATATTTGTTCTTCCAATCCATGAGCATAGAACATTTTTCCATTTCTTTGTATCTTTCTCAGTTTCTTTCATGAGTACTTTATAGTTTTCTGAGTACAGATTCTTTACTCTTTGATTAGGTTTATTCCTACGTATCTTATGGTTTTGGGTGCAATTGTAAATGGGATCGACTCCTTAATTTCTCTTTCTTCCGTCTTGCTGGTGCTGTATAGAAATGCAACTGATTTCTGTGCATTGATTTTATATCCGACACTTTACTGAATTTCTATATGAGTTCTAACAGTTTTGGGGTGGAATCTTTTGGGTTTTCCACATAAAGTATCATATCACCTGCAAAGAGTGAGAGTTTGACTTCGTCTTTGCCGATTCGGATGCCTTTTATTTCTTTTCGTTATCTGATTGCTAAGGCTAGGACTTCTAGTACTATGTTGAATAGCAGTGGTGATAGTGGACAGCCCTGCCGTGTTCCTGACCTTAGGGGAAAAGCTCTCATTTTTTCCCCATTGAGGATGATATTCACTGTGGGTTTTTCTTAGATGGCTTTGATGATGTTGACCTATGTACCCTCTATCCCAACACTGTGGAGAGTTTTGTCTCCCTCCCCAGTCCAATCTTGTTTGATTTTTTTTCCCTCCCTACCCCCTAAAACCCCCCACCCTGCCTCTCAAATTCCTCCTATCAGAGAGATCATATGATAATTGTCTTTCTCCAATTGACTTGTATTTTGCTTAGTGTAATACCCTCTAGTTCCATCCACATCATTGCAAATGGCAAGATTTCGGGGTTTTTTGGATGGGGGCATAGTATTCCATTGTATATATATACATCTTCTTTATCCATACATCTTCTTTATCCATACATCTGTTGATGGACATCTAGGTTCTTTCCATAGTTTAGCTATTGTGGACATTGCTGCTATAGACATTCAGGAGCATGTGACCCTTTGGATCACTCCATTTGTATCTTTAGGGTAAATACCCAGTAGTGTGATTGCTGGGTCATAGGGTAGCTCTAGTTTCAACTTTTTGAGAAAGCTGCATACTGTTTTCCAGAGTGACTGCTCCAGCTTGCATTCCCACCAACAGTGTAGGAGGATTCCCCTTTCTCCGCATCCTCGCCAACATCTGTTGTTCCCTGACTTGCTAATTTTAGCCATTCTGACTGGTGTGAGGTGGTATCTCACTGTGGTTTTGATTTGTATTTCCCTGATGCCGAGTGATGTTAAGCACTTTTAATCTTAGGAAACAAACTGAGGGTTGCTGGTGGGTTGGGAGGGATAGGGTGGCTGGGTTATGGACATTGGGGAGGGTATGTGCTATGGTGAGTGCCGTGAATTGTGTAAGACATAAATCACAGGCCTGTACCCCTGAAGCAAATAATACATTATATGTTAATAAAAATAATTTAAAAAATAAAAAAAATTAAAAAAATGAATAATAAAGTATAAAGGATTTTTAAAATGTAGAAAATTATGAAGAAAGAAATGGAAAGAGTTCTTACCCTCCTTGAAAAGGCATATAGATAAATGGAAAAAAGGGTATGTGTATATGTATCTGTGTGCACATGTGTAATGGAATATTATTCAACCATGAGAAGTAGGGATATCCTGTCATTTGCCACAACATGGATGGACCTTGAGGACATTATGCTAAATGAGATAAATCAAAGAAAGACAAATACTATGTGACATCACTTACACATGGAATCTAAAAAAGCCAAAACCATAGAAATAAAGACTAGACTGGTGATTGCCAGGGCTGAGAGGTAGAAAGGGGAGATGTCAGTCAAGGAATAAAAACTTCCAGTTATAAAATGAACAAGTTTTAGGGATCTAATGTACAACATAGTGATTATGGTGATAAAAATATATTACATACTTTAAAACAAACAGTAATTGGTGGGCAGCTATGGAGATAAGCCACTTGGCTCTCCCATCAAGAATAAATTCTCAGTGCAGCTGCAAAGAATAGAATTAGCTGACAGCCTCTAGCCATTAACACCTTGGAACTGAGCTCTAGAACTGTGGCCATGCTCTTTCCAGCCAATAACTGAGCCTGTGGAAGTAGCAGAGCCTGGCCACTTCTGCCCAATATGGAACTCCTCTAATGGTCAGACTTTGCTCTGGAGCTCCCTGTTGGGTTGGCGGAGACTGTCAGATCTGTTTTGTAAAGAGTGCTGTTTCCACTTTTTCCTCTCACAGGTGTCAGATCTGTGTAGTGGTCTGAAGGCTATTTCTGCCCAACTCATCTTTTGCAGATATTACTCCCCCAATAAACCTCCCCCAAACAAACACACTCCTATAAGACCTGACTAACATAAAGATGTCTTTGCTCTCATATTTTTTTTTCTAAATGTCTGTATCAGTGTATGTGTGTTTGTGTAATTTTTGTTATACAACTAAGCTCATAGACTTAATTTCATAAAGTTGTGTTGTCTTCAGGTTAAATATTAGAATGTTTCCATATAAGACTTTTTTCTTCAAGTCTTTTCAAAGGCTGAAAAACAATTATCTTACATACTTAGGTATATTCTCACTGAATTCTCACATAATTCAAGATAGGCGTTATTAATACCAGTTTTGTAGATGAGGAAACTAAGTTCATAGAAGTCAAGAAACTGACCTGCAAGTGCAAAGCTAGGAGAGCCAGCATTAGACCCACACTTGCCTAACTCTGGGCCCAGGTTGCTCCAGGCTCTGTGTTGATTTGGTCCCTACCCTACCCTCAGGCACCAGACTCTGCATCTCCACTGGCAGCTTTTACCTCTTTCCTTGCAGCACTTATGCTAGCTCTAGCCAGAGGAAAATTGTGGGTCAGGACACTGCTCATGGCCCCTCTCCTTAATTTAATCATCGCTCTCACCTAGTTATTAGACATAAAATAATACTAGACTTTTCATTCAGCCTTTAAAAATTTGTAGGACATTTACTATATGTAGGTAGAGGTCACATATGCCTTTGTTGCCTCCATGGGCCTGTGGGGGGAAAGGCAAGGAGATAGACTAGTGCAATTCTATGTGACAGACAACATGATAGAACCTTATAGAAGTTTCCATGGGAACATCATCTGATGGATAGAGTTGTAGCAAAGGCTTTTGAGGAAGCTGAGCTTAAAGGACTTACTGAATGTTCCAATTTAGTAACAATATGCGCAAAAAGAATCCAAATAAGAATGAACGAGGTCATTAGAATGGGCCCTAATCCATTGTGACTGATGTCCAAATCATAAAAGAAAATTAGGACACAGACATAGAGGAAAGACCATGTGAAGACACAGGGAGAAGAAGTCTATCTACAAGCCAAGAACAGAGGCCTCAGAAGGAACCAATCACGATGACATTTTGATCTTGAATTTTCAGCATCCAGAATCATGAGAAAATCATGTTTCTATTATTTAAGCCACCCAGCCTGCAGTGACCTGTAATGGTCACCTGAAATGGCAGCCCTAGCAAACTAATCCAGGAGAGGAGGCAGAAAGGGCAGGCAAGGAGTTGACTAGGGAGACCCTTGTGTGTCATAGTTAGGAGTTTATGCTTTTATTCAGAAGGCACTGGGGAACTATCAAAAGATTAAAATCAAGGAGAAATATAACAAAATTCATGTTTTAGAAATGTTTAACTTTTGTCCTCAATGTTTTCCACTTCTACCCCCATCTACTTTCATCTTCCATGATGAAAGTAAATGGAGCTGAGGGGAGAATGGAGGTAATTAGTCAGTGGCTGATTCCTAGACATCTGATCAGGCTTCAGGCTGTGTTTTCTGACATCTCATCTCTGCCTTGTCCTTGTTTCTAATTTTTTTTCCCAGAATAACCTAAGTTCACAGTTCAGACTTCTTCTAGGCCATGAGTCCTACCTTACTCACCAAATCTCATTACTACTCATGACCCAGCATGACAATTAGAAAATACTGAAAAGTCTTAAAAAGACCGCAAAATGAAAGTATTTATAATAAAGACCCAACGCTGAGCCTAAACTAGGGTCCAAACCCATCTAGGCATAGCTGAAAACATGGGTGATACTTGTGGGTTGCCTAGGGGAATGAATAGAGACACTAATTTGTGCCATTAGTCTTGAGACCAACCCCTCGGATGTGTGCCAGGTTAATGGATGGGGAAACTGAAGAAATCAGTTTCATGGGGTTCTCATGAAAGGTACAGAAGGGTTACATGTGACAGTGTGGTTAGCAGAGAAATTCTCCCCCTGTTCTTCACATGGCACAGGCCCTGTGGGAGTTGTGCTCTTTGGGGAGCATAGGTAGATAACAGTGTTGGTGTGGAAATCAGAGTGCTCACAGGAAGTAAGTAGACCCTAAGAGAACTATCTGTAAACCTCTGAAGCAATCTTACCTCCCACCCTCACTCCTGGGGACCACCCATGACACTTAGAGTAGTGACAGAGCAGGGATTAAGTCTTTGCTTGGGGCAGGTCACCAACAGCCAATGAGCTAGTGACGCCCAGAGAAACTTGGCTTTACTAAATAAGGAATTACGCAGGTAGACATTGAGTGTCATTCACCAGTTTTTACTGCAGGTCTACCCCTATTCCTTGTTTAGTGTGTCCATGTTCATGCAGCAGGCTATATATCAGGCTATTACATTGCTCCTTAATCTTCTAGGAGGGAATAAAGATAGATGGTAAGACTGGATTTTACCCTCTGTACATAACATGACTTCCTCATATATTTTCTTCTTTAAAATTTGTTATAAAATGGCTTGGTAATTAATAATGGCTTTATTTTTTAAATTATGACCGAGTGGGAACAAGGTGCTGCTGTTTCGTCGTAAAAATCATCCTTATGACATTTGGTATTATCCCTCTCAAAGATAGCAGTAAAAATTCACTGCTGCACCCAAAGACGCTTATGCAGAATATTCAACAGACATGATAAATTGAGTAGAGTGGGCTCTTTTTTATGCAGGTGGGTGGTGAGGCAGGAATTTCTTATGACTAAAAAAAAAAATTGTATGTATACCTAACCTCTTCTCCAAGTAATAAGTAATTGACTCCTCTTCTCAACTTCCTGTATCTGAATATACTATGGAACCCATCCATAGATTTAAGACCACCACTGTTCCTGAATTCACCATGGCTAAGTCCAAATATGTACCAATAAGTTTTAGTTCTACTGCTCAGTTAGTCTTAGTAATGGTGTAGCAGATTATATTGTCCAAAAATGGCCATGGCAATATTTCTGACCTCACATGCTCTTCTAGAGCCTTGCTACTCTCCCACCAAGAGGTAGATTTTCTTTTCCTACCTCTTGAAATTGAGCCAACCTTTGTGGGATAAATGGAATGTAGCGGAAGTAACTCTGTGACTCCTGAAGTTGGGTTAGCAAAGGTCACCAACTTCTACCTGGCTCTCTCTGCTTTATTACGTTCACCTTTGGGAGTAATTCATCATGTTGTCAGGTAGCCCAGGCTCCAGAAGAGGCCATGCATGGATGTTCCAGTCTGTGGCTCCAGATGAGGTTCAAGGTGATAGCCAGCGATATAGTCAACTGGCAGATGTGAGTGAACAAGCCTTCAAATGATTCTAGCCCTCAACTTTCAAGCTGACATTAGTGGAGCAGAGCTATATCCACTGAGTCTTGTCCAAATTGCAGATTCATGAGCCAACTAAAAGCTGTCGTTGTTTTGGATTGACTGTTACATAGCAGTGGTAATTAGAATGAATGGGCTTGTTGCCAATAAAACATGGTTTCTGTTGTGCCAGGGATGAGTGCTTAGTGCCTTAGTATTGATAACATTGCCTTGCAGCATTTTTCCAGTTCTCTTTGAGGCTAAAACTATGTAGTAGGAAAGAGCACTGGTTTTGGAAGCTGAACAACCTGAGCTCAAATCCCAAAACTGCCTTGTACTACCAGCTAGAAGACCTCTGGCTAATTACTAAACTTCATTGTCAGAAGGGAGAGATTTTACTTACCTCACTAAGCTGTTGTGGGGACTAATTGATAGCCTCTGAAGCACTTAACACAAACTGGCATATGCTCTTAGGAACTAAGATCTCTGAATCAATAGAGTTCAAAGTTTTAGGGAAAGGGAGCAACACATTGGGGAGTGGGTTATTAAAAGTAATATTGGGAGAAACCTCTTCCATCTCTACTCTTTGATTCCTGAATTTGTAGTATTTTGGCTATGGGATTAAAAAGTACCATTTTTAATGAGCATATTGTAGTCATCAGTTCAGAATGCATATCCACTTCCACTTAATAGCATTGCTGATATCCATAGACTTCATTATAGTTTGGTGGATTAGATATCATTCGGTTAATGACAGGTAGTTCAGGTTGTCTAACCACCTGGTATTCCAAGGTCAGAAATTAAGTCTTTATTTAGGCCCAGCAGTGAGCAGGAGCTGGAGGTCTGTATAGCATCCCTATTTGCCCCAGACTTTAGCACCACTGTATCAGCTGGGTCAGCAGGCCGGTAGCCCGCACAGCCTCCTGGTCCTGTTGCAAGCTTTATTTTGCTCCAGACCTCACGGAACTCTCAGTTACTCAGCAAATAAGAGCGGGCAGCCCACTCATCTTGGTATAGACTGTTATCAAAATTCAGAGAGAGGACTGTGCCTCTTTCTTAATGGTACAAAAACATGTCCTTCGCCTTGGAAGGGATATCCCAGCAATCCCCAGACCTGAACCCTTAGAAACTTTTCTAAAAAGAACCTTGAATTCTCATGGTGTTCGTGTCCCACATTCTGGCACACATCTGTCTTTTTTCGGCTTCCGTGATAGTTGTAGTGAACTGTTCCTCAGGTTCAGTCAATAAAATGAAAGCTCTCTGCAGTGTCAGGAGGGTCAATGGTCTCCACACTCTAAGATGACTAAGAGGAGAAGAGTTACTATGGCCCTCTCCCTGCCAGGTGAAAACAAACTGCTTCTGGTAGTCCTTGATGTTAATAGAGAGGGAAAAGCTCTTATTTGATTGATGTTAATAGGGAGGGGAAAAGCTCTTATTTGATCGATATGCATATCAGCTGTCAAGGACTGTGTTAATTTGCTTCAGTGACTGTGCCACATCTGGAAGAGCATCTGTAAACGGCAATCGCCACCTAATTGGATTTGCGATCCTCTGTAGTCATTGTCTATGATCCACTTGCCAAATAGGGACGTTAAAGGACAGTGTGATAGGAAGCATCACCCTGCCACTCTCAAGCTTTGATGAAAGCACTAATCTCTGCAGTACTTTCATACAGAAAGGCTTGGCTCTGTTTACTTGCTGAAATGAAGAAATAACCACAGAATGGTTAAGACCTTTGGGCCCACTGGGAGATAGACTCCAATCCCATTTAATAGCTGATCTCCATGAACTTTCACCAAGACCCTTAGAATTCATTTCAACACACATTTTCCAAAGTTCCACTATTCTAAGTTAACATTTTCCTACTCTTTAGTTCAAATTCAGCTCTATCCCGGTTAGAGTTTTTAAATTTCCTTCTGGAGCTTTCTCTAGTTATGTGTCTAGTCATGGGGTAATTAGGGTAATCGAGTGGGTCTAGGGGAGAATGAGCGTCTTCTTACAAGGCACCTGCTTCAGGGGATCTTCCTGCAAGTTACCTTAATAGGGGAAGAAGAGTTTCTTCTACTGGCACAGGATGCTGAGGAAATTGGAGGTTTGTGGTTCCCAGATTCTACCCAAGTGCACCGCTCCAGTGTAAAGGGTCTCCCTTTATTCCGGTTAAGGCCCTAACTTTCACATGAGAGACTTGGGAAGTGTATGAATGTTACTTATATTGTAATTTGCAAACTAGAAGCAAATTCCAAGTTTTTCAGAATTTCAGCTCTCGACTGATGGTGAAAAGTGTTTAGCCTTGAGCTTATTTTCTTTGTGTTAGCTCTCAGGCAATCAGAACTAACCAAATCATCTCATCATTCTTGTGTATTCATTACCACCATAATGGTCTACTTCAGAGTCTAATTGGTTTCCCCAGCCCTGTCTCCTATAGGCATTCTTTCCCAGTTTTCAACAGATTATACATAAAATAATTGTGAAAATTAACCATATCCCAGGCTATCAGTATTAGATTTCCCACTGGAAATGAGTGGTAATTTTGCTTGAGTTCATGCAGATTCTTATTTCTGATCTTTTTCCCAAAGAAAAAAAAAATAACAGGGTCTACTTAGGAAAGCACTATATATATATATAAAGTATTTAAAATACTTATATTAATTAATTAATATAAGTAATTAATTATTACTTATATTAATTAACATTATATATTAGTATACTAGTATATATTACTATTATATACTTATAATTAATTATAATCAATTAATTATTAATACTTATATTAATACTTAATATATATATTTTTAAGTATTTAAAGCAGAGAGACAGGGAAACTGTTAAAATGTGTGAAAAGGGGCCCCTGGGTGGCGCAGTTGGTTGAGCGACTGCCTTCAGCTCAGGTCATGATCCCGGAGTCACGGGATCGAGTCCCACATCGGGCTCCCAGCTCCATGGGGAGTCCGCTTCTCACTCTGACCTTCTCCCTTCTCATGCTCTCTCTCACTCTCTCTCTTCCCTAATAAATAAAGAAATAAAATCTTTAAAAAAAAATGTGTGAAAAGGATTGTAAGAGCAGAAGGAAGAAAAGACATCACCCTGAAATCAATAAACCGCTATGACCTCTGTAATACAGCCCATTTTCATGTACTTCCTAGCATTTCTAAAGAGTGCTTACCCCTCTTTAATCCAGGATCCAGGAAGAGCTGGCCTGATGGAGTAAGTACTTTCTGGTCTCCATACTCTTAAAACCAACAGCTACTAGAGCAACTGCCAGTGCTCCCAGAGGTGGAATTATTGTTTCTTTCTTTTTTTTTTTTTTTTTTAAGATTTTGTTTACTTACTTGTCAGTGAGAGAGAGTGAGAGCAAGAGAGCATGAGAGTACAAGCAGGGGGAGCTGCAGGCAGAGAGAAGCAGGCTGCCCACCAAGCTAGGACCCTGACACAGGACTCGATCCCAGGATCCTGGGATGATGACCCGGGCTGAAGGCAGATGCTTGACTGACTGAGCCACCCAGGCGTCCCAGGATTATTCTTTCTTCTTCCCACTTTAAAATCTCCTAGCAGTGACTCCTTTTTGGCAGAATTTAATGAAAAGCCAGCTGCCCAAAGAGTCTCGGAAATATAGATTGCAGAGTCCCAGGGCCAAGAGTTTGAAGCAGAGGAGAGGAGAGAAAAACAGGCAGAAAGCTGGTAGAAGATAGATAAATAATCAAAGGTAACTGGGTGAAAAGATAGATTCTGGGATGTTGGTGGCATTGAGGAGTTGCTTTAACAGCCCTGAGTTATTCTATTTCATGAGAAATAAAATCTCCATTTGTTTAAACAACTATTTGTATTCTCTGCTGCATTCAGCTGACGCAGAATTTGGTAAGAGGAAGTGGATGCTACCATGTGGAATTAGCTTAGCAGGATCTTGTGATGCAAGACCTACTTATTGTAGCCCAGAGACCTGGTGACTTCTGTTATGTGGTGGTGAAACAGTTGGCCAGTTTTTTTTTCACGCGTTCTACCTTGAAACACAAGACATATTCCTATTAAGGCTGCAGTGTTAGGGGAAATGGCAGAAAAACTGATTTTTTGGTATATGCTGATTATCTCTTGTCATTTTCTGCAAAAATACCTTGATAAAAAAATATGAACTCAGGGCGCCTGGGTGGCTCAGTTGTTAAGCATCTGCCTTTGACTTGGGATTGAGCCCGGTGTCGGGCTCCCTGCTCGGTGGGGCGTCTGCTTCTCCCTCTTGCACTCCCACAGCTCTTGTTCCCTCTCTCGCTGTGTCTCTCTCTGTCAAATAAATAGCTCAATCTTTAAAAAAAAAAGAGAGAGAGAGAAAGAGAAAGAAAGAAAGAAAGAAAGAAAGAAAGAAAGAAAGAAAGAAAGAGAAAGAAAGATGAACTCAAACTTGACCTCACCAGTTGGAAAGCTAAAATGGGAGGGAGTATGTCACTGCTAAAAGAGATGTTCTCTGACCCTGTCTGCAATCTAAATTGAATCAGAGCCCCATAATTTAGAGCAAAACAGAGTCGAGAAAGTCAATTGTTGTTGTTGTTGTTGTATTGTGTGTTGTTTTTTTGTTTTGTTTTGTTTTGTTTTTCCCCCCAAACAGAAGAGTTCTAAGCTGTGGCAGTAAAGCTGCATTTATAGAAATAGATGAGGCTTGGTGCCCCAGGCCTTTACCATGTGCCTCCTTTAAATAAGGGGATGACAGAGTTTTGACCAGGACCCACATTAAAAAATACACTTTATATTGCCACCCAGCACACATATTCATGTACATAGCAAAAACAAATGTTTTCATGAAAAAGTATTTACACTTATTACCTGTGATGGTGTCTGGTATTTTGTATTGTAATATATATTGTATTTTGTATTCTAATCCATCCCATAAGCAGAATAGCCTGCTTCTTAAAAATTCGACTGTGACCCACTCAACTGCCTTTGTAATCCAGTAATGAAATATTTTTCACACTACTGGTCTGCATCTTCATAAATTCATGAACTTCATGTCTTTACATTTCTCTTTGCCCAGTTAAATTATGGGGTAAATCTTTCTGATTAGATATAGATATCTTTCTGATACCACCTGGTATCCCCTTCCACTGTTGCTTCTTTCTTGACAGCATAGTTGTCACAGGTGGTGAAATCCAACTCTTCACTTACTCCGTTCCCTCCCTTGTGTAGATGAATATGATGGGAGAAATCACACAACCAAGCTAAGTGATCTACCAAGCCTTTGGTGCTGCCCAGAAATTTTTCTACATTTCTTCATCAATCTCCTCCCCCAACTCCTAATAGATGATTTCATATTTTCTCCTCTTTCCTGGACTTTCAGCACCTTTGCTCCCTATTTCAAGCTCAGTCAGTATAAATTCCTTGTTATTTCACTGACAAAATAAAAGCAACCAGAAGAGAATGTGAACATGCTTGCACTGCAAGACCTACCAGCCCCCCTGCATGCACCATGCCTTTCCTTCTTTAATAAGGCATAACTTCAGCACCTCTGCCCCAGCCCTCAATCTCATCTCAGCTCTTGCAATTGTCACTTTCCACCTGCACTGTCAGTTTCTACCTCTCTGCTGAATCATTCCCAAAGTTAGATAAACACTCTGTAATCTATCCCACCTTGACCCCACAGTCTACCCCAGCTACTACATATGTCTCTTATTCCTGTTAGAGCAAAACTCCAGAGTTACTATCTCAACTTCATTCTCTGCCATTATTTCTTGAATCAACCCCAAGAAGGTTTTAAATCAATTTCACCATGGCTTCTTAGGCCTCATTTTCTTCAGTCTGAGAACAATCATTCATGTATACAATGGCTGACTCCTTCTTTGGCCTCCAGAATACCATTCTCTTTGCCCTTTGTATCATTTCCTAAGTTTTATTAGTCACCTTTCCCAATAATTACCCATCTTTTAGACCTCTAAGCCTTTGTGTGCCTTGGGTCTTGGTCTCCCACAGGTCTTTTGAGTTAGTATTTTAGATTATTTCATTCAGTCCCATAGATTTTAATAGTATCACCTTATGTGGACACTATTCCCACGATGCTTTTAATAATGAGTAAAGTTATCTCTACTATTTTATACATTTGTTTTCAAAACTCTCTTAAACCTCAAATTGGTCCTTTATTGTGAAGGTTCGAATGCTTTTTCTCAAAAATGTGTTAGGCAACATAAAACTAACAGCCATTTGTCTTCACAGAAATAATAAAAAAAATTTAAAACCCTTGCTATTTTATTTTCTAAGGCATAATTCAACTTTAAATTCCATAACTGTGCTGTAAATTGCCATTAGATTGCTAGGAAATTTCTATGAAATACAAATGATTCTCCTAGTTATTCTCTATCTTCATGTAAGTATTTTGAAGATTCTGATGAGTTGAGAAGTCTTTTTTTTTTAAAATTAACCTCCTCCATGATATGCTGGCGTTAATCTCACTGCTAAAATACATTGTCTGTAAAATATGCAACAAATGGATTTTACATACCGTGTTATCTCCATAGCGGTTGCCCTGGATTCCTTTTCTCATTCCATCAAAGAGACTGCTCCATAATGCCTACTTTTACACACTCTTTCATTCCACAACTGTATTTATTAAATGTGGAAAACATTAGTAGTGGTCATCAGCATTCATTTCTTCTCTATTTCCTGGGCACACCAGAAAACTATACTGCTCACCATCTTGCCATTAGTGAAGCTATCAACTGATTCCAGCCAGTGGATTGTAAACGGAAGTGACCAGAGTCATTTCCTGACTGATATAGTAAAATATCCATGCACAAAGTTCCAGTCCCTTCTTTTCCTGCCAGTGACCTGGCATTCTTGTCCAGTGATAGAGCATAAAAATGGAAGCACCCTGGATCTCTAGGCCATTGCTTAGAAGATAGGTCCCTTGGGAAAAGGCCATAGACTCATAGAAGACCTACTGAAAGAAATAATCTGATGATATATTAGGCCATTATAATTTTGAGTTTATTTGTTACCAGAGTAATAGCACAACTTCTCCTGAAAAATACATTATTTATTTTATTTTATGGTGAAACTATATAATTTTTAACTTTTTTCCTTCAGTGGTTCACAAACATAGTTTTCTCTGTAGTCGTTATCGAAAAGGGATATTTTAAGCTGAAAGATGTTAAAAATATTTTGCAATTTCACAAAAGTTATATTTTACAAATAACAAAAAAATTGTATTTTACAAAAATACAACTTTTATCCAACTCTATAGCCATTTTCCCACACTGAATAGTTTATTCAAATACTATCTCTTCCAAATCTGTAGTGCTTGACGACAGAGATATGCATTTTAGTTTATCACCATATTATCTTTCATATGTCATTTCAGCCAACATTGCTGCAGCATAGGAACACATGTTTTCCTTTTGATTTCTCTTTGTCTTTCCCTAATAGGTGAAAATACTTCAAAAGAAAGTTCTGAACATTTATCAAATCTACCGAAATATTTAAAGTAATGGACTGAGAATCTCATGAACTTAAACAGTAATAAAACAAAAGTTGTAGAGGTGTATTTTCAGGTTCTACATGCTTGACACTAACATGTTTTAAATTCTGGGTGTTTTCAGACGAACCATGATGGTTTCATGCTAGCATCTCAAGATCCTATATATAATTCAGAAGAGGTGATCCTTCCTTAAGCCTTTTAGATAATTTCAAGGTGTTTTATCTGACTTTTAGTCTGATCTTCTTGGACTGTGATCATTTTAATCACAGAACGTATGCAATAATGAGTTTGTGTAGTTTGTGTTTCTTTAATTATTACTAATATCTTCATATCATGGTTTCCTTGCAAGAATCATTTTTTAAAAGATTTATTTCATTATTTGAAAAAGAGAGAAGGAGCCAGGAACAGGGGAGGAGCAGAGGGAGAGGGAGAGAAAAACTCAAGCAAACACTGCACTAAGCACAGAACCTAATGAAGGGCTTGATCCCATGATCCTGAGTTCATGACCTGAGCCGAAACCAAAAGTTGGACCCTTAACCAACTATGCCACCCAGGCACACCACAAGAATCTTTTTTAAGACACATGTTTTTTAGATGTTGGGGAGGATGTGGAGAAAGGGGAACCCTCCTACACTGTTGGTAGGAATGCAAGCTGGTACAGCTACTCTGGAAAACAGTATGGAGGTTCCTCAAAAAGTTGAAAATAGAATTACCCTATGACCCAGCAATTGCACTCCTGAGTATTTACCCTAATGATACAAATGTAGTGATCTGAAGGGGCTCATGCACCCAAGTGTTTATAGCAGCAGTCTCCACAATAGCCAAACTATGGAAAGAGCCTAGATGTCCATCGACAGATGAATGAATAAAGAAGATGTGTGTGTGTGTGTGTGTGTGTGTGTATACATACATATGTATATGTATGTATATGTATATATATATACACACACAATGGAATACTATGTAGCCATAAAAAAACAACGAAATCTTGCCATTTGCACCGATATAGATGAAACTAGAGAGTATTATGCTGAGTGAAATAAGTCAATCAGAGAAAAACAATTATGGTCTTTCTGATATGAGGAATTTGAGAGGCAGGGTGGGGGGTCATGGGGGGAAGGAAGGAAATAATGAAACAAGATGAGACCAGGGACGGTGACAAACCATAAGAGGCTCTTAATCTCAGGAAACAAACTGAGGGTTGCTGGTGGCAGGGGGAGGGATGAAGGGATAGGGTGGCTGAGTCATGGACATTGGGGAGGGTATGTGCTATGGTGAGTGCTGTGAATTGTTTAAGACCGATGAATCACAGACCTGTACCCCTGAAACAAATAATACATTATATGTTTATTTAAAAAAATGAGACTTTGCTGTGAGCTAGTCATTAAACACACACACACAAACACACACAAAATGGCACATGTGTTTTATGTGAGGTTTCATTCAATTATAATTAGAAAATATAACCCATAAATCCACCTAACCAAGAACATGGAAGTTTAAATACATGATAATACACTGAAATTGAACAAGTGAATAAAGGTGCCATAAATCCTTCTGCATTGGTGGAACTCCCACACCTCCTGAGGTGTACCTCCCAAAGAATGAAAGGTGACTCTACAGGCATTATTACAACCTCCTTCTTCCTCAACCCTTCCATTTCCTCTAACATAGACAGGGAGAGCAAGATAAATCAATCCCAGTCTCTTCCTTAATCTAGGGTGGCCATGTGACACTATGCTAGTCAATGAAATATAACCAGATGTCCCTGAAGAAAGCATTCCTTCCAAGATAACACCACAATGGAAGGATTTTCACTTTTGGTCTTTCCTTGTCTTTCAGCTTGGAACAGGAAAGCAATGCTTGAAGGAGCAGTAGCCATCTTGCCTGAGGCTGAGAGGCTTCAAGGACCAAACAGTAAGTGAGAAAATATAGACTAAGATCCAGAAATGTCAGATTCCAAAATCAAATGCTCTAACTTCTGTGGTATGCCACTCAGCATAGCTGGGATGAAATGAGTTTCATGGGAAGGAGACGATTTCAGATGAAGGACAAAAAACAGCAATGGAGAGTTAATGAGTGGTAAACTGAGTAAGACAATAGGATTTTAGGAGAATAAGGATTTTCCACAATACAGGGCAGAAAAAGGAACTGATGCTCCCAGGAAGGCAGGTTATTTGATGCAGCATCTTTAACCTTAAGTATGATCACACGTAAATTAACTTTGTAGAATTGATTTGAATTGTGAGTGAAGTTGTAATATAAATGGAGATTGTTCAATGCTCTGTGTACTGCAGGATTCGTTGGAAGGCAGTGAAGTAAGAAACAGGTTGTTAACATATTTTGACATTTTGGCAAGCTTTTCTACTTGTCTGAAAGGCAAAATTTCAAATGCCCTAGTATTAGATCCCTGGATAGGAGCCTGTTACATTGTTTTTTTTTCTTGGATCAAAGCTCAATTTTATTCTCATTTTCTTCCATTGTGTATAAAGAATTTTCTTACTGTAAACAGTATTAGTAAACATTTAACATTATAGTTCTGCCCATGAAAAATAATTAAAACTAATTGGGCTTCATTGCATAGCATTTACGTTTTCAGAAGAGGCATTTTTTTTCTATTGCACAGCCTTGTACTTCAGAGAGACTTGTGGGAACAGACGTGGTATTTTTGAAACTTTAATTATACTGGTTTGAATAGAACAGAGGTCCATAGACAAAATTAGTGAGAAATAAAACTTGGAGGTCAGTTGGGGCCAGCCTGTGGTCTAATTGGTCTAATTGAGGAGGCCCTAGATTTGAAGAGGACCATGGAGTTCAGGGTGGGAATTTGATGATGCCAGGCTCTAGAATCAAAATGGAAAGATTTGTAGGTTAGCGAACCAATATTTGTTGAAAATATACAGCTGTATCAGACATTTACATTTTCGTAACAGGAATTAAGCTTAAGTTTCCCTGTACTTTACTGAGTATTTTTCAGATTTTCCACAATGTAATAAAATCCTGTTTTTAGTAAGTCTGCAACCAACTCCTAAAAATCCCCTATGCTTGAGTAGTGAAGACCAGAAACTGAAGCTCTGTTCTTCCAAATCAAGTCAGAAGTGAGGAGAAATAGGATGAGCAAGGCTCTCTGTGGAAAATTCCCTGTCATTAATTTCATGAAGCTGGATGTTGAGCACTGCTAATAGGAACCACACAGCTGACCTGAATATCACAGCGCACAGGTAGATTTTGAAAGGCATCCAAACTGAAAACCTCTTAAGAATTTGTAGCTGGTAGTTAGCACTTGGTATTATATTCTGACACGCTCAGACCTGGTCAGGATGTCCTCTTCTGGTGCCTTCACCATTTCATCAAACTCCTGGGTTCTGTGCCACATGCCAAAGAGGAAAACGGACATGGAATAGGCATTTCTGTAATCCCATTATGGCAGTTTAAACTACTGGGTCTGCTTGGAGTTTGAGCCTCAGAAAATTTAAAGAATTCTCTTTTCCTTTTTCTCTATCTAAAGGTTTCTCAACTTGAGCACCATTAAGATTTGTTAGTAATTCTTTGTTGTGCAGGCTGTGTGTGCATTGTAGGATGTTTCGCAGTATCCCTGGCATCTATTCAGTTGAAGCAAGTAGCTCTCCCGAGCCCTGTCAGTCAAACAGGTTTGCGGATGCCGCCCAGTCTCCCCTAGGGACAAAATTGCCCTCCCCCCACCTCTGCCCGGTTGAGAACCACCACTGTATTCAGAGATTCAACTGTTGAAATATTCCATGTGACTCCATGGTCCACAATATCAAATAGAACACTGGAGTCCTATAGAACAAGGGCTCAGAAAAGGCCTTTCTATTTGACAGATAGGGGATGAGGAGGCATGACTCTGGCGCTGTGAGAGGAATATAGACTACAGGGTTTGGGAGAAAGAAAGAGATGTGATTTTTTTTTTAAAAAGTAGAAATTGCTTTTCTGCAAGTTGGCATGAAAGGGAGACATGTCGGCTGATATCTGGCAGGGTTCAGTGCCTTACTTAAAGATGTACTGAACCAAGAGATATGTGTTTGTTTAACTTAGGACTTTTTTCCCCTTCAAGATAGAGACAGCTAAGCAGGTTCAGGGTCAGGAAAAAAGTTAAAACAAACTGAAGGCAGATACAGAAAAAAGGAGACAGAAGGTGGAAGTAGAAGGCCAGGGAGAGTGATGGGAGCTGGAGGGTGTCCTGGGAGGAGGATAATGACAGGGAAGACAGAATAACATGGCTGGAAGAATTTGGTATCAGAATTAGACTGGGTGATTTTAAATCCTGGGTCCATCATCGATGAGATGTGTGACCTTGGAGATTTTTTTAAATCTCTTAAAATTTCAGTTTTCTCATCTGCAGATGGGGATCATAATAACTTCCGTCCTTGAAGGTTGCCTAGAAATGAAGGTGTGATAATGCCTGTAAGGCATATCACGCAGGACCTGTGCTAAATATGTACAGTATAGGATAGGATGGAGGGTACAGTGGGGCCCTGAGGAGCATACGGTCCCTATGTGTGATGGCTTCCACGGTGACAGTGAGGGTCTTTGCAATCCAGGTGCAGTGAGGTTTAATAGAAAGATGTGGGCCTGGCCCAGCAGGCAAAGTAGAAAGGAGGAAAGAAGATTAAAAGGCTTAATCAAACCACGGACCGAGACCAGGCCACTAATCACCAGCTTTCTTAATGAGTGCTATGGATATGTGTGAATGCAGAAGAGGAAGGCAGTGGCTAATTTGCTGAAGCATTGGCAAGCAAGAGAGATGACAGGTAGGGAGCCTTGGAAAGTGTGGGAATTGGGTTGCTGT
>CM052797.1:93552745-93585194 GCA_028533885.1 Nasua narica | reverse complement strand
GGTATCTGGTCTTTTGGGCTTCAAGGGAAAAGGGCTTACAAGTGGTGGGTTCCTCAAGAGGAAGCAAAGGAAGGCTGTGTAACTAGGTAGGTAGAAGGAGGGGTGGGAGAGAGGGGGAGGGGAGAGGGGAAGAGAAAGAAGAGAGAAGAGAGAAGTGAAGAAAAAAGAATAGAGAAAAGAAACCCAAACTTCCATTCTCATTTTACAGGTGAAATAACAACAGTTAAGTAATGTCTTCTTAGACTTTCAGATGGTAAGTAGTAAAGCCAAGAATTAAACCAGGGATCTTGATTTCAGATTTTGCATGTTCAATCATGTTACTGTTCTTGTGCCCCAAACTTGGACAGGCCAGACACAGAGAATAGAGTGCACTAAATGCAAACTTCTGCTTTTCCAAGGTCACCTAACTTTCTAGACTTTGCAGCTTTCCAGCCTCAGTGTATAACTGCATATTAGTTTGATTTGAGCACGACCTTTGCTCCTTAAAAAAGCATGTATTAATTGAGAAAACAAAGTACCATACACTTACAATAAAAGCCAGAAAAGAAAAAAAAAGCTGATCCCAACCAGGATATTTTGAGGTAAAGTACATTTGTTGGTAAGTAGCTTTTCCCAGGTCTAGCTCATGGCCCTTCTTGCTGTACCCCAGTGAAGCATGAGCAAAAGCCAGCTATGACTATTGGCTGTGGCTTTACTACCTTCACACTGGTCCTTGTATGCGCTACCAAAAAACCCCCCAACAACTTCTGTTTTTCCTTCAAAGAGTATGCCTTTCTCTGGGATTTTTTTTTTTACACGAATATAATAATCTACATTTGTGAAGAGTTTAAATTAATGCTCAATTTTCTAAAATGAGATCCACCACCAGGATGGTGACTTGCATAGTTAAACAAAATTATCCCTCATCTCTTTAGCTTATTGAATTTATTGTTACCTATAGGTTTTTCATTCATGATCTTATTTATCATACTCTATTTCTCAGTTGCCTTGATTTTCATCTCATGAAGACAGTGACACTGGCCATTTGAATTTTCTTTTCCAAGAGACATTTTTATCGTATCTGTTCTTTGTGGCTCACAGTTAAGTTTCAGAAAGACTAGAATTGTTTTTGAGGTGATCAAACACCAACCAGATAGTAAGTAAAACAAGGATCTAAACAATCATCCCAGGGATTGGGGTGATGAAGGCCTTGGAGGGGTGAGCACTAGAGCGGGGAGAAAGAGCTCCTGCTTTGGCTCCAGGAGAGCTGGGTCTGAACCCCAGCACCATAATGTATTGGCTGCATGACCTTGGGCAGGTCATGCATTCTTCTTTAGCCTTGATTTCTGATAAGTGTCCTGCTCTGTTTATCACTGTGTTTCCTTGAGTGGATATGAAGCTCAAGCTGGATAATGTGTGTGAATGAATTTGAAACTGGCAAGTGATTTATAAAAGATGCCACTTTTGTTTTGGTGGACAGTCTGGAAAGAGTCTGAGAAGCTAGAAGAGTAGGTTTCAAGCCTTTCTGTCTGGCAAGAAACATTGTTTCCTTTGGACAGACATGAAACAGAATTTCCCAGGCAGTGGTCTATCACAGACAGTTCTGGCCAGGGCCCCGGAGGGGGAGGGGGGCCCCCTGGCTGTCAGACAGCAGGGTGCCCCCCAGCTTATACCCGGCCGACACAACAATGGACCTTGACTCAAGCTAACAGTGGGCTGCAATGTCCACACCGGGCTGAGCAATTGTTCTTCCACAGCTTTGCTAGGGACACTGCTCTGCACGTTTGTGCCAGAGCCAGACCTGGGGAGGCTGCTGCTTAAACTTTATGTTCTCACATTCTGCTCTTTACTTTAACTTTTATCTTTTATCACAGATTATCATATCTGTTTATGTGAGAAAAATGTTTAATGCTGGTCTCCATGTCTATGCTATAAAGTCACTAAAGATACGGAAGACATCTATTTTGAACACGTTGGGTTCTTAGCACCACACACGTCTGTCATAAAGTAGTCGCTTTAGGACAATTTATTGGATAAATTTGTGAACAGTAAAGAAAATATTCTTGGGAGATTTAGTAATCCAATGTAGTTCCATAGTGACTGTCATCTTTTGTAGGAATATTTTCCTTTCCTTTTAGTATCCTGTAAAAGTAGAAACTTTAGGACAGGGAGTTAAGAATTGGTATGGACACAAGGGTCAATGGAAACATTGTATTTTCTCTATTTCATATTTAATCAATTATTTGAGTAGCTAATATTGACTGAGATAATGTATGAAAAATATATTTTGTTTTTCCTTTTGTCTGTCCCTTTTCTTTTTCTTTCTTTTTTTTTTTAAGATTTTATTTATTGATTTTACAGAGAGAGAGAGAGACAGAGAGAGAGGGAACACAAGCAGGGTGAGAGGGAGAGGGAGAAGGAGGCTTCTTGCTGATCAGGGAGCCAGATGCAGGGCCCGATCCCAGGACTCTGGGATCATGACCTGAGCCGAAGGCAGCCGCTTAAAAACTGAGCCACCCAGGCGCCACTGTGCCTTTCCTTTTTTAAAGTTTTATTTATTTATTTGAGAGAGAGAGAGTGAGTAAGTGAGCATGAGCGGAGGGACCAGGCAGGAGAGGGAAAAGCAGGCTCCCTACTGCCCAGGCCCCAGGATCATGACCTGAGCCAAATGCAGACACTTATCCAACTGAACCACACACCCTATCTGCCCCTTTTTAATGTCTAAAGCATAATCCAGCAAGTGTTCAAGCTTTGGTTCACTCTTCAGAGATCCTTTGGGAACACTGTACTTTTGGACAAGACCCCAGAATCTCAGGAACACCGTTGCATAAGTATGTGACTGACATTCACCAACTTGGTGAGGAAAGAGACGTGCACCCCCCCATTTATGGGGGGCGTGCACTGATATTTCCCAACTCACTCTTCTTTTTCCATGGGCAGACAATTCATGCAGCTAATGACAGACATAAATTTTGGAGAGTTGTTTTGTGAAAACATTTCTAGAGAGTATCTACAATTACCTCATCAAGCAAGAAACAATTTTTTTTCTCTTCTGTGTGTGTGTGTGTTTAAGAATAAAAGATGCTTTCTCAAATCCACCCTGGCATTGATTGGGAGAAAAAAATAATTTTAGTAGCTCCAAGATACATTCTCTCCTGACCATCCCTATTAAAGCCCCATAAAAAATTCACCATTCTGGTTGTTGTGAGTTGGATTTATCATACTATCAGGGCGCAGTGCTTTGCGGGCCTCAGGCAAGCCCAGGAACTAATGGTTTACAGCTGTCAGGGGCACTCCGGTGGTGGCTAATAAGAAAAGCTCTAGGATGTCTAGTAAAGCAACTGGAATGCAAAATAAGAAAACTGAGTTGAGTATTCTGCCAGAGATAAGGACCTGATCTCATATAAAAGCTGGGGCTTTCATGCCACTCAGCCAAGGCATGTATTGAGAGGAGGTATTACATAAATAATGCCTGAATATAGCTTGGGCTTCTGCCAAACTGCAAACTGAGGTGAGGAGAAGGGAGATAGAACAGCATGTCAGGAAGAGCTTTCACCACAAATATATAGATAATATCTCTGCCCATTTGCAAATAAGCATACTTACTTTAAAATGCCACAGATTTGTAAGGCCCCTGAAATCATCACGTATGGGTAAAACTGAAGCTGTTCATTTACACATTTGTCAAGCACACAAAGTGTGCCCTGTACTATGCTAAACAGTAGAGACCAAAATTTCCTGGCCTCTAGAAGCCATAGTATATAATGAAAGAGGAAGTAAACAAACACTAGGCAGTGTGAAAAGACAGCTAGACTAGACCCAGGGCTTCATAGAGGGAAGACTTGTGTCTTTGACTGTATCTCTAGCTCTAAGCCTAGTGCCTGGCCTATGTATTTAGTTCTTTTTCTTTCTTTCTTTCTTTTTTTTAAAGATTTTATTTATTTGACAGTGAGAGAGATCACAAGTCCGCAGAATGGCAGGGAGAGGGGGGAAGCAGGCTCCCTGCTGAGCAGAGAGCCCCATGTGGGGCTGGATCCCAGGACCCTGAAATCTTGACCTGAGCCGAAGGCAGGGGCTTTAACCCACTGCCCCTGTATTTAGTTCTTAATAAATACTAAAATCGGTGAGAACTGAAATGCTATTATAGAGCTTCATCACATAGGAGCTCAGAGGAACGGCACATAATATAGTCTAAGTGGTGGGAATAAAGAGGGGGCAGAAACATCTTTTCAGGGGAAGTGACATTCGAACAGAATTGTTAATGACAGGGCTAAATAAGCAAAGAGAGAGGTCAGAAGCATTCTCTTTGTTCCAGAGAAGAGTGAGTGAGAATGGGGCAATTTCCTAGAATTGCAAATATACCACTTTGTTACACGTGCAGGGAAGAGTCAGACGTGGGGGTGGACGGACAGAGACTGGAGTTTGGAGAGTGTCATGCTAATTAGTTTAAATTTTAACCTTAAGGCATTTGAAAGATAATTGAAGCATTTTAAGCAAGAAACTGGTATTACTGGATTTATAGTTAAAAGACCACTATGATAGCTTTGTGGAGGATCACTTACAGGGGTTATAAAATTATAGGCAGAGTGTACTAGAGAAGCTCTGAAATGATCCAGACAAAAATTGATGGGGACCAGATGTCAGGCAGTGGCTATGAGGATGGAGATATGTGGACTAATTTGAGATACATAACAATAGAACTGGCAAATGTGGTGATTATATGCAAGGGTGGGCAAGAAAACAAAAGTTACTCAGGGTTCTGACATGGCACTGGAGTGAAAGGTAACACCATTCACTGAGGGGGTGAACACTGGAAGGGAGAGGTTTGGCCTAGTTGAAAATAACAGGTTCTCTTAATTATGTGATGAGCGAGGGTCTGCAGAAGTTTACACTAAGATACCCAATAGGTTGCTGAATATTAGGGATGTAGATTATAGCTCATAAGAGAGCTCTAGACTAACGATGTAACCCCCAGAGTCATTGGCTTATACAACTTGTAACTGTAGCATAGAGACTAGATGAGATCATGCAGGAGAGTATGTACAGGGAGAAGGCCTGACACAGGGCCTTGAATGATCAGCAGAGGGAAGAGAAAAGCTCCTTTGAGTAGCTTGCCTGAAAATAAAAGCTGAATAAATAGGGAAAGAAGTAAAATGGGGCCATCTGGAGTATATGTGTATCCATTAAAGGAGTAGGGGGAGAAGGGGAAGAGGGAGAGGGAGGGGGGAGGGGAAGGAATGAGGGGGAGGGGAGAAGAGGAGAAGGAGGAAAAAATCAAATGAAGAATGGGTTAACATCTTGGTTCTAAGGATATTGCTTAAATTTCCCATTTGCCGTCTCTAACATTCAGCATGCCCCAATCATAGATCAAAATATCAGAATTGCACATTCTTTTTCGTTTCCCAGTATAAGTGGCATCAAAAGTGTACGTGTTAGATGATAACAGTATGACAGGAGAGCCCCAAAGAAAAATATCTCTTTGGGAATCAGGGTACAATTGCAAGTCAATCCTGTCTTTCTTGATAAAGCTGCTGCTGTTCATTTTGTGATGAGGGGGTATTTTTATGATGACGGGGTGGACAGAGCTTAAGAGGAGAAAATTATAAAGGATGTTATAAAATGAAGAAGGATTTACATTTTATATATCTTTGAAAAAGTATGCTCCTTGCAAAGGATATACTGAGATTTATTTCAAGAAGGCCTGGGTGGTGATGGGCATCACATGAACAATAAGGTTTCCATCATTACCCCACACAGTGGGTGTTTTATAGCCTTCTTCTAAATGCATTTTTTATAATGCTCTTTCCCTAATTAAGTTGGATATTTTGATGATGCAAAGTCCACTTTTATTTGTCAGCCTTGGCACTTAATTTGATGCCTATACTCCCATTTTCAGTGACATTGGCAGTCATTTTCAAAATGGAAATTACCAAAATAAAATCTAGAGTTATCCACCTACTATATGCTGCTAAGAAACCTTAAATGGCCTTGCTCATGCCCGACTGGCATTAATTTAAAAAAATATATGATGACTGCCTGGTTCTGTTAATAAGTAAAATACTAATTTACAGTTGTTTCTGAGCATTACATACAATAAAAACACAGGTTAGATATGTACCAGAACAATGAAGCCTTGAAAACAAGAAGGAAACAAATCTACAAACCTTCCTTCAATAAATATACTTAAATAAAAGCAAAAAGAAACCTCCAAAACAATAGCTTTATTTTCAAACAAATCCACATTTTAAAAATCCTTTCATATTTATTATTTTGTTGCCTCACTATCAACCCTTCCAAGGCAAGAGTATTATCCCCATTTCACAGATGAAGAAACTAAAACAGAAAGATTGAGTGACTTGACCAAGGTCAAAGGTAGAGAAGAAATGAGAATTCAAACCCAAGTCTTCCATATTCACCTTCCAGAAGTCATTCTTTAATTCAACATAAATCAAAAACTGGCGATTTGCAACTCTGTTGTTTAAGAAATGGTGGGAAATCATGCACTTCTAAAGTACATTGAAAGCCTGTGAATCACCATCCTTAGGAAAACAAATCCTATCCAAATAAAGACACATTTCAGTTTTTACTTTTGTTTTGCATTTGGTGTCCATGAGTTAAAAATTCCTTAACAATAAATACCTTTTGTAGGTAAAATTATTTTTTTTTAAAGATTTTATTTATTTATTTATTAGGAAAGAGAGAGAGTGAGAGAGAGCATGAGAAGGGAGAAGGTCAGAGTGAGACGCGGACTCCCCATGGAGCTGGGAGCCCGATGTGGGACTCGATCCCGGGACTCCGGGATCATGACCCGAGCCGAAGGCAGTCGCTTAACCAACTGCGCCACCCAGGCGCCCTAGGTAAAATTATTCTATTCAAAAATATTTTTTTCTTTCAAACAAGTGATAAGCCAAAATTACAGTCCCAATACATTCCTATTGGTTTTATGAACTTGTGTGATGTGAATATTCAAGGACAGGAATTCATTGAATTCAGATTGAACTACCTTCCAATGGTGCATATTTTAATGAACATCTTTTGGCCAGTGACAACATTTTTTTTTTTGCTAGATATGAAGGTTTTCTTTTCTTGTACACATAATTCATATATATATATGTATCTCCACACACACATATTCTTTACATATCACATACATTGATAAATAGATAAATGAATGTATGTATATATGTTTATACATGATCTCATGTATACTCTACAAATTACAAACTCACTGTAAGAGTTTAATATTTAATGCATCCTAAGAGAGAAAGAGAAGGAGTGAGGGAGAGAGACAGTGGGTAGAGACAGAAGGAGAACACAAAGTCTGAGACTCAAAGAGTGGAAGATCTTGAAATTTTCTAATTCTGAACAGTTTCTTACTCTTCTAATAAGTCAGTCAGATCTATTCTGGACCAATATTCAACAGAAGAAAGTCCAATCAGATTCTATATTGTACTGAAGATTGAGATGTTTATTCATTTCCATGTGAAATGAGGTATATGATATATCTTAGAGCAGGCTTTGTAAAAATCTATAAGAGTTTAACATTTAATGCATACTGTTAGTTTAATAACTGCACTGAGTTTAATTACACTAAGTTCACTGTTCATTTAATAATCAACCCAAATTTCTGCTCATTAGATTCATGGCTGACTAGGCATTTTCACGTTAACTTGTCTTCTATGACATTCTATAATCAAGGAAAATGGTTCAAATTTTATTTTAAAAGACATTTGTGTTACTGTGGTATTAGAACATTTGGCTAAACTAGCAAATGAAGCAGAAAAAACTATTGCTAATATTTTGATGATAGGAATATTCATATGTTAACATATTTCACATAACCTTTTATATTGAAACTTCGTTAGTCCTGTTTCCTCAGAAACATAATTTTGGCTTAAGAAAATATAATCAATATTATTGTAGAATGTGGACTTCACATATTTCAATTCTTGGAAATTTGGAGACTACTGTTTTGCCAAGGCACTATTTTTCTTATACCACAGAATTTTTCTGGATACTCTTGTCTCTATTTTCCATGTGAATTATAAAATCAGCTTGTCTATCTCTTCCCTCCCTAAAAATTCATTATATTGTTCTTATTTGTGGTCTTTCCTTTCCACTCTGAATCCCCTTTAACATTTCTTATAAGGCTGGTTGAGAGGTCAAGAACTCCTTTAGCTTTTCTTTGTCTACTAGTGTCCTTTTATTTCAGTTATTCTTCAACTCTGATTGGTTCTTTTTAGTATTTTATCTTTATTGAAGGTCTCATTGAGTTCTCCCACTCTTTTCTCTAGCTTGGTGAGTACCTTTTTTTTTTTTTTTTCTGGTGAGTATCTTTGCAGTCATTAAATTAAGTTCTTTATCAGGCATATTGCTTGTCTCTGTTTCATTAAGTTCTTTTTCTGAGGTGTCATATTCTTTCTTTCAGAACATATTCCTCTGTCACCCCATTTTGCTAAACTGTCTTTGTTCCTATGGAATAGGCAAAATGGCTATTTCTCCTAAAGTTGTGTATAGTGTCCCCTATGCAGACAGTGTGTTCTTGGTGACTTTGGTTGGCTGGCTGGAGCTGTGGCTGTATATGCTGGTTTGTCTTTTAACCTGTAGCATTTTATGGAAAGAATAAAGAAATAATAAAAGAAAAAAGGCAATAGTAAAATATAAGAAGGAAAAAGAAAAAAGGACAAGAAAGAAAAAATAAAACAAGACAAATTTTTTAAATTAAAAAAATTAAAAGTAAAAATTAAAAAGAAAAAGAAAAAACCTCACAAAACTGACACTTATTTCTGTGCCCTAGAACCACAAGGTGGCTGGTGTGGGTGTGAGGACCACTGGGTTGCTGATGTTGCAAGCTTTCTGTGACTATCTGACCCACAGGCAGGGCACGGGAACCCACTAATTATGGCAACTGAACCTGCCCCTATCCAGACCCTGCTCAGTCTGTGCTTTTAAGGGGGAGTCGGGGGTGAGAGCATTCTCACAATTCCTCAGACTTTTTAAACCCCAGCTTCTTTTTCTGTGCACCAACGGGACAGGGGCTAGGATGTAGGCGTGGGGAGTCTGGACATGCTGAGGTCCCAGCTCACTGAGATAACCAGATCAGCCTGTTATGGTGTCTGGACCCTGCAGCAGTCTAGGCTTTTAAGGTGAGGTGGGAATATCAACTGTATTGTTCTCCAGTCCCTCTAACCTGGAAAGGTTTCCGGCAGCTCCTGAACTGGTTGGCAGAGTTCTAGTGTTGCCTCTTTTATATGTGAGTTGCTCTTTTAAACCATGGCTTTTTTCTGTGCCCAAGGACAGAGGGATCTGTTTCTGATCCCTTCGCACCATCCCTCCCCTACTGCTGTAGCTGGGGTGTGGGTTCCCCTTGCTATCCTATCTGTTTCTCTTGCTGTTCTAGCTTTGGTTGTTCAATAGTATTCAGTCAGCCCTCAGTTTCTTAGGAGGGGCTGTTCTATTAATAGGTATAATTTGGTGTATCCCATGGAGGAGGTGAGTGCAGAGTTTTCTTACGCCACTATCTTGAACCAGATCAGAATGTTTTCCTTTCACCATTAAGGATAAAGTTTCCGCAGATGTCCATTATCAGATTGAGAGTACTCCCTTCTATTTCTAGTTTTCTGACAGTATGAATTTCAATTTTGACAAACAGTATTTCTGCAACCACTGAGTTCATAGTTCTTTTACTGTTAATATGGTGATTTACGTTGATTTTATTTTTGAATAATCTAATCCTGTATTCTTGAAATAAATCTAACCTGAGCCTTACAAATTATCTTTTTTATATAGTGCTTAAATCAATTTGTTAAAATTTATTAAGGGTTTTGCATCTATAATTATGAGTAACTTATAAAATTATAAATTATAAAATTATGAATTTTATAAAATTTATTTTATAAATTTATATATAAATATATAATTATACAATCATTATATCTTTATATAATTTATATAATTGATATATTTACATATAATTACCAACAAATATAATCAAATAATATAAATTTATATATAAGATTTATAAATTTTATTTTTTTAATTTTATATATAAATATATAATCATAATAATATATTATATATTACATACAATATATAAAATACATATATTATGTATATAAATTTTATAGAAATATAAAAATTTATAATTTTTCTTTTAATGTATCTTTCTTCTTTTGATATCAGGGTAATGCCCACCTCAATAAACTGGTTGAAATTTTTCCTTATTCAAATATTGAGTTTATGTAGAACTGGCATTATTTATTCTTAAGAGTTAACAATTCACCAGTAAAACCATATGGACTTAGAGTTTTCTTGTGGAAATTTTTAAATTCAATTTTTTAAGAGCTGTGGAGTTACTAATACTTTGTTTTTTCTGGTATGAATCTTTTTTTTTAATTTTTTAAAAGATTTTATTTATTATTCTGGTATGAATCTTAAGTTGTGTCATTTGAGGATTTTATCAAATTTTTCTTACTATCTTTTTAGGTCTTCTTTTTCTCCTTTTTGTACTATATTGATAATTTTTAAAGATGTTTTAATTTTATTGATTCATTTTTCTTGTTTTTATATCTTTTAAAAATATATTTATTTCTTTACTTCTTACTTTTAGTTTAATTATCTCTTATTTTTCAAAGATTTTAAAATGGAATTTTAAATAACGGATTTAGCCCTATCTTCTTTTCTAACATGAGCATTTTATGTTACACATTTCCCTCTAATCCTTGCTTTGTCGCATTCCACAAATTTTGAGTTAATGTATTTTATCATCATTCTCCCCAAAGTATTTTTAAAATTACTTTATTACTTCTTACTTGATCCACAGGCTATTTAGAATTTTGTAATTTATTGTTCAAGTATTAGGAAATTTCTGAGAAATATTTTGCTATTTATTTCTGGTTTAAGCCTTTTATGATGAAAGTACATATTTGGTATCATTTTATTCTTTTAATTAGTCTTCTAAACACATCAAATTGTATACAATAAAAATCTACCATATCTCAATAAGGGAGTTAAAAAATAATGAATCTTGTTTCACAGTCCAACAAATGGTCTATATCGATGAATTTTTTGTTTGCATTTGAAAAGACCATGTACTCTATACGTGTGGGATAGACTGTCTTATAAATATCAGTTCAAATTTGTTAATATGGTTTTTCATCTTTCCCATATCCTTTTAGATTTTCTGCCTACTATTAATTACTGAATAAGGAATATTGAAGTGTCCAATATAACAGTGAAATATAATATCTTTCTCCCTTCTATTCTCTTTTGGCTTCACTGTAATTTTGAAGCTTCATATACTTGGATCTTTTTACAAACACTTTTAGTAATTTTATGTTTCTTTGATGAATTAGCCCTTTATCTTTACAAAATGTCATCCATTTTGTATTGTAATATCCTATGCTCTACAGTCTTCTCTGATACTAACATAGTAACGCCACTTTTATCTTTTTTTTAAAAGATTTTATTTATTTATTTGACAGAGAGAGTATACAAGCAGGGGGAGCAGCAGAGAAAGAGGGAGAAATAGGCTCCCTACCCAGATGCTGAGCTTGACCCCAGGAGCCTGGGATCATGACCTGAGCTGGAAGCAGACATTTAACTGACTGAGTCACTTAAGCATCCTGTAAAGCCAATTCTCTCATATGTTTCAGAATGTATCTTTTTTTTGACCCTTTACTTTTAAGTTATAATTTGTTTATATTTAAAATGTGTTTCTTATAGACAGCATATTTAGGTCTTGTTTATCCTGTAGGGCAATTTTGAGTGCTTTTTGAGTGTTCAGAATATTTATATTTAATGCAATTATTTATATGGTCATGTTTAAGTCCATCATCTTGAGACTTGTTTTTTTGTCCCATATTATATATTCTATTTTTCTTATTTTCCTGTCTTCTTTTGGATTAAGTTACTATGTATTAGTATTCCACTTTCTCTCTCCTTTTGGCTTTTTAGCTACACTTCCTCGCATTAAATAAGTGGTTGCTCTGGGATATTAAAATATTCAATTTATCATGGTGTGCCTTCAAAGAACAATATACTCCTCCCCAAATAATACATGAAACTTAGAGCAGTATGTTTCCACTTACCCTCTTATTTTTTGTAGTATTGTTCTAAATACCTTTTATTTCTACATATGTCAAAACACATTGATATTTTTGCTTTGAAAAATTATCTTTAAAAAAATTTAGAAAAGTGGAAAAAGCCTTTTCTCATAATTTAACATTTGCAATATATTTTATTATTTCATATGGATCCAAGTTTCACTTGAAAATATTTTCCTTCTCGGGATGCTTTTATGATTTTTATCTTTATAACTCATTCAGTAATTTGATAAAAATATCTCTTGGTATACTTTTAAAATGTATTTTTCTTGGAGTTTACTGAATTTCTTGGATACTTAGTATTTATCAGATTTGAAAATTTTCAGCCATTTTTTTTTCAAAAATTTTTTTTCCCTATTTGACACTGTCCCCTTTTAGGTTTCCAATTAACCTTATGTCTCTTTATATTGTCCTATGGGTCACTGAAACACTATTTAATTTTTTCCATGTTTATTCACTGTGCTACATTAGTTATATCAGTCATCCCAAAGCAAGCTTCTTTTAATGACATTCCAAATATCTATGTACATGTTTCAAGCATAATTATAAGGACTTCTGCTTCCCAGCCATATACTCAACCTGACCACTGGTGCCAGATATTCCATTGTTGGCATAAAAAACCAAATTAGAACATTTTTAATAAAAATAACTTCATGGGTCCTTGAATGGCTCAGTTGGTTAAGCAACTGCCTTTGTCTCAGACCATGATCCTGGAATCCCGGGATCAAGTCCCATATTGGGTTTCCTGCTCGACGGGGAGTCTGTTTCTCCCTCTGACCTCTCCCCTTTCATGCTCTCTTTCTCTCCCTCAAATAAAATAAAATAAATCTTTAAAAAAATAAATTTATAATTGGAATCAAAAGAAGCAAAAGAACACATGGCTGCCATTATTTCTATAATAGCTCAGTACCAGAGTTTTGAATGTCCCAGAGACAGAAAATAATACTTTTAGTATTCAGCCATATTATTTTCATAATAGTGGTGAGAAAACTCTTAATAAAATCACTGTTTAAAATACTGTTTTTCATTTTCAAATCCTTCACTTATAAACAACCTTGTGAAAAATAATGTCTTTGTTGGGAACCAGCAATATCTAAGATTGGCCTAAGACATAAGAATGCCTTGGGCAGTAATCAAAGAATGACTGGAATGCAGTTACTATTTATTAGAGACTTAATACTAACATGAAATTTTTTAAAGCAAAACTCGATTACAGTCAAGGATACAGGCATTAGGAAAGGTGAGAAGAGTGAGAGTAAGACCAGCAGCATGCTAGATGCAATGAAGAAAGAGAAATATCAGGATAGCATATATGGGAGAAAGAACGTGTCATGGTGACTGGGAAGAACAGTTATCAGAGACCCAAACAAATTGTAAGTAATAAAACAAACAAACCTAGCCAGACAGCTGACTTAAGTGCTCAAGTAACAATATCAAGATAAGATACTCAAACTCGGAGTTGTTTTGGTTTGGGTTAAGTACTTTTACCCATGTTACTTAGAAATGTATTGTCTAATAATGGTAATCACTAGCTTTACATGGTTATTTAAATTTAAATTAAATAACACTTAAAAATTCAGTTCTTTAGTTACACTGGCCATGTTCTAGGTACTCAATTAATACACAGTTAGTAGCTTCTTTATTGGGTAGCATAGGTAGAAAACAGTTTCGTCATTCAGAAAGTTCTATTAGATAGCACTGACCCAGAAATATGAATTGATCCATCATCAAGCCTAAACTAGTATTTGCAACCACAAAGAAAAAAACTCTAGTCCTTTTCTTGTAAATAATCATAAAATCGAACAATATGCATGAGGCAACTATATTTAAGCGCTACACAACAGATGGTATAAGAGTGCAATACTTAAAGTCTAAGAAACTAAAGGTGAGATCCATAGTCAGACAATTACCTGCCTAGGTACAATATTCTGACCATAGCACAAGGAGCCAGAGTCCAACTGGAGCATGGCAGTCAGGCTGAGCTGAAGAGTCAGATAGTAAGACCTCCTGGTGGTTTAAGTCACTGGAATATATGGGAAAGAAGATAAAGCAACTGCACAGAGGTTTTCCTGGTGGGTTCTCCAGACACTCAATGAGCAGGACAAGATAACACTGGGTTTACCAGATCATAACTGTGATGGATTGAGCCTAGTAAGTGTAGAGAACTTGTAAATATTCTTTTAAAATGCTGAGCATTCAGGCGAGACATCAGAAAACCTCCACCTTGAAAAAGCAATGGCAACAATAGAACAACAAAACAATACATACTCTAGGTCTGCCCTAATAAAGCCTAAAACCATATCCTGGCCAGATGAGAGTTTAAATGTTGAGTCCTATCAGGTTAGAAGGGTTTGGGAAAAGGAACGAGCTTCTCAGAAGCTCTACTAGCAAAATATAAGACTGAGCATACAGAAGTTCAAGATGCTTAGCTGGGAACTGAACAGTGAACCAGAACGATAATCCACATTTTCCAGGGGAAGATAAGAGATTTCAAAGCTTCCAAAATGTATCATTTATAATGTCCAATACAAAATAAAAAATTAGTAGACATTTAAGGAATAGAAAACTGTGACTTTTAGTCAGGAAAATAAAAAGAAGTCAATAGAAAAATGGCTCTAGTGACTCAGATGTTGGATTAACTGAAGACTTTAAATCAGTTCTTATAAATAAATATGTTCCAACAATGAAAGTCAAATATGTTGAAAGAATTAAGGGGAAACATAGCTTTAATGCACATACTTACACCAATTTGAAGTTAAAACTGACTGGAAAAACCAAAACAAAAGAAGAGCAAAGTTCACTTTAAGACTTAGCATAAAACTATAAGTCAATCCAATGCAGTATTGGTGTAAGAGTAAATATATAAATTAAAAAAACAGAATAGATTATCCAGAAATAAACCTACATATACATAGTCAATGCACAATGAAAAATGTGCACATTCAAGTAAATCCACGGGGAACGTATTTTTTTCAACAAAATATTTTGAACTAGTGATCTATGTTTAAAAAAACAACCTTAATGCTTTCCTCAAAATACACAAAGGTTTATCTGAAATGGATCCCAGAGCTAAATAAAAAGACTATGGCTATAAGGATTCTTGAAAAAAATAGGAGACTGTTGTGGCACAGAACATACAAACAATAAAGAAAAGAACCTTATAAATTGCACTTCATCAATCTAAAATCTTCCTTTTAAAAGACATCATTAATAAAACGAAAAGACCAACTAAAAAATAAGAGAAAAATATACACAATACTCATATCTTCAGGAAAGGACTATGTTCTAAAATTCATAAAAATTCTTAAAAAGCAATGAGTGGATAAAGAGTCCAAATAAAAAAATGGGCCCGAAGCTGTATGGACAGTTCACAAAAGAAGATGAATAAATGATTTAAGCACATGAAAAGATGTTCAACATAATTAGTCATGAGGGAAATGTAAATTAAAGCCACAATGAGGAACCTATGAAGAACCATGAAAATAGCTTCACAAATGACAGTATCAGGTGTCTTTGGGGATGTAGGATACTAATGACTCTCATACATTACTGGTGAGATTGGAAAACAGTACATTTTGGGAAAAAATGGGCAATTTTTAATAAAATTCAGCACATACATACCCTGTGACCCAGCAATTTCACTTTAGTTATATGAGTGAAATAAAAGCATGCCCCCCCAAACATCCACCAAACTAAACAAATAAAACACTGATACACAAATATTTATAGGAGTTTTATTCCTAACAGCCAAAAGGTAGAATTAACCCAACTATCCATGAACAGATGGGTGGATTTGTTTGTTCGGGGGAGACATCTGTTACAGATAAAGATGCAAGGGAAGCAGAGTAGAAAATTCCAAAGATCATGATGCACGTCTCAGATCTGTGCAAAGCTAGGGGAAAGGAAGGAAGGTTTGGTTGAAGAGTCTCAAAGTATAGTGTAATTCTTAGAAAGGCTGGTTGGATTACCCACTAGAAAGCATTGGCACAAAGATTGCCCAATGATTAGGCCTTCATTGGACCACAAATAGTCCAGCCCTAAAACACAAACTGTGCCTGGTTATTGTCATTGTCCAAGATTGCCCAAGGAAAGCATGACTTATCTCAGACACTGGGGCACTAATGAGACTGCAGCTAGGGCCTGTCAGCTCACGGCACTCCTTATGCTGCTTGTCTCTTAAAGGGGTGCTGAGGGGCCCACCTTCACAGCTGCCGTCATGAGTAAATGATGATATTAAGATAGATTACCATTCAGCAAAAAAAAGCCAAAAAACCAAAAACTTATATATGCCACATGGATGTAACTTTGGAAAACAGGAACAAAGAAATGATTGGTTAATCTTGCTAATTACAACAGTATCAAGTAACTACATGAAATGTGGATTTCTCTCATTCATAGATATGGTACATAATTGCTATATATGCATTACTTGCCCATCTTAACATTACAAGCATTTCTCCACAAAATGCATCAATATTATTTTAATGTCTATGCAGTTTATTTATTCAGTGGTATGTACCTAATATGTTACAAAACTCAAAAAAAAAAAAAAGCCAAAAAAACAACAACAAAAAACCAAACCTCAAAAAATGTTCTTTACTATAAAAAGGAATAGAAACTAGTGGGGAAATATTATTGGGCATTTAGTTCCCCCCTTTTTTGATGTTAAAGTAACAAGGAACATTTATTCTTAAATCTTTGTGCTTATGGTTATTTCCATAAGGTAGGACTAGAAGTGTAATTCCAGACATAGCCATTTTTAAGTATTTTGATACATATTTTTTAAATTGCTTTTAATTGTACCAGAATAGCTGTGTCTGTATCATTATATATTCTCCAATTTGAAGAAATCACATTTTAAAAACGTTTTACTAATTTGTTATATATCTAACAAATTAAATTATGTACTATATCTATCTATAGTAGATATAGAAATCTTATTAATTCATTATGAATTTAACTTCTATCAAAATTGATTTTGTTTCAAGTGTTCATTAACCATATTTACTTTTGTATGAAATATTTGCTTTAACTCTGGCCTATTAGTTTTTTTCCTTTTTCAGAGTCTTACAGTTTTAAAGCTTTTATATAGTTTCATAAATTTTCATATATTATACTTTAATGTTTTTATCATATATGTTGCATTGTAGGACTTTTTTAAAACTGTATTTTGTGTAGCTTAATGTCCTTTGGGCATGAAAACATCCATTTATTTCTTGACTCATCATTTAGTCATTACTCGGAATTGCAGTTTTTACAATTTACCCATAATTTTATCTAAATGCTTGTGCTTACCATCATTTCAAAACTCTGGGGGTACTTTTATTGCATAGATCCCTAAATTTATGACTGCCACTTGAATCCCACCGGCATTGCAAATTTCATTGACTTAAAACTGTACTTACTTATTTTCCCACATTCTTCTCTTTCTGAAAGCCCCACATTCTCTATCATCTCATATCCAATCAATCTCTGTAATATCCCAGAAAACTGTGCTGTCATCTCTTGTTCTGCTACATTAATTCAGGCCTCCATTACTTCCTACCTAGACCTTAAAATAATGTTCTGCTTCTGGTCTACACTTTTTCATATGATTCGATTTCTTTTCTTTTTGGACTCATTCTCCTAATGTACACCTTAAATCATTACAGAAGGTGACAGGCTCTTTCTCTAGGTGTTCACTGAAGGTGAAGATGTAGGTACTGCAGTTTTGGAATCCAGGTAACAACGTGTAGGGCAAGAGGTTGATACCAGTTCTCCAAGGTACATTATATGGCTCCAGAATTTTGAATGCTTCCTGAAATGTTTTGTCATTTAGTCAAGTCAAAGATTTTTTGAAGGCTAAGAAAGAACCAGCAGGCAACACCCCAGTGGAAAAGGAAATTGAGTTTCCCAGTGAGTGTGTGGGTAGGTAGGCAGCAGTGAGCTACTGTCTTCAAGCCGATTTTTACGTGGCCAACATTTAGGATTCTTCCCACCACCCCGCACCACCATCATTTTTCTACCTATCATGCTCCTCATTCAACAAAACTGTCTTCCAAAGCAAAGATTCCAGACTATGCTCCAAAGTTGTTGGGGCCTAAAATTATTAATTTTGCTTGTGATGATGCTGAAGGTGATTATCATAAAGCATTGAAGAAAGTATCAGCATACAGAAATGAACATATAGGGGCGCCTGGGTGGCTCAGTGAAGTCTCTGCCTTCGGCTCAGGTCATGATCTCAGAGTCCTGGGATCGAGCCCCGCATCGGGCTCCCTGCTCAGCGGGAAGCCTGCCTCTCCCTCTCCCGCTCCCTCTGCTTGTGTTCCCTCTCTTCGCTGTGTCTCTCTGTCAAATAAATAAATAAAATCTTTAAAAAAAAAACACATTAAGAAAAAAACAGGTTCATCTAAGAAGTATAGTCAAAGTGCAAATATAGGAGTGCCTGGGTGGCTCAGTCGGTTAAGCCTTTGGCTCAGGTCATGATCCCAGGGTCCTGGGATTGAGCCCTGCATTGGGCTCCCTGCTTTGGTGGGGAGCCTGCTTCTCCCTCTCTCTCTGCTCCTCCCCCTACTTGTGCTCTCTTGTTCTCTCTGTCAAATAAATAAAGTCTTTTAAAAAATGCAAATACATACAGATCAATTTAACACAAAATGTTAATAAGATTTACTGGAAAGGGATTATCTAGTTTCTATAATGCAAAGAAATAAAAAATTGAAGAAGCCAGAAGTATAGGCAAATTGGTCTGTAGGACAGAAAGCACTGTAGCACCATATCAAGTAAGGTTTTGGTAAAGAACCTGGGTAGGGTAGATGAGGAAACTAGGTAGAGGAGGCTTTGATCTAAATTTAATGTGCAAATCCAAATCTGTAAGTGTGAGAACTTTTTAGGTACTTGACAACTTGTCTTTTTCAAGTAGATTATAGTTGGGTATATATAGGACATAAAGGTATATATGGTATATATAGGCCATACTCACATTGCCTCATTTATTATTAAGCATCACTAAAGAAAATAAATAGATTTGAAAATGGTAAATGCACTTCCTTGATACTCTGGGTAAGACAGTCTTCAATCTCAGTAATCTAGACCGATGCTGCTCAAAGTACGGTCTGTGGATTGATAAACGCCAATTTGTTACAGATATGCAGAAAGATAAATACTCTGAGTGTAAGCATTTAGACATTTTATAGTAATTTGACATACTATAACATCCAAGAACATGATCAGTGGATTTGTCTTTCTCAATATGAACTATGGTATGAACCATATACTACATGCCTTGTAAGACAGTGTTGTGTAACAGACTGTTTTAAGGTTAGTCTGTTGTCTCTAATTCAAAAGACAGAAGAATCTGACAAAATAGAAACATTATTTTTATAGCAATATTTTTTAAACTATTTAAATTTTTTTGATCAATCACACTTTTTCTAAATTTAGTGCTTACAACTACTAAACTAAGGAAGTAAATTTTGAATTATTTATTTTAAAACATAATTTATACACAGCAAAACAACTTTCTCTGGGCTCCCTGTCCAACAAAAAATACCCTTTCCCTAAAGTGGAAATAGTTACCAAAACAAACAATAAAAACAAAATGATTCTGAAGAAATAAAGGCAAAAAGAATTCATCTAAGTTATATTTAATTAGGTTTTGTAAACATATTTGATGATGAAGTGAGAAAGCCACAATGTATTATTTGCAGGGATAAACTGGCTAAATGAAGCAGTAAAACCATCAAAACCTAAGTGGAATTTTCATACATACCATTACAAATAAGTTCTCACAAAAATTATAATTTGGAAGGAAAAATACTCAATTATAAATGCAAGGGAAAATGTTTAATATGTTATATGTGAATATTAATAATCCATAATGTATTCTTTCAATGAACACATACAGTTTTTATGTTAATTTCATTTTTTACATTTGTGATCTTTTGAAATGTAATTCTATGTGTGCTAAATCTAATAAAAATCAGTATATCGTATTTTATTTTCACATTAATACACTTTTATTGTATGTTACAGATGTATGGGTCTACAATGAATATGAACAAATAAACAAAAACTTGAAAACATCCAGGGATAGCTTAAGAAACTCTTTTTTAGGCAGCCTGAATTTTAGCTTAGTGTTTCTCAGACTTTATTGTACAGAAGAATCACTTTATATGGTATATAATAATCTCTTTAACAAGGGAATCTTGTTAAAATGCATATTTTGACTCAATGGATTTATAAAACCTGATATTCTGCATTTCTAAAAAGTTCCTAGATGATGTTAATACTGCTGGTCAATGTGTTACATTTTCAGTATCAAGCCATTATACTTCCCTTAATACTATCTCATTTTACTAACACTGAGAAGTTTGGGTATGCCTTGAAAAAAGAGTAGAACAGGAAGCCAACAGGAAGACTAAACCTCCAGTAGATATAGTAGAAACAAAAATACCAGATATAAAGTCTAGGACACATATGTAAAATCACTCAACCATATGAAGGCACTGGATAGTGATCAAAAGCTGACAGAAATTGGAGGAGAGTCTTTTTTTGAGAGACAAGAAAGATAAGATCCTGGTTAGATTTTTAAATTTAAAGCTTTTTCTTTTTTGTCTGACTTATTCCTCAATCTTCCAATAACTCAAGGCCTCAGAAAATTATTCAGAGCATCAGAGAAATGCAGGTTTGCTGGCTTGATATGTCCGAAGACAGCATTTGAGACTGGTAGAACAGATAAAAATTAGGAGGCGGAACATCATGAAAGGAAGAGGGCATATAGGTGGAAACTTCTGCATGTAAAAATATAAAAGTTGTCAAAATCCTCAGCTAATGACTTAACTGTACAATTGCAGAGGAGACACCCGCGTCTCCTGAAAACCAGTGACTTGAAGTTAAAAGAACTGAACAGAGATTTCAATTGTTTGAGTTTGAAGTTTGAACCTAGCTAAGTTAATTGTCTGGTAGAATAAGAATCTTAAGGGAAAGGTAACCAAATTCAGTCTCTATGTATCTATCATGAGCATTAGTATCAACATTAAAAAAATCAAGCATGTGAAAGAACAGGAAAATTTGACATATGGAAATAAAAAAGGCAGAATGTCTAGAGCTAGATCATAAAGAATAACCACAATGCACCCTATTTATTCCAGAAAATAAAACTGAAACCCTGGAAGGAAAAGTGGTAAAATAACTATCAGAAGACTATGGAAGTGGGAAAAAAGAAGTCAGATTGACTGGGACCTTAGACTCAATGGATGACCTTGTAAGTGAGTTTCCTTCATTCATACACATACACACACACCTTTGTGACTATACCAGACCTACTATAGGTGAACTACAAAAAGCACTGCACTCCATTTTGACATCAATGGAGTTTTCAAAGACTATGGAAACTCATGCTTTATCAGATACGTCTTTTGCAAATATCTTCTTCCATTCGATAGGTTGCCTTTTAGTTTTGTTGATTATTTCCTTTGCTGTGCAGAAATTTTTTATTTCACTCATATATGGAATTTAAGAAACAGAAGAGATAGGGAAACATAGAGGAACAAAAAAAGAGAGGGCAAACCAGGAAACAGACTCTTAACTACAGAGAACAAAGAGGGTTATTGGAGGGGATTGGGTGGGAAGATGGGTTAAAGAAATGGTATTAAGGAGTGGACTTGTTATGATGAGCACTGATGTTGTATGTAAATGATGAATCACTAAATTTTATAGTTGAAACTAATATTACACTGTATGTTAACTAACCGGAATTTAAATAAAAACGTGAAGGAAAAAAAAAACCCAAAACAGACTGTAGGACAGTCTTGTCAATCATGAAATTTATCTTTAAATACAATACCATAGGGGCGCCTAGGTGGTTCAGTTGGTTAAGTGGCTGCCTTCAACTCAGGTCATGATCTTGGGGTCCTGAGATTGAATCCCATATCAGGCTCCTTGCTCAGCCAGGAACCTGCTCCTCCCTCTGCCTGCCCCCCTCCCCCGCTTGTATGAGTTCTCTCAGTGACAATAAATAAAATCTTAAAAAATATATATGATGCCACGGGTTAAAAGGAAAGCATTAAAAAATACACTATGTAAATACTAATCAAAAGAAATCTTTAGTGGTTTTATTAATATCAGACTAGTGGATTTCAGAATAAAGCAAATTATCAGGACTAAACACGGAAAGTCACCAAGAAGGCAAAAGAATCCTAAATGATCATGCACCAAATAAAGATCTTCAAATCATATACAACACATATATTTATGTAAAACAAATCAAGAATGATCTGAGTGGAAATCAAAAATCCATCATAATTGGGAGCAGCTTGAACACCCTTTCTCAGTAATCAGCAGAATTAGTAGACAAAAAAATCAAAAAAATAAAAAAACCCTGAATATCATCTACCAACATTCTTTTCAAATGCACATGGAGCATTCACCAAGATAGACCCTATCCTAAAACATAAAGCTAAATAATTTAAAAGCACAGAAATCACATAAGTATTTTCTCTGACTATAATGAAATAGGAATGATAAAATGATGACAAGAAAAATCTCCCCTCATTTGTAATTTAAACAACATATTCTAAATAATTCCTGGGTAAACCAGGCAGTCTCAAGAGAAATTCTAATATGTATTAAAGTCAATGAAAATGAAAATCCAGCATATAAAAATCTATGAATTGCTGCTAACTCATTGCTGAGAAAAAATTATAGCACTGAATAATTAGAGAGAAAGGGGGAAAGAGAGAAAGAAGGAAAAGGAAGGAAGGAAGAAAGGAAGGAAGGTTGGTTTCACATTAATAATCAAAGTCAGGGTTTGGTAAACATTTTCTATAAAGGGCTGGGATAGAAAATATATTTTTGCTTTTTCCAGATATATTAGATGTCAATCAAGAATTCTTTTTTAACATCTCTAAATTATGAAAAAACAAAAGGCCTGCAGATCATATAAAATATCTGTTTCTTGTTCAAGGATTAAAAAAAAAGAAGAAGTGCAAAATAAATTCATAGCAAGTAGGAAGATAGGAAGAATAAATATAAGGCCAGAGATTATGAGTGGAAAATATAAAAATATTAGAAAAAATCACTCAAATCAAAAGCTGGTTTTTTTAAAAGCTCAATAAAATCAATGCAAGACTGACAAAGGAAAATAAATGGGACTCTTGAGAAGAAACAAATATCCACTCTCAGGAATGAAATGAGAGATACATTTCATGTACACTTACCACAGACATTAAAAAGGTAAGGGGATACTAAGAAATATTTTACATACATAAATTTGAAGCTTAAATGATTTGGACCAATTCCACAAAAATGTTAAGAGCTAAATTCAAAACTAAATCAAGTGGAAATAGATAATCGTGTAATTCTACAGCTATTTACTTAGTAGCTAGTTAGAATCCTTACAAAAAAGAAACCATTAGGGCCCAGGTGTTTTTACTGGCAAATTCTACTAACTTTTATTTTATTAAGATTTTATTTATTTATTTGACAGAGAGAGAGAGAGATCACAAGTAGGCAGAGAGGCAGGCAGAGAGAGGGGGAAGCAGGCTCTCTGCTAAGCAGAGAGCCTGATGCGGGGCTCGATCCCAGGACCCTGAGATACGACCTGAGCCGAAGGCAGAGGCTTTAACCCACTAAGCCACCCAGATGCCCCTAAAACAATTTTTTTACAGATTTTATTTATTTGAGAAAGAGAGAGAGCTCAAGCAGGGGAAGGGGCACAAGGAGAGGGAGAGTGAGAATTTCAATCAGATTCCAGGATGAGGATGCAGCCCGACCCAAGGCTTGATCCCATGACCCTGAGATCATGACCTGAGCGAAAACCAGGAATCAGACACTTAACTGACTGAGCCACCCAGGTGCCCCTCTACTAACATTTAAAAAAGTAAATAATTTCAACTCCAATTCTACACAACCTTTTTTCAGAAAATGGAAGAGCAGAAGAGTTCCTAACCAATTTTATGAAGCTATTACTACCCTAATACCAAAAACAAAGACAATACAATAAAAAGGAAACCATAATCTAATATCTCATAAACATAATTAAAATTTTTTCCACAAAATTTTAGGAAACAGAATTTGGTAATTAAAAATAAAACTTGAGATTTATTCCAGGAATGCCTGTCTGGTTCAATATTCAAACTTCAATGAGAGTGATGTTACCAAGATGGTGGAGTAGGAGATCACAGCCTCCATTCCCCACCTCCCTCCTTGGACAAAGAGCAACAATTAGACAGGTGTCTATGAACAAAACAGTTCCAGGAGACTCAGGAGCTCACTTAAGCAGCTTTGGAAACACAGTGGAACAACAACACAGAGTAGCTGTACAAAAAGGGAAGGGGCTTACTTTGGCCTGCATCATTCTATCCCCCACTGCTACAGTGCCAAGAGGAAACTCCCCAGCTAGCAGGAATTTCCATCATTGAGAAAGGGAGGGCAGGGTGAGTGATTAGACTCCTCAGCCTTTCAGGGCACTGCAGGAAGGACATGCTTCAATTTTGCCCAACCCAGAGACTGGCAAATCTGAGTAAAAAAGGCTAGGAACAAGGAAGAAGAACAGTAGCTACCAGTATCAAGTACATAGTGGGAGTAGTCATGGTTCCCAGTGACTTGCTCTGCCAAGGACTAGAGCAGCTTTTGCTACTAGAGAAACCAATAGCCAGTACAGCCAACATAGACTCTGCAGATTTCATTGATTTGAGTTCCACAAACTGTTATGTTCCCAGGTGCCAGCCACCTGAGTCCTATCTTGCTACCTCCCCCATAACCCCACTGAAGACTGGGAGATGGACTAGCAGCCATTCACAAATGTAAGATACCCTGCAGCTGACCCCCACCACTGTGTGCATATTTAGGGTTAGCCTTGCCACCTGTGCACCTGCAAGCCCCATCCTGACTCCTGTCATTGGCTCCACTGCTGTGTACATGCCCATGGTGAGACTATGCAGCCACAGGAATGCACATCAACAGCCAGCTACCCCTGTAGTTGCTTATAGGTCTGGATCCAGCCCTGTGTCCTCTCACTGGCCTGTACCACTGGGCTCACCTGCAGCTAGTCACTCCAGCTATGCATCTGCACACATCTCCAATCTTCAGTGGAAACCAAAAGAGAGCAGGGGTAGCCATAATTCATACCAGACAAAATAGACTTTAAGTCAAAAACTGTAAGAGACAAAAAAAGATCTGATATCAAGTGCTCAATTTATCAAGAGGATATAAGATATTGTAATTGTAAATACATATATACCCAACATCAGAGTTCCTAAATATATTAAGATCTGAAGGGAGTAATAAACAAAATACAGTAATAGTAGGGGACTTCAACCCTTTCAACAATGGATAGATTATCCAAACAGAAAATAAGAAAATACTGGTTCTGAACGATACTTTAAACCAAATGGGTCTCACAGACATACACAGGACATTCCACCCAAAATCAGCAGAATCCACAGTCTTCTCTAGTACTGATGGAATATTCTCCAGGATAGATGATAAAAGAGGACATAAAACCACTCTTAACAAATTAAGAAGACAAATATCAAGAATCTTTTCTGAACACAAAGATATCAAACTAGAAATCAATAATAAGATGATGACTGGAAAATTCTCAAATATGTGGAAATTAAACAACGTACTCCTGAACAACCAAATGGTCAAAGATGAAATCAAAAGGGAAATAAAAAAAAGTCTTGACTCAAATGAAAATGGAAACAAATAACAATACTGAAGAGATACAATAAAAGCAGTGTTAAGAGGAAAGTTTAAAGTGATAAATATCTTTTTTTAAAAAAATATAAAAGGGGGAGACTGCAAGTAAACAACCTAACTTTACATCTCAAGGATCTAGGGAAAATATAAGCCAAATTGGCAGAAGGAAGGAAATAATGTAGATCCTAACAGAAATAAGGGAAAGAGAATAGAAAAAACAATAGAAAAGGTCAACAGAACTAAGTTATTGTTTTAAAGAGAACAAAATTAACAACCTCTAGCTAGACTTATCAAGAAAAAAAAAAAAAGAAAGAACTCAAATATAATTAGAAACGTGATACCACAAAAATGCAAAGGATCTTGAGACTACTGTGAAAAATTATATGCCAACAAATTGGACAACCTAGAAGTGGATAAATTTCTAGAAAACATACAACCTATCAAGATCGAATCACAAAGAAAGAAAATCTGAACAAACCAGTAATGAGTAATAAGATTGTGAATCAGTCATCGAAAACCTCCCAAAAAAGAAAAATCCAAGATGGCATCATTGCTGAATTCTACCAAATATTTAAAGAATAATTAATGCCAAACTTTCTCAAACTCTTCCAAAAAATTAAAGAGGAGGGACTTCTTCCAAACTCATTTTATAAGGCCAGCATTACCCTGGTATCAGTGCTATATGGATATTACAAGAAAAGAAAACTATAGGTCAATATTCCTGAGGAATGAAGATATAATAATTTTCAACAAAACACCAGCAAAATAAATTCAATGATATATTAAAAGAATATAGATGTAATATATAGATATAGATGTAATATATATATTATATATATAATATATATAATATATGTAATATGTAATATAGATTACATCTTGATGAAGTATAATTTATCCTTGGATGTAAGGATGGCTCAACATATACAAATCAATAACTGTGATATACCACACCAGAAAATATAGGACCATTTCAACAGATGCAGAAAACCATGTGACAAAATTCAAAATCCCTTCATGATAAAAACTCTCAAAAATTGGGTATAGAAGGAACATACCTCATCATAATAATGGCCATACATGACAAACCCACAGCTAACATCATACTCAAAGATAAAAAAGGTTGAAATTTTTACCTCTATTATCAAAAACAAGAGTGCCCACTTTCACCTTCCCATTCAACATAGTACTAGAAGTCCCAGTCACAGCAATTAGGCAATCAACTAATAAATCAATCAAAGATAACCAAATTGAAAAGGAAGAAGCAAAATCCTGTCTGTTTGCTAACGACATGATCTTGTAAATGGAAAATCCCCAACTCCACAATAAAAAACTGTTTAATCAATAACTGGCTATGGTGCATAAACAACGAATCTTGGAACACTGAAAAAATAAAAAAATAACTAATCAATAAATTCAGTGAAGTTGGCGGATGTCAGATCAACATACAAAATCAGTTGCATTTGTGTATACTAATAAAGAACTATCTGGAAAATGAAGAAAAGAGTCCCATTTATAAGTTATCAAAAACAATTAAATATTTAGGTATAAATTTAACCAAGGAAGTTAAATATCCATACATTAAAAACTGTAAGACAATGATGACAGAAATTAAGCAATACACGAATAAATGAAAAGATTGTGTATGTTCATGGATCAGAAGAGTTAATACTATTATAATGTCCATATTATCCAAAGTCATACACAGATTTGCTGCAATCCCTCTGAAAATTCCCATGACATTTTTCACAGAGATAGGAAAGGTAACCCTAAATTTGATTGGAATCACAAAAGATGCCAAATGTCCAAAACAATATTGTAAAAGAACAAAGCTGGAGGCCTCACATTCCTGATTTCAAACTATATTACAAAGTTGTAGTGATCACAACAGCAGGTACTGGCATAAAAACAGACACATAGACCAGTGGAACAGAACTGAAAATGCAAAAAGAAACACTCACATACAAAGTCTACTAATATTTGAAAAGGGAGCCAAGAATATATAATGGGGGAAGGACAGCCTTTCAAAAAATGATACTGGAAAACTGTATAATAACATGAAGAGTGATGAAACTGGGACTCTTATCTGACGCCACTTACAAAAATTAACTCAAAATAGATTGAAAATTTAAACATAAGACTTGAAACCATAAAATTCCTGGTAGAAAACATAGGGAAGAAGTTCCTTGACACTGGTTTTGGCAATGAGTTTTTGGATTTGACACCAAAAACACAAGCAAAAAATAAGTAAGTGGGACTATGTCAAACTAAAAAAGCTTTGTTGTTATTTTAAATAAAATGTTTTAATTTAAATAATGACAACAGATTTTAGATAATGTCCATGAAATATGAAGACAAAGTCTGCTCTTGCCAATCGACCTGTTACGGGTTTTCAAGTAATTTTAATTTATAAGGCAAATACACGTTTGATCACAAAAATGACTATATCTTACTAAAAAAGCTTTTGCATATAAAAGAAACAACACAATGAAAAGGCAACCTACAGAATGGGAGAAAAAATTTCAAACCCTGTATCTGATGAAGAATTAATATTCAAAATTTGTAGGGAGCTCATATAACTCAGCAGCAAAAAACAATCTGATTTAAAAATGGACAGAAGACCTAAATAAATATTTTCCAAAGAAGATCTACAACAGACCATACAAATGGCCAACAGGTATATGAAAGGTGCTCAACATCACCAATTATAAGTGAAATGGAAATCAAAACCACAATAAGGTATCATCTCATCTCTGTTAGGATGACTATTATCAATAAGATGAGTTAAGTATCAGCAAGGATGTAGAGAAAAGGGAATTCTTGTTCCATGTTGGTTGGAATGTAAATTGCTATAGCCAATATGGAAAACTGTATGGAGTTCACTCAAAAAATTAAAAGCAGAACTACCATATAATCCAGCATTGTGAGGGATATGTCTTTACTCCCATGTTTACTGAAATTATTCACAACAGCCAAAATATGGGAACAACCTGTGTCCAATGATGGATGAATACATAAAGAAAACATGATATATATGCATAATAAAACATTATTCATCCATAGAAATAAGGAAATCCTTCCATTTGCAACAATATGGTTGGATCTTGAGGACATTATGTGAAGTTAAGTCAGTCAGACAGGAAAAGATACATAATGAATGGTATCACTTATATGTGAATATAAAAATGTTGAACTCATAGAGACAGTAGACTGATGGTTGCCAGGGCTGGGGGAAATGGGGAGATGTTGAGCAAAGTGCACAAACTTTCAGTTACAATTCCCAGGAATCTAATGTACAGCATGGTGATTATAGTTAACAATACGGTATGGTATACTTGAAAATTGCTATGACAGTAACTCTCAAATGTTCTCACCATAATGGCAACAACCAAGAAATGTTAATTATGTAAGGGGAAGGATGTGTTAACTAACTTTACTATGGTAAACATTCCATAACATATGCATGTATCAAATCATCACACTGTATACTTCAAACTTAAACAATGTCATATGTCAATTATATCACAATAAACCTGAAAATAATTTCTATCAAAGTAGTCTACATCTTAGTCTCAACAGTCCAGGAAAGAAAAAAAGTCATGATCATATTACCAGATGTGGAAAAATATTTGAATACCCATTTATGATCAAACCTCTCAGCAAACTCTGAGAGAGGAACTTCTTCAAATTGATAAAGAAGATCAACAAAAGTCCATCATCTACATCGATCATCATATTTAAAGGTGGAAGACTGACTACTTTCCCTACAGCATCAGGAACAAGGCAAGAATGACTACTCTCACCACTTCTATTCAACATAGTGCCAGAAGTTCTAACCAGTGTGATAATGCAAGAAATGGAAATAACAACATATGGATTAGAAAAGAAATAAACACTGCTCCTATATGCAGATGATATGATATGCAGAATATCACAAGCAGTCTACAAAGAATCTCCGATAATTTATAAGTGAGTTAGCAACGTCAAAATCTACAAGGTCAACATAGAAAGATCAACCATGATTGTATACACTAGTAATGAATATTGTAAACTAAAATTTAAAAAATACCATTCTAAATAGCCCTCTTTATATATAATATTGTGTATATATGTGTATACATATATAATATACACATGCTTACATATAAATAAAAAAACAAGATCTCTATGTTGATTACTGAAAGTAGACTAAAATAAATGGTGGCAAGTACTGAGTTCATAAGTTGGAATACTTAACAATGTACATATGTTAATTCTCCCTATGTTAACAATGTATCCAATACATTCCAATTGAAATCTTTGCAAAATTTGTTGTGGCTATACAGAAGCTGATTCTAATATTTGAATGGAAGGGCAAAAAAACCAGAGTAGCTAAAACAATTTTGACAAAGAAGAATAAAGTTGGAGGATTCATATTATTAAACTTTTAAATATCACGAACCTATACTACTCAAGACATGGTGATATTAGTGAAGGGATAGACAAAGATCCAGAAATAGATACTTACAAATATGGCTAATTGATTTTTGATAAGGTTATAAAAGAAAGTCAATGGAAAAAAGGTGGTCTTTTCAATGTATGGTGTCAGAACAGTTGGACATCCATATGCAAAACAATGAATTTCCATCTAAATATCATGCTTATACACAAATTAACTGAAAATGGATCATAGATCTAAATGTAGAATCACACGTTTTTAGAATAAACCATGGGAGAATATCTTTGTGACCTAGAGTACTTGTATTTGTAGACATGACATTGTAGTATTATTTGTAGACATGAAATTGAAAGCACAATTAAAAAATGATAAATTCAACTTAAAAGGAAAAACTGCTCATCATCAGATTCAACATTAAGAAAATACATAGGCAAGCTACAGATCGGGAGAATATATCTGTGAAACACATATCTGAAAAGGAACAACTATCCAAGATGCACGAAGAACTCTTAAAATCCAATAGAACTTAGAAACACATCAAAAATTAGATGGACTTATGTGGGGTAAAGAGGGGTAAAGAAACTACTGTTACATAATGTTAATTATAGTATCTAAAAATGTCAAGGAAGACACTTCTTCATTATGTGTGTGGTGATATTATTGCATTGGTGGCAACAGCCACCATTGTGGCTGGTGATATTATTGCATTGCAAAACTTAAGGGGAAACCTGCACAACATGGCAGTCAAAGCAGGGGAATTAAAGTAAAGAAGGTATTATAAAGCATTTACACTTACTTGTATACATTTATACGACTAGGTAAGCATTTTTACTTCTACTAAAGAAAAGAATCTTTATTGCTATAAACTTTATACCAGTGATTCAGAACAGTGTCTTCCCATACATTTGACCCAAAAAAGCAACTTCTATTTGTCCAGTTTTTAAAATTAAGAGTTTTGGAGAAACTTATAAAAGGGGCACAAATTTAACTATATAGCTAAAAAATTTTTATTTATGTATAGAACTTTTGTTTATAATTGTTTTTAATGCATAAATATCACATAATAACTGAATAAGATAACACCCTTTTATGTTCTATATTACTTTGCATTCATCCTGAATATTTGAATTTGGGATCAAATAAAAATCGTTTATCTTCGGGCGCCTGAGTGGCTCAGTTGGTTGAGCAACTGCCTTCAGCTCAGGTCATGATCCTTGAGTTCCGGGATCGAGTCCCACATCGAGCTCCCAGCTCCATGGGGAGTCTGCTTCTTCCTCTAACCTTCTCTCCTCTCATGCTCTGTCACTTTGTCTCTCAAATAAATAAATAAAATCTTTAAAAAAAAATCGTTTATATTCAATGCATTATTGGGTCAGTAGTTTTAGATACATTTGTAATCTTCCAGGAAAAGTGAATCCTCAAACTGATAATGACATATCTCTGTGTGCTTCTTGACAAGATTTCTATTTACTGCTTTGTTTGTTAGATGTAAGGACATATACCTACAGACTCAAAAGGAACTCACCAAACAACTCTTCTTTGAACCTCTTTCATGAATTATACATTAACAAGATTTCAGAAGTTTATAGTCATCTCTTCCACTTAAAAGTGAGCAGAGGAGAGGATGAACTTCTTTGTAGGAGGCCGTATTTCTGGGTTCTCTACTGACTCACTTTATGAATTCATCCTTCCAAGCCTCTCCTTGGTTACACAATGTAATGGCATATACTACCTACAGTACTATTGAATAAAAAGCTTAAAATCAAGAATTTGGTTTAAAAAGTGCTTTTGTCTTCAGGGAAACTTAAGTCTGTTGTACAAAGTGGTAACATTTTTTTTTTTTTTAAGATTTTATTTATTTATTTAACGGAGAGAGAACACAAGCAGGCAGAGAGGCAGGCAGAGGCAGAGAGAGGAGCAGGCTCCCTGAGGGGCAAGGAGCCCGATGTGGGACTCGATCCCAAGATGCTGGGATCATGACCTGAGCCAAAGGCAGCTGCTTAACCAACTGAGCCACCCAGGCGTCCCAGTGGTAACATTTTTTAAAGAAGTCTATCAATATTTCTATGTATTTGCTGTAAGATAGGGTGTATTTTATAGAACCCTGATTATTGTACAAATAATTTACAAGAAAGAGCAACAGAGCACATTTACAGAGCTATACATGTACAGGGTAACACATAAATATAAATATATACAGAAAAATATGTAACATTATTTTAAAGTAATTTATATTTTTATTGTTCCC